>CM042017.1:95943524-96653524 GCA_023525715.1 Cichorium intybus
ATATATATATATATATATATATATATATATATATATATTACTATTATTATTATTATTATTATTATTATTATTAAATTTAGTTTTTATAATTTTTACGTTTTGGTAACAATAACACAATAGTTTTCTTTAAGTAATTACGACACAACAAACGACGTTTATAATTTTATAACGGGATGGGGTATTTATAGCACAACCATATATATATATATATATATATATATATATATATATATATATATATATATATATATATATATATATATATATATATATATTATTATTACTATTATTACTATTATTATTATTATTATTATTATTAAATTTAGCTTTTATAATTTTTACGTTTTGGTAACAATAACACAATAGTTTTCTTTAAGTAATTGCGATACAACAAACGACGTTTATAATTTTATAAATGGATGGGGTATTTATAGCACAACCCTATATATATATATATATATATATATATATATATATATATATATATATATATATATATATATATATATATATATATATATATATATATGTTATTATTATTATTACTATTATTACTATTATTATTATTATTAAATTTAGCTTTAATAATTTTTACGTTTTGGTAACAATAACACAATAGTTTTCTTTAAGTAATTACGACACAACAAACGACGTTTATAATTTTATAAAGGGAGAGGGTATTTATAGCACAACCCTATATATATATATATATATATATATATATATATATATATATATATATATATATATATATATATATATATATATATATATATATATATATATAAACTTAAGATCTTTTGAGAACCACAAGTCTCCTGAGAACCCGAGAACTCCCAAACCAATTTTTTTTTCAAAAAACGACCCCATGGATCTCTTAGATACTCAAAATGGGCCCGGGACGTTGAAATTTTTTTTTCGAAAAATGTTTTTTTTTTGAAAAAATTTGTACATGTGCAAAAAAAAAGTTTGTACATGTACAAATTTTTTTATATGTACATTTTTTTTCAAAA
The DNA here is from genome assembly GCA_023525715.1 of Cichorium intybus. NCBI lineage: Eukaryota > Viridiplantae > Streptophyta > Magnoliopsida > Asterales > Asteraceae > Cichorium > Cichorium intybus. Next base: position 95,944,538 of record CM042017.1, read on the forward strand.
TTTTTTATTGATGTCTTTCTAACATATATTTAAGGTGTTCTGTAAAAAAAATTTGAAAAAAGTGTACGTATAAAAAAATTTACACATGTACAAAACTTTTTTTGCACATGTACAAATTAAAAAAAAAGTCGTTTTTCGGAATTTTTTCGAAAATGGTTAAATATGTGCGTTTTAGGTCCGTATATTTTTTTGTTTTTCGAAAATTTTGACCATTTGGGAGTTCTCCGGGCATAGTTAGTTCTCAAAAAATAGAATATATATATATATATATATATATATATATATATATATATATATATATATATATATATATATATATATATATATATATATATATAAAGTCATAGACTTATCCAAGTGGGAGACTGTTGTATTAGGTGTCTAAGCCATGACTTTATATTTATATTTATCTTGTTAATTGAAGCAAAGTCTATTTGGGTTGCCCACATAGCTGGAGGTTAGGATAGAGTTCGGTAGAGTAAAAGGTTGATTTATTAATTGTTTAATAAATCAATAGAATTAATTAAATGGTTTATTAATATATTTAAGTGTTAATATATTAATTAGAAACTATAATAATTAATTGAGATTTAATCTAGAATTAATTGGATTTAATTTAGTGATTAAATTAATTAATTAAAAGTGCAGGGACTGGTTTGTATTTATTCAATAATTGAATAACTGGCAAGCCAGTAGCTAGGGGCTAAAGTTGGCGCCAATATGGAGGGAACTCCATAGTTGGCGAAAACCCTAATTAGGGTTTAGAAGCCTTGGTCCAAATGGTCAACAGGCTTGCCCATTAAGGAGGCTCCTCCAGGGTTTCAGCTGTAACCCTTGGAGGCTATAAAAGGAACCTCCTGGCTCCCCTTTTTCTGTGCCACTTTCACCCAGATAAACTCTGCTGGACTGTTTTCTCCATTGCTTGGGTGTGACTTGCATTTGAGGCAGGACACTTGTGCTGCTAGCTTCAAGAACAAGATTCAAAGGTTGGTAATTCTTGTTTTAAACTTTAGAAATTATTGTTGGCCTTTAGTTTTAGTTTATTATCTTCATAGAAGAAAACATAGATCTTTCTAGGGTGCATGTGAACCATAAGGAATTTTTTTGTTCATTGTTTGCTAGAAAACCCTTCAGTGGTATCAGAGCTTAGGCTGTTTTCTTGTGAATTTGATATAAACTGCTTAATTGTTTTTTGCCTTGGTGTTTTTTTGCGATGAACATCACCAAGGATGGCCTAAATTTCGTGGCCTAGGCTAGGGTTTCCTAACCCTAGCCGCCACCCCTTTATTCCCCCCTGATTTGCTTGATTTGCTGCCCAGATTAGGATTGTTATTTTTGGTAATTGCTGATTAATTAAATAACTAGAATCCTTTGTCCATATCTTGTAAATCTCGAAATCTAGGGATAAATATAGGTAATTAATTTGATTAATTTTGTGATGCCTATATTTGACTTAATTAGTTTAATTAATTGTTTAATTAAAAGATCAATTAAATCAGCTTAAAGATTTAATTTAAATTTTCAAAAAAATTCCTTAAAATTTGCGAAAATTCTTACAAAATTAAATCTAAAATATTTTAATAAGATTAAAATATATCTTATATATTTATGATTAAAAGTTAATTATTTATATATAAGAAAATTGGTTAGTCTTACCGCTAGTAGGCCTCATTTACAAAACTGTCCTATAAAGAGGGTATAAGGCGGCTGACTATAAAATGACAGTCTAATGGGTATCTACTCTTACCCACCGCTCTCCTGGTCAGTCGAGTGTCGTTAGCCGAACGGGTTTGATAGAACCGCTAAGCCTCTTAAAAGTATAATGCTATAATTGAATGTACTAGAACCTTAATCAAAACCCAATCTAGTTACTTTAGGTTAAAAATGTGAATTGGTGCTAATCCATGGAATTGCACATTGCACTTTGTGGAACGTTGGTGGAGCGTGTGTGGTTTACCGGCACGCCAACTGGGGTCCGCAAAGACTTGCAATGGGTTTTCTCGACTTTGTCATTATTAACGGAGCGTGTGTGGTTAACCGGCACGTTAATTAGAGATGACAATTGACTTTGAGAGTACCAAGCGAATTTGCATGGTTATTCACACCCAGTTTGTGATCCTCGGCATCCCAGTCACAAACAGTGGGGCACATCCGAGACTAAACATGTCACTGAATAGTTCAATATGTCTCAACAGATCTAGGAATTTCATAAGATGAAATTGATAAGTGTATTATCTACCTTAATGACCATTGTGTTGTGATTACGGCATCCCTCTTCACACCATAGTTGGGGCATTTTGGGTCCTAGCCTTTATAAATAATATATTGGGTAATTATTTAAAAAGAATTAAGTAAACTAATAAAGTTCTGTTTATTGTAGATGTCTGAATCAAGTGTCTATTCTCCTCCCTCTCCTCCTTCACCCATTTCTGCGAGCATCAGAAAGCACCTGCTAAATATGGAAAGGCTGACTGGCCTTAACTGTAAAGAATGGCTTCGCAATTGGAGACGGGTTCTCGTCATTGCGGGCAAGCTTCATCTCACGGAGTATCCGATCCCGGTTCCACCAAAACAAGTCATCATAAAGAGCCTTTATGATAAGCATGACTTAATAGTTGATGAATCCGAAGAGATTCGTGACCTCATGCTATTGACCATTGACCCCGAGTTCCGCAAGGATTTTGAATCCTTAGGGCCATATGAGTTAATGCAATCGATTAAGGAAAGGTTCCGAAAACCAGTTGAAGAGGAACGAGCTAGGATCTTCAAAAGACTTGTAGAGTGTAAGTTAAAAGAAGGAAGTAGCATCGATTCGCATGTTCTTCAGATTGAAGCATACATAGGCGAATTGTACAAACTTGGTTATTCCATGAGTCAGGAGTCGAGTGTTATCACTCTACTCGCTTCACTGACCAGTAAGTATGATCTGTTCATTCAGACGTATAGAAAGGAAGACCAGAAAAAGACCTTAATGGAAATGCGTCCACTGTTGACTTTATACGAGTCACTATTGGACAGGCATAGCTCCAATGGTTCAGCTACTTCTGGATTAAGTCCAGTGAAAAGACGCAGCAAGAAACGATCCAGATCGTCTGGACATGTCTTAAACTGGGAATCCACAGAATCAGATACAGTCGCGTAAATATTGGAAGACGCTCCAAAGTCAAAATATTTTGAAACCTCAGGTATATCTAAAAACCTCAAAACTCCTGTTCCATAATTCCTTGATACATAATGTGATAGTCATATTTTGGTTTGTATGTAGGGAATCAGTAAGGTACGGGACCTTGGCGCATAGGAGCACATTTTGATTGGATTTCCGGCTCATGCGGTTTTGAAGTTTAGTTAGATATTGAAATATTGTTATTAGCTTTTTGATGCGTATGACATTGTCTATCATATAGTACATTGTGCAAGGATTTTTGTTTTAATAAAATTGTCAATTTTCTTTTAACACATGTTGTTTGAAATATCCTTGAAATGTTGTATGATTGTGTTGAATGCAAAATTAGTAATAACCTGAATGTTGAATACATCCAAAGTGTTTGGATTTTAGGAATTGTGTCCCTTATGATTGTTAAATGTTATAAGAATCAATTCAACCAAAGGTCAAGTTGGACAGGACTGTGGAATCACTTGACTTAGGGTCACCTGATGAATTGAGTTCTTAATGTGTCAAGAAATGAATCACCCAAAGATCCAGTTGGACAGGACTTTGGAATCATTTGACTTAGAGTCAGATGATGATTAAGTTCTTTATAAGGCACATGTGGCAAGAAATGAATCACCCAAAGATCTAGAGGATAGAATTTTGGAATCAGTTGACTTAGAGTCAACTGAAGATTGCAAGTCTTGAACAGAACTAACAAAGTCATAAGTTTACATAGAGATGTAAAAGACATTGAGATTAGGAGCAACCAACACATCAGTTGCTGTGTATTGCTCGAATCTTCAAATTGAACACAATTGTTTGTACTTCACGATATTTGTCATTCGGTATGACGAATATGACTTTGCTTATCAAAATAAGCGATTGGATTGAATCCTTGAACAGTTCAAGGACTTCAAAGGAAGTACAAGACCCACAGAACCTGAGTGACAACATAAACTGGGAAAAATGTTTCACAGTTTATTCCCCTTCTAAGAACATTAATAGTTATAATGTGTCTTAGGGAAGATGATGGAGCGTTGGTCGAAACAGTTCGATCCTCAATGTATGAGATACATTGTCAATTAGTTTCCCGTAAATTAAACACTAAACCAGTCAGACCATATTCCAACCACATCCTTCGACTAAGTAGGTTTTGCAGACACTATCTGAAATGTAAAGCTGGGATTGTCCCGCTTGTACATTAAAGGTCCAGGGTCTTGTAGTGTTCGTCCGAACCTCATGACTAGCCTGAACTTAATCAGAAATGTCGTTTCACTGGCTATCCCGCTGCACCTGGAAAAAGAAAGAGCTCTTTTAGAAAGAACTCATATTCTAAGGAAACAGTGGAAGTTGGGACAGTCCTGAATGAGTTCAGGATTAGCCAAGTGAAATAACCTTTAGTCATCACTATGGCTTAGAGCAGAAATCAGATTTTTGTTTTAAATTATGACATTATATTCTCTTGACCAGTAGTACTGATCACCGTCATAAGTAGTTATGATCGGTGTGACATACCGAATAGTGGTAAAACACTATAGTTGGTATGGATTTACAATCTGACTACTTGGAAGCATTGGTGAGCCCGGTTGCTGCCAATTAAGAGAACCTTAGGACGAGATACAGTCTATGTGACAGTTTGATTGATTTTACAACTGGTCTTAAAACCAGTGGGAGTAATCATCAAAAGAAACCAACATGGACAGAAACGTACCTTCAGAACCTCTGGTTGAGTGAGACGATACTCAGAGTCAAGTAATTGACTCTGAGAGAAGCACTCTCAATAGAAGATGAAATCCGAAAGGACACTGCATATTGTAAGTCGTTAGTGGAGCGCGTGTGGATCACCGGCATACTAATGGGGAATCACAAAGAGTATGCCAGTATAAAGGTACGTGGGCTCGGGATTACCCCATGGGCATCTCGCAAGAAAGGATATTCAGATTCTCAAAATATGCCAAAGGATTGGATTTCGAGAAAGGGCTGAATAATATCCATTAAGATGTCAGAAAGGTTTAGATTCTCAAAATGTGCCATAAGCTCTGGATTTTGTGAATAGTCCATAACCGTGTCAAAGCCAGTGGGAGTGCTGTTGTTATCTATCTTCATATGTGTGTCACATATTGGTTCTAGGAAACGTCTCTTTTCATTACAAAGTGTAATGACTTGGTGTTAAGAGACGGATCTCTATGAAAGACTTAATAAGAGATACGACATACTCGGGTGGTTATAAACGTCTATGAGATAGATCGAAACTCTGCCAAAATGATCTTGATGAGACTCAAGATGCATTGCCCTAGGAAATAGTTTCCTGTCATTGCAAAGTGTGATGATTTGGCATGAGAGATATGAAAGGTGCAACGTACTCACATAATCCATTGACATATATCAGATAGATGTTGTCATCAGTATGGACCTAGCCATAGTAAGCATGATCTTGATAAGATTCAAGATGCATGGAAAAAGTCCCCGAAAGGTTATAGTTATTAAAGGTCGTGACACAAAGGATTATAAGTAATCCTAAGATTCCAAAAGATTTTGGAATAGGACTGGATCAAATCCAACAAGTTTCTTGGATCGATCAGAAGTGTCATGAACATGTCTTGTTGACTCAATGCTTAGAGCATACTGAGTCAGATTCAGGATATGACCTGGCTGGGAATACTTAATGGATTTTGTACATACGTGAGAAATCATTGGAAAATGATTGGGGTGAATGTTAATAACAATTTGAAAAGAGTTTTCAAATAAGGACTTAATGGTTAAAGAATTTCGTTGGCATTCCGATGGAGCGCGTGTGGCTCACCGGCACATCGTAACACCTCGAAATAGTCTTAGGGTGCAGTCATGTGGACTAAAGATCCCGAGAACCATGGAAAGTCACAGTACATAGAATGGAGTTGTTAGTGAGAATGACGGTATAACCAAAATTGAAATATCATCGGAAGGATATCCGATCGAATGAAGTGTATCGATGTATAACATTTGAATACATAGAAAGAGTAAAAGGTCAAGTAGACATAGATACATAACACGAATTAAATAGTTTAAAAGGAATCTAGAAACCGATAATAGTTTTATGTAAAATCTGACTTGGTGATTACCTCGTGGAGACTTGGTAATTAGGCAAGAGTAGCCACCAGTCAGATTTTATGTTTCAATTTTGCATGTTTCACTTCCCGAATAATTTGATTATTCAAAAGTCCACAGTCGCTCATACTTTTCGGGAGTAAGTATGAACAAAGGCTATCGTGAATTGGTTTGTAGATTGTCTAAGGAGTTAGACATTGCAGTAAGACTGCTACAACGTTCCTGAGTACTTAGAAATAGAGATTTGAGTATTGGATAAACCCGCGCTCAATAGATTGCTTCATGGATTACATCACGAGCAATGTTGAGACGATAATATCGTATGATCTTGAAGCGGAGACATATGAGTTGAAATTTACGGGTCGGTTATGCATTGATAATGCGAAACGCATCGGTAACTCGATGTTACAAAACGCATTGTTGTGTACGATTTGATAAGTAAAAGACACAACCATATGAGTCAAAGCTTATTCGTTCCTTGACCTTGATGGGAAACATATATCTGTAGGCCTCTCGATGATTTTGAAGTTGACTTAAGTGCTGGCCAGCCTGGACTAAATTGATGTGTTCAATTAGAAGTCCGAAAGTCATAAGCAGAATCGAAAATCGGGAAACAGAGTATCGGATAGAGATTGATCTCAATCCATGTCTCGTGTCTGAAAATATCTTGTTGGACGAAGGATCATATGATCACTTATCTATGGACAGAACTGACTGGGTCAGAGTTCGGCAGCAGTTTCTAGGAAGCTGCAGGTTGTTTATTAATCAGAAGATAAATTAAAGTCATAGACTTATCCAAGTGGGAGACTGTTGGATTAGGTGTCTAAGCCATGACTTTATATTTATATTTATCTTGTTAATTGAAGCAAAGTCTATTTGGGTTGCCCACATAGCTGGAGGTTAGGATAGAGTTCGGTAGAGTAAAAGGTTGATTTATTAATTGTTTAATAAATCAATAGAATTAATTAAATGGTTTATTAATATATTTAAGTGTTAATATATTAATTAGAAACTATAATAATTAATTGAGATTTAATCTAGAATTAATTGGATTTAATTTAGTGATTAAATTAATTAATTAAAAGTGCAGGGACTGGTTTGTATTTATTCAATAATTGAATAACTGGCAAGCCAGTAGCCAGGGGCTAAAGTTGGCGCCAATATGGAGGGAACTCCATAGTTGGCGAAAACCCTAATTAGGGTTTAGAAGCCTTGGTCCAAATGGTCAACAGGCTTGCCCATTAAGGAGGCTCCTCCAGGGTTTCAGCTGTAACCCTTGGAGGCTATAAAAGGAACCTCCTGGCTCCCCTTTTTCTGTGCCACTTTCACCCAGATAAACTCTGCTGGACTGTTTTCTCCATTGCTTGGGTGTGACTTGCATTTGAGGCAGGACACTTGTGCTGCTAGCTTCAAGAACAAGATTCAAAGGTTGGTAATTCTTGTTTTAAACTTTAGAAATTATTGTTGGCCTTTAGTTTTAGTTTATTATCTTCATAGAAGAAAACATAGATCTTTCTAGGGTGCATGTGAACCATAAGGAATTTTTGTGTTCATTGTTTGCTAGAAAACCCTTCATATATATATATATATATATATATATATATATATATATATATATATATATATATATATATATATATATATATATATATATATATATATATATATATATATATATATATATAGGGGTGGGTTCAACATAGAACCAAAATTAGGCATAGAACCATAGAACCATTTTCTTGACCGTTAGATCAAATTAGGCTGATACGGGTATGATGGGTAAATTACACTTATATGTTCATTGATGAACATTGACTTCAAAATCCTAGAATTTGTTCATAAATGAACATTCATAACATCAAGTATGTTCAGAAATGAACATTCATCAAACCTAATTGATATCTATCAAAAATATCCAAAACATACCAAAAAATATCTTAGAAGAACATATGTTCGTGGATGAACATTCATACAAAAACTCAAAAACTAGTCATTTGTGAATATATGTTCATAGATGAACATATGTTCGTGGATGAACATTTATACATGGATGGACATTCATACAAAAACTCAAATGTTCATAATTGAACATGGATGAACATTGATACAAAAACTAAAAACTTGATCACTTTTGAACATATGTTCATCAATGAACATATGTTCATCGACGAACATATGTTCATTGATGAATATGTATACTAAAAACAAGAAATTATTCATGTTCATAACCGAACATGTATACAGAAACTAGGAAATTAGTCTCGTTCTCTCTTATGTTGCAACCAAAACAGATTACCACCATCATCATCGTTCTCCTTTCTGCTGCAATCACATGACTTCTTCATCCTCTCTTCTGTTGCAATCGAACACCACCATCATCATCGTTTTCTCTATAGCTGCAATCGCATGAACATATGTTACTGTGATCGATTGCTTGAACACATGTTCAACATATGTTCATTCATGAGCATATGTTCATTCATGAACATGTTCATGAGTTTACATTATTTATTCTGTTTAGCAAGTTATATGTTCATAGATGAACATATGTTCATTCATGAGCATATGTTTATTCATGAACATGTTCATGAATGAATATATGTTCATGAATGAACATTTGTTCATCTATGAACATATAACTTGCTAAACAGAATAAATAATGTAAACATGAACATATATTCATTTATGAACATTCTACCCAAAATAACATTTATATCGAACCAGTTATTCAAACATATGTTCATTTATGAACATTCTACATCAAATAAACCACAGAACAAGAATCTGTCTAATATTTAAACCAAAATCTATACAATATCGAACGTAATTCCAATCAAGTAGCAATCAAACCAATTATTAGAACCAAAATCTGCTATCGATATTGATGAACATATGTTCATTCATGCTTCCTCATTTTGGATTTCAATGGTGGCATCTTATCCGTACACACACATGGAACTCAACAAAGGAAGTACGTAGTGTACTAACGATATGAAGATCTAAATGGATGAAATTAGTAATTGAAGATCTAGCTAGTAGACAAACATTTCTAGTTAAAAAATGGAAAAAAGTTAACCTAAATCTGCATATTTATACCTTGAGTTTGTTTCTAATTTCATGCAATGAATTTGAAGATCATCATCGTCTCCATGGCTTCAATTGAACGCACTCGAACCGTCCTTCTAATGGAGTGTCGGTTATAATGTCATACTTATACCTGCAAGTTATGGAATATGCATATCGATCTTAGTTTTTGTTTGTTTTTTGAGCATGAAGTACGAGATGGATTTGTTGACTTACTTGTCTTTGAAACATTTATGGAGATCTTTCTCCATAGAGGAAAACAATCTTCGAGTTCAGCAGTTGGCATTGTATGACGAGAGATGATAGGCGGCGATGGATTTGATGTAATCATCTCCGGTGTGCCTGATCTGGCCTTGTACTCGCTCCTTGGTTTGCTGAAAGAATGATCAATCGAGTGAGTTTGGATTTGTTTTTTGAGGAAGAAATGAAGAACATGTAATGACACTATTTTAGATCATAAAATCCTTCGTGTTTTTAAACTTTGAAGAAAGTATGAGAATGAGATTATGGCCATTAATGAGAAACCTAGTTTTTGTGTCCAAATTATATCTCGTGGTTCCAAATTCAACGCTTCCCTGCAATTTTGAAACAGAAATTTTCATATTTTTACATTCGTACAAGAATTACAGAGTGACAGTAAAATTTTTGACACAAAATTATCAATGAAATGCATACCTTCAGATCTGTGAATTGTAGTTCCTTCGTTGATTCAATATAGGAGCAACAAGACACCGGAACGTGATCACCGTCAAGGCTCACGGAAAAAGGGAATGAAAACAAGACAATGAAAATACAATTCTACCCCTACCGGATTCGATTATGCAGTAATTTAGGATTTTATTTAAATCAATTACATGTTTTAGTTATGGCCATTGATTGAATGATCCAATGGCTTAAAAGGAAGTTCTATAATTCTATACATAAAATGGGTTCTATGTTAATCCCCTCCATATATATATATATATATATATATATATATATATATATATATATATATATATATATATATATATATATATATATATATATATATATATATATATATATATATATATATATATATATATAGACTTAAGATCTTTTGAGAACCAACTTCACCCCGAGAACCCGAGAACTCCCAACTACTTTTGGATCAATCCTATATCTCCCAAACCGATATTTTTTTCAAAAAAACCGACCCCATAGGCCTCTTAGACGCTCAAAATAGGGCCGGGTCGTTGAAAATTTTAAAACGAATTTTTTTTTTTGAAAAAGTTTGTACATGGGCAAAAAAAAAAAGTTTGCACATGTGCAAACTTTTTTATACGTACAATTTTTTTCAAGTTTTTTTTATGGATGTCTTTCTAACATATATTTAAGGCGTTCTATAAAAAAAATTTGAAAAAAAGTGTACGTATAAAAAAGTTTGCACATGTGCAAAATTTTTTAAAAAAAAAGTCGTTTTTTTCGGAATTTTTTTTTCGAAAATGCTCAAATATGTGCGTTTTAGAGGCCTATGGGGTCGGTTTTTTGAAAAAAATATCGGTTTGGGAGTTCTCGGGGGACTTGTGGTTCTCAAAAGATTCTAACTCTCTCTCTATATATATATATATATATATATATATATATATATATATATATATATATATATATATATATATATATATATATATATATATATGACAACAATTATTTAACCCCAAATCGATTCATTTTGCCAAAAAATGGATTTTTTAGTCCAAAGTTAGGGACAGGGAACGGTGGGGTCTTAGCTGATTCGGTGGCGGGGGTGGGGCGTCGCCGATGGGGGAATTTCGATGACTGAGGCGGGGGAAGCTATTCGGTCCGTTTATTGATGAGCCCGGCACCCACAATGGGACCTAATTGGTTCGAGAGCTGAATTCCACTCTGCGATTTCCTATTATTTGTTTGATTATATAGGAATATTCCGAATGTGTCACCAAAGATAGGAGGACCAAAACAGATGTCATAAGCCATGATATCATTGCCACATTGCACAAAACCAAACTGTTGTTTCCTTGAAGCATCACACACGTTCCCCCTTTATTGTTCAATTTCTACTAATTTATTGCGACTTTAGAGATTGATGATCTTTAATAAATCATAATTTCTCGGTGTTAAGAAAGGATGATAGACTTAAGTCTTAAACTCATAGCCTCACTAATAAATTTCCTCACTTATTTTCTATAATCCTAAATTTTCATGTGCAAGAATATCGATCTTAAAGATGGCGTCACTAGTTTTATTCAATACCCCCAACCTTAAACTAAATTAATTATACTATACAATTCAAAGTTATTTTAATTTCAAAACGTACAGATTTACATGGGTCACTGTCGCTATGCATATATACAAGTCACTGTATTTGTCTTCTTCTTGATTTCTTCGTGAACAAGCATTGATAATAGTCTATTAAAGACCGGCTTTTCTATCAATGAGTTGAACTACCAACCCCATATTCTCAAAACCTAATCTCGATAGTCATGAATGGCATGAACCCGTTCTCAACTGATCAGTGGATACAGCAGTATCCCGTGGCAGCCATGACTGAATCAGGTGGTGAACGATCTGATGATGCAGCCATACAAGTCCATAGAGAGCCGACCCAAGGAACCATCGGCCAAGCTGCTCCAAAGCCGACACGCAGGAGGTCAAGGGCTTCGCGGAGAACACCAACCACTGTGCTGAATGCTAGCCCGACTGACTTCAGGGCCTTGGTTCAACAGTTCACCGGCTGCGATAGTGGAGTTAACGTGGGTTCAGGTTCGGTTTTGGCTCCTGTTGTAAATTTACCTAAAGGCCCTCTCAACATAAACTTTGCAAGAAAAGATATGAGTGAAAGTTCATCACGGTACACATACTTTGATAATCAGCTGAGCTCCCCTCTCCAAGGCGAGCAAATGCAATCTGTAGGTGGCTTTGATTTGCAGGTTGGCTATGAAATGGAGAATGCTTCTGTTGTTTATGAATCCATCGATGAATCTACCTTAATGGCAACACGAAGAGATGGTGCCAGCCATGAGTATCATGTTTAATGGTGTTGACTGTTCATTAATTTCGATATGTTGTTTCATTGATTTTTTCATTCTCTATAGAGTTTTGTTTCACAAGCGTAAGCAGTTGATCAATTTAATTAGTTCAGTTTGGTTAAGCTAAATAATAAGGGGCATCGTTCACTATTAGTTCACAGTTTCTTGAACATTAACTAATCGAGAGACGTTTAATTGTCCAGTGTCGTACACTTTTTAATATATCTTTTACGTGAAATTGGGTTCATGTAGCGAATAAATGGTTTTAACACCATATATTAATTTGAATTCACACATGATATAATACCACCCAATTCCAAACCAGCTCAAGGATTCCATATCTATGTTATAGATGAACCCGACCCCTGCAATGGGACCAAGTTGGTTGGGGAGCGGAATTCCACTCACAAAGTTCACGGACTAAACATTTGCACGTCCAACATTTGATAATACACAATTGAATTAACTGATATTCATAAATTAATTTACTTAAAATTACATGTCAATGATAAAAAATTATTGAAAAAATATGGGCACAATTATTATTTACATGTTAATTAATATGTCTAAAACTAGATACACATTATTTCAAATTTTTGATTATACACAAATAAATTAATTGAGATTCACAAATGAATTTGATTAAAATTCACATATAAATGATAAAAAAATTGTTGAAAAACTTGGATACAATTACCATTTGCATGTGAATTAATATGTCTAAAACTAGAAACAATTCAAATTCATAATGTGAATACGAGCGGTACTAAATTTTTATGGAAGAGATCACAATGAATCATTGAACTCAATTTTTTCAATAATTATTAATTATTTAATAACAACTCATGTAAATTTATACACATTTTTATATCCAAATGTGAATTCGAGTAATTCATTATATTTTTATTATTTCAATATTTTGATATCATATAAAATTGAATTAACCAAGATACACAAATGAATTGCTTAAAATTCACATGGGATTAATAAAAAAATTATTGAGAAACTTGATAGAATTATTATCCATATGTGAATGAATATATGTAAAACATGCAATTCAATTTAGATTTACATGTAAATATAGACGAACAAAAAGTATAAAAAATAACAAAAAAATAAAAAATAGTATATCAATATGGATGTTTATTTATAGGGAAAGAAAAATTATAAATTTTGGTATATTTAAGTTTTTTTTAGAAAATGAATAAACCTAAAAATTAAAAAAAAAACATAGAAAAAGAAATGAGTTTTTTGCTGTAACCCTCTATATAAGCATCCAATTAGTAAATATACATTTTTTCTCTAGGCATCGATATTTTGCAATCCAACTCTCATGATTAGTTCATTGTTTCTTTCTTTAAATTTGGTTTTAAATATATATATATATATATATATATATATATATATATATATATATATATATATATATATATATTTATATATATATATATATATATATATATATATATATATATATATATATAGTACGTTTCAAGGAAGAACCAATATTTTCCTAGGAACCGTAGGAACTTTTTGACTGAATTTTTTTTTTCAAAAAAAATGACATAATACATCTAGTCGCTTATATTTAAGACTTTTTGTCAAAAAAAATTTGAAAAATAATATGTATACACGAAATGTGCATATATGCATTTTTTTCGCAAATGTGTATATGATCATGTTTCGTGCATATGTGCACATTTCGTGTATATATATTATTTTTTCAATTTTTTTTTACAAAAGGTCTTAAATATAAGCGATTAGGTGTATTATGTCATTTTTTTTGAAAAAAAATTTTCAGTAAAAAAGTTCCTACGGTTCCTAGGAAAATATTGGTTCCTACGGTTCAGTAAGGAGGCGACGAGAGGGGGATTTCCGGCGACCGAAGGAAACTCGACGAAGGACATTCCAATGGGTGGCCAAAGACGTCATTAAACGAATAGATATAGTAAACAAATGGTCATTCAAGGAGGCAACTACCTTCTTCATCTCCAATCTTCCTATGAACATGTCATGGGAAGAAATTCGAAGTCAACTGGGAAGAATGGGAACATTGGTGGATCTTTTCATCAGTAGAAGAATGGATAAACACAACCACAGATTCGGTTTTGCTAGATATAATAGAGTTCTTGATGTCGAAAAGAAGGAGGAAATTCTGAACCGTTTATGGATAGGTGAAAAAAAACTTTTTGCGAAGGTGGCCAAGTACAAACGGGAAGGTGTTAAAGGCGATAACAATTCTACTAAAAAAAAATCTTACGACATAGAACAAGGACGGACGAAACCAAACATTTCTTTTGCTGATATGGTAAAAAGGAAACCAAACGGACTCGTAAACTTGGAAGATTCTTCTCCAATGAATGGAACTCCCATGGTTAAGCAAACTGAGGCTACGAAATCTATCCATCTAGACGGCGAGGAGATTAAGGAAACGTCTGTTCTTTTAACGGAGAAGCTTGTAGGGGAGGTAAGAAATTTTAGTAATCTTCATGGTATAGCAAACCTTTGCGTGTGTGAAGGGTTCAAAGAAGGATTCATCAAATATCTTGGAGGCTCCTGGGTGTTGTTTGGCATCTCAAACAAAGAAGAATATGAAAAGGTATTTGCCAGTCAGGAAATTAAAAACTGCTTCAAAATAATTAAAAGATGGGATGAATCTTTCGCAATTACAGAAAGATACGCATGGTTAAAAATGGAAGGGATGCCGATTCATGCATGGAATCCATGCAGCTTTATCAAAATTGGAAGATCATGGGGCGAGGTCATCATCACAGATCCATGCGACGAACAACGCCAAGACAGGTCGTATGGTATCATTTGTATCAAGACGGAGATCATGGATCTAATAGTTGAGTCAGTAATCGTATCAATAGGTCAACAAAGCTTTAAGATTCGCGTAACGGAAACGGAAGGGAACCTATTCCAGTCATGCCAAAGAGTAACAGTCGAGGAAGACGAATGTGGAGACGAAAATGAGCATGATGATCCCGGAGAAGATGACGGAGATGGTGACCAGTTCGACTATTCCGACGAAGACATATCCGAATTCGATTACGATTACATTCACCGGAAAACATTGGAACAATCACCATGCCAAAGAGTAACTGTCGAGGAAGATGTATGTGGAGACGAAAACGAACATGACGATCCCGGAGAAGATGACGAAGACGATGACCAGTTAGACAAATCCGATGAAGTCATATCCAACTTTGATTCCGATCACATTCACCGGGAAACATTGGGACAATCACCAATCCTAGAGACAGCCTCGATTAAATCAAGATGTTCGAATATGCGCATGCCCATCACCAGTCCACGCTTTCTGTCACCAGAGGAATCTACTTTTGTAAAGTTGCTCAATCAACCGGTTGAGTATGTCTCCCCTAATCACGGCCTGATGCAGCGTAGCCCAAACACAAGCCCAAAATTAAACCACATAAATACACCTAACGGGCTAATGGTTGAGAACTTCCTAGAAAAAGCCCAACCCGATTACATTGAAGAAGTGATTAAAACACCTACTAAAGAGCTGTCGGCAAACATCATTTTAGAAAGAACCCACTTCAAGAATAAAGCAGAAGAGAGTGTCGATAATACTTTGAAGAGCACGGAAATTTCTGGAAAATTAATGAAGCTTCTATCTAGAAATCTTTCTATAACTGAAAAACTAGAAGGCGAAGACAAAGATAAGGTCAATTACAACAAGGATTTCGCAAGAATGGAGAGGTATGATCAGATTCAAGACATCAAAAAAAATAAAAATCAACATCAGATTGAGCAAAGAATCACCAGAAGCCAGCTGCGGTTTATGGAAGAAAATATTAAGAGAAGAACAAGGGCGAATTCCAGAATTACACGTTCAGGTAATTTTTCAACGAGCATCACTGTTACACAAAGACTAGAAGAAGTTGGAACCACTTGTGGAATGAAGAAGGGCAAAACCGGTAGCAAAGAATTCAACAACTGTAGCAGGAAAGGAGCTTTGATCGGTAACCAATGAATTTATTATCCCTTAACGTTAATAGATTGGGCAAAGGAGATTTTAAAACTAAATGGGTGTCTTTTTTGATTAAGAAGTACAATACGTGTTTTGTGGGTCTTCAAGAGACTAAAAGAAAATCTTTTCCTGACTTATTGGTGAAAAACATGTGGGGTAGTTCTGATTTTGACTCTCTTTGTTCGAACTCGATTGGTCAAGGTGGAGGTTTAATTAGCATTTGGAACAATAATCTGTTTAGCAAGTCTCTCAGCATCTGTAAGGAAGATTGTATAGTGGTATAGGGAACCTGGCTAGAAAATAAATCCAACCTGTGTTTGATAAACATTTACGCTAGTCAAAACAGTGACAAGCGATTGGAGTTACGGAATTTTGTAAACATGATCCTGTTACAATGGAATGGTATTGCTATCGTCTTCGGCGATTTTAACGATGTTAGAAATTCGAACGAGAGAAGAGGATCGATCATGGATGAAAGAGCAACTCAAAACTTCAACAATTTTATTAATTCTAACAACTTAATCGATGTTAAATTGGGTGGTTCAGCATACACCTGGATCAAAGGAGGGGGATCTAAAATGTCTAAACTTGATCGGTTCTTAATCTCGGATAATTTCGGTGAACAGTGGCCCAACTTTGAAGCTGTTGCGGACTCCAGATTGTACTCAGATCATAAGCCGATCATTCTGCAACAAGTAAAAAGAAACTTTGGAAAAATTCCTTTCAAATTTTATAACTCTTGGCTTGACGATGAAGAACTAAATGATCTCGTAAAGAAAGCATGGTCTGAATTTACGATCGAAGGGACACACAAAAAGATTTTTGTTTTCATGCAAAGACTAAAGGCGGTTAAAGAGGCAATTAAGAGATGGTCGGGAGACAAACAAAGAAAAACAAATGAAGAAAACAATGCTTGGATCAGACGACTTAATGAAATTGACAAAGTAATTGAAGAGGGGGAAGGTTCTAACGACATTTATGTTGAAAGATTAGAAATTTCTTCAAAAATCAGACAAAAAGAAAAGAAAGAACATCAAGATACAATTCAAAAGAACAAGAACAAGTGGTGCCTTGAAGGAGACGAAAATTCTGCACTCTTCCACAGAAATATAAACAGAAAGAAACACGTCAAAGGGGTGAAGGGCATTGAGATCAACGGTTTCTGGGAGACAGACCCAAGGAAAATCAAAGTTCATTTTAAAGATTCTTTCGAGAATATATTCAAAGAAGATTCAGAATGTGATTGGGATCAAGATTTGGGAGAAACTACCAGAATTTCGAGTGAGGAAAGAAATGAAGTTGAAAAACCTTTTGAAGAAAAAGAATTGAAGGACGCCATTTGGAGCTGTGGTGCAAATAAATCACCCGGCCCAGATGGTTTTACGATTGAATTCTTTAAAAGCTTTTGGGACACACTCAAAGCTGATCTTATCGATGCTTTCAACGAATTTGCAAAATACCCAAAGCTCCCGAAGGGCGTTAATGCAGCCTTTATCACTTTAATTCCAAAAAATCAAAATCCAATTCTTGTTAAAGATTTCCGTCCTATCAGTTTGGTGTCCAGCGTGTACAAGATCCTCTCAAAGATGTTAGCTAACCGCCTTAAAAGAGTGCTTCCAAAAATAATCGATAAAACTCAATCAGCATTCGTCAAAGACAGACAAATTTTAGATGGCCCATTGATAGTGAACGAAGTATTGGATTGGGCTAAATCTAAGAAGGAAACACTGTTTATTTTTAAATCTGATCTAGCCAAAGCTTACGACTCGGTCTCTTGGAGATATCTAGATTCGATGATGGAACAAAAAGGTTTTGGCAGAAAATGGCGTAGCTGGGTTATGGAATGTCTCAAGTCAGGTTCTTCCTCCGTCCTGGTCAACGGAAGCCCCACCTCCGAGTTTTCTCTGCATCGTGGTCTCCGCCAAGGGGACCCAATTGCTCCCTTTCTTTTCACTTTGGTCATGGAAGGCTTGAACACAGGTATATCTAATGCCGTGACTACCGACACTTACAAAGGAGTGGTAGTCGGTAGAAATAATATTAATCTAACCCATCTTTTTTTTGTAGACGATTCCATCTTTTTTGGCGAGTGGTCCGTAGAGAATATCCTCAATCTGGTTAGAGTTCTGTTTAGTTTCAGAAGAGCGGCTGGACTGAGGGTCAATCTGGACAAAAGTTCTTTATTCGGTGTCGGTGTGGTGAGTAACATCGTGGAAAGCATGGCTCTGGTTATTGGTTGCAAAGCAGACATTATGCCTTCGACGTTCTTAGGAATCCCAATCGGAGTCAACATGGGGGTGCAGAGATCGTGGAAAACGCTTATAGACAAGTTCAATAAGAGACTAAGCAAATGGAAACTCAAAACTCTATCCATTGGAGGTAGACACACAATAGTCAACAACGTCCTTGGAAGTATCGGTACTTATCTCTTCTCTATATATAAAGTCCCTTCCTGTGTCTTTAAAGTTTTGGAAAGTCTCAGAATGAACTTTTTTTGGGGAGGTGACCAAACGACTAGAAAAATTGCTTGGGTTAAATGGGGAAAAGCTTTACTGAAAAGAGAAAATGGAGGTCTTGGTATAGGATCCTTGGAGGACTTGAACAAAGCTCTAATTGCAAAATGGTATTGGCGGTACAAAAAAGAAGAAGGGGCACTATGGGTCCAGATTATCGATAGTATTCATGGTAAAATGATTTCGGTTCCTGAACGGAATGCTATCAAAATCGGAAGAACGTGGAAATCAATTGTCCAACAATGGGATAATCTAAGACAAATGGACCTCGACCCGAGACAACTCATGAAATTCCCTCTAAACATGAAATTCCCTTTTGGCTAGACTGGTGGATTAGTGAAAAACCTCTAAACATGAAATTCCCTCGTCTCTTTCAACTTGAAAATAATAAACATGTTACTGTTAGACTCAAGATGGAAGAGAATGGGGGTCTTCAAGGTTGGAAAACGACACTTAGAGATGGGCGAAGTAAACATGAGCTTGAAGAGTTAATCCAAGTGACATCGAATTTCTCATTTTCTACGAATAAAGATAACTGGTATTGTCCGGAGGGCCCTAAAGATAGATTTTCGGTTGCTTGGTTAAGGGATAAATTATCGCAGACTAACACCACTCACAGCGAAAAAAATTTCTGGATTAGATGGGTCCCAAAGAGAATTAACATTTTCATTTGGCGCTCATTTAGAAACGAGTTGGCGGTCAAAAAAGTTTTGGTGAAAAGAGGGGTTACTTTAGACTCCACAGTCTGTGAAGTTTGCAAAGATCAAGAAGAATCCTTAACACATGTTTTTATCGATTGTAACAGAAGCAAGAAATTATGGGAGCTTATTCATAAATGGTGGAAATTACCTCAAAGGGTGCAAAACGGAGGCATGAACAATGAAGCGGAAATTAGCCGTATGCAGAATTGGCTTGACAACTTCAATTCTCATGCGACTAATCATCTGGAAAAAAAAGACACTCACAATGGTGGCGTATTCTACTATGAATACCATATGGCAAGAGAGAAATGAAATGCTTTTTCTTAAGAGACAGAGAAGAGTCGAAGACCTTCTTCAGAGAATTCAAAATGAAGTTTTCCTGTGGCTTGATTCTAGATCTTCCAAGTTAGAGCTAAATAGGTGTATTTGGTTTTCTTCTCCCATGCTAGCTTTCAAACCTATGTAACTTTTTGAACGTCCCAGCATCTTGTTGGGCGTGCTTGTGTTTTATGATATGTTGCTTTTCAAATATATATATATATATATATATATATATATATATATATATATATATATATATATATATATATATATATATATATATATATATATATATATATATATATATATATATATATATACATATATAGGGTCGAGATCATGAGAGAACCTAAAAAACCCTAGGAACTTTTTTTATACACAATATTTTTCAAAAAAAATTGCATCCAATTTTTTTATTTAAAGCGTCTAAGAGATTTCTAAACCTTAAACCCTAAACCCTAAACCCTAAACTTAAACCCTAAACCCTAAACCCTAAACCCATATGAAAAAAATAATAATAAATGATTTTTTTTGCATCCAATTTTTTTATTTAAAGCGTCTAAGAGATTTCTAAACCCTAAACCCTAAACCCTAAACTCATATGAAAAAAAAAATTAAAAAATGATTTTTTTTTTTATTTTTTTAAATCTTCTAGACGCATCATAACAAAAATTTTGGTATATTTTTTTTTTTGAAAAATATTGTGTAAAAAAAAGTTCATAAAATGGGTTCTTAGGTTCCTAGGCTTTTTTAGGTTCTCAATTGAACTTTACCCTATATATATATATATATATATATATATATATATATATATATATATATATATATATATATATATATATATATATATATATATATATATATATATATATATATATATATATATATATATATATATATATACACACATACACACACACACACACACACACACACATATATATATATATATATATATATATATATATATATATATATATATATATATATATATATTTATACAACAGCAATATATTCACACGAAAACCAAAATGCTAGCACAGAACTAGCAAAATTACAAAAGGTTTTAAGTCATGATTGGAGATTGTAACCAGTCAATCCACCGAATCTTGACTTTAGTATTCCTAGAAGAAAACCAATTAAACGCGTAATCTTGAATGCAATCAAGAATAAAATCCTTCTTAGATTCGGAATTCCTAAAAACAACTGAATTCCTATACGTCCAAAGCACCCATATGAGAGTAGAACACATTGAGTCGACAATACTTCTGTGATGTCTCGCCACCGGTCGCAAATTTAGCCATTGCACCATCTCCTCTGCCGAGTCGATGTTGGGGATTCCCACCCCCATCCAAGTAGCAACCCAACTCCAAACCTGTCTCGCCATATCACACGTAAAAAATAAATGAGAAATCGACTCTTGATCATTACCACACACCAGGCACAATGTCGAAAGAATATCGATTCCCTTGTTAGCTAGGTTAAATGTAGTAGGAATTCGATATTGTAACACCCGCCATGAATATATATATATATATATATATATATATATATATATATATATATATATATATATATATATATATATATATATATATATATATATATATATAATCATATATGAATAATCATATCTGATTTCCTTGTGGTGGTAGTGTTGGGTGGTGCTGAAGGTCGAGGCGGCGGTGTGGAGGTGGTCGAGGTGGCAGTGGCGGTTCTGGTGGATGGGGAGGTGGCAAAACTAGTGGTGGCGGTGGTGGTGGTAGAGATGTCAGTGGTGCTCGTATTGGTGATGGCGATGGCGATGGCGATGGCGATGGCGATGGCGATGGTAACGGTGACGGTGTTGGTGGTAATGTTGATTAAGATGGTGGAAGAGATGACAATCACATATGAATAATGAAATACTAATGTCGTTGCTAAAACGTCAATGCGCCGGTGGCTTTGGAGAGTTGGCGTTGGCAAGAAAAAATATCTGGCGCAAATTTATTCTCAAAATCTCAACTTTTTTAAAATTTTCAATGGAACCTATATATATATATATATATATATATATATATATATATATATATATATATATATATATATATATATATATGTATATATATGTATGTATGTATGTATGTATGTATGTATGTATGTGTGTGTGTGTGTTCAATTATGAACATGAGGTATTTTCATATGGTTATATGGTTAGATGGTATAGTTTTGTTATTTTTTGAATCTATCTAGATATTTTCATTTAGTTCTTGTAAAACATTTAATTGTTAAACAAAATTCATTAACAGCGGAAACCAACTAACATCAAGTCAACAAAACATAAATGTCCACAGAAGCTGCATGAGTGTGTACACATCACGCCTTGCCATCACCCACACCTAAAGCACCTGAAACCATGATTTTATATGAAAAGGGTAAGCACACAGCTTAGTGAGTTCCAACAAATATACCAGTGTGTACACGTCACGCCTTGCCATCACCACACCAGAAGTACCTAAAACAATGATTTAATCGAAAAAGGGTAAGCACACAACTTAGTGAGTTCCAACACATACATCGGATATTAGTCACACATACCCTACCCCTATCAGAAAGAATACAACATCTAATCACATTAACCCTTAGCTTACCCCTCTTAATACATTGAGTCGTGCCATCTTGTGTAACACCTCTAGTCATGCACACAAATTCTGCTCTGTGCATCTTGCCATCTCTGCTCAACACCTTGAGCCATGCATTCAAGTCTTGCTCTGTGCATCTTGCCATCTTCCTCTGTACCACATTGCTCAGGGTGTCAATCCACCTTATATTGCTTAGCCAAGCCACCCTATATTGGTCAATACATCGAGCCACCTTAAATTGCTAAGTACGTTGAGCCACCCAATATTGCTTAGTACATCGAGCCACATTATATTGCTCAGTGCGTAGAGCCACCCTATATTGCTCACTACGTCGTGCCACCCTATATTGCTTAGTCTGTCGAGACCAGAACATCTACATACTAGACCTAGAACCACCTAGCACCATACACCAACACATCAACACACACAAGACATCCAACTAGCCTAGTACTACCGACACATATCCTACAAGCACACACAAGCTACAGTAAAGCACATATAACATCCATACAATGTAGTGAAAAACTCAACTCGAACAACGATTGTAGAAATTTGTGCACCAAATCGCAGGGTCCCATCAAGATCCAGCCACACACCTTATACTCTTATAAGGTATAATAAGTTAGTACATTGCATACTATCTAACCTTACTTTATATATAGATACTTTTATCATGAGTCACACATGAGCCCATTAACATCTTATTTTCAATTCACCAACATTAATAGTTATTACATACTTATACTTGTCTTTTTATAAGTGTTAAGAACCCTTTGCTACCACCCTTAGTCATAACTATGACTCACACCCACATTTGGACCTTGACAGTATGTTAAAATTTAGACCAGGTTGTAAAGTTTACAACTTTCAACCTAAGAAGGGTCATCATCAAGTTCTAAATAAAATATGGCATTAACTAGACCTTAAGACAAGACTAAAAGGGCCTAACCTCAATTCATTTTAATTTTTCTAGAATTAATGTTCAAGGGGACTAATTTGATCAGGCAACAAGATGGACCACACCTTAAAGAAATAATAGTTGCTCTAAATAGGTTAAGAATTGGATTCTAAAATTTACTAAAGACAAACTAGACTTCCAACTTGAACTAACGCCATTGATCTCACCCCTAAAAAAGCTTTGTATAATATTTAGTGATTTTACAAAGACAGAGGACCTAATCAGTCAGGATCCTGGACCAGTAAGTAGAAATTGCTAATTTCACCTGCCTTAGGCTTCAGATCAGCTCAGACTCTTTTGAGGGAAGAAACTAGACATAATAACCATTTCAGGGACATAAGGATTCACCCAAATGGACACTTCCTCAATTTTATATGATTTTACCAATCAGACCCAACAACTGGAAGTTTTTTAACATTTTAAACAAGACACTAGGGTTAGGGTTTCCAACCCTAACCCATGAAGCACTTTAAGTCCACTCATTTATAACATAATCATTGACGCAATATTATACCTTTCAGATGTTTAAAGTGTGCTAAACAACAACTTAATGGGTTAAGTCAATACATGAATAAAGGCCACAAAGTTTATAGCATACAATACTTAGGGATGAGTAAAAACCGAACCGTAAACCCAAAAACCGAAAAAAAACCGAAAAAACGAAACCAAACACGAAACCGATGGTTTGGGTTTTAGTTTTTCAAAAACCGATTTATAGAAAATATATATTATTTATATATTATACGTATATATTATATATATGTTTTGCGTATTCTGTCATAAGTTATAAGTAGA
This sequence comes from Cichorium intybus, assembly GCA_023525715.1. Lineage (NCBI taxonomy): Eukaryota > Viridiplantae > Streptophyta > Magnoliopsida > Asterales > Asteraceae > Cichorium > Cichorium intybus. Next base: position 95,968,795 of record CM042017.1, read on the forward strand.
TCAGGTGGATAAGGCACTGAGGATGCTACTGTAAGTCTCGAGTTCGAATCCTTTTATGGGGAACGCGTATATTTTTCGTAAATTTAAGATTTCATCTTTTAAAAGCAACCAGGAACATCCCACATCGCCCATAACATCAAACATATGCCATCCTGCTTCTCTTTATATACTTGTAGCTCACAAACATTGCAAAACCAAAGGTTTGGGTTTGGATTCGGTTAAAACCGAGATCAAACCGATAAAAATCGAAAACCGCAAGACCGAACCGATAGGTTTGGGTGTGGTTTAGGGTCAAAATCGATTTAGGGTCAAAATCGACCCAAACTGTCCCATGCTCATCCGGTCATCCCTAACAATACCTATGATTTTATGTGGTTCTAAGTACCCAAGGATCATGATAATGTCATATTCCCAATTAACATATAATCCATTACGGTCACATGAATACAAGATGACACCAAGTGAATATTTATGAAATATTAACAAACTTGTGTATGATTTATTTATGGTAAATAGATCTAAATAATTCATTTGGTATGAATTATATAATTCATATGGTGTGAATTAAAGGATGATAGTTATAATGCATTTCATTTAATAGTTAAATGAATTTTGGCAAATAAATGATTTATTTATTTATTTATTTTTATTTAAAGGTTAACTATATATTAATAATTTATATATATATATATATATATATATATATATATATATATATACATATATTTGTTAAAAGAAAATAGTTCTTTTAGTTAAATGAACGAAATTTTTTTAAAATATAAGCTGGTGGGTTATATTTGATAAAAGGGCATCTAATCATTTAAAAGGATGTAGGATTGGAAAGAGAAAGATCTTTTCTCTCTTTATCCCCATGTTCACGCAGCCCTTTCTCTTTCCCCAAGGAGAGAGAGCCACTGCATGTCTTTTAATGTTAACCATCACATATTTAAGTGTACATTTTGATGATTGAAATTTGGATGGATTTTGGGTGTAAAATAATAGAGACTTATGAGATGATGAGATTGTTGTTCTTGCCTTTCTCTCCCTCTTTGAGCAGTGACATCCTTCCTCTTTCTAGAGTTGTTCTAAGTTCATGAAAGTTCCTTCTCTTCATAAAGAGTTTGTCTTGGTTTTGAGCTTAATGGCTTGTGTCTATACAAGTAGAGACTAGCATCTCCCTTGGTGGCAGATTCTTATGGTGGACTTACTTTTGAGGGAAGCTATTTTGGTTTCTAGTTCATCATCATATTCATCTCTATGAGTTTCAAAGGCTTCAAAGGTTGTTTGATTAAACTCTTCATTCTTCATTCTTTTCATGCTGTTAAACTAAGATGTTGGTGGGTTTTCTTACATGTTTTCTTTAATGCTTCCATTATGATTCGAAAAATGTTTTCAAAACTGTGTTAGAAACCCAACAATTGGTATCAATGCCATCTTAACATGCATGCTTGGAAATAAGTGTATTGGGATAAACTTCATTTTTGGAAAGCATAGATGTTTTTCTTCTTGTAAGAAAACGTTATGCATGGCTTCTTTGGCAACATGCAAATGCTTGTGTTACTTGTGTATGTTTTATATAACCAATTTTCTCATGCATTTGGTTACATATATGTTGCCTTAGAATAACAAATTTTTTGTTTTTCATGAATGTGATGATATTGTGCATAAACAAGCCATGGACCAAATATGATGTATGATTTGTTGATTTTGTGTTGACTGTTAACACGTATTAGAATGTTAACGAGCATCCAGACTGTTAACATGCATCTCAATGTTAACATTCATCTTGTTGTTAATATTTGTCTCGCTGTTAACATCATCCTGACTGTTAACATGCATATTGTTGTTAATACATCTTGATGTTACCATTTTTTCCTTGCTTTTAACATTATGCTTGCTGTTAACATTCTTCATGTTGTTAATATTCATTTCGATATGGTTGTAATATCTATTCTTTTATTCAAAAGTTGTAATAGTAAATATGTATTTTCTTCATTTGTTGATATGTAAGTGTTAGGATAATGTTAGATTAGATAACATTCATATGTAACAAGATATGAAGAACAAGACCATATGATAAATAGTAACGAGGGAAGCTCTAAGATTTCATGGTGAGAGGCTTGGTGACATGGGATTTCTTGGCAAGTGGGAGCTTCAACAACATGCTAATGGAAGATGATTTGGTCCCTTGTCCCTTAGGTTATGGACTTGTTATTTCATGTTGTGGCTCACATGAAATAAAACCTAGATGGCTTGGTTTATGCACATTAGGTTGTTTGTGATCATTTGTATGTTTGCATGCTTATTACTATTTGTTTGTGGATGAAAAATAAGATTTTTGCATGCTAGACAACCTAGATAATAAAACATGAATCATGACGGAGTTTTTGTTTTCTAAATGACATTTAAACACATCAGATGTATAAAATGGTTTTATTACTAATGGATTTTGTCTTAAAAACCCTAATGTTAAAATTTTGAAAATGGTAAAATAATTAGAATGGAGATTAAACATTCATGAGAACTCCAAACCTAAGCAATCATGGTAATTATTTAGGGATTTAAAATGGTTCTTACGTATGTGCTCAAACTCAATATAGGATATTAGTTGAAAACCTGATCACATGCAATGGTTTAATAAAATGGAGATTTTATAACTAAAATAACCATATGATAAATGGTAACATGTTCATTAGATGCATGTAATCTACATGATAACATATGTTTTTCAAAACCCAAAATTGCAAAACATATAAAATCCATTTTTCTGAAATTCAGATCTATGTCGTCGTTCTAAGAGACATTCACATGTTATTTGCACAACCCTTGTTGGATAAAGGTCACCTAACCACTTGGACTTGTCTTGTGATACAAGAGATAGTTTTGAAATATTGATAGGATAAAGGTCACCTAACCACTGATTTTGGCAATTCTACATGTTCTTTTAAGTATGATGATTTCATCAGGAATCTTTTGTGATAAAGGTCACCTAAGCATTAGAAACACGATGCATAGATTGGATCAAACATGCCAAACATACAAATGTTGTAGTTGGATCCCATACCTCTAGAAATTACATTTGGATGTAATTGGTAAATCATTACCTACCTTTTTGAATTAAAAAAAATGGGATAAAGGTCACCTAACCATTTGTTTGTATTGCATCTTGGTAACTAAACCTTAATCAATTAATTTTATGAAACAAGAAGGGTATTAATTATTAAAGACCTAATATCAGTTTAAATTGCTAAATTGAACTTTTTTAAGTTTTGTATAGCCCCAAACGCAACAAACCCAACTCCTAACAAAACTTCATTGTGGTCTCTCCTTGAGGGAGAAAAACTTAACCACACCAACTTTTTAGACCGGCACCGCAATATGAGAATAGTTATCAAGCAAGAAAAGAAGGATAATGTTCTTAATAAACCACTTCCCGAAGAGCCCTCTATCACTCCTAAGCCCGCACACGATATATGGCTTAAAAAGGTGGATGATTCCATCGATGCATCATGTCGCATGTTGGCTACCATGATTCCAAACCTTCATAATGACTTGGAAAATCATTCGACTTATGACATGATCACCCAATTGAAGGAAATTTTCCAAGAACTTGCAAGAACAGAGAAGTTTGAAACTGTTCGATCTTTCGATTCTTGTAGGATGGAGGAGGGACAAACGTTGAGCTCTTGTGTGCTCAAGATGAAGAGTCAGATTGATCATTTAGTACGTCTTGGAGTTGTGATGCCTGAAGAGCTTGCAACATATATGATCCTTAACTCCTTGACAAAGTCCTTTGATCCCTTTGTCATGAACTACAACATGAATGGTTTAAACAAGACTATCTCAAAATTTCATGGGATGATAATAAATATAGAGAAGAGTATGCCCAAGAAAACCTCTCATGTTCTCATGATCAAAGAAGGTGGTGTAAAGAGGTCAAAAGATCTCACAAAGAACTCCAAGGGTAAATGGAAGGTAAATTTTGCCAAAAGGAAGGGCAAGAAGGTTGCCCAACTGCCCCTTAACCCAAGAAGAAGGCAAATGTAACCAAAGAAGACACGTGCTTTGAATGTGGAAAAGTTGGCATTAGAAGAGAAAGTACCCTACTTACCTAGCAGAGTTGAAGAAGAAGATGGTCGGAGAAGGCACTTCATATATCTATGTGATATATTTACAACTTTATACCTTATCTGCTAACACTTGGGTATTTGATACTGGTTGTGGAACTCACATATGTAATTCGTTACAGGGGTTCAAAAGGAGTAGGCGACTAAAGGCAAGCGAGGTAGTACTCCATGTTGGAAACGGTGCAAGAGTTGCGGTTTATTTACTAGGAGATTTTGATTTACTACTACCAAATGGCTTTTATTTAACATTAAGGATTTTTTTGTTATGTTCTTAGCTTGACTAGGAATATTATTTCAGTTGCTAAGTTACGACAATATGGTTTTAATCTATGTTTTGTGAATTATGACATTCATGTTTCAAAAAACAATGTGTTTTATTTTGAGGCTAGGCCTTTGAATGTAATTTATGAGGTAAACTTTGATTGTGCCACAAACTAAGGCTCTATATATCACGATTCCACCAAGAGACCCAAATGTGATTTGAGTCAAACTTATCTATGGTGTTGTTGAGTCAAACTTATCTATGGCGTTGTCGTCTTGGGCATATAAACAAGAAACGCATATCCCAACTTCAAAAGAATGGATTTTTGAAGGCAAATGAGAATGACTCATTTGATATATGTGAATCTTGTTTACATGGAAAGATGACTAATGCTCCTTTCTCGGGCACTAATGAAAGAGCAAAGGACTTGTTAGGAATCATACATACTGATGTATACGACCCTTTCAAGCCAATGTCTAGATACGATGAAAGATACGTCATCACTTTCACTGACAACTTCAGTCAGTATGATTATGTTTATTCAATGAAACATAAACATGAGGCATTTGAAATATTCAAGATGTTTCAAAGTGAAGTGGAAAATTAACCCAACAAAAGAATTAAAGTCCTTCATTCTGATAGAGGAGGCGAGCACCTAAGTTTAGACTTTATGAATTATCTTAAGAGTTGCAGAATTGTTTCACAACTTACCCCACCTAGAACGCCATAACATGATAGTGTATCTGAGAGGAGGAATCGAAAAATATTAGATATGGTTCGATCTATGATGAGTAGAAATATTCTACCTTTATCATTTTGGAGTTATGCCTTACTCACAGCTGCCCGCATCTTAAACATAGGACCGACTAAGAAGGTGGATAAAACACCTTATGAGATTTGGAATGGAAAGGTTCCATCATTATCTTACCTCAACGTGTGGGAGGTGAAGCTTATCTTAGGTTCATGCAAGAGGGAAGAAGGCCTCGTCATTGTCAGCCAAGAGGGGTAGAAGAATTCAAGGTGAACGAATTTCCTGAATTTGTTAGGGGGACTGATCCTGAAAAATACTTGGAGTGGGAGAGGAATATTGATCATATGTTTAACTTCACAGAACTTGACGATGAGAATTCGTGCAAATACTCAATTCTTAAGTTGAGTAGTGGTGCTTCCTTGTGGTTCGATGGGCTTAAGGCCAAGAGAACAAGGGAAGGAAATGAGAAAGTTTCATCATGGGAATCTCTTAAAAGAAAACTAAGAAAAATGTATGTTCCCATATATCACCAAATTACCACTTATAGAAAAATAGCTGAAGTAAGACAAGGCAAGATGGGTGTGGCTGAATACATTGATGAATTTGAAAATTTATCATTGATGGGTGATATAGACAAAGTAAAAGAGCAAAAGATGTCTAGGTTCTTGCATGGCCTAAATTTGAAAATTGCAAATGTTCTTGATTTGTATCCATATTCTGATTTTGGCACATTGTGTGGGTTGTGCCTAAAATTGAAAACTCAAGTAAAATCAATATATGAACTTAATTCGAGCTTATAATCTGCCAAAACCAAGCCATTGACCAGATTTGAAACTAGCACAAAAACAGCCCCTACATCTAATCTTATTGGTTCTAGTAGTTCCACAACCATCCCAAAAGTGAATGTTGCAAACCAGGAAACTAGTTTAACAAAAGTTTGTTGTTTCAAGTGTCAAGGATTTGGGCATTACCAAAATACATGTCCAAATAAGAGGGTGGTGACCTTAAGAGAGGCTGTTGAAATTCGTGATGAATTGCTTGATGAAGAAGAGAGGTTGGATGGTATTTTCCATGCTGAACAAGAAACTGATGAAGAAGAGGAAGAGAAGTATGAGGCACCCATGTATGATACAGCCTTAGTACTTAGAACTCTTCAAACTAATGTTATACAATCTGATATTGATCAAAGAGACCAATTGTTTCACACTAGATGTTTGGTTAGAGACAAATGGTGTAGTTTGATAATTGATGGTGGAAGTTGTACTAATGTGGCTTCTTATGAAATGGTGACTAAATTGGGGTTGATTACTACAACCCATCCTAAACCATATGCACTTCATTGGTTGGATGATGGAAACAAGGTGAAAGTGACAAAATAGGTTTGAGTTGGTTTAGCCATGGGCTCTTATGAAGATGAAGTTTTTTGTGATGTTATTCCCATGGATGCTTGTCATGTGTTGTTGGGACGTCCTTGGAAGTTTTATAGGGATGTAATGCATAGAGGAAGAAGCAATGAATGTGAGTTAAGGCACAATGGTAAAAAATTGTGTTAAAAACCCATGTCTTATACACAAGTGAGATCGATGACTAGAAAACAAGTCAAGAACCTAAATCTCACCATGTTGGTTAGTGAAAGGGAGGTGGAGTAGATTCTTGATAAAGGGGATGTGGTTTACATGCTTGTGGCTAAAGAAGATCTAAAGGTGGGACAGATTATGCAAGATGAGGGCCCAATGCTGATTTGCTTATGGAGTATCAAGATGTGTTCCCAACTGAATTACCACCATGTTCCCCTCCAATCCGTGGTATTAAACATCAAATAGACCTTATTCTAGGTGTATTTTTGCCTAATAAGGCTGCTTATCGTTGCAATCTGAAGGAAACAAAGGAATTGCAAAAACAGATTTGTGAACTCATGAAAATGGGTTATGTGTGTGAAAGCTTAAGTCCTTGTGTTGTTCTTGTTTTGTTGGTGCCAAAAAAAGATGCTTCTTGGAGGATGTGTATGGATAGTAAAGTCGTGAACAATATAACCATCAAGTATAGATTTCCAATTCCTAGACTTGATGATATGTTGGATGAATTTCATGGATCTGTTGCGTTCTCAAATTTTGATTTGAGAAGTGGTTATCACCAAATTAGGATGCGTGAAGGTGATGAGTAGAAAACAACGTTTAAAACTAAACATGGTTTGTATGAATGGACCATGATGCCATTTGGCCTTACAAATGCACATAACACTTTCATGAGACTAATGAATGAAGTGTTAAAATCTTTTTGGGCAGGTTTATGGTTGTATGCCTTGATGACCTCTTGGTGTATAGCAAAAGCAAGGTGGATCATTTGTCGCAACTAAAACATGTGTTTGAAACCCTTAGAACTCAAAAACTCTATGGGAAGCAAGAAAAGTGTGCATTTATGATGGAAAAGGTGATATTCTTGGGGTTTGTTGTTTGTAAAGATGGTGTGTCCGTGGATCAATCCAAGATTGATGCAATTAAATCTTGGCCTATTCCTAGCAACATTTCTGAAGTTAGATCATTTCATGGGCTTTCTTCATTTTATAGGAGGTTCATACATGATTTTAGTGCCATTACAAGCCATATTATAAGTTGTTTGAAGAAGGGAACTTTTGCATGGGGAAAAGATGCGCAAAAGGCATTTGAGAAGATTAAGGAGTTGTTGTGTGCTGCCCCCATGTTTGCACTTCCAGATTTCTCTCAACCATTCGAAGTCGAGTGTGATGCAGGTGGGGTTGGTATTGTTGTTGTTTTTGAAAGGTTTTCTGCAAATCTATGAACTAAAACCCTACGTTCACATGCAACCTAAATTGGATCTATGTTTTCTAACTTTGAACATATAAATAATTCCTAAAGGCCAGAAGAAAAAATTACTAAAGAAATAAACCAGGAAAACTAACCTTTAGGTTTTCTTGGAAGCAAAGCAACAAAAATTTCTTGCCTCAAATAAAGTCACACCTAGGGAGCTAGTAGGTCTCGAAAATTCCAGAGAATGAGGGTCTGAGGCTCCATATTTATAGTCTCCAACAGATAACCAGATAAGCCTTTAGAGATAAACCTTTTTGAATTCAAATAAGATAAACCTTATCATATCAATTTATATCATATTTATCTAATATATAAAATCGAAATTATATATATCCATATATAAATTTCGCTGGCTTATATACTTGCCAAAATTGTCACTTACTCAACTATTGAATAATTACAATTCTAGTCCTTACACCTTTAGTTAATTAAATTAATCATTCTCCTACTCATGCTACAGGTTATTCTCCTTTTAATGTTGTTTATGGGGTGAATCCTTACATTCCCTTGGATCTGATCCCATTACCCAAGGAGGAGTTGGTGCATAAAGATGCAAGTGAGAAGCTCAAATCCATGATTAAGTTGCACCAACAAGTTCGTCACAAAATTGAATATGTTAATGCAGTTTACAAGCAAAAGTCCAACAAGAATAGGAAGGCAAGGGTGTTCAATAAAGGTGATCTAGTTTGGTTGCACATGAGGAAGGAATATTTTCCTAGCAAAATAAGGAACAAACTAATGCCAAGAGCCGAAGGTCCACACAAGGTGGTAGCACGTGTGAATGACAATGCATACAAGGTGAAGTTACCGGGAGATTATGTGGTGCATGCAACATTTAACGTGGGGGATCTTTCACCATATTTGGATGATGATGGCCTTACTTAATTGAGGTCAATTCCTTTCCAAGAGGGAGTCGATGATGCATGTATGGAGAAGGAAGGCCCAAAAGGTGATGAGTTGGTGTTGTTTAATGGATTTTGATGGCTGTTTGGGCCAATGGCCCATGGAGTTTGCATGATCACGTGCATGGAGTAGGGCTACACATTTGAAGGCATTTGGATGCATTTGGGATACATTTGGAGTTAATTTGAAGCTTGCAACGTTTTCCTTTCATTTATGAGTCATTAAAACTTGTTTTGATGAGTAATTAGTATTTCCTTTAATAACATGGTTGTGGGATTGTTTTGTAACTGGCATATTCTGTGTAGGCTTTATATCCGTTTCTTTTTCACTTGTAACAGACGATTATTACATAGAAATTATTCAATAAATAAGAACTTTGTTCATTGAGTTGTTGCTTACACTCACAATTTCGTATTTGAGGTATGTTTTCCTTATTTTGACACGAATTAAAGTTAATAGGTCTTAGCTTGTCTTCAAATGATAATCAATATATAGCTCTAGGTTTGTAACGCCCCACTTTCCAACCAAAATTTGTCTTTATAATATAAGTAAAAACATAAATAATCTTATTAGAATGTTAAAACGGTGTTCATTAAAACATATTATCAAAGTATATCTATCCCATAATTATAAAAATCTCTATTAATAAAATAACTACAAAACATAAATATGCGATCCACCACCGTCACGCCGAGCTCACCCCTTTATCAACTGTAATACCGGAAAATGTTTTAAAATCAACGGGTAAGCACAAAGCTTAGTGAGTTCCATAAATTACCATACACGCCCACATAGTCAACAACCAGACATCGAGAACGACCCGACCCTACCCATGATACAACACCTACGAGCGCCCATGATACAACACCTATGGGACACAGGGCGGTTCTACCCATGATACAACACCTATGGGTTCCCAGTATTGTCCCTGCCCATGATACAACACCGATGGGATAAGTCGATAGTCCAACCCATGATACAAAACCGACGGGACAAGACGATAGTCCAACCCGTGATACAACACCGACAGGTGAACACGCATCACTACTAAGCCCAACAATAGATAATAACCACAATCATAGAACAAATCATATAACTGTAAATAACATGCAAGTTCCCTAACATGCAACATCATATAGTAAGGTGAGGATACTCACAGTCAAATCAGAAATCGCTACAATCGATACTTAAAACTTCGATACACGACCAAAGGTATACAAACCGGATCTTGAAAAATGTGACTCGGCCCTCAAAACCTTCAAGAAAGCGCCTTGAATACACTCCAGGTCGTGGGAACTAATTAGGGTTTCTGAATCCATTTTTAGGCTGAAACGAGCCATTATTTATAGTCCTGGAGAAAGTTAGCGCCGCTAACTCCAAGGTTAGCGTCGCTAACCTTGGTTCTCCGGAAGACCTGGTTTGTCAGCCCAGAAATCACGACAGCCCGGATCATTCTCAACAGAAGAATAGGCGTTGCTAAAGAGAAGGTTAGCACCGCTGACCACCATTAGCGTCGCTAATGGTTAAAGTTAGCATCGCTAACTTCGTCAATTAGCGACTTTCGAAACGGGTCTTACAATTCTCCCCCACTTGTCTGAGTTTTGTCCCTAAAATCCATGTCGGCAAACTGATCAGGCCAATGCCTCAACATTTCTTCTTCTAGCTTTCAGATCCATTCCAACTCCATGGTGTCGCCCAAGATCCTCCTGTATGCCCATCAACAGATAATAACCACAATTATATAACAAATCATATAACTATAAATAACACACAAGTTGCCAAACATGCAACATCATATAGTAAGGAAAGGATACTCACAATCAAATCAGAAATCGCTACAATCGATACTCAAAACTTCGATACACGACTATTGGCATACAACCCAGATCTTGAAAAACATGACTCGGTCCTCAAAACCTTCAAGAAAACGCCTTAAACACACTTCGGGTCGTGGGAACTAATTAGGGTTACCGAATCCCTTTTTACGCTGAAATGAGCCATTATTTATAGGTCTGGAGAAAGTTAGCGCCGCTAAATCCAAGGTTAGCGTCGCTAACATTGGTCTTCCGGAAGACCAGGTTGGTCAGCCCAGAAATAGCGATAGCCCGGATCTTTCTCAATAGACAAATAGCATCGCTAAAGAGAAGGTTAGCGCCACTAACTTCGTCTATCAGCGACTTTGGGAACGGTTCTTACAAGGTTGTTTATCACTCCATCCTTAAATTTTATTGTTAATTCTGATGCGATTCACCAAAAACAACCAAACAAACACCCATACACGTATCATCTATAACAAAAGAATAACTGATAATTAAGCAAACAGTTCAATTAAAGCTTGGAGCTTTGGGAATTAAATGTTATGAATGGTACTACATACAGTTATATGTTTTAGGGGCAGTGAAATGTTACTAGACGTTAACCACTGTCGGTATTAGAATATAATGAACCTTGTGCAAGTGTGAGCTTGTTTGTTCTCAGTGCCCAAGGATCATTATTTTCACACCCCAAACCACGATGGCGGAATCGTCTGAGGGTGGAACAGAACATAGTATCACAATCATTGCATATATTGAAACATAAGTAGATAAACAATCATCATACATTATAATTGGAACGTTACATGTTCAAACATTATTGTTTCAACCAATTACAATATGATAACAAAAGTAACAAAAGAGACGTCTTCGCGTCCTATCTCAAAAGTGTAGTCAAACCTGACTAATTGTTACCTGAGAATACAAGTAATTTTACAAGTGTCAACATTACGCTGGTGAGTTCATAAGATTTTGTAGTGAGAAACTCAGTATTTCCTTCGTGAAAATCAATAGCGTATGCACCAAGAAAATAAGTATCTTCTTTAACGTAATTGTAGTTTTAAATCCATAAAACCCTTGTGTAAGTAAAACCATACTTATTTGTATCTTGATAAAATGTAGTTTTAATTCCATAAAACTCGTATGTATAAGTAAAATCGTACTTATATTTGTATCATGATAAAATGTAGTTTTAATTCCATAAAACTCGTATGTATAAGTAAAACCATACTTATATTTGTATCTTGATAAAATATAGTTTTAATTTCATAAAACTCACCTGTATAAGTAAAACCATATTTATATTTGTACCTTGATAAAATGTAGTTTTAATTCCATAAAACCCATATGTATAAGTAAAACCATACTTATATTTTGTACAGAGCAACATGTAGTTTTATATTTACATAAAACCGATTGAAGATGTTTTTCCCTAAACCAAGGATATTCGTTGTTGTTCATGTGAGTTATTATAACCTCGCTATGACCTGATGGTCTGGCACGACGCTCTTCAGATGTCGCAGTGTTAAGACATTTGTCACCATTGACCCGTCGGTCGTAGTTGTAGCTAACAACCATAGGTGGGGATTGTCAGTCTCATATAGATCTATATGCAACTATCTCGCTCATGAATGATTATGGTTATAATCCATGACTTATTGTGTACTTCTTTTACTACTGTGAAGAAATGTCTCACATAACTACCCAACGTGATGACTTATCCTAGTTTGTACTTAAATGAAATCCTTTGTGTTTGTAATTATCAAAATGTATTCATGATAACTATAGCGTAAAACCTTGATTGTAAATGTATTGAAAACTCATTTGTATTTGTAATTATCAAAATGTCCATGATAATTATAGTATGTAAATGTACTGAAAACTCCTTTACGTTTGTAATTATAAAATTGTCCATCATAATTATAGTATGTAAATGTACTGAAAACTTCTCTACGTTTGTAATTATCAAATTGTCCATGATAATTATAGTATGTAATAATTATATTTTTATATAATTATCTTTCGTGTTTCTGTCGTATCTTTGTCGTTTGTTCCATAAATTATACCAATTATTTATGCCTAAAAGATGTTAAGTAGTTGAAATGAGTAATTTTTTACATCTAAGTCACTAAATATAACTAACAAGATAAATCAACTATTTATCAAACAAGTTGTGGCAAGTTGTTAGTTTTGTTCATTTACATAAGTGATTGCAACATTTTTATTTCTTGTCTTTTTATCAAAATGATGGTAATCCTTCCAAATAGTCATTTTTTATACACTATACTTTAAAAATGGTTATTTCTGCGGCAAATACCAATTTCTTTGTAAAAAGTCATTTTCCAAACTTATTACGACATTATAAGTCCAAATAGTCGTTATTGCGTCGAAAATAACATTTTGCTTAAAAATAGTTATTTTAATGTAAAGATAGTAACAACATATTTATTTTAGACCATTTTGGTTATTTAAACTCTTACCATTGATTTTTGTCCAACAACATATGAGAAAATGGTATTTGTGACTATTTTAGTGAAAAATGTATTTCCATGTCTTTTTGCCAAAAGATCATATAGTGTACCATATTATGACCATTTCACCAACAAAGTAAAACATGAGATTTCGTTGGTGATTAAGGTTTGTAAAAGTCTTACATGTTAGTTTCTTGAAATAAATATGTATTTTAGTTTATCTTAACAAATTTTTATGCCAAACACATTTGTAGTAAGATGACCAAACATATGAACACATCATATTCCAAGAACAAAGCATGTAGTTTTAAGACTTGTATTCTACCCCTTAAAACACCTAAAAAGAGTAGAAAATAAGGGGTATGAACTCACCCTTGAAGCAAATCTTGAGTTGGAGAAGAAAAAGACCAAAGCTTAGCAACTTGGAAATGGCTTGATCTTCAAGATGGTCTATGGTTCAAGATCAAGAGTGTGAATAGAAGAACAACAAGATTGATGGTAGAAATGATATTGGAAGCTTGGAATGGACATGAACTTACCAAGATCTTCTTGAAAACCCCTTGGAAATGCTTGAAACCACTTGGAACTTCTTGATGAACTTAGAGAGAATGAGAGCAAGAGAGTTGGAGATCAAAATGAGGGTGATGCAGGGCCATCTTGGCCGAATTTATGAAGGGAGGGGAAGATAACGGTGCTTGCATGGGGAATATGCAAAGGATGGTGTGTTGAATATAATATTCAAGAGCATTACCTTTATTATTATTAAAATAGATTTGATATCTATGGAATGATGGTCATGGTGAGGGTGAGGGATAGGTAGGCCGGTAATTGGGGGGGGGGGGGGTGTTGAGGTGCTCAAGTCTTTTATAAATTATACTCAAGTATTATATAAACCTTGGTATTTTTATAAAAAATGGTAAAATGTGTTGTGTATTTTAATAAATTTGGGAGATATAATTACTAATAAATAGGTTAATCAATATTAACCATAAAAATATTAGTGAACATATATTTAGATTGATTCCCAATTCGTTAGGTGAAGATACAAGCGTCTAAGCACGGTAATTTTTCGAATACCCGGTATTTGGCATTTTACCTGAAAAATAATCGGATTGTAGAATTAAATACTAGACCATATTACATTCTATAAAATGTTTTCTGAAATTTCATATTTAATGTTTATGGCACCTCGTAATGCATTTTAATGCCCAATTCCTATGTACATTTATCGTTCCCAACGACTGAACTACTGTAACTTTTGCATGTGAACTCCGTTTTCGACGTTCTATATGTCGACAGATTCGTGAGCACGAATACATCGTGTTATGAATATTACTTATACCAAAATAATATTTATGTGTTTTATCGAATTTCTACACTACTGTAATATTACATGTATTTATAGCGTTTACTCGATAATTGATTTCAACTAGCGTATGTAGTATTATAATATCCAATAATGCAATATGAAGGTTATGAACATTACATTTCAACATTTTAACCTAATTTACGCCTTAGTTGACTTTTATTGAATTTTGTTGAACGAATTTGGCGGTTGTCACAATTATAATGTGATATTGCCAATTAACATATAATCCATTAGGGCCACACCAATACGAGATGGCACCAAGTGAATATTTATGAAATATTAACAAACTTGTGTATTATCTATTTATGGTAAATAAATATAAATAATTCATTTGGGATAAATTATATAATTCATGTGGTATGAATTCAAGGAGGAGAAGTATAATGCATTTCATTTAATAGTTAAAGAAATTTTGGCAAATAAAGGATTTATTTATTTATTTATTTTTATTTAAATGTCAAATAAACATTAAATAATTTATATATATATATATATATATATATATATATATATATATATATATATATATATATATATATATATATATATATATATATATGTTATAAAAGTAGTTCTTTTAGTTAAACGATTGAAACTTTAAATATAAGCTTATGGGTTATATTTTATAAAAGGGCATCTAATCATTTAAAAAGGATGCAAGATTAGGGAGAGAAATATCTTGTCTCCCTTTATCCCCATGTTCACGCCACCCTTTCTCTCTTGCCAGGGAGGGAGAGCCATTGCATGTCTTCTAATGATAATCATCACATGTGTAAGTGTGCATTTTGATGCCTGAAGTTTGCATGGCATTTGGATAGATAACAAGAGAGAGACCTGTGAGATGATGAGATCGTTGTTCTTGTCTTTCTCTCCCTCTTTGAGTCGTGAAATCCTTCCACTATCTAGAATTGTTCTAAGCTCATGCAAGTTCCTTCTCTAAATCAAGAGTTTGTCTTAGATTTCAGCTTAAACGCTTGCATCTATACAAGTAGAGACTAGCATCTCCCTTGGTAGCAGATTTTTGTGCTGGACTTACTTTTGAGGGAAGCTATTTGCATTCCTAGTTCATCATCATATTCATCTCCATGAGTTTCAAAGTCTTCAAAGGTTGTTTTCTTAAACTATTCCTTCTTCCTTCTTTGCATGCTTGTTAAACTATGATCTTGGTGGGTTTTCTTACATGTTTTCTTTAATTGATTATGTCAATTAAAGACTAGTTATTATATCATATAGTATGATTTAATAAGTCATGTATAAGTTTTTGTAAACTTTGGTTTCCACTCAACTTTCTAGTTACATGAGTACATCTAGTTTGAGAAACTAGATTATTTCTCTCTCTTGTTGGCCAATTAGTCAAATGGATGGCGAGGTTGCTTGCCAACCTCCTTCTACACAACCTATGCTTCTTACATTCCATCACTTGATATTTATTAGAGGTGTGGGTCTTAGAACTTATATGTGGGTATATAAGAAAATGTGTAAGAGCAAAAAACTAACTAGTTTTTTCTCATTCCAGGACTAAAATTCGTCCTCCTCTCTCTCTCTCTCTCTCTCTCTCTCTCTCTTTCTTACATGTCTTTCGAGGCCTTTTGCAAGTGTAAGTGGTGTAGAAGTGCTTCTGCTTTACTGCTTAATTGTGTTAAGCACTTAAAGGCTTAAGAAGTCACAAATACAAAAGGGAACTAGCATTCCTAGTGCCTTACTCTTGTTGGTGGATACATTATAAAGGAACTCTCCTTTGGGTTCTCTTGCCATCTTCATCAACTCCCTAAAACCAAGCGGGATCAAAGTCTTCAAAGGTTTTTTTTCTTTTCATCCTATGGTTGTCAAAATAATCTTTCTATATTATGTAACTAGGCGAATACTCGCGCGTTGCGCAAGTAAAAGTTATATAGTTATAATTTTAACAAATATCTTGTGGAAAATAATTATGTCATTAAAATTAACTATAAAGTAATAGTTATAATATTAAGTTGATATATACAATTGCAACTATTTTGACTAAAATTACTTAATGAACTTTATCAACGGTTTATGTATTAATTAAATTAAGCATAGTTCTTGATTTAGTATTATTTTTAACTATTGTCTATTGTAATGATTAGTTAATTTAAAAGTTACTTATTTGACCGTATTTTAATATTGATCATGATGATTATTTAAAATATCAACGATAAGTAAAAAACAAAAGTAAAAAATTGATTATTGTATTGAATTATTTCATTTAATATTACAACTCTTAAATATTTTGCTAAGACTAATAAACACTTACACCAATATTTAAAGTTGGTTAATTATATCAAAATATTTATTTTAATGTGAAAACCCCTCAAGTTAATTTTTTTAATATGAAAGTTAATTTACTATTAAAACCCAATAGACTTTGTTAATTTATGTTACTCAATCGACACTTATAATAGTTATCATTGCTATTATTTAATATTATGTCTTAATAGATGAGAAAAATGTTAATTTGATTTGTAAAACAATATGAGTTTTTATGAAAGAATATACATTAACATTAAAGATTAAAAAGTTGACTTAGATTAATATTTTTATTTAATAATTCATAAATTAAAATATGTAAAAATATTGTTATTAATTAATAAACTACCTTAAATAAGTAAAAAAATTGTTAATTTAAACTTATTATTATTTAATATTTCTACATGAAAAATCTACGTGAGTAACAAAACGAAAAAACTATTTAACCAATTAGTTTTATTAATATTCATACTTTTAAATCTATGGTCATGTATCTCATTTAGTATATGATTTTATGGATCGTTTTAAGTTATGCAAACGTCGTTTCAATCCAAAATAAACCGCGCTATTCCTTTTTCTTTATTCAGAATTACTTCCATAAAATTAACTTCATGCGGTTGTTTAGTTAAAACATCCAAAAATTTATTTGTGCTTTTTGTTTTCCAATAATGAATCTAATTAAAACATTGCATTTTCTTTATTTATTGATTATCGAATGATTATATAAATCTTATATATATATATATATATATATATATATATATATATATATATATATATATATATATATATATATATATATATGATTTTAAATATCATAATCTAACAAATAACGAAAGCTATGAAATAAATAAAAACATAAAAGCATCGAAACATCTATAATAACATTTATATTCATAAACCACATCAAACCCTCCAAAATCATAATAATTAGTAGAGGCAATTTCATGATTTTATATATCACAATCTTTAGAATAACAAATAGTATGAAAAAATTAAATAATACAACTTTTGATGACAAAAAGTACCAAAATAACTATTATAATATTTGTATTAAAAGTACATCAAACACTCATAAATCATATAAATAATGTAAAAAAAAATTCAAGAAGAAAATTAAAACAATTCAAGAATACATAAAATCTACATACGTTTGATGTATTTTCCCATCTCTTCTACTCTTCATAGTTCAATCAAAAACACTTGAAAGACATGAATGTGTTTATGGGAAAAATCTACTTATATAGCAACAACATGTATAAATGAGAGGAATACAAAAAGGTTTTAGTAAATGTTATTAATTTATGAAATATGAAGAGTCATTAAGTTTCAAATATAATTTTGAATTTAGTATTATCGTAATAAATAGATGTAACGTTGTGTAATTTATAAATTTATTTTACTATTAGTTATTATTATTAATTAATTTAAAGATTACTTAGTATTATTAAAATTTTATAAAAGACTATCCGTGTAGAAAGTTTTAATACCACTTAATATGTTTATTATAAAATCACTTATTACATTAATTATTATTGTTAACTAATTTTGAAAGTTATAATATTATTTAAAGGTTATAATTTATTTTCTTGTATTTAGTTAACACTAATTAACTAATTTATACTCATTATTAGAAAGAAAATGAAAAGTCATGGGAGTTTCAAATTAATATTGTGGAAGTATTTTTGCTTATTTTATAAGATATAAATGTGGGCTTTGTTATGCAATTTGATGGTTCTAATACTTTCATTCAAACTATTTAATTAAATAAAATTGAAGTATTAAAATAAATTTAGAAAATCAATGGAAATATGAAAAGAAGTATTAAAAAGAAATTTTGAAAATCAATGGAAATATAAAAAGACATGGGAGTTTCAAATGAATGTGGTGTTGAAATATGGCTCTATTATAAGATATATTTATGTAATTGGATCCTCTTTATGGTTTTGTTAAAATGATATTAAAATAATAGTTATTTTAAAACCGCTTCCATTTGCCGCTTAAAATTGTTTTACGCAAAATGTTCGTTTTTAGCTTATCAAAACCTATCAATGGTACCAGAGCTTCTTTTACATGTTGGAAAGGTTTATTTTAATGATTGATAACCTTTGGTTTTGGAAAAAATGGTTGGTATTTCTTTTTGGCATAGAAACCATCAAATATGTTTTCTTTGGCAACTTCGTAGTTTTTATAATTGTTATCTTTATGCAACCAATTTTTCCATGCATTTAGTTGTATAAATTTGCCATAGAAAAACAAAGTGTTTGTTTGTATATTTTATATGATGATGTTGTATATAATCAAGCCATAAGGACATTGTGTTGTGTTTAGTTAATATTTATTTTTGCATGAGATGTAATATATAAAGATGTAGTTTTTCATTTGAATGTAATAAATTAGTTAGAGTAGTCTTATTCTTTTTATCAAATGTATCAAGATGAATAAATGATCATCCTTGGAAGATTTGTCATGTCTTAACCACTTAAGACTATAATCCCAACCTTGAGCTTCTACTCTTGGTTTTGGGCTTAATTGTAGCATTAATGGTTTAAGTGTCATCACTCCACAACACATGGTGCTTTGAACTTCTTTTGCAAGCAAGAGTGGTCTTGGCAAGTGGGAGCTTGAAGACCCTTTTAAAGTGTTCATTAAGTCCTTTAGGAATGACTTAATAATTCTTGTGATAGCTCACAAAATTATTCTAGAAAAATGGCTTGATTTATACATTTGTGATGCATGCTTGTGATGTTTATTTTCATGTTGTTATATGTTATGCTTATGTATGGAAATGGTTTCCTACATGTTAAATAATATTTTATCACTAATAAACATCATTTGGAGTTTGAAAAATAAATATTTAAAATGTAACGTAAGACATTTACAAATGAGTTTTTATTATAAGCGTTTTAAAGCGTTTGAAGCTGAGTTTTTCTTGAAACTGTTTTTCAAATGTAAAACTTTTAATAGTCAACTCTAAAATATTTGAAATAGTTTAAAATGTGTGTAAACTAAATCTAAAACTCCATGTCTTTTATAATAAATAAGAGTTTTATTAAAAAGACTAAAAATCCTTTTATATCGTTATAACGTCAAATTATTATGCTAGGTATTATTTTTTATGTCAAAACTTAATATGATATATTAGTTTAATGCTTTGTGTTGATATTATGTTTTAGAACATAATTGTCATCATTTGGTTTTGGTTTATCAAAATATGATCTTTTAGACATAAGATGCATAAAGATGAGTTCATAAAATAAAATGAGTTTTATTCTACTAATTCATGAGATCATAAGATTCTGATTATGAAATGGAGATTTAAAATAATGATTTTAAAACTCATCCAAAACTTCAAGTCTTAACTAATAAAGTGGAGTTTTATTAAAAGACAACAATCGGTTCTTAAAAGCGCTCTACCAATAAACTTTAAATATGATATCTTAGTTTATAATTGATCGCAGCCTAACGGTTCATTAAATGAAGTTTTATTTGGAACTTAAAGAACCTTATATAAGAGATGTGTTTTGTACAAAAGGTACATGAATTGTTGGATGCATGCAATATTCATGAGACCATGTTTTGATAACTATACTTGTAAAACATATAAAAACCTTTTCTTACACTTCAAATCTATGCAATCCTCTTATAAAATCACTTGCACATCATTTGTGAAATGCTTGTAGATTCTTGGGGAACCTTATCTATTTTCATTGTCCTATGATGGTCAATGTGTTTTATAGTTGCTAATGGGAAAAAGGCCACCTAACCATTGGTAAAGTATAGTTCACAAGAATTTTTTTAGTTCGATGATTTGATCAAGACTCTTATGTGATAAATGTCACCCAAGAATGATAGACTTGAGGCATAGATGGGATCAAGCATGCCAAGTTAAACAATCGTTGTTTAGGATCCTATAATCTAGGAATTACATTCAATGTAATTGGTAATCGCTACCCACCGAGTTGGATTAAGTGGATGGGATAAAGGTTACCCAACCATTTACTTGTTTCATAACTTGGATCCTAGACATTAATAAATTAATGTTTTAAAAACAATAAAAGGTATTAATTTTTAAAGACTGAATATTGAAATTACTAAATGAATTATGTTAAAATTTTGAAGATGAATAAATCCAAACTCACCACTCATGCATTATCATTCTCTTGCTGATATGCAAGAGACAATAACATTCGACCGGATATAATTTCAACGAATGACTTCGTACCCTGAGAATTGTTCTCGAAGGGATCAGAAATTGTATATCATTAAAGGCCCTATTCCTGAACAACCCTCACTTTTCAAATGATCTGATCATGATACTGTTGGATTAGGTGTCTAAGCCATGACTAATAATTAGTATTTATCTAATTAATAGTAGCATAGTCTATTTGGGTTGCCCTCATAGTTGGAGGATTGGTAGAAAGTCCGGTAGAGAGAAAGATTGATTTATTATGTGATTAATAAATCAATAGAAATTAAATAAATAGTTTATTAATATATTTAAGTGATAATATATTAATTAGAAAGTATAATAATTAATTAGAAATTTTTCTGGAATTAATTGGAATTAATTTGGCAGTTAAATTGATTAATTAAGGTGTAGGGACTAAAACTGTAATTATTCAATAGTTGAGTAAGTGACAGTTGAGTGAGTGAGAGTGGTGGTCGAAATTATATATGGAAATATATTTATTTTCGATTTTGATAATGAGGATAAAAGGGTTTGAATTATTAAGATAAAGGCTTATCTTAATTTGAATTAAAAAAGGTTTATCTTTAAGGTTTATCTGATCACCATTTGGAGCCTATAAATAGGGAGGCTCACCCTAACCCTAAAGCCACGATTTTGAAGCTCTCTCTAAAGGTATTTTCGGCCAACAACTCCAAGCTAGGGTGTGACTACATTTGAGGTAAGAGGTTTCTGTTGCTTTGCTTCCAAGATTCACTAAAGGTTGGTTTTTCTTGATCTTTCTTTTAGTTAATCTTTTTCTGGCCTTCTAGGAATTGTTATATGTTTAATTAGGAGAAAAACTTAGATCTAAATAGGTTGCATGTGAACTTAGGATTTTTAGTTCATAGTTGCAGAAAACCTTTCAGTGGTATCAGAGCATTTGGTTGTTTTTCTTGTTAAATTGCTATAACTGTGTTCCTAGTAATTAGGGTTTATTGTTGCTAAACCCTAATTTGTGCAAATCGACATCTAGGGTTAGGGTTTTGAAAAACCCTAGCCCCTCCCCTATATTTGGCGATTTTTGTGGATTAGTTTAAAAGGTATTCTATTTTTGGTAACTTTAAATTGTTTAAAAGATAAACCTTAAAAACCTTTTATCCTAAAATCGAAAATTAAGGGATTAGGATAGTTTTTAATTAATTTTATTAATTTGATAAAATCTATCTACATTTGAATTAATTTAATTAATTGGTAATTAAAAGATAATTCAAGGATTTAATTTAATTTTAAATTTAATTGTTTAAATTGGCGAAAATTAAAAGGATAAATCCTAAAATATTTTAAAAGGTTTAAAATATCAAATTTAATTATTTTAATTAATTGGTTAATTAAAAGATAATTAAAATCTTTTTTAAAGGTTTAATTTAATTTGAAATTTAATAGTTTAAATCGACAATAAATTAAAAGATAAACCAGAAACAATTTTTTAAAGGTTTAAAAAATTACATCTTATATATATATTATAATTAGAAAGTTATTGTTATATGTATAAGATTGAAATGGTTATTCAAATCATTAGTAGGCCTCATTCACGAAGCTGGTCTATAAAGTGGGTATAAGGAGACTGCCTATAAAATGGCGGTCTAATGAGTGAACACTCTCGCACACCGCTCGCCTGATCAGTGGAGGGTCGTTAGCCGAACAGGTTTGATAGGACCGCCTAATAATCACTAAAAGTATAATCATTCAAAGTACTAGAACACTTAATAAAACCCAAATCTAGTTACTTTAGGGAAAATGTGAATTGATGCTAATCCATGAAATTGCACATTGCACTTTATGAAACATTGGTGGAGCATGTGTGGTTTACCGGCACGCCAATAGGGGTTCATAAAGAGTTGCAATGGGTTTCCCGAGTATTATCATTGTTGATGGAGCGTGTGTGGTTTACCGGCACATCAATTAGAGATGATAATTAACCCGAGAGTACCAAGCTAATTTGCATGGTTATTCACATCCAGTTTGTGATCCTCGGCATCCCAGTCACAAACAGTGGAGCACATCCGAGATTAAACATGCCATTGAAAAGTTTAATGAATCTCAACAGATCTAGGAATTTCATAAGATGAAATTGATAAGTGCTTATCTACCTTAATGACCATTATGTTGTGATTACGGCATCCCTCTTCACACCATAATTGGGGTATTTTGGATCCTAGCCTTATTAAATAACATATTGGGTAATTATTTAAAAGGGACTAATTAGACTAATAAATTCTACTTTCTCTTATAGATGTCAAGTGTCGATTCTCCTCCTTCACCCATTTCTGAAAGCATCAGAATGCACCTGCTAAATATGGAAAGGCTGACTGGCCTCAACTGTAAAGAATGGCTTCGCAATTGGAGACTGGCTCTCGGCATTGCTGGCAAGCTACATCTGATTGAGTATCCGATCCCAGTTCCACCGGAACAAGTCATCATAAAAGGTTCTTATGATGAATCCAAAGAGATTCGTGACCTCATGCTATCAACCATTGACCCGTAGTTCCGCAAGGATTTTGAATCCTTGGGGACATATGAGTTAATGCAACTGGTTGAGGAAAATTTCAAGAAACCAGTTGAAGAGGAACGAACCAGGATCTTCAAAAGACTTGCAGAGTGCAAGCTAAAAGCAGGAAGTAGCGTCAATTCACATGTTCTTCAGATTGAAGCGTACATAGGCGAGTTGCATAAACTTGGTTATTCCATGAGTCAGGAAGAGAGTGTTAACATTCTACTCGCTTCGCTGACAAATGAGTACGATCTGTTCATTCAGACGTATAGAAAGGAAGACCAGAAAAGGACCCTTATAGAAATGCGTCCACTATTGACTTTATACGAGTCACTATTGGACAGGCATAGCTCCAATGGCTCAATTACTTCTAGATTAAGTCCAGTGAAGAGACGTAACAAGAAACGGTCAAGATCGACTGGACATGTCTCAAACTGGGAATCCGCTAATTCGGATACAGTCATGGAAAGATTGGAAGACGCTCCAACTCTTTTGAAAGCTCAGGTATATCTAAAAACCTCAAAATTCCTGTTCCAAGATTTCTTGATACATAATGTGATAGTCACATTTTGGTTTGTATGCAGGGAATCAAGAAGGCACGGGACTCTGGCGCATAGGAGCACATTTGGATTGGATCTCCAGCTCGTGCAGTTTTGAAGTTTAGATATTGTTATTAGTCTTTAGTTGCATTTCGACATTGTCTATTACATTGTTCAAGGATTTTGTTTTAATAAAATTGTCATTTTTCTTTTAACACCTGTTGTCTAAAATTTTCCTTGAAATGTTACATGATTGTGTTGAATTTGTGTTTAGTAATAACTTGAATGGTGATCCGAAATGTTTTGAATTCATGAATTGTGTCATTATGATTTTGTTAATACAAATGTTATAAGAATCAATTCAACCAAAGGTCCAGTTGGACAGGACCTTCGAATCATTTGACTTAGAGTCATTTGATGAATTGAGTTCTTAATGTGTCAAGAAATGAATCAACCAAAGGTCCAGTTGGACAGGACTTTGGAATCATCTGACTTAGAGTCAGATGATGATTAAGTTCTTCATAAAGCACATATGGAAAGAAACGAATCACCCAAAGATCCAGAGGATAGGATTTTGGAATCAGTTGACTTAGAGTCAACTGAAGATTGCAAGTCTTGAACCAAGTTAACAAAGTCATTAGTCTACATAGATATGTAAAAGACATTGAGATTAAGAGCAACGGACACACCTGTTGCGGTGTGTTGCTCGAATCTTGAGATAGAACACAATTGTTTGTACTTCACAATATTCATCATTCGGTATGATGAATATGACATTGCTTATCGGTATAAGTAATTGAATTGAGACCTTGAACAGTCCAAGGACTTCAAAGGAAGTACAAGTTCCACAGAACCTGAGCGATAACATAAACTGAGAAAAGGCTTCACAGTTCATTTTCTTCCAAGAGCATTAATGGTTATAATGTGTCTTATGGAAAATAATGGAGCATTGGTCGAAACAGTTCGATTCTCGATGTATGAGATACATTGCCAATTAGTTTACAATAAGATATATACTATACCAGTCAGTCCGAATAAACCATATTCTGACCACATCCTAGACTAATTAGGTCTTGCAGACACTGTCTGAAATGTAAAGCTAGGATTATTCCACTTATACATAGAAAGTCCAGGGTCTTATAGTGTTCATCCGAACCTCATGACTAGCCTGAACATGATCAGCATTGTCATTTCATTGGCTATCCCACTGTAACTGTAAAAGAAGAGCTCTTTTAGAAAGAACTCATGTTCTAAGGAAACAGTGGGAGTTGGGACAGTCCTGAATGAGTTCAAGATTAGCCAAATGAAAAAACCTTTAGTCATCTCTAGGCTTGGAACAGAAATCAGATTTCTATTCTACAACTGACATAATCTCCTCTTGACCAGTAGTATTGATCACCGTCATAAGTAGTTATGATCAGGGTGGCATACCGATTGGTGGTAAAACACTATAGTTGGTACGGATTTATAATCCGACTACTTGGAAGCATTGGTGAGCCCGGTTGCTGCCAAACAAGAGAACCTTAGGGCGAGACACAGTCTATGTGAAATTTTGATTGATTTTACACCTGGTCCAAAACGAGTGGGAGTAACTGAATCATCAAAAGAAAGCAACATGGACAGATACATACCTTCAGAACATCTGGTTGAGTGAGACGATACTCAGAGTCAAGTAATTGATTCCGGGAGAAGCAATCTCAATAGAGGATGGAATCCGAAAGGATACTGTATGGCACATTGTGAATCGTTAGTGGAGCGCGTGTGGATCACCGGCACACTAATATGGACTCACAAAGAGTGTCCCAATACAAAGGTACATGGGCCCGGGATTTCCCACGGGCATCTCGCAAGAAAGGATATTCAGATTCTCAAAATATGCCAAAGGATTGGATTTTGAGAAAGGGCTGAAAGATTTCCATAAAAATGTCAGAAAGGTTTGGATTCTCAAAATGTGCCATAAGTCCTGGATTTGTGA
Source organism: Cichorium intybus (assembly GCA_023525715.1). Lineage (NCBI taxonomy): Eukaryota > Viridiplantae > Streptophyta > Magnoliopsida > Asterales > Asteraceae > Cichorium > Cichorium intybus. The sequence goes on from CM042017.1 coordinate 95,994,821, forward strand.
ATAGTCTATAACCATGTCAAAGCCAGTGGGAGTCACCGTTATCTCCATAAGTGGGATACATATTGTTTCTAGGAAACGTCTCTTTTTATTACAAAGTATAATGACTTGGTGTTAAGAGACGGATCGCTATGAAAGCCTTAATCGAAATACGACATACTCAGGTGGTTGTAATCGTCTATGAGATAGATCCAGATTCTGCCAAGATGATCTTGATGAGATTCAAGATGCATAGACTTAGGAAAGTTTTTCTTATCATTGCAAAGTGTGATGACTTGGCATGAAAGAAATTAAGAAGGTGTAACATACTTACGTAATTCACAGTCATCTATTGGATAGATGAAATTGCCAGCATAGACCTAGTCAACATGATCTTGATAAGATTCAAGATGCATGAGAAGAGTCTCCGAAAGGAAATAGTTTCTTTGAAAACATGACACAAGGATTATAACTAATCTTTGGATTCCGAAAGGGTTTGGAATAAGTTTGGATCGGGTTCCACAAGTTTCTTGGATCGATCATAATGTCATGAACATGTCCTGATGACTTGATGCTTAGGGCATAGTAAGTTGGATTCAGGACATTGTCTGGCTGGGAATACTGGATGGATTGTTTGAACTCAAGTGAGAATTCATTGGGAAAATGATAGGGTTAGTTTGAAAAATTTTCCAAAGTGGTAATTATTAACGTCAAGACATGATGTTAAAGGACTTCATGGTTAAAGAATCTCCTTGGTATTCCGATGGAGCGCGTGTGGCTCACCGGCACATCATAACACCTCGAAATAGTCTTAGGGTGCAGTCAAGTAGACTAAAGACCCAGAACCATAGGAAGTCACAGTACAAATTACCAGAATGGAGTTAGAAGAGAAATTGACAGGATAACATATTGAGATGTTATCGGATGAGCATCCGATTAGATCATCTGCAATAATGTGTATAAGTATAAGATACTTTGCATACATAGGAAGAGTGTAAGGTTCATAATGACATAGCTGTAAAATTAGAATCGAAAGTTTAAAAGAAACTTTGAAACCGATAATAGTTTATGACAAGGTCCGACTTGGTGATTACCTTGTGGAGACTTGGTAATAAACAAGAGTAGCTGCCAGTCAGATCTTTATGTTTCACTTTCGTATGTTTTACTTCCCGAATAATTTAATTATTCAAAGAGGTCCACAGTCGCTCATACTTTGGGAAGTAAGTATTGAATCAAGACTGTCATGAATTGGTTTGTAGACTGTCTAAGGAGTGAGACATAGCAATAGGATTGCTATAACATTCATGAGTACTTAGAAATAGAGATTTGAGTATTGGATAAACCCACGCTCAATAGATTGCTTCATGGATTATATCACAAGCAATGTTGAGACAATAATATCTTGTGATCTTGAAGCGGAGAAATATGAGTTATAATTTACAAGGTAGCTATTCATTGATAATACGAAAACGCACCGGTAATTCGATGTTATAAAACGTGTTGTTATGAATGATTTGACTGGTAAAAGATATAAGCATATGAGTCGAAACTTATTCGTTCCTTGACCCTGATGGGAAACAGATATCTGTAGGCCTCTCGATGATTTTGAAGTTGACTAAAGTGCTGGCCAGCCTGGACTAAATTGATGTGTTCAATTAGAAGTTCTAAAGTCACAAGCAGAATCGAAAATCGGGAAACAGAGTATCAGACAGAGATTGATCTCAATCCATGTCTCGTGTCTGAAAATATCTTGTTGGACGAAGGATCATATGATCACTTATCATTGGACAGAACTGACTAGGTCAGAGTTCGGCAGCGGTTTCTGGGAAGCTACAGTTGCTAATTAATTAGAGGTTAAATTGATAATTTTAGTCATAGACTTATCCAAGTGGGAGACTGTTGGATTAGGTGTCTAAGCCATGACTAATAATTAGTATTTATCTAATTAATAGTAGCATAGTCCATTTGGGTTGCCCTCATAGTTGGAGGATTGGCAGAAAGTCCGGTAGAGAGAAAGATTGATTTATTATGTGATTAATAAATCAATAGAAATTAAATAAATGGTTTACTAATATATTTACGTGATAATATATTAATTAGAAACTATAATAATTAATTAGAAATTTTTCTGGAATTAATTGGAATTAATTTGGCAGTTAAATTGATTAATTAAGGTGCAGGGACTAAAACTGTAATTATTCAATAGTTAAGTAAGTGACAGTTGAGTGAGTGAGAGTGGTGGTCGAAATTATATATGGAAATATATTTATTTTCGATTTTGATAATGAGGATAAAAGGGTTTGAATTATTAAGATAAAGGCTTATCTTAATTTGAATTCAAAAAGGTTTATCTGATCACCATTTGGAGCCTATAAATAGGGAGGCTCACCCTAACCCTAAAGCCACGATTTTGAAGCTCTCTCTAAAGGTATTTTCGGCCAACAACTCCAAGCTAGGGTGTGACTACATTTGAGGCAAGAGGTTTCTGTTGCTTTGCTTCCAAGATTCACTAAAGGTTGGTTTTTCTTGATCTTTCTTTTAGTTAATCTTTTTCTGGCCTTCTAGGAATTGTTATATGTTTAATTAGGAGAAAAACTTAGATCTAAATAGGTTGCATGTGAACTTAGGATTTTTAGCTCATAGTTGCAAAAAACCTTTCAGATACTGTGAACAGTTCTTCCCGACTTTGGAAAAGTATTGAAAAACATAAAAGCATATGAAATGTTTTGTCATGTTAAACATATATACCTTCAGAACTGTAGAACTTGGTTTAAACTGGTTCAAGCATTACTAGAATGCAAGGCTGAGAGAGTCACAGTATGAGCTTTAAAAGATCCATTGTTCAGGGAATGGAAACCTTTAATCCCAAGAAATCAAAAAGGGCCAGTAAAGATGGATCTTGTTTCCATTGTAAAGAAACGGGACACTGGAAAAAAGGAACTACCCCTCTTATCTGAACAATATTTGTCAGACTAGTAATTCATGTATCTATAAGATAAAACTTATACTTTCTTAATAACATTCACATATTTGATACTTTATCTTAATCCAATATTTGTAAAGGTCTACAAACATTCTAGAAAAGTGAGCAGCTGAGAACAAGCAAGTCGGAACGTCGCTTTTGAAGTTCATCGTTTATGATTTAATCATAAAAGACTTGTATTGTAAAACAATGTTTTTTGAACAATATACGTTTTAAATTTAGCCTGTCTAAATTTATGTCTCAGTTAATTGATTATTTACTTAATCGTTTTTCATAACGATCACATTCATATTCTGAAATGATTATTCTTATTTTGAGAACTAGATCTCATACTAGAATAACAAAGTAAATATCAATGGTTTTATAAATTATAAGTTCTATAAGAAAACCCCTTTTTAACTCAAATATGATTTGAATCAAAATTATTTATGACATTGTTATCTTTGTTATAAATATAATACACATATTCAACTTCAAGAAATAGTTTTTGAAGGCAAATACAGATGTTTTATTTGACATATGTGAATCTTATTTATAAAAGATTACTAATTATATTTTCACTAAATAGTAGAGAAGATAATTTTTAAGGAACTTTACACCGTGAAGTATGACTTCCTTATTAATGAATGTCTAGATTTAGTACGAGATACCTCATCAACTTCATTAACAACTATAGTCATTGTACTTTATATGGTAAAGTGAAACCTTTAAAAGTTTTCAAATGAGAAGTTGAGAATCAAATCAGCAGAACCATCTAAAGCCTTGATGATTATAAAGGATATCTAAACATTATTGGATATGGTTTACTTTCTAATCAATAGAAATTATCATCCTTTATCCTTTTGGGATTATATCCATATCACTATAAATTGTATATCGAATACAAACTCCAACTAAGAAGTAGAGGAAACATTTTGTTAATGTTTTGGAAGCCTATGTAGTACTAAAGCTTCCAAAATCTATTAAATACATATATGTAGAATATTCTAAAAGAGATTTAGATTACATAAGCCCACCTAGAATAAGTTCTTTTATTTTTCTAAAAGCTGGGTTATTAGAAAGAAAGTTTCTAATAACAAAGCAAGTGGGAGCCACATGGAACTTGAAGTAGCTCAAGAACCATATCTTGATGTAGCAAAAGTTGGCACTAGTTTTAACAAGAAATTGTTGAACATGAATAACAGTTATTCAAAAACACAAATTGTTTGCATGTATGGTAGAAATCATCTATAACATGATAATTATGGAATCTCTCATTAATGAGTTTTATTGATAGTTTATTGTAAATCTATCATTTACCAAAATGCTATGTCAGATTTTGAATCTGATAAATGACTTTGAGCCATAAACATTGAGATACAATCCATGTATAATAATCAAGTATGGGCTTGATTAAACTTCCTCCCTGTAGTGAGACTGCAAGAATTAAGTGGTTTTTTCGGGAAGAAAAACATGGAAATCTATACACTTTTAGCAAGACTTGTTGTAAAGGGCTTTTCTCATACACATGGTAATGACTATGACACCCTTTTCTCAAGTGACTATGATTAGAACTACAAGGATATTAACCGTTACCTCATAATGTGATTGTAAAATATGGCAAACGGATTTCAAGAAAACCACTTTCCTTTATAGACACCTTCTTGAAGATGTCTATATAGTTTGTCATGGAGGTTTTATTAATCCAAGATATTCTAACAAAGTGTATAAGCTTTAAAGATCCAGTTTGGGATATAAGGCACACATCTCAAGACTAGAATTATCATTTTATTGTGAAAACACAAGTATGTTTTACAACACAATGATGATAAACATGTGTGTTTACACAGAACTAGTATGACCATTGTGATATTCCTAAACCTTGTATAAATAAGACATACTTAATCATAAGAAATTACATCCCGACTATACAAGGACGTTTCACCTTGACTCGGAAAGTATTTCTAAAATGAGAGACTTAGGAATGACAAAAATACATTATTGGAATGTAAAATCTATAGAGATAAATTAAGATGAATGTTAAAGTTTTAAATATTTGTGCATATGTTGACAATATATTGATAGAGATCAAGATGAAAATTTTCCATGAAGGATTCTTTTCAATGTCACATACCACTATTTTGAGTTTGCCTAAAAATGACTTAGCACAAAGATTTGAACAAAATAAAATGACTCATGTTCTATGAACATATCATAAGATACCAATAAGATACATGGGAAGGTCATTGGATGACTAAAAGGACATTCTAAGAGTACTTGAGTTAATCAGTTTTGAAGAAGATCTTTATGTAAAGAGCTACATAATATGCTAACTTCAAAACACATAGATATAATTGTGAATTATAAATGGACTATAACTTCATTATGAATGAAGAATGAGTCAGTTCCAAGCAAAACATAATAATCCAGTCCACTACAAAATAGAATACACCGCTACGTCATAAGTTGCATTCTAATATGATTGGGTGTGTAGTTTGACAAAAAACTAGGTTGAGTCCTTCCATCCAGGGATCACCTATAAAAATCTTTTATGATTTCAAGAATGTACTTGATCAAGCTAAGAGATAGTAAGTCACATCTGAACACCAATCATGCTCTCCAAGATAATAAAATTTACTTAGAATTAAGTTGATTATGCAGACGATCGTATTCATAAAAATCATGCAAATTAAATTTAGTATTTGGATATTGGAACAGTACAAGCAACATTTATTGTAATGACTTGATATGTTGGATATAGTCTTTACATTAAATAATCATTGTGTTCTATATTAGCATGTTTAATCCTCGAATAACCTGGTTATTATAAATGTCCATATTCGTTCATAGTTGTGGGAGCATCGATGAGGTAACACTACTATGAATGGTTTGGTTTATTTTTATGGAGATGAAAATAGCAAAGGGTTGCGACCAAAATTCATAGGTACTTGATTAGAGAATAAGTATTGGACAAGACCCTCATCAAAAACGCTTTATGGATGATTGTCATGAGTGATATTTGTTTAAGGTATTATCTTTGTATTCTTCGACCTGAGATACATATTTGAGACTTGAGTGTAGGAATTGTTGTGCTTTGACATGGTTTAGCGTTGTTCTGTAAAATGCAGTTATAAGGGCCATCGTTGGGCATTGCATGAACTACATGATAGGCGTTTGTAGTCAAGATGGGATTTGTTTCTCTTATTCATTAAGAGTTAGACATCTAAGGCCTTACTCAAAAGTTGAACATCATATGAGATTGATTGTGATCCACATCTCATGTTCAACATGATGTCTGTAATAAAGGGATAACTGATGCTATTACCTTGTAACCAATTATGCCTTGGAGCACTTGAAATTGGTAGTTGCTAGATGGCACCTCGTCGTGTGTTATTGGGGGCAGTGGTTTGTTGCTAGACGTCAACCATTGTCTATGTCAATCTATAATGAATCTTGTGCTAGTGGGAGATTGTTGGATCTATATGCTCAAAAATCATTTTAGAATGACGTTTGCCAATAACATATGATCCTATACGGTCACAACTTAAGCAAGTTGGCACATATTGAATATTAATTATTAATTCGAATATTAATAAATAATCAACTCTTGTATTTAATTAGGAGATAATTATTATTTTATGAAAGTAATAAATCAAGAGAGTAAAAACTAGTTATTACATCATGTAGTATGATTTTAATAAGTCATGTAAAAGTTTTTGGACACTTTGGTTTCCACTCAACTTTGTAGTTAAATAAGTACATCTAGTTTGGGAAACTAGATTATTTCTCTTTATTGTTGGCCAATTAGTCAAAGGGATGGGGAGGTTGCTTGCCAAGCTCCTTCTTACACAACCCCTGCTACTTACATGCCATCACTTGGCATTTTTTAGAGGTATGGGTCTTAGAACTTTTATGTGGATATATAAGAAAGTGTAAAACCAAAAAAACTAACTACTTTTTTCTCATTCCAAGACTAAAATTCGTCCTCCTCCTCTCTACTCTTTGTTGCATGTCTTTTGAAGCCTTTTGCAAGTGTAAGTGGTGTAGAAGTGCTTCTCCTTTAGTGCTTAATTGTGTTAAGCACTTAAATTCTTAAGAAGGCACAAACACAAAAAGGAACTAGCAGTCCTAGTGCCTTACTATTGTTGGTGGATACATGATAGAGGAACTCTCCTTTGGGTTCTCTTGTCATCTTCATCAACTCCCCAAAACCAAGTGGAATCAAATTCTTTAAAGGTTGTTTTGTTTTCATCCTATGGTTGTCAAATAAACTTTCATATTATGTAATTAGATCCTCTTGGTGGTTTCTTAAAATGATCTTAAAATAATAGTTATTTTAAAACAGCTTTCGTTTGCCACTTAAAATTGCTTTATGCAAAATGATCATTTTTAGCTTATCAAAACCCATCAGTATGTGCCTTACGTGATTGCCGACGAAAGTCGATGCCGATGTTCATTGACGAAAGTTGATGCCGATGTTTTCCGACGAAAGTCGATGCCAATATTTTCCGACGAAAGTCGATGCCGATGTTTTCCGACGAAAGTCGATGTCGATGTTTTTCCGATGAAAGTTGATGCCGATATGTGCCAACGAAACTCGATAACGATGTTCGCCGACAAAAGTCGATGACGACGTTTGTGCTTATGTGATGAATCGTGTGGTATTTTGGGGAACTCACTAAGCTTTGTATTTACTCTTTCACCCTAACTATTTTTTAGGTATTTGCTGGCTTGGGTTTGAAGCACGGCGCGACTATATCGCATCTGAGGTTTTTGCACTCAAGTCTTTCACCGGATAATATTGTAATTATTTATTAAATCTGATTTATATGTTTTCTTAAATATTGGGTTTTAATTGAAGTGGCTCCTATTTTTCAATCCGTTTTATGTATTTGAACCATTTTTAAAACGAAAATTTTTACTCTGGATTTGAAGGCGTTATATATATATATATATATATATATATATATATATATATATATATATATATATATATATATATATATATATATATATATATATATATATATATATATATATATATATATATATATATATATATATATATAAGTGGTTCTATTGAGAATGAAAAAAAAAGTTGAGATTGCGATACTAAATCTGGACCACATAATTTTTCATGTCGCTCTAGCGCTACGACGCCGCCTGAGCATTGACACTCTAATGATGAAATATATTTATTATTGTTCATATATGATTTTTCATCTCCCTTACCAACTAGACGACCTTCGTCGCCACTATCACCACCGCCGCCGCCACCACCACCACCACCACCACCACTACTACTGCTGCAACCGCCGACACCGCCACCTCGCCATCGCCACCAACAAACACCATCGCTAATGCCATCCACCACCTCTATCACCATCACCACCACCTCGACTACCACCGCCACTACCACCTTTACCACCACTCCTACCACCGCTACTACCACCCGACGCCACCACTGCAACCTCTATCACCGCCACCACCCTAACCACCATCGTCACCATCCACCGCCACATCCACCTCTACCAACACCACCACCTTACTAACACCGGCGTCGCCATCACCATCATAATCGCCACCCTCTACCACCATCACCGTCATCATCGCCACCCTCTACCACCATTCCAACCACCCTAACCATATATGTCTATTTATAAGTGATTATTCATATATGTCTATTAATAAGTGATTATAGGAATAATCGTGTATGAATAAACCATATATGGATAATCATGTACCCAAATCATATATGAATAAATCTTATATGAATAATAATAACATTTTTCGTCGTCGTGGAGCGGCGCGGCAGTATTGACAAATCTACTGGTCCAGATTTATTTCTCTCGATCTCAATTTTTTTTTCATTCTCAATGGAACCTCCCTATATATATATATATATATATATATATATATATATATATATATATATATATATATATATATATATATATATTATAACAAATATTAGATTTATAGTTGGGAAAAGAATAATCGTCCATGACTAGTCAAATTAAGGAGTCTTGACCAGTTTGCTTTGTAAGAAAGTCTAAGATGGCCCCGTTTAACAACCATCAATTGTCCAATTCGTTGACTGTGTTTGCAGTTGAGACACTCTTTGTGGGCCACCCAGCTTATTCACATTATATTATATAATTATCAAAGTAGAGTGGAAGCACACGCTGTTTATTTCATATATTTTATTTCACGGAAATTTACCAAAACTTATTATAGCACACTTGGTAAGTATGCTGTAAAGGGAACCAAGGGTTGCATGTTTGATTCATGGTAGCAACATATTTTTTGCTGTTTTTTATAAGACGCGGATCTTGCCGACCCAACCCGCCAACACATTTTTAGATCCGAACCGGTCCTGCACCATTGCTTTGCGATCCAATCCACCAGACTTTTTTTAGAACGGCGGCATAATATTAAAAAAAAGGCTAGCAAAACGCTAGCAAAAATTATAAAGAAGTAATACTTACATTAGGATTAGACACCCAATCACTTCAAGAAATCCTAAGCGTACGAAACCTAGAACAAACCCAAAGAAACGATTGAGATTGAATAAAATCCCACAAAACCGCCTTACGAGGCTTACTCTTAGCGAACAATGACCTATTCCGAAAAGACCAAATCGCCCAACCCAAAGTATTACAAACCACCTCTAAACACACTTTAGCATTTTTCTTCATTCGAAGGTCATCAACCAAGAATCCCAATAACTAATAGAAAAACATATGAGAATATCAAGCTCCCACCATCTCGCCACCAAAGCCAAAGATCAAAGGCCACCTCACAAGAAAAGAAAAGATGATTGACCGTTTCCACATCCGACATACAAACTGGGCACAAGGTAGAATCCAAATCCATACCTCTCCTTTCTAGATTAACTTTGGAAGGCAAACGATTCAACCTAAGTTTCCACATAAAAACATTCACCTTAGCAGGTAGAACCCGATTCCACCTGGTCTTCCTATTCGACACCTCCAATAACGAATTGTCAATCAAACTCCTACCCGACGCCACCAAATATCCCCCCACTGAATCTGAATCCCATACCCAACCATCCTCCTTATTCAAAATCACCACCTGATCCACTAACACCTTCAAGGCTTGAAACTAATCTAACTCAACCCCACCACTCGGCACATGACGCAACAACGGACCCCAACTAAGAAGATTCACTCTCTCCGCCACCGTACAATTGTTTTGTAAGTCCAAAGAAAACACACGATTAAACTTGTGACGCAAACACACATCACCACACAACAAATCATTCCAAAAGAAGTGTTTATCCCATCCCCTACCTGCCGCTTACACCTAGCGGACAAATCGACCCCTTTCTCTTTCAAAAGAGCTATCAATTTTAAGATTTCTAACAAATGACTAAACCCCCCCCCCCCCCCATGACGGCGCAATCTCTTCCACTCGACATCACCACCATGAATTGTATAAACCACCTTAGCCCACAAGTCCCCCGGCCTTGTTCTAAACCGCCAAATCCATTTAAACAATAAAGCACAATTCAAGCTAAAAATACTCCCAACTCCCAAAACTCCTAACTCCAAACTCGCCATACACTTCCTGCAAGCAACCCAAGTCATTTTTCTTTCCTCCAAATTAGCACCAATAAAAAATTGTTCCTCAAAGATTCCAAAACCTTTTCAACACCTACAGGAATACGATACAGAGACAAATAGTAAGTGGGCAAGCTACCCAGGACCGCCTTGATGAGCGCCAAACGACCACCAATCGATAACATACGAGTATGCCACGAAGATAGTCTACTTTTAAATTTATCCACGATTTTATTCCAGTGCTTAATACGACCCATATTACAACCCACAGGAACTCCCAAATAAGTAATCGGACTATCTGCAACTCCGCACCCCAACATACGCACCATCTCCTGCATCTCAAAATTCTCAACTCCAACTCCAAGAATCTTACTCTTACTCACATTTATCTTCAAACCAGAAGTGACATAAAAACACCTCAGCAACCCAATCAAATTTCTAGCACAACGAACATCCCAATCACAAAGAAAAAAACATCGTCAGCATACATCAAATGTGAAATAACCAACCCATCATTGGCCAAGCACACCCCATTGATAAGATTACACTGCACCGCCTTCTTAACAATGGCGTGAAGGCCTTTTATGGCGATAATAAAGAGAAAAGGAGATAACTGTTGAGTCATAAATGTAGATTGAGTCAAATATGCTGATCGGATTTGTAGCCAGATTTTTAGCCTATAATTTTGCTATCCGTTATGGAATGGGTCTGTCCTTCCATACTTAGTTTTCTTTTAAATAGCATGTTCATACCCTCATTAGGGTTAACCTTTTTGTAATCTTTTTACGGCACTCATACAGAATAGTTCACATCGAATTGTTCTTGAGTTGCACTTTTAATCATTAGACTTCAGTTCTTCATATTACCTGTTCTTGATCTTGTCTATTTACTTTATTCCGCATTCTTGAATCTCGATCCGACTCTTGAATTTCAACAATTGGTATCAGAGCAGGAGTTTGTGTTATTCACTGATCTGTTTTGATTATCTTCATCGTTTCAATCGATTTTGGTTATCAAACTTTGATCTTTTACGTTCGATTCCTCTTTTGATTTGAACTTACACTTCTGATTCATTCAAGTAAACAAGTATCAATGGATTTTGACGACTCACATACTCAATCCTTCAATCTCTCAAGCAGCATTGGATCAACTACAAGGACTCCAATTCTATTTACTCAAGAATATGAGGTCTGGGTGTTGCATTTTGAAGATTATGTTCTTGGCATCGAAGAACATGGAGCAACGATCTGGCAAGCCATTACTGAAGAAACTCATGTCCACACAGACACAAGGAGGGTTATCAAAACCCTAAAAGAATACAACAACTTGCTTGTCACTCACACGAACATTCCTCAAGACGAAAAAGACAAACTAATGTGCAACATTAAAGCCTTTAGAATTATCAGGTTCGCTCTCCAAGCTGATACCCTTCGTCTGGTTAGTTCGTGCGAAACAGCCAAAGAAATCTGGGATATACTTCAAGAATTGTATTCTGGAGATGCTGACCTTGAGCACTCTATACAGACCACTCTTCTTTCCGATTTCGGATCTTTTGCACAAGGTTCGGAAGAAACCCTAACTCAGACTTTCAACCGATACAATCATCTTCTCAGTCGATTATTAAAATACAATCTGGCTCGGACTGTTATCGAGCAAAAGGTTACCTTTCTTGATGGTCTTCGCTCCGAATGGAAGACTATCGTTTCAACCATAAAAGCGCATGAACAGTTCAAAACTTACACTTTGGCTAAAGTTGTGGGAATCCTCAAATCCCATGAAAAGGAAATCATTTCGGAAGCCAAAGCGACTGTCGGTCTTGGTTCACTTGCACTGGTCGCTGCCGGAAAGAAATCGGCTGAAATAGATTCCGAATCTGACTTTTCCGACGATGATTTGACCAAAGAAGACAAAGCTTTGATGGTATCAAATCCCAAGAAGTTCTTCAAGAAAAACTTTTCCAAATTCAAAAACCGAAATCGACAAGGAGGTTTCAATGCTGAAAAGACTGTGGAAGAAAGCCAGAAAAAGAAAAGTGATGAGGAGAAGAAACTCGTTGGCGACTCTGGATACGATTGCCATTATTGTAAAGGCAAGAACCACTTTGTGAAAGACTGTTTGCTCCGAAAACAAGCTGAGAAGAAGGAGCAGGTGAAAGATGAAGCTTATTACGCAAAGAAGATTGCGGAACTAAAAAAGAATGATGTTTCATCTACCAAGGCAGCCTTTGTGGTGAAAGAGGACAGCGAGTTTGGTGCCGTTGAGGTCTGGTCAACAGACTCGGAAGATGAGGAGGTGAGGAATCCGACACATGGTCGGTGTCTGATGGTGAAAGCTGATCATTCCGAAAGCAGAGGTTACTCTACCGATGGGTGTCAAGCCTCAGCAAGTTGCTTTGCTGCGAAGCCTGTCTATGAACAAGTTGAGGAATGTGAGGCTGTGGTCAAAAAGGTACGCTCTATCCTTAAATCTTTAAATATTTGCTCTTCTAGTTATGATACTGAATTAGATGATCTTAGATTTACTGTCTCAAGTTTGAGTGATAGCTTAAAAAGGACACGTCTAAGCAATTCTAACCTAAATGATCAATTGAGCAGGATATCGAATAAGAATGAGGAGAGACGAATGAGAATCGAGGCGTTGGATAGTGAGTTAGTTAAAGCACAAGATGATATTATTTATGTCAAAAGAGATAATTTAGTTCTTGTTAAACAGCGAAACATTTTTTGTTTAATTGCTAAGCGTCTTTACAATAATATTACTCAGTTGCATCTTGATTGTGACATAGGCAGGGGTTTACACAAAATGATTTTGCCCTTTCTTGAGTTGAAAGAGGATGAAATCGATGCAGAATGCCATAGATGTGAAACCATTGTTTCATCTGATGAGGTTTCGGAAGCTTATCGAATCGGACTTGATAAAATTGAAAGCTACATACAGTCCAAAGAACACAAAAGTATGGTTAAAGAATATTTTTCAGAAAATGATCATGAGGAAATTAAAACAGCAACCTTAAAGAATTTTCATTCTCTATGCTCTAAACTAAATTCCGATAATATTCCCATTAATGAGAATATTTCTGATTTTGATGAAAGTGATATGAGTGAAATATCTGTTGAGGATGAAATTGACTGTTCGGAATTCGTATCAAATTCTACTGAAACTAAGAAAAATCTCATTTCTGAAAATTCAGTTGCTTTTGCGAGAATTGTTAAAAATGAAGGATCACACACTTTAAACGAACAAGCTACTGTTTTTCCAAAGATTCACACTGTACCAAATCAAGTTTTCGTTAAACCAGGCCTAAATACAAAAGATGTAACTGAACTTAAAGTCCTAGTCGATAACGATAATTCCGATGTATGTGACTCTTTCTTTTGGTCGGAACCAACTGACAACTCAGACGAGACTAAAGGTCTTTCCGAAAAGACCTCGTGGAAGTCTCGTGGTAACTACATTTTTGGATCATTGAACTGTAAAAAGTCTGTTTCTCAAAATGGTTCATGGGGTACAGACAATTTGAAATCTAATTCTTCAAACCCTAAGACGAGTACTTTCAAGTCTGATTCTAATCACAGCTCGACATCTCACATTCATAAGTCTCCTGAAGAGCTCATTGCCAAAAGGAAACAAATGAATGCCAGGTACAAGAAGAATCTGAAAGAGAGAAAACAATTCTGGAGAAACAAACATGACTCAAACCTAACTCAAAAAGTCAACCCAATTCCCATTCGGAAAGTTGAGCTTACTCCAAAACCAAAACCAACACCTAAACCTTCTGTCTCAACAACAACAACAATGAATCCCACTTGTGTTCTCGGTTCAACGGATTCAAAAGGGAAGGCAAAACTCTATCCTGAAACCACTCAGGATCTTAAAACCAACAAGATTCATCCAACTGTGACTATCAAAACAAAACTCACCTCTCAATCGGTCAAAAATCAAAATCCCACTTATCTCTCCCACAGTCAGAAACCTCATTATTATCAAGTTTCGAACACATTCACTCCTAAGAAATCTCGTTTTGCTAAAGAACAATGGCAATCCATGAAAATGAAAGTGTTCCGAATTGAAAATAAGAAAAATCAATCATCTGTGAGAAAATCCTTTTGGGTTGAAAAATCATGCATTTTTCCTATCTCACGTAAATTCTCACAAGGGCCCACATTGGTTTGGGTTCCTAAATCTCTCTAACTTGTGCAGGTTCTACGTGACGAACAGTATGATCCGGAATGGTACATTGACAGCGGCTGTTCACGTCACATGACTGGGAGGAAGGAGGAATTACGAGAATATCGCTCGCTAACGAATGGAGGAAAAGTTAGTTATGGAAACAATGCAACAGGCAACATCAAAGGCTATGGCATGATCACAAATGGTGAAATTTCGATACGGAAAGTGGCTTATGTTGAAGGACTTCAACACAACTTGATCAGTGTTTCACAACTAGTCGTCGGTACTGGTCTTAAAGTCTCATTTGATGAAGATGGCTCCGAACTGGTTGAGAAGGACTCTAAAAAGATTATCTTGAAGTCAAAAAGAAAAGGAGAGATGTTTCCTTTGGACATGAGACCTATCCAAGGAAAACCTGCCATCTGCCTACTCACTAAAGTTACGAACGATGATAGTTGGCTATGGCACAGACGGTTGTCTCACATGAACTTTCGTGACATTAATAAACTGGTGCTTGGTGACCTTGTGCGAGGATTACCGCTACTCAAGTACGATAAAGATCGACTCTGTGATGCATGTGAGCTAGGAAAACAAAGTCGGAAGAGTCATTCTACAATCATCAACACAAAGATCATCGAACCATTAGAACTTCTGCATGTTGATCTTTGTGGTCCATCTGCCATCGAAAGCGTTGCTCACAACAAATACATTCTGGTTGTGGTAGATGACTTCTCTCGTTTCACATGGGTATTCTTTCTCAAGCAAAAATCTGAAGCGGCGATCAACATGATTAACTTCATCAAGCAGATAGAGATCCTTCTCCGAAAACAAGTTCGAATGATAAGAAGTGATAATGGGACAGAATTCAAAAATAAAGTTCTAGATGATTTTCTTGTCAATAAAGGAATCACGCATAACTTCTCTGCCCCGTACACTCCTCAACAAAATGGAGTTGTAGAAAGACGAAATCGATCTCTTTGTGAAGCGGCTCGCACAATGCTCTCTTTTGCAAAACTTCCTTTATACTTCTGGGCCGACGCCATCGCAACTGCTTGTTACACTCAGAATCGATCAAACATCACAAAACGATTCAATCTTACTCCCTATGAGATCATCAATAAGAGAAAACCGAACGTAAAATTCTTTCACGTTTTCGGATCCAAGTGTTTCGTTTTTAACTCCAAAGAAAAACGGGTTAAAAGGGCTGAAAAAGCTGATGAGGGAATTTTTCTGGGCTACTCTCTTACTTCAAAAGCCTATCGTGTTCTGAACAAAAGATCTCGAAAGATTGAAGAAACATACTACATCACCTTTGATGATAGATACAATTCCAGAGCAAAGCATGTTAGTACAAAGACTGAAGACATCTTTCCCGAATCCAATAAATCCGCAATTCCTCTTATGGATCTATATGAGGAATTCTTGAATTTGTTCGATGACCAAGAAACTGCAAAAACAGCAGAAGCAAACGCACGAGATAATCAAGAAGATGAGTTATTAAAGCTTATAGAAAGTACAGTCAGTGAAAATACATCTTCACAAGAAAAATCCACTGATGTTCTGATTCCGAACAATGCTCCAACTTCCGTTACTGATGCTCCTATCCAGGGGGAGGGTTCAACACCTATTCAAAGGGGAGAGCATGGCTCCTGAATCCGAGTCAACCACTCTACCGGTTGAACAAGATCACTCTGATGATAGAAACGATGCAAACTTCCAGGGGGAGAATGAAGTTGAAAATAGTGAAAATAATGACCTTGACACACAGTCAGAGGTACAATCGGAAGCAGAAGAAATTATTTCAGAAATTAATCCTGAATATGATCCAAATTATCCTCCAATGATAAAATGGACAAGAGATCATCCAAAATATCAAATCATCGGAACGACTTCTGCTGGAGTTCTCACTCGAGCTCAAGCCAAAGAAAAGTAAGCCGCTTTATTTTCAAAAGTGGAATTTTGCATGTTTCATTCGTTCATCTCCAAGATAGAACCTAAAACAGTTAAAGTAGCACTTGATCATGCTGACTGGGTCCAAGCAATGCAAGATGAGCTAAATGAATTTGAACGAAACAGGGTGTGGCGATTGGTTCCAACTCCGGAAAAAGCATCTGTTCTCGGAATGAAATGGGTTTTTCGAAACAAGTTAGACAAAGAAGGGAATGTCATTCGGAACAAAGCAAGACTGGTTGTTAAAGGTTACTGTCAAGAAGAAGGAATTGATTATGAAGAAACATTTGCACCAGTAGCTAGACTAGAGTCCGTTCGGATTTTTCTTGCTTATGCAGCACACAAAGGTTTCGATGTCTATCAGATGGATGTCAAGTGTGCATTTCTGAATGGAGAATTAGAAGAAACAGTCTACGTCGAACAGCTGTGACATCCGCCTAAAATGGATTCGGGTCAACCCAACCCAATTGGAAATCTAATAAACCCTAATCGAGATTACTTGACGCTAATAGGATCAAAACTCATACACTACGTTATAAATTGATGTTAATAACAATATAGCATTGTATAATGTTATAACTATAATCAATTAAATTATGATACCATATTATAATCAAATAAAAGTATAATTCTCTAATTAAATTAAAAGAATCAAACTTGAATGCTATAATTAAACTTCAAATCAAAGTAGATTGTTATAATCAAATAATAACCTATTTCTTTATAAAACTCTATTTTTATAAACACTACATTAAATTTTATAAAACTCTTAAGATGCTTGTGCTAGTGGAAAATTATGAAGACCACCAAAAGTCAAAAGATATTCCCATGGTCTCCCACTCACACCTCCCATCATCTTTCCTTTCCTTTTCCTCTCACCACATTATTCTCATCACCACTCAAACCCTCTCTATTCTTTCTCTCACTCTCAATCTCGAAATTTCTCCAAGAAAGCTTCATTTTCCAGCCAAGAACAATCCCTCATACTCAAATCTTCATCCCTCTTGAAGCATTCCTCAAGGTATGTTGTTAAAAGTTTCAAATTCATACATAAAACAAATTAAATCCACCAAAATATCTAAAACTCATTTTATGTATAAACCTGATTTTTCTCAGAATCCCATTAATAAAATAAGAAGTTCTGGAAAGTTTCAGAAATTAACTCATTTTTATCGAATTATTATAATTATTGCACTAAAATAGGGCAATAATTCATATAAAATACTTTTTGTATTCAATAAATTCTGAGAAAATTATGGGATGACCCATAAACTGAGAAAACATAATTTATGAAGTT
This sequence comes from Cichorium intybus, assembly GCA_023525715.1. Classification (NCBI taxonomy): domain Eukaryota; kingdom Viridiplantae; phylum Streptophyta; class Magnoliopsida; order Asterales; family Asteraceae; genus Cichorium; species Cichorium intybus. Next base: position 96,012,759 of record CM042017.1, read on the forward strand.
TCAGGAATTTATATTACAGTTTTATGGTTATTTTGTATTTTATTTTGTTAAAGCTAAATAATTAGAAAAATATAGTTATGTATGTAAAAAACACGATTTTATATTTTTCGCACCTTAATAACATTATAAAGACCCCATGCAAAAATTTACAGAGTTTTGTAAGAATGTTTTCTTATTTTTCCAAATTTAATGATTGTTTAATGGGTTAAATTGTTAATAAATAGCTATACAAGTCCGAAAATTATAAACCCTTGTCACAATATCATATATGACACATTAATCATAGATAAAAAGTTTAATGAATTTTCCTTAATAGTTTACTATTATTTATGATTTTATTGATTAGTTAATAATGAAAAACATAATAAATACTTCCCATTGTCCAAAATATCCAAAATATTTACAGTAGGCTCAATATAATGTTAGAAAACTATGGTTAATTTTCCAGAATTTTTGGGAATCATTTATTATTTTTCCCGAAATTTGTTGTGGTTTAATTATTAAAATACTAAATAAATACTAAAGCAGTTAATAAAAATATGAAAATTTTACAGTAATTACTATTTTATGAAATAATGATTTTCTGATAATTTCAGAATGTTTCATTACTGTTTAGTATTTAAAACCATTTTCCTAAATATCTAAGCATGTAAAAATGCATTTTTAATGATTATTTCATATAAATAATTGTTTATAATATATAAAATCTGTAAATACTTATAATTTGACTAGTTATTATTTTAATAAGAAATTATTAAAATCTTGCCTAAAGTGAAAATATAAATTAATTAAGCAAAGTAATTAATTCAATTTAAAATTCATTTAACATATGAATACATTAATATTCAAAACAAAATTTGGATTATTGTTAATTCATCTAATATAAGAATATATGTCTAATTATTTTTATTAATACTATATTTCCGTTTATCGATTCCTAAGCCAAAACTATTAATTATATTAGGTTCTACGTCATTTTGACCCGAGCCGTCTTTCGTACGACACGCGTATTCCGTTTGGACTAATGTGAGTAATCTACCCCATATTTTATAATTTTAAATACTTTTGGGGTGTATCATGTGGTTTTAATATGTTCCAACTTCATTTTATTATTTTTTCACCATTGAGACATTGTTGGGACATTTATATGTGAATCATTATTTGTATAATTATTGTTTGTTTACGCTACATGTACTTGTAGTGCATTACCATTTTTAGTCTAATCTCCATGACTATGCCCGTATTCTTGAGGTACGTTATGGACAATAATAGCGCTATTGGGTTGACCACCCCGCCTTGGGACGCTAAGGTGATTGATTGCACGTGGTTGAGTGTGTATGATGATTAGATGCTCCATCCTATATATATACATATATATGTATATATAGGGTGAGGACTTATTGTTGTTGTTATCATTTGTTAATCAATTTTTGATTTATAAACTGTTATCTCAATAACACTTGCTTGCCAACTTCAAAAGAAAACAAATTTCAAATTATTCAAACTCACAATTTTCTTTAATAAAACTAGATTACTCACCAACTCTCGTAGTTGACCTGTTTTTACCCATGATGCAGATTTGAAGAATGAAGTTGATGAAAAGTAGGGTGTACCTTAGAAACCCACAAGACTATTTAAATGTGATGTAATAAATGTTGTTTGTATTTGAATTTGTATTTGTATGTTGTGGATCTTGTTTGCCTACTTAGTACTTAATTGAATCTAATCATATTATAACATAGTTGTCATGAGACTTTGAACAATATATCACTCCTTGATCAATTCCGCCAAGGATCGGGGTGTGACAGATTGGTATCAGAGCCCTTGACTATAGGGAATTAGGTTAATTGCCTTGACCTAATCTATAGCCTCTAGGGTCCTCTCGTATGCTAGTTTATAAAATGCACACACAACTGCATGCAATTCGCACTTAGAAAATCCTAGGAATACCTTTGTGTGCTAATTGCTCCCTTATGTGCTTACGTATTACTCATGACACTTATATGTGTGCATACACTTGTAAATTTTCTCGTCTTTCTCTGAAAATCACCCACATACTCAAGTGGTTTCAAAAAAAAAAAAAAAAATTTATACGTATATAATCCTTAGAACTCATAGGAAATTCCAAGTCATCCACTCTAGTTGGGTAGGATCATAGTAATGGACGCGTAGTAACTGGAAGGGGGAGGTGCCGGTAGCCCGAAAGTCCTGACTAGGTAAGCATTCGTATACATCCCAATCAACCGAGGGACCAGTTTGCTTACCTGGGGACCAAAGGCGAGAGTTCCCAAACCTATAGGCCAAAGCGCGTCATTCACATTACTTTTGAGCCATCAAAATACCCGACCTTATCAAACGTATCCGAAAGGATACACTCTAAAATGGCTAACTCATTGGACTATTAAGTTCCCTAATGGTCCTAGAAGTGGGAAAACATGTGAAAACTTAGTATTATGGGGGCACACGCAAATGCTACATGATTCACATTTAATACCCATGGAAAGCCCAGAAGGTGCCCAATACAATGATATTTTATAAAGTATAAGTACAAGTACATACATACTAGAACAGTGTCATAACCAAAACAATACAAGAGTAATAAGATGAGTTGAACACTACGAGTAGGCCTAGATAGTTATGTAATCATATCTAGGATAAATAGAGCCTGATCAACTCTATTGGTCCAAGGTATGACTAACATGTGTTTAGGAATAATTGTAGTGAACAACAAGTCTAAAAAAAAAAACTTATCAATAACCATATACAAATAAACTCTAAAACAGAATACAAATCTAAAATACTATAGGAGTATTTTATAATACTATAGAACCATACATCTAGACATTTTATGTACATGTTATACCCCTACCCTTACACAGTCGATAATATCTGACCAATAACTATTATCGAAAACCTACAATCATTCCATCTTTAATCTCAATAGCACAAGAATGCCACCTTGTCAAAGTAACCAACATACCATCACACCATCAGCAGATCGACCGATGACTCCACTGGTGGACACCGTTGTATTTCATGTCGTTGTGGCAGCCGCCATGACAAACATTAGCATTAATGGCATAAACGGAAACAGGAACGGTACCAACGGTTTCATTAGACTAATGTTGGAATTCAATCTGAACGCCGAAAGCAGGCTATATCACCTGTTAAGTCTTCTGTTTTCTCTTCACTTATGATCTTGAGAAAGTCAGGGTTAAAACCACTCATATCAGAATTAGAAGGTACTTGACTTGGACCTTCCTGAAGAATAGGAATGGTCATACCTTCTATCATAGGATGTGAAATTTCATCATTTACATTCTCAAGTAAATCAAGATTCATATATTCCTGATCTAAGAAACTCCAATCTTCATCAAAAGGTACTTGACTTGGACCTTCCTGAAGAATAGGAACAACCATACTTTCTATTATAGGATGTGAGCCTTCATCATTTACATGCCCAAGTAAATCAACATCTATAGCAGAACCGGATGGCAAAGATTGCTGCTGTGCATGGGTCCCTGATGAAGTTTCCTCCATCTCCTCGGCCTTTCGTTTCCTGTAAACATCTCTAAAGACAGCTTGCCTAAATTTCTTTGTGGTATCAGTCATCTTCGAACTGGAACCCTCGAATATTGCTTTTTTCTCATTTTCTATACCAAGTATTACGTCTGCTTCATTAGCAATATTATTCAATTCCTGTTACATAAATACCTTCAGTCAATACAATCTCATGGTACTAAAATTTTGAAAAAAAAATGCAATTTTTAACCTGAGTATTGTTAATAAGAGTTTCTAGACTCTTAAGCTGTCTTCGAGGCCATTTTGGTATGCCTAACTCCCTACAACGATTCTTCAACTGGGTTGATCCAACGTTGAGTTCCTTTGCAGCTTCCAAAAGAGGCTTGTTAAAGTGCTGAGTTATTGCTTCCTTACTTAATGGCTGTCTAGAACCACTTCCACTGCCAACTACTGTGGTTCTTGGACTCAAAGAATCAAATCCGGTTGTGCTATTGTCATTATGGATCAATTGAGCATGATCCTGACCAAAGATAAACTTTGGTGCAATAACATTAGTATCTGATGTCGGCAGTAACTGTTGATTTTCAGCTATGAACCCAGGGTTTTGAAATCCCTCTAGCTTTCTTTGAATCATCTGAAGGTGATTCTGGTATTGAAAACCTCCCTCAAACTCAGGATTCATTCCAACACTGTCGTTATGAATCACCTGTAGTTGATTGTCATTCTGTATGCTAGCCATGAATCCTTGATTCATGGGGATAATCTCACTGTTCGTTAATTGCTCGTCCATGAATGGATTGTAATCCGTTAAACTATCCATTAGTGGATCTTAAAAAAAAAAAAAAAAAAAAAAAAAACAAATGTTAGATGATAAAAACCAAACTGACATAAAAGTACTAGAATTCAACCTGGAAGTAAGTTTTGAGATTGCTCATAAGCAAAGCCCAAAGATGAAGGCCCTAGATCTTCTGAGATTATATTCATCGGAGGAAAACGAAAAGACTTTTAAAAACCTTTCGATTACCCTAGGTGCTATTTTTTCAACATTAACTGTTTAACTTGATAAGGACAGGAAAACGAAAAGACTTTTAAAAAAAAAAACCTTTCGACTACCCAAAGTGCTATTTTTTCAACATTCACTGCTTAACTCCGATAAGGACAGGGAAAACGAAAAGACTCTTTATAAAAAAAAATTATATCTCCTGAAAGTGGAAATAATTCAAAGAACATTTAATTAAATAATATCATAATAATGGATTAGAACCTACTCACCTGGCGTATATACAGCTCGTGGTCCACCTGTATCTTGCATATTTTATTCCTCTTATGCGTATCAGCTATAAAATGACATTACATACATACATACATATACATACATAAATACATACATACATATACATACATAAATACATACATACAGTACCGCCTATCATCCTCAGACCGATGGTCAATCTGAGAGGACAATTCAAACACTCGAAGACATGTTGAGGGCGTGTGTCTTAGATTTCGGAGGAAAATGGGACTCTCATTTACCGTTGGTGGAATTCTCCTATAATAACAGTTATCATTCAAGCATCGGGATGCCACCATTTGAGGCATTGTATGGCCGTAAATGCCGATCTCCTATTTGCTGGCATGAAATTGGGGAGTCTCACGTAATTCGCGCAACCGTGGATTCTCCAATCGTTGGTCCTGAGCTTATCCAGGAAACAACCGACAAAATCACTCAGATTCGCAATAACCTTCTCACAGCTCGTAGCAGACAAAAGAGTAATGCCGACACGCGACGCAAACCGCTTGAATTTATCGTGGGTGACATGGTCATGTTAAAAGTGTCCCCATGGAAAGGTGTGGTTCGATTTGGACGCGAGGGTAAATTGGCACCACGCTACATAGGCCCGTTTAAGATCCTGAAAAGGATCGGACCAGTAGCCTATGAGTTGGATCTACCCACAGAGCTTCAGAAAGTTCACCCACTATTTCATATAGCTAACCCCAAAAAGTGTTTAGCAGACGAGAACCCTCATGTTCCTCTCGAGGATATCCAAATTGACGAGACAATGCAATTTATTGAGAAACCCTTGGAAATTGCCGACCGGAAGGAAAAGCAACTCAAAAGAAGTCGCATTCTCCTGGTCAAGGTCAGGTGGCAGTCGGCACGTGGACCCGAGTATACATGGGAGTGTGAGGATCACATGCGTACCAAATACCCGCATCTTTTCTCTTAAGGTACTTTCTTATTAAATTTCGGGACGAAATTTCCTAAAGTAGGGGAGACTGTGACATCCGCCTAAAATGGATTCGGGTCAACCCAACCCAATTGGAAATCTAATAAACCCTAATCGAGATTACTTGACGCTAATAGGATCAAAACTCATACACTACGTTATAAATTGATGTTAATAACAATATAGCATTGTATAATGTTATAACTATAATCAATTAAATTATGATACCATATTATAATCAAATAAAAGTATAATTCTCTAATTAAATTAAAAGAATCAAACTTGAATGCTATAATTAAACTTCAAATCAAAGTAGATTGTTATAATCAAATAATAACCTATTTCTTTATAAAACTCTATTTTTATAAACACTACATTAAATTTTATAAAACTCTTAAGATGCTTGTGCTAGTGGAAAATTATGAAGACCACCAAAAGTCAAAAGATATTCCCATGGTCTCCCACTCACACCTCCCATCATCTTTCCTTTCCTTTTCCTCTCACCACATTATTCTCATCACCACTCAAACCCTCTCTATTCTTTCTCTCACTCTCAATCTCGAAATTTCTCCAAGAAAGCTTCATTTTCCAGCCAAGAACAATCCCTCATACTCAAATCTTCATCCCTCTTGAAGCATTCCTCAAGGTATGTTGTTAAAAGTTTCAAATTCATACATAAAACAAATTAAATCCACCAAAATATCTAAAACTCATTTTATGTATAAACCTGATTTTTCTCAGAATCCCATTAATAAAATAAGAAGTTCTGGAAAGTTTCAGAAATTAACTCATTTTTATCGAATTATTATAATTATTGCACTAAAATAGGGCAATAATTCATATAAAATACTTTTTGTATTCAATAAATTCTGAGAAAATTATGGGATGACCCATAAACTGAGAAAACATAATTTATGAAGTTTCAGGAATTTATATTACAGTTTTATGGTTATTTTGTATTTTATTTTGTTAAAGCTAAATAATTAGAAAAATATAGTTATGTATGTAAAAAACACGATTTTATATTTTTCGCACCTTAATAACATTATAAAGACCCCATGCAAAAATTTACAGAGTTTTGTAAGAATGTTTTCTTATTTTTCCAAATTTAATGATTGTTTAATGGGTTAAATTGTTAATAAATAGCTATACAAGTCCGAAAATTATAAACCCTTGTCACAATATCATATATGACACATTAATCATAGATAAAAAGTTTAATGAATTTTCCTTAATAGTTTACTATTATTTATGATTTTATTGATTAGTTAATAATGAAAAACATAATAAATACTTCCCATTGTCCAAAATATCCAAAATATTTACAGTAGGCTCAATATAATGTTAGAAAACTATGGTTAATTTTCCAGAATTTTTGGGAATCATTTATTATTTTTCCCGAAATTTGTTGTGGTTTAATTATTAAAATACTAAATAAATACTAAAGCAGTTAATAAAAATATGAAAATTTTACAGTAATTACTATTTTATGAAATAATGATTTTCTGATAATTTCAGAATGTTTCATTACTGTTTAGTATTTAAAACCATTTTCCTAAATATCTAAGCATGTAAAAATGCATTTTTAATGATTATTTCATATAAATAATTGTTTATAATATATAAAATCTGTAAATACTTATAATTTGACTAGTTATTATTTTAATAAGAAATTATTAAAATCTTGCCTAAAGTGAAAATATAAATTAATTAAGCAAAGTAATTAATTCAATTTAAAATTCATTTAACATATGAATACATTAATATTCAAAACAAAATTTGGATTATTGTTAATTCATCTAATATAAGAATATATGTCTAATTATTTTTATTAATACTATATTTCCGTTTATCGATTCCTAAGCCAAAACTATTAATTATATTAGGTTCTACGTCATTTTGACCCGAGCCGTCTTTCGTACGACACGCGTATTCCGTTTGGACTAATGTGAGTAATCTACCCCATATTTTATAATTTTAAATACTTTTGGGGTGTATCATGTGGTTTTAATATGTTCCAACTTCATTTTATTATTTTTTCACCATTGAGACATTGTTGGGACATTTATATGTGAATCATTATTTGTATAATTATTGTTTGTTTACGCTACATGTACTTGTAGTGCATTACCATTTTTAGTCTAATCTCCATGACTATGCCCGTATTCTTGAGGTACGTTATGGACAATAATAGCGCTATTGGGTTGACCACCCCGCCTTGGGACGCTAAGGTGATTGATTGCACGTGGTTGAGTGTGTATGATGATTAGATGCTCCATCCTATATATATACATATATATGTATATATAGGGTGAGGACTTATTGTTGTTGTTATCATTTGTTAATCAATTTTTGATTTATAAACTGTTATCTCAATAACACTTGCTTGCCAACTTCAAAAGAAAACAAATTTCAAATTATTCAAACTCACAATTTTCTTTAATAAAACTAGATTACTCACCAACTCTCGTAGTTGACCTGTTTTTACCCATGATGCAGATTTGAAGAATGAAGTTGATGAAAAGTAGGGTGTACCTTAGAAACCCACAAGACTATTTAAATGTGATGTAATAAATGTTGTTTGTATTTGAATTTGTATTTGTATGTTGTGGATCTTGTTTGCCTACTTAGTACTTAATTGAATCTAATCATATTATAACATAGTTGTCATGAGACTTTGAACAATATATCACTCCTTGATCAATTCCGCCAAGGATCGGGGTGTGACAACAGCCACCAGGCTTTGTGAGCAGTAAACATCCTGATCATTGCTATGTGTTAGACAAAGCTGTTTACGGCCTAAAACAAGCTCCAAGAGCTTGGTATGAAACTTTAACTCGGTTTCTCAAGCAATCCAAGTTCAAGCAAGGATCTGTCGACCCAACTTTCTTTCGCAAAAAGGAAGGAAGTCACCTGATGATTGTTCAAATCTATGTCGATGACATCATTTTCGGATCCACTCACCCTAGCCTGACGGCTGAATTCCGAAAACTGATGGAGACAAAATTTGAAATGAGCTCGATGGGTAAAATCAATTTCTTTCTAGGCCTTAACATCAGACAAAGCTCAGAAGGCATATTCATCAATCAGGAAGCCTATACCAAGTCTCTCTTAGAGAAATTCAGAATGAAGGGAGATTCTAAAGTCAAAGTTCCGATGGCTTTCGGAACTAAACTCACTCCTTCACTAGACAAACCTGCAGCAGACATCACTCTTTATCGTCAGATGATAGGCTCACTCCTCTATCTCACTTCGAGCAGACCCGACATTATGTTTGCTGTCTGTTACTGCGCAAGATTTCAGGCAAATCCTAGAGAGCCACATCACAATGCTGTGAAGAATATATTCCGATATCTCAAAAGAACCACCTCTCTTGGACTATGGTATCCATCAGGATCTGGCTTCTTTGTTCAAGCATTTTCCGATGCTGATCTTAGTGGTTGTGGATTGGATCGCAAAAGCACTTCAGGTGGATGTCAACTTCTTGATGGAAAACTCGTAAGCTGGCAATCAAGAAAACAGACTTGCGTGTCACTCTCAACAGCTGAAGCCGAGTACATTGCTGCTGCTTCATGCACCTCTCAAATAATATGGATTCAAAACCAACTGAGGGACTATGGAGTGAGTATGAAACGTATTCCTCTTTACTGTGATTCCGAAAGTGCGATTCGGATCTGTCACAATCCAGTGCAACACTCAAAGACTAAACACATTGCACTCAGATATCATTTTATCAAAGATCATGTTGAAGATGGCAACATCGAAATTCATTTCGTCCGCTCAAATGATCAACTAGCAGACATCTTCACAAAGGCCCTTCCTGAACTAGCATTCAACAGAATTCTTCCAGGTCTCGGAATGATGGAGGCTGAATCCGTTCCGATATCTAACTGAGATTCCGATTGGTTCCGAATTTCGGAATGCCTCGGAATCAGAATTTAGACAAAGATGATTCGGAATGCATGTATCCTTTCTGAAACTCTGTTTTGTTTTCTTTTGTTTTATTTTTTTAATTTTAAGTTTTACTTATTTCAGCAATAATTATTATTTTTTTTGCTTCACACTCTGTCTATACTTCAAAAATATCAAAAATATTTTTTTTGTTTGTTTGTTCCTTAAACTTTTAATTTTCTTTTAGGATGTGTGTTTTATGTTCGTTTTCCTTTTCTTTGTTTTGTTCCTGCTGTCAAATGTCCTTGAGAATGCAGATAAACAAAATTCAGACAGAAATCCAGACAACAAAAACAAAGACACCTTGTATTAAAGCTGAAGAAACGTAGTTCAGTACACCAAAAAGGAAAAATAAAACTACTTCATACTACAGCTTAAAATAGTGCCACATCGGAGGATCACCAAGGTGGAAGGATTGATGGAGTCGCACCTCACACTCATCCACAAAAAGACGACTTTCATCCGCTAGTCCCACCAGGAACTGGTTATGAGGAGTCGTCTGGATGATCACCGCTGGCCACCATCCCCTCTTGTGCCAGACCTCCACGAGGTCGAACTGTTTATACTCCACCAAGATCGTTGGTGGGACAGGCTGCAAGTAGGGATAACTGGTCTGGATTGTAAGGGGCCCTCCACCATCATTGTCCTTCAGCGTTGTCATCTTGATCTCATACCAATGGTTCCAAACCGCCATAACAACTCCTCCATATGTGCCACCTGCGTATTCTCCTTCACGCATTTTTACTTCAACCTTGTCACCACGGTTGTAAGGACGCTGAGCCATCTGATGAACTTCTGAAGGTAATCTCTTGTGAATGTGTGCTGTTTCTGGTAACAATCCTTTTCTTTTATAGGTAAACAGGACACCGATTAGGCTTCCCAATAGTGGATATTAAATTACTTTTTGGAAGTAATGATGCAAATCTGTTGCAATTATTATGCGTCATCAAAGCAGAGATGGCTGATAAGCAGACGATTAGACGTTTAACCACTCTTTTCTCCTGTGCAATTAATGAGTTATCATAATGACTTCTCTGTTAGAGGTATTCCGCAGTATTTTTCTCTCTCTCCACCTGTCTGTCTGCCTAAATCGAATATCTATGATTATTGAAATAAAAACCAATTTCAATATATGATTTCGGAAATTCTAGTCAAAGATCACAACTCATTTTCGCCATGAGACGCTGTGAGACTCAAACCACCTCTCTCAACCCCTCTATCAATTCTCCGCACTTATTCCATTTCCATATAACTATAACCCTTATGAAGGTTGTCAGCATTACCACTGAAAACTGATGGTTATAAAAGCTCTGTATTCTTGATTTCGGAATTGTTTCTACCACATTTTCGAATGAAATCCAAATATCCAAACACACCAAGGAATTGACGAAAACTTCAGACGAAATCTCAATCTTTTATTTTTGCGTGATCTTTATGAAATTTACTTCACCCAAGTACTTTCTAACCAAAGTGATCCAGTTTTTTTTTTTTTTTTTGAGATTTAAAAATATTCCTTGAGTCAGACAATACTTTCCTTACCACACTTGTTTTCATGACTACTCTGGTCAAACAAGTCCTTTCTTTTGATTTCGGAAATTCCTCACTTTTTCGGAATTAGAAAGAAAGTTAAACCCACCTAATAAAGCCTAAATCTTAAAAGAAACCTTTCAATGATTCTCATAAATCATTTGATCGTACTTCAACGGGATACCACACAAACACTTCCGAATCTCTCTTGATTCCGAAGGAAGAGATCAATGCCCGGGGTCAATCAGTTTTATGTCATTCCGACATCACACTTTACCAAATTAATTTGATTTTCTTCTTTATCTTTGACACCCTTTTGCACGAAAATCATTATTGATTTCTCTAACTCTAGATGTTTTTATGATAAGGATTAAAGATTGATGACCTGGTATTTTTTTTGAATTTTTGATGAGGTCATCAGAACGTGGCAGTTACAACGTCATTTCAAACACCAGCTATTTTCTCACTTTTCACGCGCCTGTACTGCGACCTTTGGGGGCTACTAATGATGATACAGCATGATTCTTAGGAAACGGACGTAACTGAAGCGGGATTCCCTATTTTGAATTGGACTCCAAAAATTATTTAAAGGGTTCTTGGGTCACTCTCTTTTCTTTCCGCTCTTCCTCTCTCACGCAAGAACTCTCCATCTTCAAAGCCCTCTTTCTCTCACGAGCTCTCAAGAACTCTCCAATGGCTGGTTCATCTTCTGCAAACGAAAATATTTCCTCCTCTCTCATGCTGAAGATCAAACAAAATCAGAATATGATTATTGATCTTCAATCTTCGAAGTATAATGAAGCTCTTCAGCCGATGATCGAGTATCTCAAATTCTCAAGGATCTGCAAAAGCCCTAACTGCTTCAGAGGAGGTTCCTATCGTGTATCTCTCTTCTGCGTACTCATCCGCATTCTACAACAAGGCAGATGATGTTGTCACTTTTGAAGTAGGATCCATCAAGACGCGCATTTCCAAGTCTCGATTTGGAAAATTGCTAGGGTTTACTGATCAAACTGATGTTGTCGATCCTGATTCCCTTCCGCCTTCTACTCTTCCACGGTTCTTCTACCAACTAGGCTACAAGGGTGATATCACGCAACTCTTCAAGTTCACAAAGAAAGGTCTGCCGCCTCTGTGGAATTTTCTTTTCACAATCCTGTTCAAAAGCTTCTCTGAACGCACGACAGGCACAGACAGTGCAAGTAAGCTCTTTTACTCTATCTTTTATGGCCTCTATCATGATATCAATCTTGATTACGCATCAATTCTATGGAGTCAATTTGTCGAAAGCGTGAACTACAAAAATCGACACTCCGAAATCTCTTGTGCTCGATTTTGGTCCATTGTGGTAAAAAGGGCGATTGAGCAACATCATCTTCATATCATGACTGATTCTGTCTTAGCGGTTATTCCGACGCTGTCGACCACACAGTTTGCAACCACTAAATCGGAGGATTTCGATTTCATTGGGTCCATTCCGATCACGATGTTGGATCGAGTTCCGAAGGACGTGCAATGCATAACTGCATATCGACAACTACCTCCATCAGGAGTTCATGCTGTTGATCAAGATCATCAAGTCGCTTTTGACAGACTTGAGAATCCAAAGAAAATTATCAAACGAAAAGGAAAAACAGCAGCATCTGACACTGAAAAACAGCCCAAACGTCCAAGAACACTCCGAAAGCTTGTCCAGTCTTATGATTCCGAAAACGAACTCTCTGATACTTATCAAATTCCGACTCCTCCGCGAGATGTTCCGTTTACCGACAACCTTGACGATGTTCCACCTCCCAAGCCTTCTCCTCCTCCCCAATCACCGCCTCGTGACCCCACACCAAAAACAACTCCTCATTCTAGTCCACAATCCACACCTGAACGTTCGCCCCTCCGAACCACAAACACTCAAAAGTCTCCATCTTTATCACCAAAACAAACTACCATTCCTGAATCTCCTCATAACAACCCTCCTACCGACATTGATGAAGAGAAAGATATCCTGGTTAATGATGATCAGGATGATCTTTCCGATTTCCTTGAATCTCCATCCAATGTCAAACTAAAGACTCCCAGTTCTTCTGTTCCGATGTCATCTGATCAACTCTCGGAAATCTCTGCCAAACTGGATTTACTTCTCCAATCCCAGGCGCATCCCTCTGCCTCCGATTGGCAATCCCAGTTGAATGCTCACAAAGACTCGATGGATACCTTGATCACCGAAAATGTCAATCTCATGGGTAAAATCACCTTCCTCATAGAGAAATCTGAAGTCCAAATGCGAGATTCGACCACTTCTATTGGCAGACTGGAAAAAGATGTTATTAAATTTACTCAAGATTTCCGTGATGCTCATATTCGGAACAATGAAAATATGCAACAGGTCATCTCCAACTTCAGCACCTCGTTGAAGAAAGAAAAAGAGGCCCTTTCTACCTTACGTTCGGAATTGAAGCAGCAATATTCCGAATGGGTATCCTCTATGGACACAAAGGTTGATCAACTGAGGACAGATTTGGCCTCGGAGAATCATCTGATGGATAAATTAGCCGCCAAAGAAACTAAAATCCAGCTCCTCAAGTCCGATCTCCGTCATCAGTCTGCCATTCTTACCTCGGCTTTGTCTCAGAACAAAGCTGTTCGCAGTGGAATATCGGAAATTGACTCTTTCCTTCATCGGATTGTTGAAGACAATGATCCAATTCTCAATCCTCAGGTGCGTAGGCATCTGACCCTTAAGCTTCATCCTGTATTCAATCTTCTCGCTGCCTTAAAGGGTGTTTCGGAAGGTGTGGCCTCTCCGAAACAAGGGGGAGACGAAATAAATGAAGAAAGTGCATTTAATCAGGAGACTCCAAAGAAAGACACTCCGATTAAAACAAATGAAAATGCTGAAGGAGGCGCTGGTCCATCAAAAGACAAAGGCAAAAAGATAGTGGAAGAACAAGAATCCGATAAGGACGCTGCCAAATCAACCAGGGAGAACGAAATTGATGAAATTCTTAACCTTACTCGGAAACTTGATGCTGAGGAAGCTGCCAAAAGGGAGGCTGAGTTACTCCTGAAAACTCAAATGTCTTTGTTTCCTCCCTGGCACTATAAAAGAATGACAATGGAAGCAATTACTGAGCCTGTGGAGAACTGGCTTCAACCAATAGCCTCGTACAACACAAGCAATGATGTAAACTCGCAGTTTGACTTTCCGATGACTGCAAAAGCTCTCCTGTTCCGCGGGTTTGAGGAACTCAAAGACACACGTCTTTCTAGTTCGGAAGTGAATGATCAGTTATTCACCTTCTATTTGAAGAACGCGCGTCCTCAACATTTAACCTGGAGTTTGAAAAAGATTGTTCAACTGACTCCTCGTCTTCCTGAGGTCACTCTTCCTTTCATAAACTCAAGATTTTTGGCTTTCAGAGGAGATGATAAAGAGAAGATGGAATTCTCACTTGCTGATCTTCCTTTCATGAATCCATTCGACTGGATATCTTTGTTCAACATCTTGTCGAGAGAACAAAAGTATTATCCTCTTTTTAATCATGTCAAAAGAATGATTGGATTCTATATTCTTGAAGTTGCGAAGTTGGATGTTGAAGTTGCTAGTGTTCTGGACAAAGTTCCTTTGACTGTGAGACGTCCTCCTCCCAAAAATCTAAATAAGCGTAAAATCGGAAAAATTGTCAACTCAAATTGGAGTGTGGCATACAATTCAAAGGAAGGACTCTAGAATATTAAAAGGATATTCTTTCTTTCAGACAAACATCTTCACAGAACTCCAGTGTTGGAACACATTCTTCACATCACCAACAAACTTCAATCCAACTCCTCTGATGATAAAACATGCATCAACGACATGTTGAGATGGTACATTGAATTCCGAAAGAGGATCTTGGCAATTATTCCGAAGGTGTTTGACAGACAAGCTGATGAAGTGAAACCTGAAGAATGAAGTCATGTCGCATTTTTGACTCAAAGGGGGAGATTGTTGAGTCATAAATGTAGATTGAGTCAAATATGCTGATCGGATTTGTAGCCAGATTTTTATCCTATAATTTTGCTATCCGTTATGGAATGGGTCTGTCCTTCCATACTTAGTTTTCTTTTAAATAGCATGTTCATACCCTCATTAGGGTTAACCTTTTTGTAATCTTTTTACGGCACTCATACAGAATAGTTCACATCGAATTGTTCTTGAGTTGCACTTTTAATCATTAGACTTCAGTTCTTCATATTACCTGTTCTTGATCTTGTCTATTTACTTTATTCCGCATTCTTCAATCTCGATTCGACTCTTGAATTTCAACAATAACTAATCTCCTTGTCTTAAACCCCTAGCCATTTCAAACTCATCAGTCGGAACACCATTAACAAGAACAGAAGCACGAACATTATAAAAACACCCCTCGATCCATCTCCTCCACCAAAAACCAAACCCCATCTCAGCCATGACGACATCCAAAAACTCCCAACGAAGAGAATCATAAGCTTTTTCAAAATCAACTTTAAACGCAAAAAGTTTTCTGTGTTTACGCTTATACCAACCCATCACCTCATTAAGAATCATTGGGCCATCAACAATGAATTTACCCTTTAGAAATGCAGACAGTTCCGGACTAATGTACCCACCAATCACCATACTAAGCCGATTAGCTAACAATTTGCCAATAATTTTATATTGACAACCAATCAGACTAATAGGTCTAAAGTTAGAAACCAGTCTAGGATCTTTCACCTTAGGAATCAAAGCAATAAAAGAAGAATTACACCCCTTCGGGAAGTATGAAGAAATAAAAAACTCCCTTGCCAAATAGACGACATCATCCTCCACTAGATCCCAGAAGTGCCTGAGAAAAGCAAAAGAAAAACCATCAGGACCAGGAGCTTTATCCCCACCGCAATCCCACACAGCTCATTTAATTTCCTCCCGAGAAAAATCAAACTCCAAAAACATTAGCATCTTAAACCGATAGCTTCTTAGAAAAAACCGCCCCCAACCATGACCGAGGCCCCTCAAAAGGAGAAAGCCTAGCTTTAAAATGATTAAAAAACTCAGCTTTCACCTCAGAAGGCTCCTTAATCCATATACCGTCCCGTAAGACTCCCTTAACTCCCGCATTCCTCCGTTTTTTCTTAAGAATCCCATGAAAATATTTAGAATTTTCATCACCCTCTGCAGCCCACTTAAGTTTTGCTCTTTGAGCAAGATCCTTAGCCTCCAACCCTTCGAGATGTTTCATAACCTTAACCAAGTCAAGCCTCCTAGCCACCTCATCCTTAGACGCCAAGCCTTGGTCAACCAGCCTATCAATCTCAGAAACACACTCGTGATGCATGACCACAGCCTCCTTCGCCTTAACTTTATACTCACCAATCCAAATTCTAATGATTTAAGATGCTTTAATTTATTTTTAAAACGAACCATAGAGTTATTATGATTAATGTCATCATTTCGCCACGTGTCAACCACCATCTCATGAAAACCATCAATATCCAACCAATAGTTAAAAAACCGAAAAGGAGAAGGCTCCTCAATCCACATACACAAAATAGGCCGATGATTTGAAAGAACTAACCCTGTGACACCATTAAAAACATCCAAAAAAAACTATGTGAAACAAAAAAATCTATCAAGTCTACTCATTTTAGTAGCCCACCGATTCGTCCAAGTAAAGGAAAATCCTCCCATAGAAACATCCACCAACTCTAAGTCTAAAATAAAATCATTAAACACATCCGCTTGATGTTGAACAAAATCAGACCCGAATCTCTCAAAAGCATCCCTAACTTCATTAAAATCACCCATAACCACCACCGGACCATCCCAACTACGAAGACGAACCCCAATAGCGTGCCATAACAACTTTTTGTCTACCAACAATTGAGGAGCATACACCGTAATAAACATAACTTGCACCCCAGTCACCAACCAAACACCTTACACCGCCAAATAGTTTTGAAAACACGACACCTTAGTCTTCTGAAACATTAGTTTATTCCAAATACAAAGAATACCACCCGACATCCCTCTAGCCGAACTAGACACAAAGTCAAAACCATTATTTCCCCAAAACTGGCGAATCACCCACAAGTCAACAGACGTAAGTTTGGTTTCTTGAATAGAAAGAAAATTAATGAGATGCCTGTTACATAAACTATTAACCCATTGTCTCTTAGCCACCTCCCCCGCACCTTGAATATTAATGGAAAGAATATTCATTGATGACCATGAGAAGCTCCATTAACATTAATAATCTTATGAAGTGTTTCGACACACCCCCGACATATCCCATCCAAGCGCAAGGCCCACCACAATAGCATTATCAAGTTGTTCAACAACCGATGCCGAATACTTATTAGCCGAACATTGGTTAAACAACTCTTTTTCTCTATGCAGAACATCAACACCACCATCACCATGAATTGGAGTTTTTGGAATATCCACCCTCCCATTATCCCCGTCATTATCACCCCTTGAGTACTTTGACCACCATCTGGCTCAGAAACCAAATGAGAGTATCCTGGCGGTATCCCACCATCACTTGAACTCACCAAACTTACTTTATATTTAGGGATATCCAGGTTACTATTATCCACACCAAGTTCATCACCCTGTAAATTTTTACCAACTTTACCATTAATTTTCAGAATCATTTGAAATGAACCCTGGCGGCAACCCACAATCCCAACTACTCTCCATCGCATCAACCGAATGTGCCTCTACCGTATCATTAATAATTGTTTTCTTAAAATGCTTAAAGGGTGGATTAGATTGTTCAATAAAATGAAACAAATTAAATGGGTCGCTATCAGCCGGCTCTTGTTGATCAGACCCCACGCCGTCACCATTTTTCCTACACTTGACCTCTGCATCCAATGTCTTAACCGCCTCGTCTATATCCACTTTGTCCCCGGACTCATCCCTTATAACCTCTTCATCGTCATGAAAAGAATTACCATCACTACCTTCACTTTCCTCATTCACGAATCACCCCCATTGTCCTCCATGATACCCTGAATGAAAGTTGGTGACCACGAGCAAAGTTCCCTAATCCGCACACGATACTCCACCCCGCCAAGATTAATAGACACCGATTCGAACACCAAGGGGCCATGCTAAGTCTTGACCCCCATCCTCATACTATGTCTGTTAGTACCATCAGTGTCATCATAAAAAATCATCTCACCCCACTTACTAGCAATCTTCTTGAACGTATCATAACACCAAGATAACAATGGCACTCCTTCCACCTCAATCCATAGCAACCTCTCTTTAACAACGAAATCATTATGCCAAGGTTTAAGAGTAGAAAACCATGTGTTAAACGCATCGTGCCTCAAAAACGCATCCCTGGATCCGACAGATTCAAAATCAAGCAACACCCAAAGACCCCCAAGATAAACCGGCTCAACCTCAAGAAAACCTTCACCTTGACAAATAGCTCTAGAATTTGCGATGGAACGAACATCTTTGAAGCACCCAAGTAAAGCATTAGGATACGCATTACCTGCAAAAACCTCACCAATATTAATTGAGGTGGATACCGAACTAGACTCCGCCACATCAACCGTCTTTTTCTCCCCCCCTCCAGAAACCACTATAGCATACGAACTATCCTGACACGCCCTTCAATTTTCTTCCGTAACTATTGCATCTTTGGTTTGTCAACAACCCTGTCGAAATTCTGGACGTTACCAGTTTTAGAAAAAACTCTAGGGTGCCTTGCCTTATTTTCATGCAACCTGAGAGATCCAATTCGTATTTGACAGAGAGCGTCTATAAGATTTGCCAGATTACCAATTCTGATAAAACGAACAAAGGCATACATCTGCCCTCTACTATTACGTTTGTCATGAATATAAACATCCAATTCCAATGATGATTGGAATCACCAGACTAACTTCTATTTTTACATTTTTGACCCAAATATGAAAATAAAAAATCGTTTTTGCTCCTAATAACTACTTTTCTTTTTTGGCAAAATTTACCCATGTTCTAAATTTTTTAACAAAGTCGGTCCATATTTTTAACAATTATCCCCCAATATTTTTATAAGTTTTTTTATCTACATAGGTTTTAAACCTATCTTTTTTTCCTTACAATATTACATGTTTACAACTTATTTTACATTACATGTTTTTATATATATATTTTTTTACAAATATGAATTTTTACAGACTTTTTTACAATAAAAACTATTTTCCAAATTTATTTTTATAAATTTCTCACAACCTTTGTTACAATTTTGTTTATATAGGTTTTTATAACTTTTTTTTACAATAAAACCTGTTTCGACAATTTTTTTTATAATTTTGTTTATTACCCTTTTGTACTTTAAAGGAAAAATATCATTGTTCAAAAGTTTCATATTTTATTATGTATAAATATACGGTTCGACATTTACATTTAATGATGTTCTATAATGTAGTAGTTTATAAATATTTTTTATAGCTAACGATTTTAAAAAAGCTTTTAAATTAACAAAGTAATATGTTATTATTTCCTTTTGATCGTTTTCTGGCTTCCCGCTGCATCGTGCGGGGTGCAATTCCTAGTTTAAAGTAAATGATATATATAGGAAGATTATCTATCCAAATGGAATATATTTACTTGAAATTAATCGTATGTATAGAAGATGATACGTTTTAATAAACATATTTTTCATTAAATATTATAATGTATTAATAAATCATACTTATATTTATACTTATATAGAATATTACACACAAATATTGTATTACTACCAAATAACGTGACATATTGAACTTTTGATGTTTTTTTTTAACCAACACTTGTATCATTAAAACCCGTAGGCTGAGGGTGTGGGAGACGGAGAGAACGCGAGGAGAGGGGGAGAGAGCCAATGAGAAGATGACAACTGGAAGATGCGGCGTTATGAGAACGTCTCCGGGGAGACGCGTGAGAACTAGGGTTATGCCACCTCAGCCGAGACGCGGGTGTGCGTCCAGCACACCCCCAGCCTTACGAAGTCTTTAATTGGAATTCACTTAACTTTTTATGGATTTTTTGTTGTTTATATAATATCCCGAAACTAGTTAAATACTACCAAATAAATATAATTATACAATTTAATAATTATAAAATACGTAAATGTCAGAATAATATAACTATTATACGCTAGTAGTCGGGAACCACAATGTTAGTTTATATCTATTAAAACCCATTGGTTTAAGACATTTAACTTTATGATGTCCATAACAGGTTGTGTTATTGTAGCAAAACATTTAACAAATGTTTTGCGTATGGATAGGAATAAGGAAATACTTTAAACTGTTACATATTTAATATAGAGAGTTTTCTCGTGAATCTGACTGGTTTTACATATGTATTGAAATTACAGAAAGACTTTGGTAGTCATAGAATTACTATAGTGTTTTTCAATAATTATTAATAAATAAAATTAAATAATTATATGATTTAATGTGCTAGTAAAGACATATTAATACATTTATACTATCTATTTTAATAAAATAATCATAAATTGTCACCTGTCATTTTTATACACCGGATATATATATGCCACAGTGTCATATTATGGTAAAATGTTGGATATGGTTTCTCGCCCAATCTCATTTCCTATTCTAGATATCCATTATAGCTATCCAATCATATTTCGTTATTAACCAATCTGATTGTTTATACCACTCAAATTAATTTTTTTTACCGGTTTCTTAATGGAACCACTAATATCCCACTAGATTTCTCATTAAATTAGGAATGGATACAAAAAGACTAAATTAGTCTAATTTAATAATATTTTTCTCAAAATACTACAATTTAAACCCACTCTTCCAAAATAGTCAATGATTGGCTAGTGTCACCTACGAACTCCTATCACCACCTGCGTACTCCTTCTGAAACCGACCGATCGCCTGCGTAATCCTCCATATGGGCTGCGCAATCCGGTATTGGTATGTGTAATGGTGGTTTGCCTGTCCTATCTGCCAAGATATATAAACCTAATAAAAACCTCATTTTTTTCATTACCACAGACGAAAGCGCTCTCAAATGGCTTCAAAGAATTTTTCGACATGGCAATATCCAAGTATCTCAAATGTGATGTTGTTTTTGTTAGTTATATATCCATGGTTATAACAAGTTGATAATATTACTATAAATATTAGGGCAATTTTTGGTTACATGCAAGAGACGATTTAACTAAAAGATAGCGAAAAATAAACTTTAGGGGCTAAGTTTATTAATATATCAACGTAATGATATATTAATTAAAAAATAAAATAAGATAAATGACTAAAGTGAAAATATCAACAGTTTGAATTCAAATAATCGTCCACAAGAGAGGAGGTAGGGATGAGATGCCCTATAAATACAACCCTATATTTGAGCTGTAATTCATTGAAGAAACCCTTATTTCGTCCATCTCCCTCCCACCCTTGTTATACGACCGATTTCTTCAAATACCTGAGGGATAACGTGCTAAAACATCAAGCAAGTGTTTATACTTCATCAACGAGTGTTGGATCGTTGTATTGACTGCGATTACATTAGAGGAATTCTACTTTGGGCTCTAGACATCCTAGCAATATCAGATATGCAATTAAAATGTATATCTTGATCCCTCTTTCGTTTACAGTTACAAAAGTGTGCATGATTTTGTAATCCATGGTAGAATACGATTTTAAGTTTTTGTTTCTGATGCGTCGTTATTATGTCATCGTATTCCAACAGTGGTATGAAAGTAACTTAATCATGATTTTGTACTGTTTTAAATCGTTTTGATCCATTGGTTAATGTTAAAAATCGGATTTTGAAAAGGGTTTTTGAAAATGTTCGTCGTTCGTGCCCGATATTTGAACGGTTGCGTCGTGATCTTCTATACAGGTTACGAACATTAGGCTTTTGTCACTTCACTATTCCTAGAGTGTCGCGTCCCTATCATGATCGTGTTCTGTTGGTTGTTTCGCAACGCTACTGTTGTTGGCTTATGGTGTCGCGATGATCGTAACACCTTTCTGAAATCGTGATTCTTGATATGCTATATGGTCAATTTTATGTATTGAGTAATTGTTTAAATTAATTATTAACATTGCATCCTTGCATGTTTAGTAGAATTAATAGTTAAACATAAAGTTTAAAATGCTTCAAAGTTTAAATACACAAACACACATATGTGTGTTTGTGTGTGTGTGTGTGTGTGTGTGTATATATATATCTATACTATACTATAAACCATATATAAATTACAACCCTTTAAAGCATAAAAGTCTTAATTTTTTAAGACTGTACCACCACACAAAGCATGGATAGCCTTTGTCACGGATATAGCACGTGCCATGTGCCTGACAGGCGGTTGCCTGACTTTATATAGCATGCGACTGTTCCTATGCACGGCCCTTACCTCTCCCTACTTTCTTTTCCATTTCAAAATTTGAATGAAATTTGAGACCGTGATTTGAGGATATCAGCCCCAATCTCGCACTCTCACCTTCAATCCCGTGACCTAATTCTAAATTCAAAATTTGAACCTCTTCCTTATAAACCTTCTGCTCTATTCTCTCTTTTTTGACCTACGAACACCGATTTGAGACCGTGATTTGAGGATATTGTCTGCTTCATAGTTCGTAGATGGCTTTATAGACCTACGAACACCGATTTGTTCTCGATTCACCACCGCGACTTTTACCCCCACCCTTCCTTATCACCATACCAGCGTTTTGATGGTTTTTCTTCGATTTCTATGTTCCTAACACATAGTTTTGGGATTTTGACTTTGTTTTCTTCTTATGGATTCTTTAATAAGTTGTAGGTTTACAGTAAACGAGGTGGTCGACTCCATCTCTACTACGATCAAACTCACGATGTGTAGGAATCGATCAAACTCACGAGATCAAACTGACGATGTACAGGAGTCGAGTTGAATTCGTTCAGCAGGGCATTGAAGGAATCGAGTTGAATTGCAAATCCACGATTAACAATTAGGTGATCGGATTGCTGTCGAACTCCACCTCTCCGCTGCGCTCCACCACTCCGCTGTACAATCAGGTTATCGGATTCCTTCATCAAGGAATCGAATTTCAATTTCATTACCCCACGTCGTTCATCAGGTAATCCCACCTTAAGTCACACATTAAGTCACGGTTCATCAGGAATCGAATTTTTGTCAAAAACTTCCTGTAATCCCACATTAACTCACGGTTCTCATATTACCTCCTAGATTATCTTCTTCTCTGTTTTCTTTAACCAAAATTTTAGAATATGTGTTGAGAATCAAATGTGAAGTAATTGGCATATAAACCAACATTTGTAAACTTCTGTTGAAACCACTTTGGAGATTGCCCACCAGGTGTTTGCTAAATTGTCTCAATAAGTCATGTGCTATTTTAACTGTAAGTCGTTGTACAAGTAGATAGATTAGGGTTAATTGCAAGAGGTAAATGAAAGTACGTTGCAACAGATGAAGATTTTGCTCAAACAGTTGAATTAATCAAGGAGTACAAGTGCAACATCAAGAAGTTGCAACCAAGATCAAAACCCCTCATGATGCATGTGATCGAAAGGTGGGATCCTGCTTGAATTTATAATTTATATTAGTCAGCATAAATATCCGAGTATTTGACTAATTATTCTTTTGGTATTGAAGGTTTTAGAGAAACAACAATTGATTGAATTTGCAGAATCCCTTCACAGTAAACTCAATTATTTTGATGAATTAGAGAGTGTAAGTATCATTTATAGTATTTGTTAAATCAAGTCTTCATATTGCAGGTTGCCACCGGTTCTTAATTTGGTTAAGATTTTATTGAGTTAATGTAATTACAGCCTCGAGCCTTGGGGATGATACGTGCTCATGTTCTTTCTGTTGGAGAAGATGACATCATTGAGGTATTTCTATTTGTACTAAATAAAGTTTTTTTTTTTAAAAAGGAAAAAAATGACAGTTACTTTAACTTTTTAATTTAGTTGGTGGTGTTCAACATCCCATACGTGGTTTCTTCCTTAGTAGTCACATTGCACAAATTAGTAGAGATAAGCTCCCAGACATTGGTTCTGAATATGAAGGGTAATTCCGTCATTAGATAAAGTAATCTGTTTAGTAAACGAGTTAATAATAATATTGCTTTTTGTCTTGTAGAGACGGTGATGGATGCTGTTGAATTTGTGCTGCAAAATTTTTCAGAAATGAATAAACTTTGGGTTACAATGGAGCATCAGGTTTGTAGGTGTGTATCTTTAATTTTTATTTATTTATTTATTTATGTTGTGAGAACCAAAATTCATGAAACAAATGTTGTAACGAATCGTGAAAGCATGATTTTTCACAATGTAGGCCTGCATTTTGGGCTTTCTGGTCTCCAGGTAGCGTATTGATTTTTGATCATTTTGAAGTAACGTTAACATTAACTAGAAGGTAGTCTTTATCTATAACTTTGATCTTAATTTGAAATGTTTTACAGTAAACTATGGTTATTTTATAATCTTTTAATCACATATATACTCATTTTTGTTTCGAAAAAAAGTCAGATGCAGCCGTGATGAAAACTTCCACTGAATCAAGCTCCTCAAATGCTCAATCTGGAACAACACCTACCATACCTTGGATTTCCTGCAAATCCCTTTGACTCTTTATCTATGGCTGGTCTACTTAATGTATTGTTTACCCTTTTTTTTCTGATTAAATATTAATAATCCTGGTATTAGTATCTTTTGACGATTTTACCCTTCTGTATATCTGTCTCTCTTAAGTCTGTAAAGTCAAAAAGAAACATGCACTAAGAGGTTGTTTCCTTTTGACTTAATGAACTTAATGGGCTAAGCAGTTAGTCTAGACTGCTATATATAGTTGTTTTCTTTTTTATTAATCTGGCTTATGAATTAAGACGCTAACTATTTACCTATTTGCTTTGTACTTTTTAACATAGAGAATTAGGGATAACATTTCTGTTTCTGTTTAAGCAGTTTCCTATGTTTCAAATTTGATTTCAAAATATTAAATACTTAATAACTTGTGCAGTTCGATAAAGAGCATAAATAATTGGTCTGGCCATAGCAGCACTAACTGGGAGTTTCTCTAGCAGTACAGCCATGGTATCCAGAATTGGTCCCACATCTCCAACCTACATAAAAATCAACTATGTAACTGCTACGGTTTCTTTATTTAATTTTTGTGTAGTACCCTTGGAAAGAGAGGAAGGAGGTATTCAGGTAAGTTTAATTCTTTAATCCAAAATTTTGTTATAATTTTTGGTTTTTCATTGTTTGTTCACAGGCACACCAGACATTAATATCTTATCTGTTTGTGGATCAGGGTCCTGAGCACTCACAATCACAGAGGTATGCATAAATTACATTAAGACACCTGAAGCGAATTCAACTCTTAACTTAGAAGTGAGTTGCACCTTTTGGTTGTGGCATATTTCTAGAAGTTCAAGTTTGAATATTTTAAGAATTGGGTTTATGTAAACATAACAGGATGTTCAGGGGCTTATCACCTGGGTGCTTGCTTGCTGAGGGATTCATGCCATCATGGGTTTTCATTAAGGTTGTAACCTTTCATTCTTTTCCTTTTTCTAATATACATCCTAGAGTCTATTGAATGCAGTAGTATCATTTGCATATAAATCAATGAATTATGTTTCTGAATAAAATCCCTTGGTCTGCAAAAAAAGAAATTCTTAAGAGTTGCAGTCTTTCCATTTTTTGCATAGTGGTAATCATGTCACAAGGAACTTGGTTGATAAGCAGCATCTTCTGTTAATTGGTTGTGCGCCGATTTCCAGTTCATTATTGTATACCTGGTCTTGATTAAAGATGATGGAAAGGGAGCTTTTATTTTATATATTTTTGGCGAGGTTGCTTCACTTACCTTTATCCCTTGATTTTCTGGAGGAAGCAACACAGATCAACACACACAGATACACAAGACATGCGAGAAAAGGAGTCTATTTCATGTTGAATGGTAGCCCTTACTTTGTCCATGGCTTTAATGCTTACTGGTTGCTGATTTTACCCTCCGATCCTTCACAAATATCTAAAGTTGCAGCAAAATTGGGCTGTGTGATATGGTGGTGTCACTCCGTTACAATACTCCCCTGACTCTTGCAATGAAATGAGCAAATGTTCAAGGTATGCTTTTTATTGCTTCTACTTTTCAAGAATTGCTTTCTTGGTGAGTGACATTTAAAGAGTATACATATGACTACTTAACGAAAACACCATTGGTTGAACTAAAAGCAACAAATTCTTTTACTTTTGTCGATTTAACCTTGCTTTATATTACTCTGTCTAAATTTGACAAGCATGGTTCCTTGGTTTTCTGTTTGGTGGTTCCATTATGGTAACTAACGGTATAAGGTAGTGGTCCAAAAATAAAAACAAATTGTAGTATTTTTATACATTTCATAATATTTTTGATATCTGTTGCAGCATAGGAAGCTTGGGAAACAGTTTGAACAAAGCCAGGGTTCAGAATGTGATGGCTACGTTCTCCATGTTCACGAAAACACAAAACGGGGTGCAAATGAAGTCATAAGAAGGAACTGTGCAGGTTGAGGATTTTAGTTTTTTGCATTTCAGATATCCTACAAACCCATCCAATTACTTGATATGTTCTGTGCAAATGAAATGTCAACTTAATTAAAGTCATTTATTTATCTTTTGTTGACTCTGATATGTTCTTGGGGTTCTTTTATCTTGGGGAGAGGGGGGGTTGGTGTTTTTTTGCAGTGACTTTTTCCATGATTGTCATTACTTTGAGCTAATCTTCCCAGCCAATTACCTGATGTTGTCTTATGTTTGGGAACAAGGTAATCAATCATCGAGTGAGACGTATTGGTTTCTACTTTTTGTTATTTGAAAAACATGGGTATATTCATAATTTCTACTGTATGCAATTTACAGATCACTCCCGCATGCAATTTGCCTCTCAAGTGCCTTCGTGGTGGAAGAAAGGTTGTTATAGTCAATCTCCAGGTATTCCTTCATCCTGTTATCGTATTCCTTTATTTCCATATTTCTTTATTTTCTCAAATTTTGCAGAAAACTCCAAAAGACAAGAAACCAAGTCTGGTCATCAAGTTAGTTTGGTATGGCGTGGCTCTGTGTCAAATAATAAGCATTATGAATAGCATTTGTTTGGTTCTGATCTAGCACCTGAACCTGATGTATTTTCACAAGTAATTTACATACATGGTTCAATCATTGGATTTGGTCATAAAAATCTTTTCTAATACAATTTGCTTCTTTTCTTGATCTTTTCTAATACAAGTTGCATTTGGCCTTAATCTTTTGTTTTGGTCCCATCCAGTTTTGCTATTATAACATCATACTTTTCATTTTCTATTACTTTTGAGTTTTTTTTCCAATTTTGGTCCTATCTGGTTTTGCTATTATAGCATCATACTTATGACATTTCTTGCCAAAAAAAAGTTAAGTGAAAATTTTGAATAATTGGAAAAGTTTTGCTATTATGAAAGTTTGAAAATTTTGCTATTATGAAAGTTTAAAATTTTTGAATAATTTGAAAATTTTGAAAATTTGAAAAGTTTGAAATTTTCTGAAATTTGAATAATTTGAAAAGTCAGAAAATTTGAATGATTTTGAATAATTTGAAAATTTTTGAAATTTGAATAATTTGCAAATTTCGGAAATTTGAATAGTTTTAAAAGTTTTAAAATTAAATAATCTTAAAAGTTTGAAAATTTTGAATATTTTTGAATACGGTTAGTGTGTGTGTATGTATCAATACCGAATTCTGTTTTTGGTAATTTTGAATGCAGTAACTTGATAAATCTTTATGTGAGGTATACAGGTGAGCCCTATACCATTGCAATTTGTTACAGAGAAGAAGTTGATAAGGAACAATGGTGCTAGAAGGAAATTTCAAGTGAGTTGTGTTTTAAAATTTACCATCCCCATCTTTCTGGTTAGGTCGGTGTCTCAATCTGACAGTGTAAAGTCTCTATAGGTGAGGCTTAATCACACACAACTTGTGTTTTTTGTATCAGACAGTTGAGGTTCATCTATGGTTCCAACTTCCAAAGATTTAGTTAGCTCATACACTATTTCAAATATTAATCAGGTGACAGATTTCCATTTCTTGATATTTATTAAAATTTGCTACTAAAATTTTCTTATCAGGTCTTTTCTGTTATCTTATCTGGCATTTGAGGTTTTATCTATAGTTCTGATACCTAACCTTGCATTAAGGTTATATTGGGTAAAGTTTTTGTGCATAAGTTGGACCAAAAAGTCTAAGTGAAGCCTACCGGAATAAGAGGAAGAGCGTGAAGGCAAGCGTAATAAGAAACAATTGATTAAATTTTAACCTAAAACAACATATTTTATTTTTTAACATACAACAACAATGTCCTTTCATGTTTAACTTAAAATAGCAAAATATTTTACTTATAAGCCAGAATAACTTATTTTTCCTTTTAACCGAAAGTAATTTTCCTTTTTAATCTCAATTAGCAAAATGCTTTTGTTTTATCTGATATACCCTGCCAAAAATAGTGATTGTGTGTACGGTTGTGCAAGAGAGAGAGAGAGAGAGAGGATATACTGCTGCAGGGTCAAAGAACTTTCATATTCCATACCCCCCCCCCCCCCGGCAAATCTGAAACCTAAAACCTATATCGTAGTTGCCGAAACGAAACAATATGCTACCGCCGCATTGCGCGGGTACGCAGCTAGTATATATATATATATATATATATATATATATATATATATATATATATATATATTATATATATATATATATATATATATATATATATTAAAATTGTATCTATATGTATAACTTCAAATTTAAAATAAAAATATTGGTAAAACCATGACTAGGCTCACCCACTCTAAATGTGTTTAGAAGATTTAAGGATGTCTCTTTGATTCCTAATGAGGTCGGTTTTTAAATAGCATTCATTGGTTACCACCCTCACCGCCTGCCGTATTTTCTTGAGTGAAATTACCGAAATGGTTTGATAGGGCAATGTTTCCAATTAAGAAGTATTATGATTTACTACAACAATGTTTAAATAAACACATAACAAACAAGTACAATTTGATAAAAGTTAATAGAACTTTTTCAAAAATAAAATTGGCATTTTATACCGGTTTTAAAAGTTTAAATTGACTTGCTTGCCAATCAACGGGTTAAAAATGTCTTAATCAAACGAAACGAAATTCCATTTTATAAAAATGTAAATCTCATGCTACCTACAAAGAACCACACATTAACCGGGCCCTTTCGACATGGGAAGTGCTATAGCAAACACCTCGGATTGGACTCGGCCAAAATGATGTGATACTCGCGATAAATCGTGAATAATGGGTCGGCTGTCATGTCAGTTCTTCATGGTCGATTTACCATCGAAACCCGTGATCTGCGGCATAACCGTCATGGGAGAGAGTGTAAGACCCTGATCCAGAGAAATCAGTTTCGAGTTTTAAGAGTCAAGTCCACGGGAATAAAGAAATCAAATTTGATAAAATGGGGAAATTTGGATTAGCGGCTCTAAGCCTTAGGTTAGCGGCGCTAATGTGACCAAATCCCGGATCAGTCGCGAATATCTGAAACGTGATGGTGAGGATGCACGTACCTGCAGTTAGCGACGCTAACTTTCATGTTAGCGCCACTAATCTCCCCTAAGCAGGAAAAATCATTATTTTCGTGGGTGTGGGCCGTTTTTAAGGTTAAAACCCACCTAAGGGCCGTCATTTATCACTTGGAACCCTAGAGAACACCCCAAAACTCTCTCTCAAGCCTCCATAGTTGTGTTAGCTTCATTTGTGGGTTTTGGAGGATCTTGTAGGAAGAAGAAGGAAGCAAGGTGCTAAAGAGAGTGGTGCTTTGAAGGAGTCAAGTCTCTTGCTGTCCCTAGACTACTGTAAGTGTTTGAAACCTTGATTTCCTTAGTTTCTTGTTGTTAATAGAGTTATGAGATAATTGCCAAGTTCCTTAAAACAATGATGGCTCCATATCTTGGATGAGGGTGGGAGTTAGGGGATAAGGATTGAGTTATTTTTCCTTTAGTTTCTGAATCCTTGAGAAAAACTCTAGCCTAGTATTAATGTGGTTTTGGATGAAGTTTGAGTTTGTAAATCTTCATTTTGGAACTAGATTTGTCACCATGAGCTTGTTTGGCTAGGATTGGTGCACGGAGTTCATATTTTTATAAGTTAAGGGACTGTTTTGTGACAAACCTTGAAAGTTGTAGCTTCTGAATGGGAGGTATTAAGAGCTTAATAAACATATGGCTGAACACCAGGATTAGCGGCGCTAATCTTGGTCAGGTTGACCTGTTGACTTTTGTTGACCGGTTTGACTTTGAATTTTTGGACTGTCGACTCTTAAAGTCAAAACTTGTGAATAACCCTAGTATTGACTCTATTTAGAGGTTTAGAAGTAGAAACCTTGTTTAATGAGACATTTTGATTATAGGAAGCTCGAAGGATTTCACCGACTTTCCTTTATATTTATTTGGCTATGGATCAGGTACGTTTTGTCACTTTACTATGGGTGATGTTACATGCATAGATAGCCTCTATTACTTCGTGTAATAATGTGATTGTTTGTGCTTTACGTGTTTGCCGACGAAAGTCGATGACTGCCGGTCTATGGGCCGACGGTGCCGGCTTAAGAGCCGATGACGATGTTTGCCGACGAAAGTCGATGACGATGTTTGCTGAAGAAAGTCGATGACGATGTTTGCCGACGAAAGTCGTTGACGATGTTTGTCAACGAAAGTCGATGACGATGTTTGCCAACGAAACTCAATAACGATGTTTGTGTGATGGATCATGTGGTATATTTTGGGGAACTCACTAAGCTTTGTGCTTACCCTTTCACCCTTACTGTTTTTCAGGTACTTGTTGGCTTGAGATTGGAGCACGGCGCGACTGTATTGCATCCGAGGTTTTGGTGATCAATTATTCCGCTAGATAATGATTGTAGATGTTTTTGATAAATACGATTTAAATGATTTAAATACTATGTTTTAAATGAGATGGATTTAATTGACAATACTTTCTATGTATTTGGATCGTTTTTAAAATTAAAAATTTATTACGAAAATTGGGACGTTACAAGTTGGTATCGGAGCCTTGGTTTAAGGGATTTGGATAAACATGAATGTGATTCCAAGGATTTGGATGAACATGAGCGGGATTCCAAACTCAAACTGGGGATTTGAGGATTTTCGAAAAACGAGTTCGAAGGGAAAACTGTCTTATATAAAATTTCTAAGTTGTTGGATTGAGTAACATGTGGAAAATTCCCTTGCATGTTCTTGTTTGATTGTTGCTTGGGAGTTTGAACCATGGTATCCACACCTAACTTATGATTTCTAACGAATAAATGGGTTTTGAAAAGATTGAGACGCGATGCGTATAGTCGGCTGAAGCTCAAGTAAGTGTTTTGTTTCCCAAAATACCCATAACATTATGTGCTGATGTGATTATATATGCTAGAAATATGCTAAGGATCCACTCAGGAATTACTTGATAGAATTGGTCTGGATCATAAGGATGCCCTTTTGCCTAGTTAGCTGCTTACTGGGTGTTATTGGTATGTACTGGATTTGTGTACCTTTTTGGACGTATGCTTATACTATTAGGAAGATGAGGGAATGCTTTAGATTGTATGTAATAGGATCGTATAGCCTTAGAATTCTTGAACCGGCCTTACTGGTTGTTCCTTGTTTGGTTGTGACTTTGGGGTAGGGACATCTATTCGACAGTTTATCTCTTCTTGTTGCATACAATCATGCGTTCGTGAAACGACTTGGCTGTATAAGCGAAAGTTCTTGCAGTGCGGGTGAGATTTGGAATTCCTAGGTGGACTAGGAAGAGTGTTAAGCACTTCGGTGCAGGATGGTTTGGATGATATTTGAATACCCTTTAGAAGGGAGTGAGGAAACTTAGGGAACTGAGACAATCATCAGAACAAGTACGAATAAGTGTGGAAGGTAGTACAAGGGCCCGTACTATTGGAAGCACATGATTCGTACCTGGAACAAAGAGTGACCCGAGGGACCTAAGGAGTCTGTAGACGAGGGAGTCGTGTGTGTTACTGTTGGGATTTGATCAAAAACACAAAAACTCAAATGCAATGGAAGTCAAACAGATCAAATTACATAATACTCAAGAAGACATTCAGGATCATATCAGTTCATAGCAAATCATAGCAACTTAAAACATAACACAATGTACCTCAAGAAGTCGTTGCCTTTCAGATCTAGTCAAGGCCACGATTGCAGGATGGTCAGGATCCAATATGCGAATCCCTCTAGTGGCTTGTACCCATGGACAACCAGAAAACCAGGCAGATCAAGAGCGAAGATCTCTAACCCTAGAGATGGAAGAGATTTCACAGAAGGGAGAAGAGGGGGAGGGTTGGCAGCACACTCAAGGGCTTTGGATGCATTTGGGTGTTACCCCAAGGCCTCTATTTATAGTAGAAGGCTACTAGGGTTTCCAAACTATGGAGCCTTTTGGCGGCCGCACCCCCTGGAATTAATCTATTGATTATAACTTTAATCAATTACAATCCAACCCCTTTAATTGGTTCCAAATTAATCTAACCAATTAATTTGCCATTATTCTTTTAGTTACTTATTAATTTATCGTCAATAAATTAACTAACTAAATAACATTTCCTCTATTTTGACTCTGTTTATTTTTCTGGGTTCTGAGGGCAACCCAAAGGACTTCACTTTTATCAGAAGTGTTCCAGCAAGTTGATAACCTTGGACACGCTTCCAACACTCTCCCACTTGGACAAGTTGTCAACTTAGACACATCCTGAAAAGAGCAAAGCGTGTCATCCAATGCAACAGCCGAACTCTGATCAATGAAAACAAACGACTCCTAGATAAGTGATCTCCCTTCCTCTATTCTCATGATATCGATATGAACTTGGGTCATGGAAACAGTCAGATCCGTCAGTTTAAAGTTTGTTTCCCGATGGAGATTTATGATGACCTTTTCGGACCGCCAATTGAAGACATCAATTTGGTCAGGGCTTGGCCAAGCGCTTAGTGTCAGCATCAAATCATCGAGAGGCCCCCAGATATCGCTTCCTGATGAGTGAGAAATTCAATCAATGATGTTATAAGATCAAGTTATATGAAGAACTAATTCAAACAAACAATCAACACAGACAAGAACAATGATGAACAGATGAATATAGGAAATAGGGTGCTGAATGCTTTGATATTACTTTGAGGGTTTTACAGTAATGGTGATTGTAAAGCACACTCGGCCCAGATGATCTTGATATTTATACGTGATCAGGATATGGATAGTACAAAATAAAGCAATAGTACATAAAGAATATACTATCAGTGTACTGGCCAATAATATTATGTCTACGTGCCACACCGAGCCTGACATCACAATGTGTTGCAGAGGTGTGGATTGACATGCGTGTCTTCGGATCCTCCAGTACTAGAGCTTCGGACCTTCAGAGCAAAAAGGATGCTTCACATGGTAAGGGACCTTCGGATGGTCGACACACTTCATCACAAACTGACTTCAACACTTCCCTTTTTCAGGCAGAAGGAAAAGATAAACTTTGACTACTTAGTCTTTGTCTATTTCATCATGTCATACACGAACATACCCGTTATAACTACAAGTTATAAATAGCGTTTGGGTGGATGATGTAGGACAGAATAACAGGCAGATCCCCCGTGAATCTCAGTTTGAAGAATAAGAGAAATTATCATCTTAGATTACTTGTGACTAAGTCCATGAAGTAATCTCTAGGTGCGGGTTGTTCCAATACTTGAATCTCTATCAAACACTCATGATGCATTGTCGCAATCACTATGCTATATCTGATCACTACATACAATCTACTAGCACTCATGACAGTCTTAAATCACTACTTGCTTCTAAGAGTACGACCGACTATGGAAGTTCGAATGTGTTACCATTCAGGAAGCGGCTTCCAAACATGCAAAAGTGAAACACAATGACAATTGAAATGAAAATGGTGACTCACCATTCTTTTATTAAATCTCCACTAATAAAACCCCAAGTCATGTAAAATTAACACTGCTATATGTTTCGATTACTCAACTATAAACTAAACAACTAATACATTTTGCTAGCATCTCTAATGCCTATGGTCTTCTTATGCCTTTCATGCTTGGGCCGCAACAATGACTTGGTGAACGAGTTAGCCGTATTATCCTCTGATGTTACACGTCCCACCACAATGTCTCCGTCTTCAACTCGGTTTCGAACATAGTGGTACTTTCTGAGTATATGTTTGGATCTCCCATGGTCTTTGGGTTCTTTAGTGAAAGCGACTGCACCCTCATTATCATAGAAGATTTATGTAACGACCGTTTTTCAAAAAAAAAAAAAACGTCGTGAATAGTACTCGGGCGTGAATAGTAACTCCGGTGTGAATAGTACCCAAGAAATGAAGTAAGCGCTTACCACATGAATAGTGACGATGATGTCATGATGATGTCGTGATGACGTTGTGAATAGTAACGATGATTTCGTGATGACGTCGTGATGACGTCACGAATAGTGTTTTCAAGCCCTATAAATAGAGGCCCAACTTCTTCATTTCAACCCACAACAAACACCAAACAACCATACGATATTGGGGAGTGTTCTGGTGAGGAAAATAGGCCGGGAGGAGTTAGGAGCGAGCGGTAGCTGGTAACGAG
Organism: Cichorium intybus; assembly: GCA_023525715.1. NCBI lineage: Eukaryota > Viridiplantae > Streptophyta > Magnoliopsida > Asterales > Asteraceae > Cichorium > Cichorium intybus. Next base: position 96,047,651 of record CM042017.1, read on the forward strand.
GTGCTTGGGAAGTGTTGGAAGAGCGGAACGGGAAACGTGCCAAGGCTTTGCGAAAACGCCAATCTTAAGTGAGTAATCGTTATCGCATTTTCCTAATAGTTTATAAATGTTAAACTATCAAATGTGGAGGTTATACTATTCGTAATTCCAGAAATTATACCAAATGATTTACTTACGAGGGCGGTGCCTAGGCCGATTACATGGGATCTGGTTGTTGGATTTTCCGAAAGGCTAAAATGCTGAAAGGATCCTGCCACCCCATCTAATCTTCTACCTGGCCGTTCTTTATTTGATAAATCATGAGGTATCATATTGGAATTATGGAAGGGTTTAATAATACAACTATGATATCACTAAGAGTTAAAGAGTGATAAGTGTTTTGCTGTGTTAACAGTTAAAGAGGGAATACAAAGAAAAGATAAACGCTATAGTCAACTACAGCCAGGTGAGTTTCTCACTACATTGTGTGGAGGTTATATGTGCTTTACTGTAGTGTTGTGTGCTTATAAGATGTTTATGTGTAATACCAAGCTGTGTGTATTTTATTGATAATACACTTTCCTGTGATAGCTGTATGGGTTGTGATATGGTGTTTGTAGTTAGTACTAGACATGTTTAGGTCTAGCATGTGGATAATATGGGGATGACAAATTGAGATATATAGGGTGGCTCGACGTACTGAGCAATGAAGTTTAATTTATTGAGCAGATACGCATGACCCGACGTACAGGGTATGCACGGCTCTAAGGGCTGAGCAGAGGAGTTAGACTTACTGAGTAGATATGCGTGACTCGACGTACAGAGTATGTGCGGCTCGAAATGTTGAGTAAAAGATTATAGTTCGACGTACTGGGTAGAGCAGGTTATGTGTGATAAATAGCTGTATTTTCCTATAGGGGTTGAGTATATGTGATTAACATGCTGTGTAGATGTTGGAACTCACTAAGCCGTGTGCTTATCCTTTCCCTATTAAATTATCATTTCAGGTTATACATGTGGAAGTGACGGACAGGCATGACGGGTACACACTGATGCTGCTTATCTGAGGATCTACGCTGTGAATCGATGTAAAATGTTTTTGAATGTTTTTCAAAATGTAAATTATTGATATTCATTTAAATAAAGATGTTTTCTTTAAAAGTGGGGTGTTACAAGTTGGTATCAGAGCCAGAGCTTGAGTGAATCAGACTCACTTGATGGGTTTTGATCTCAGGCTTGAAACTCAAAAGTTTTCTTTGAAGACATTTTTATAAAAAAAAAAAGTTGTTTTTCGAATAAGGGGTTGAATGAACGTTGTTGCAAAGAAGCAGTGTGTACCATCAGCCAACGTCAGTGGGGAAAAGGTTTAAATGCTTAGTCTTTATTGCTGTAATATATGATATATGTTTGCTTAAATGCCTGCTAGAAAATCCCATATTGGTGCACAATTACTTAACGCCTATTGTCGTGAATAAATTCTAGAGTTGATTAAGTGTTTAAGAAACACCATTGAAGTGTAGGCAGTTGGGACTAAATAGTCCTAGAATGTTTGAGTTGGCCAGGTTCTTTGCCGGGTGATATCCGTAAGGTAAATCCTTTTTATTTGAAAAATTTTCTACGACTATATTCGTAAAACAACCTGGGGACTTCTGGACAAGTTTTGAAACAGACGTAGATAGGTGTGGAAGATAGTAGTGGAGCTCCTACTATTGAAAGCACAGGATCCGCGTTCGAATCGGGAGTTGGTTATGAGGAATCCAATAAGCTGAGGATATAACTAATTGGTGTGCATTTGTATTGTCCATTCTTTTGATTGGCAATCATAGAGTTTATTGGGAACAATTAGGACGCTGGAGATTGAGAATCTAGTGACGTTTCATTTTTTTAATAATTATGTAATGAACAGTTGATGTGACTATAGTGGATGAGCTGTGCAAAAGTGACACATTAAGTCTCTTCATTACTAAAAGCACGGATAGTGGATGATAAAAAGAAGATATTGATCGCTAGAATAGTTGATTTTGATTGACTATAAATAGACGTTATGTTATTTAGAGACTAACATAAGTCGCAGATTCCAGCTATGGAGATATATGTGAGGCTTCCAGATCATCTGCAGTTGCTGGTTAACAAATTTTATCTACAAAGAGTGTCAGACGACTGGAGTATGATGATGACGAAGGCTGAGGATGTATGTGATCGTATTAGTAGAAATTGGAATCCCGTAGATGGAGGGCATAATTTGGAAGAAGACATATGTGAGCTAAAGCAGTATATAGATGTGAAAGGTATACACACAGATATACGTATACATAGTAGAAATATAAGGTATTATACATGGTGTTGTATGTTTGCAGAATTAGAGCCTTATCCATTCCCGTACAAGAGGTGTACGTGTATACGGAATGAACATATAATAACAACTCATGAGAGTAGGGATGATATAGTGGTGTGGCGTAAGGGTATTCACATAAGTAGTGAATACTACAAACGTGTGCATCAGAGTAAGTTAGATGTAGCATACCAATGTATCATGTACTTAAAATCTGTTAGTATATGAAAATGACGAGTTGAGAAAATATTGCTAACTGACCAAGATAACTGTCTTGTTAGCATATGTGTGTTAGGTGTATATGTTTCATAAATGACTAAGTGAGTACCTCTTAAGTAGGTAACCTGTAGGTGAGTACCATGGGTAAACTGTAGCGGTAGCTGGTTGAAAATTGGATATTAGCTGTACGGATGAGTATGTGAGTATTAAGTGCTGATAATCCTGGATATGGTATCATATCGTGAGCGGAGATTTTGTAGATGTATGTGGAGACTGAGCTGATATGAGGATTGTTGGTGCCATATGGTTGGTTGTAGAACTTTGCAGTTGTGTGTGTGTGTTAACTGTTAAGCTTTTTAGGCGAAAATTTGTTTATTCTGTGGGGCCACTTATACTTGTAGTTGGGACCACTTATGTTGTGGGGCTACTAATATTTGTGGTTGGGACCACTTATGCTGTGGGGCTACTTGTACTTGTGGTTGGGACCACTTATTCTGTGGGCCTACTAGTACCTGTAGTTGTGACCATTTATTCTGTGGGACTACTAGTACTTGTGGTTGTGACCACTTATTTAGCGGGGCCACATTACTAGTACATGTGGTGGGACCACATATGTGTTGTGATGGCCTTATTGGCTGACAGTTCTAAACACACACGCAGTTGGGTGTTTGGTGAGTTTTTATGACTCGATACCGTGAAGGGTCGAGGAAAGGACGAATAGCTGAGCTGTTGAGGTTGTGAAAAGCAGGGGTTGTGATATGATGTGGTGAATAGGTGATTATGGGTATACGATGCATAACGAGTACCATGCATCTATGATGACTGGGAGTATATGAGATTACATAACACGTATTTTGTAGTCTCAATAGGTTGGCCTAGTTGATTAAAAGTGGTTAAGGTGCTAGTATTGTGGTAATACCCTTTGGGTTTACTAATACAACCGTGTTGTGTTGAAATATGGAATGATTGAGTGGAAGAATAAGTGTATGTCGACGCTGGAGATTCCGGGGACGGAATCTTATAAAGGGAGGGAGAACTTGTAACGACCGTTTTTCAAAAAAAAACGTCTTGAATAGTACTCCGGTATGAATAGTAACTCCGGCGTGAATAGTACCCGAGAAATGAAGTAAGCCCTTACCTCATGCATAGTGACGCTGATGTCGTGATGACGTTGTGAATAGTAACGATGATGTCGTGATGACGTCATGAATAGTGTTTTCAAGCCCTATAAATAGAGGCACAACTTCTTCATTTCAACCCACAACAAACACCAAACAACCATACGATATTGGGGAGTGTTCTGGTGAGGAAAATAGGTCGGGAGGAATTAGGAGCGAGCGGTAGCCGGTAACGAGGTGCTTGGGAAGTGTTGGAAGAGCGGAACGGGAAACGTGCCAAGGCTTTGCGAAAACGCCAATCTTAAGTGAGTAATCGTTATCGCATTTTCCTAATAGTTTATAAATGTTAAACTATCAAATGCGGAGGTTATACTATTCGTAATTCCAGAAATTATACCAAATGATTTACTTACGACGGCGGTGCCTAGGCCGATTACATGGGATCTGGTTGTTGGATTTTCCGAAAGGCTAAAATGCTGAAAGGATCCTGCCACCCCATCTAATCTTCTACCTGGCCGTTCTTTCCTTGATAAATCATGAGGTATCATATTGGAATTATGGAAGGGTTTAATAATACAACTATGATATCACTAAGAGTTAAAGAGTGATAAGTGTTTTGCTGTGTTAACAGTTAAAGAGGGAATACAAAGCAAAGATAAACGCTATAGTCAACTACAGCCAGGTGAGTTTCTCACTACTTTGTGTGGAGGTTATATGTGCTTTACTGTAGTGTTGGGTGCTTATAAGATGTTTATGTGTAATACCAAGCTGTGTGTATTTTATTGATAATACACTTTCATGTGATAGCTGTATGGGTTGTGATATGGTGTTTGTAGTTAGTACTAGACATGTTTAGGTCTAGCATGTGGATAATATGGGGATGACAAATTGAGATATAGACGGTGGCTCGACGTACTGAGCAATGAAGTTTAATTTATTGAGCAGATACGCATGACCCGACGTACATGGTATGCACGGCTCTAAGGGCTGAGCAGAGGAGTTAGACTTACTGAGCAGATATGCGTGACTCGACGTACAGAGTATGCGCGACTCGAAATGCTGAGTAAAAGACTATAGTTCGACGTACTGGGTAGAGCAGGTTATGTGTGATAAATAGCTGTATTTTCCTATAGGGGTTGAGTATATGTGATTAACATGCTGTATAGATGTTGGAACTCACTAAGCCGTGTGCTTATCCTTTCCCTATTAAATTATCATTTCAGGTTGTACATGTAGAAGTGACGGACAGGCATGACGGGTACACACTGATGCTGCTTATCTGAGGATCTACGTTGTGAATCGATGTAAAATGTTTTTGAATGTTTTTCAAAATGTTAATTATTGATATTCATTTAAATCAAGATGTTTTCTTTAAAAGTGGGGTGTTACAATTTCAAGGGGATCCTTGATGCTAGGAACAATGCCAAGATCACCAATGAAGGTCTAAAATCACGTAGCTTCCTTTGCAGCTTCACTTGCTGCTATATACTCTGACTCACACGTCGAGTCAGCTACCGACTTTTGTTTCGAATTTTCTAGGTGACTGCTCCTCCATTCAACTTTAACACCCAACCTGACTGTGAGCAAGAGTCATCTCTGTCTGTTTGGAAACTTGCGTCACTAAACCCCAGTTACTCTTAGCTCATTCCTTCCTCCATATACAAGGCACATTTCTTTAGTCCTTCTTAAGTACTTAAGAATGCCTTTAACAGCTGTCCAATGACTTTCTCCTGGATTGTCATGATATCTGCTCACCATGCTCAAAGTATACGAGACGTCAGGTCGAGTACATTTCATGGCATACATGATCGATCCAATTGCCGAAACATATGGGACTCGACTTATTCTATCCATTTCCTCATCGCTCTTGGGGCATTGCTCTTTACTCAGCTTTATCCCATGATGCATGGGCAAGAATCCTTTCTTGGAACAATCCATCCTGGATTTCTTTAACATTTTGTCTAGATATGCACTCTGGCTAAGTGCAATCAGACGTTTTGATCTATCCCTATATATTTTTATACTAGGTATGTAAGATGCATTTTCCAGATCTTTCATAGCGAAACACCTCCCAAGCCAGTCCTTTACACCTTGCAAGGTTGGGATGTCGTTTCCAATGAGAAGTATGTCATCGACATATAGTATCAGATACACTACGTTACTCCCACTGGATCTAACATATACACAGGATTCATCATGATTTCTAGAAAATCCAAACTCTTTGACCTTTTCATGTAAGCAGATGTTCCAGCTACGAGACGCTTGTTTAAGTCCATAAATGGATCTTTCAAGCTTACACACTCTATTTGGATACTTGTTGTCAACAAAATTCTCTGGCTGTGTCATATACACATCCTCAGTCAATTTTCCGTTAAGGAAAGCGGTTTTGACATCCATTTGATATATTTCAAAATCATAAAACACAACAATGCCAAGTATCACTCTAATAGATTTTATCTTGGCTACTGGAGAGAAAGTTTCATCATAATCGACTCCTTGAGTTTGAGTGAAACCTTTCGCAACCAGCCTAGCCTTGAACATGTGCACATTCCCATCCATGTATGTCTTCTTCTTGAAGATCCATTTACACCCAACCGTCGTGACACCTGGTGTTGGATCAACCAAGTTCCAAACTTGATTGTTATACATGGATTGAATCTCGCTCTCCATGGCTTCTTTCCATCTTTTAGCCTCACGGCCTGCCATCGCTTCCTTGTAGTTGAATGGCTCATCTTCACTAACCAGTGTTTTATCACTGATCAGTGTGTCACATTCTGTAGTGATATGGAAACCATAAACCTTAGGAGGTAGACGCACTCTACTGGACCTGTGAAGCAGCGGTGGAGAGTTGTCAGTTTCTTCAACATGAATCTTATCCTCATGTTGAGCACCAGTGTCAACTATAGGCTCATCATGGGCAGACTCTTGAATCTCTTGAAGATCTATCCTGCTCCCACTAGCTTCCTTGGATATGAGGCTTCTTTCCAAAAACACTCCCCTTCGAGCAACAAACTCTTTGTTCTTGGAAGGCTTGTAAAACAAGTACCCAAAGGACTTTCGTGGGTAACCGACCAAGAAACAGTTCTCTGCTCTAGGTTCAAGCTTGTCATGAGCTTCACGCCGAATGAAGTCTTCACAACCCAAGACTTCTATGTGTGCCAGTGAGGGACGTTCCCACCTCCATATTTCAAATGGTGTCTTAGCAACCTTCTTAGTTGGAACGAGGTTTAAGATATGAGCTGCAGTTTCTAAGGCATAACCCTAGAAACTTATCGGAAGTGTAGCACGACTCATCATAGGTCGACCCATGTCTAACAGCGTTCGATTTCTCCTTTCAGACACACCGTTGTGCTGTGGTGTTCTTCGAGGAGAGAATTTGCGAAACTATTCCACAATCCCTAAGATGATCGTAGAATTCTTGACTAAGATATTCTCCACCGCTATCAGAGTGAATCATCTTAATATTCTTGCCCAGTTGATTCTCTACTTCGTTTTGAAATTCTTTGAACACTTCAAAGGTTTCTGACTTATGTTTAATCAGATAAACATAACCATATCTACTGAAATCATCAGTAAATGTGACAAAGTAACGGTCACCTTGTCTAGTGGCAGATCTGAACGGTCCACAAACATCTGTGTGGATAAGTTCCAACAGATCCTTGCCAGTTTCACAACTTCCTATGAATGGCTATTTGGTCATCCTGCCAAGCAAGCAAGACTCATATACATAATCCAATTTTAGGTCGAATGATTCCAAGACTACTTCCGTCTGGAGCTTAGCGATGCGATTCTTGTTGATATGACCAAGCCGATGGTGCCATAGAAGTGACTTGTGGAGTACGTTCTCGTCAGAATCAACATTCAAGGTTACATTATCATTTCTACCAACGCAAATAACACTTTCATATATGCCTTTATAAGGACTAGCTTTAAAGCAAAAAAGAATTATTTGTATAAACTGAAATGCAACCATTGCCATTATCAAAATAAAACTTAAAACCATCCTTGTAGAATGCATAAGCTTATATCTCCCAATCTTGTAATAGCAGCTGTCAATCTGTTTCCCATGATTAGGTGGAGCTCCCCATGTTGTAGCTTTCTACTTTCCTTTAGCCCCTGTATATCGGCACAAATGTGAGTACCACATCCTGTATCAAGGACCCAGGAATTAGAAGTCATAGTACTATATAATTCGATCATGAACATACCTGAGGTGCCACACTCTTTGACCCTGTTATTCTTCAGGTCCTCCAGGTACTTTGGGCAGCTCCATTTCCAGTGCCCCTTCTGTTGACAGTAAAAGCAGATGGCCTCCTTCGGGTCATTAGCAGGAGCAATGTCAGAAGAAGCCTTTCTCTTAAAGCCTTGGTTGCGCTTGGCTTTTCCCTTTCCACTAAGATGAGAACCTTTTTTTAGTTTGCCACTGCCATGATGAATGGCTAGGACGAGAGCAGGAGAGTTGGTCACACGAGCCTGCTTTATGCTGGTTTCAGTAGTCTTTAGCATCCCATGTAATTCCATTAGACTCTTGTCCAGATTGTTCATATTGTAGTTCATGATGAATTGATGATATGAACCACAAAGCGAGTTGAGAACCATGTCAATGGCCAACTCCTTTGGTAACTGGACCCCAATACTTTCCAGTCTATCAATGTACGACTTCATATTTTGAACGTGAGTACATACATGCACTTCGTCTTGCAGTTTACAGGCAATAAGGGATTTGACAATCTCAAATCGTTCATGTCTGGCTTGCTCTTGGAACATTTCCTTGTGCTGCAGGTTGATGTCGTATGCACCAGCATTCTCGAAACCCTTTTGGAGTTCTCAGCTCATGGTCGCCAACATCAAACATGAAACCTTAGTTGAGTCGTCATAGTGCTTATCATAAGCAGCTATTTCTTCATCAGCAGCTGTATCATCTACATCTGGGAGATCAGTATCCCAGACATACTCCTTGCCCTTGAACCTTAAAGTAATTCTTAGGGTTCGGATCCAATCCAGATAGTTAGGACCTGTAAGCTTGTCCCTCGAGAGGATGGAAAGTAGTGAGATATTGGTTGACGGATGAAGAGGAGGTGGCGGAGGAGGAGGAGGGGCAGAACCCGAGTTGACATTATTATTGTTGTTGTTGGCAGACATCTATAAAACAGAGTTTAGTTTTAGTTAGTTCAAGTCCTTAAACTAATTACCCAAGTTATTTACTAAGGCTAGGACACAAGAATTCCAGTAGTAATGTGAAGAGGGATGTCGTAATCACACCATACTGGTCATCAAGGTAGACAAGTCTTTTGTCAGTTTCAATCACTATGAAACTACTAGATCTGTGAGACATTGATATCATTTCAATGGCAAGTTAATCTTGTTTGTGCTAATCTCAAAATTCATGACAGGGATGCCGTGGATCATGAATCAGATGGTGAATCGTCCATGCAAAACCCGCGTGATGCCTGGCTCAAGATACACTTGAGAATCGCAAGTTCTCACATCACCCCCGTCTACAACCATAACTAACGTGCCGGTTAACCACACAGCTCCATCAGAAGGTCATAGAGTGAATGTGCATTTGTCATGGATAGCACATGGTTCACATTTTTAATGTATAATTAAAACGGGTTTTTGTTTTAATACTTTAAGTTAATACTTTTAACTTGAAGAGAGAAACATTGCCCTATCAAACCCTTTCGGTAACTCCACATGCAAAAGTTGTTGGGCGGTGAGGGTGGTGGATAATGAATGTCACTTAATAACCGACCTCATTAGGGATCATAAGAACCCTCCTTCAAACCCTTTACACGATTTTGTGGGTGAGTCTAGTCATGGTTTGACCAATGTTTTTAATTATTAAATTCTCTTATATATAATTATCTCAATATATATATATATATATATATATATATATATATATATATATATATATATATATATACATTAAACATTTTAAAACATTTCAGTTTAATTAATTAATTTTAAAATTCCAATTTAACAATTAATTAAACAAATAATATCTTATTGATTAATCATATAAGGCAATAGGCATATAAGGCAGCATTGCAAGTTAGGAAACTTGCATGGCAAGGCCAAGGGTGGTAACCCTAGCCGCCAAATACAAGGGAGGCACAAAAACCCTAGCCTAAACCCTAGCACAAAGCGCAGACACACAAGGAGGCAGAGAAAAACCCTAGCAAACCCTAATGTGGATCGAAATTAATCAAGGAGGCACAAAAACCTGTTTGTGTCGATTTCAACATGCAAGATCAAGAACATTCATATTTTCTATCATGCATCCTATGACCATATCATAATTAAAACAAAATTTCTAGCATCATCCTATGAAGAATTTCGATTTTAACGTAATGCATGCAAACATATTCATCAATTCAAGATCAAAAGTGCAATAATCCTATGAATATTGGCTCTGATACCACTATTGGGATTTGATCAAAAACACAAAAACTCATATACAGCGGAAGTCAAACAGATCAAATCACATAATAATCAAGAACACATTCAGGATGATATCAGTTCATAGAAAATCATAGCAACTTAAAATATAATAGAATGTACCTCAAGAAGTCGTTGCCTTTGAGATCTAGTCAAGGCCACGATTGCAGGATGGTCAGGATCTAATATACGAATCCCTCCAGTGGCTTGTACCCAGGGACAACCAGAAAACTAGGCAGATCAAGAGCAAAGATCTCAAACCCTAAAGAAGGAAGAGATTTCGCCGAAAGGAGAGGAGTAGGAGGGTTGGCGGCACAAACAAGGGTTTTGGATGCCTTTAGGTGTTACTCCAAGGCCTCTATTTATAGTAGAAAGCTCCTAGGGTTTTCAAACTATGGAGCCTTTTGGCGGCCTCACCCCCTGTACTTGTTCTATTGATTATAAATAAAATCAATTACAATCCTGTTGGATTAGTTGTCTAACATTGGCTAATAATTTTTATTTTCCTAATTAATAGTAGCAAAGTCCATTTGGGTTGCCCTCATAGCTGGAGGTTTGGTAGAAAATTCGGAAGAGAGAACGATTGATTTATTATGCGATTAATAAATCAACAGGAATTAAATATATGGTTTGTTAATATATTAAAGTGATAATATATTAATTAGAAACTATATTAATTAATTAGAAATTAATCTGAATTAATTGGAATTAATTTGGTGATTAATTTAATTAATTAAAGGTGCAGGGGCAGAATTGTAATTATCCAATAGTTGAGTAAGTGACAATTTTGGCAGCTCTTATTGTCAGGAAAATTATGGTTAGGATAAACCATAATTTTGATAATTAGATATTAGGATAAAGGGTTTTGAATTATAAGATAAAGGTTTATCTTATTTGAATTCAAAAACGTTTATCTCTAAAGGCTTATCTGGTTATCTGCTTGAGACTATAAATAGGGACCCTGGGTACCTATTTTTCTGCGCCATTTTCCAATATACTCTCTGGAATTTTCGTGACATGCTTCTGGTTCCCTGGGTGTGATCTCATTTGAGGCAGGACACTTGTGCTGCTTAGCTTGCAAGAAACAACTAAAGGTTAGTTTTTCTGATTTATTCTTTTAGTTAATTTTTATTTGGCCTTTAGGAATTAGTTACATGTTCAAAGTAAGAAAACATAGATCAAATCTAGGTTGCATGTGAACTTAGGGTTTTAGTTCATAGATTTGCATAAAACTTTTCAGTGGTATCAGAGCATTTGGTTGTTTCCTTGTTGAATTGCTGTAATAGTTTTTCCTAAAATTTAGGGTTTTATTATTTCTAAAACCTAATGGGGCAAATCAGTTTTAGGGTTAGGGTTTTTTGAAACCCTAGCCCCTTCCCTTGGTAATTTCGAAATTTACATAGGGTTTAGAAGGCTTTCAATTTTTGGTAACTTTAATTGTTTTATTAAATGGATAACCTTAAACCCATTATTTGTTTTTCGAAAATTAGGGGTTTGAGATAGGTTTAAATTAATTTGATTAATTTGTGAAACCTATCTACATTTGAATTAATTTAATTAATTGTTTAATTAAAAGATAATTGAAGGATTTAATTTAATTTTAATTTTAATGGTTAAATTTCGAAAAATTAAAGGATAAATCCTAAAATATTTTAAAATGTTTAAAATATCTAGATTTAATTAATTTAATTAATTGTTAATTAAAGGATAATTAAATCGATTTTTAAGGTTTAATTTAATTTTAAATTTAATAGTTAAATTTGGAAAAATTAAAAGATAAACCTGAAATATTTTAAAAGTTTTAAAATACCAAGATTTAATTAATTTATTTAATTGTTAATTAAAAGATAATTAAATCGATTTCTTAAAGGTTTAATTTAATTTTAAATTTAATAGTTAAATTTGAAAAAAAAAATAAAAGATAAACCTGGAATATTTTAAAAGGTTTAAAATATATCTTATATGTATTATTAAAAGTTAATACTATATGTATAAGATAAAATTGGTTAGTCAAATCAATAGTAGGCCTCATTCACGAAGCTGATCTATAAAGTGGGTATAAGGAGACTGCCTATAAAATGGCGGTCTAATAGGTGTACACTCTCACCCACCGCTCGCCTGATCAGTGGAGGGTCGTTAGCCGAACAGGTTTGATAGGACCGCTTATTCATTAAAAGTATAATGATCAAAGTACTAGAACACTTTACAAAAAATTCCCAATCTAATTAATTTAGGAAAAATGTGAATTTGATGCTAATCCATGAAGTTGCACATTGCACTTTATGAAATGTTGGTGGAGCGTGTGTGGTTTACCGGCACACCAATAGGGGTTCATAAAGAGTGGCAATGGGTTTCTCGGGTGTTATCATTGTTGATGGAGCGTGTGTGGTTAACCGGCACATCAATTTGAGATGGTAATTGACCCCGAGAGTACCAAGCTAATTTGCATGGTTATTCACACCCGGTTTGTGATCCTCGGCATCCCAGTCAAAAACGGTGGGGCATATTCGAGATTAAACATGCCATTGAACAGTTATATGAATCTCACAGATCTAGGAATTTCATACGACTGAAATTGATAAATGTTATCTACCTTAATGACCACTGTGTTGTGATTACGGCATCCCTCTTCACAACATAGTTAGGGTATTTTGGATCCTAGCCTTGTTAAATAATAAATTGGGTAATTATTTAAAAGGATTCATTAAACTAATAAATTCAAATTTTATATATGTCTGAAGAAAGTGTCATTCTCCTCCTTCCCCTCCTTCACCCATTTCTGAGAGCTTTAGAAAGCACCTGTTAAATATGGTAAGGCTGACTGGCCTTGACTGTGTGATACGATTTTGCAGTTAGAGAATAGTTCTTAGTTTTGCTGGCGAACCATATCCGACTGAGTGTCCGCTCCCAAACATGGCATCACACAACAGCTTGCGATGAGCATGACTCATTGACTATTGAGTCCAAGGAAGTTGGTTGCCTTATGCTATTGATCATTGACCCCGAGTTCGGCAGGGATTTAGAATTCCTGGGGTCTGATAGGTTAGCGCAGCTGGTTGATGAAAGGTTCCGAGAACTGGTTGAATAAAGGGAACGAACTAGGATCTTCAAAGAGCTTGAAGTTACAAGCTAGAAGGAAGTAGCACCAGTTTGCGTGTTCCCGAGATTGAGGGATACATAGGCGAACAATATAAAAATGGTTTCCTTTTGTGATCGGGAGTTAAGCATTTGGTCGACTCGCTGATCTGTTCATCCAGATGAACAGAAAGGGTAACCGGATAAGACAATCATGTAAATGCATTCAATGTCGACTCTGTATGAGTCGTTCATAGAGAAGCATAGTTCCATTGATTCAGCTGCTTCAGGATTGAGTCCAGTATTAAGGTGCATCAAGAAATGATCCAGATCGTCTGGACCGATTGTTCGATGTTTCAAACTGGGAATCCATAAGGTGGGACACAATCACAGAAAGATTGGAAAATGCTCCAAAGCCAAACCGTTTGGCAAACTCAGTAATATCTTAAAACTCAGCATACCTGATCCTCATTTCCTTGATACAGGATGTGTTTCTCACATTTGCTCTGTATGCACGGACTCTGTAGGATGCAGGATGTTGTCGCACAGCAGCATATTCGGATTGGATTTGGAGCTCGTGCATTTTTAGGAGTTAGGCTATATATTTGTTCTTGTTATTAGTTTATAGATACACATGACATGAATTCGCATAGTACATTGTTCTGAGGATAATTCTGGTTTAATAAAATAATTTTTCTTTTAAAACATGATTGTTTTAATTATCCTCGAAATGTTGTGTGAATGTGTTGATGAGGTAAATGGTAATAACTTGAATGTTGATACATCCAATGGGATTGGATTTAGGAATTGTGTTCCTTATGATTGTTAAAGTGAACTTTATGAGAATCACTTCAACCAAAGGTCCAGTTGGACAGGACTTTGGAATCATTTGACTTAGAGTCACATGATGAATTGAGTTCTCAATAAAATCAGTTGTTGCAAGAAATGCATCACCCAAAGATCCAATGGATAGGATTTTGGAATCAATTGACTTGGAGTCAGGTGATGATTGCATGTCTTGACCAATATTAACAAATTCATAAATTTACATAGAGATGTAAAAGACCTTAAGATTTTCAGCAACAAACACATAAGTTACTGTGTATTGCTCGAATCTTCGAACAGAACACGATTAGTTTTACTTCATGATGATTGCCAAATAGTTTGACAAATATGGCTTCGCTTATCGGAATAAGCGATTGATTGGAACCTTGAAGTGTTCAATGATTTCAAAGGAAGTATAAGATTAACAGAACCTGAGTGACAACATAGACTGAGAAAATGTTTCACAGTTTATCCTCTTCCAAGAACATTAATGGTTATAATGTGTCTTAGGGAGGACGATGGAGCATTGATCGAAATAGTTTTGATCCTCGATGTATAAGATACATTTCCGATTAGTATTTCAATGAATTAAACATTCAACCAGTCAGACCGCAGAAACCATATTCCGACCATATCTTAGACTAAGTAGGTTATGCCGACCCTGTCTGAAATGTAAAGCTGGGATCGTCTTACTAGTACATAGAAAGTCCAGGGTCATGTAGCATTCGTCCGAATCTCATGACAAGCCTGAAACTGATCAACGATGTCGTTTCATTGGCCATCCCGGTTATCCTTTGAAAGAAGAGTCCTTTTAGAAAGAGCTCATGTCTAAGGAAACAGCGGGAGTAAGAATAATCCTGAAGGAGTTCAAGGATTAGCCAAGTGAAAGAACCTTTAGTCACCACTGGGCCTTGACCAGGAATCAGATTCCTGTTAAACCTGACATACCCTCTCTTTGCTTGACCTGTTGTTTTGGTCACCGTCATAAGGAGTTATGATCTGGGTGACATACCGATTAGTGGTAAAACACTAAATATGGTACGGATAAGTAATCCGACTACTAGGAAGCATTAGTGAGCCCGGTTGCTGCCAAATAAGAGAACCTTAGCGCGAGACACAGTCTATGTGACAGTTTGATTGATTTTACAACTGGTCTAGGAACCAGTGGGAGTAATTGAATCATCAAAAGAAGGGAACACAGAAATGTACTTACAGAACATCTGGTTGAATGAGTTATCACCTAGGGTCAAGCAATTGATTCCAAGAGAGGCACTCTCAATAGAAGATGAAATTCGAGAGGATTCTGCGTGGCATAGTGTGAGTTGTTAGTGGAGCGTGTGTGGTTTACCGGTACACTAATAGGGACTCACATAGAGCATGCCATTACACAAGGTACATGGCCCCGGGATTCGTCCCCTGGGCATCTCGCAAGAAAGGATATTCGGATTCTCAAAATAGGCCAAAAGGTTTGGATTTTGTGAATAGCCTAGAAGATGTCCTTTAATATGTCGGAAAGGTTTGGATTTCGATTTCGCAAAATGTGCCAAAAGTTCTGGATTTTGTGAATAGTCCGAAAAAGTCATATAACCGTATCAAAGCCAGTGGGAGTATCGTTGTTATCTGCTATCACATGTATGTGGGTTACATACTGGTTCTAGGAAACGTCTCTTATCATTATAAAGTGTAATGACTTGGTGTTAAGAAACGGTTTGCTATGAAAGACTTTAAGAGATACAACATACTTAGGTAGTCGTGAACATCTATTAGATAGATTGAAATTCTGCCAATATGATCTTGATAAGATTCAAGATGCATAAACCCAGGAAAATAGTTTCCCATCATTGCAAAGCGTGATGACTTGGCATGAAAGATATAAATAAGGTGAAACATACTCCATAGTTCACAGACATCTATCGTATAGATGAAATTGACAATATAGACTTAGCCATTGAGAATATGGTCTTGATGAGGTTCAAGATGCATAAGAAAGAGTCTCCGAAAAGAAATGGTTTCCGGAGGTCAAGACACAAGGATTATTAGTAATCTTTGGATTCTGAAAGGGTTTGGGATGAGATTACATCAGGTTCCACGAGATTCCTGGACCGATCAGAAGTGTTATGAACATATCCTGATGACTTGATGCTTAGAGCATAGTAAGTTAGATTCAGGATATGACCTGGCTGAGAATACTAAATGGATTTTGAACACGCGTGAGAAATAATTGGGTAATGGTTAGGGTGAATGTTTTGAAAGGAGTTTCAAATCAGTAATTGTTTACACTAGGACGTGGTGCTTCATGGTTAAAGAGTTTCGTTGGTTTCTGATGGAGCACGTGTGGTTCACCGGCACATCATGATGCCTCGAAATAGTCTTAGGGTGTAGTCATGTAGACTAAAGACCCCGAGAACCATGGGCAGTCACGGTACACATCACCGGAATAGAGTTGTGAGAGAGAAAGACAGAATGACAAATTGAGATATTATTGGAAGAGTATCCGATTGGATTATCTGCAATAAAGTGTATAAGTGTTAGACACTTGGATACATAGAAAGAGTGAAAAGGTCGTTGAGTTAAAATAGACATAGATATAAAAGGCTTGAATTGAAAGTTTAAAAGAGAATAAGAAACCGATAATAGTTATGAGAAATCCGACTTGGTGATTACCTCGTGGAGACTTTGTAATAAGTAGGAGTAGCTGCCAGTCAGATTTTATGTTTCGCTTTCGCATGTTTTTACTTCCTGAATAATTGGATTAATCAAATATCCGCAGTCGCTCATACTTTTATGGAGTAAGTATGAAGGAAGACTATCATGAATTGGTTTGTAGATTGTCTAAGGAGTTAGACATAGCAATAAGATTGCTGCAACGTTCATGAGTACTTCGAAATGGAGATTTGAGTATTGGATAAACCCACGCTCAATAGATTGCTTCATGGATTACATCACGAGCAATGTTGAGACGATAATATCTTATGGTCTTGAAGTGGAGAGATATGAGTTATAATTTACGAGGCGGTTGTTCATTGATAGTACGAAAACGCATCGGTAACTCGGTGTTATAAAACGTGCTGTTGTGAATGATTTGTCTGGTAAAAGATATAAGCATATGAGTCGAAGCTTATTCGTCCCTTGACCCTAACGAGAAACAGATATCTGTAGGCCTCTCGATGATTTTGAAGTTGACTAAAGTGCTGGCCATCCAGGACTGAATTGATATGTTCAATTAGAAGTCTTATGTCATATGCAAAATCGGAAATCGGGAAACAGTGTGTCAGACAGAGATTGATCTTAATCCATGTCTCATGTCTGAAAAATATCTTGTTGGACGAAGGATCATCTGATCACTTATCTATGGACAGAACTGACTAGGTCAGAGTTCGACAGCAGTTTCTAAGAAGCTACAGTTTACTGATTAATTAGAGGTTAAAATGGTAATTATAGTCATAGACTTATCCAAGTGGGAGACTGTTGGATTAGGTGTCTAAGCCATGACTAATAATTTATATTTACCTAATTAATAGTAGCAAAGTCCATTTGGGTTGCCCTCATAGCTGGAGGTTTGGTAGAAAGTTCGGTAGAGAGAAAGGTTGATTTATTATGTGATTAATAAATCAACAGGAATTAAATATATGGTTTGTTAATATATTAAAGTGATAATATATTAACTAGAAACTATATTAATTAATTAGAAATTAATCTGAATTAATTGGAATTAATTTGGTGATTAATTTAATTAATTAAAGGTGCAGGGGCTGAATTGTAATTATTCAATAGTTGAGTAAGTGACAATTTTGGCAGCTGTTATAGTCAGCGAAATTATGGTTAGGATAAACCATAATTTCAATAATTAGATATTAGGATACAGGGTTTTGAATTATAAGATAAAGGTTTATCTTATTTGAATTCAAAAACGTTTATCTCTAAAGGCTTATCTGGTTATCTGCTTGGGACTATAAATAGGGACCCTGGGGTACCTATTTTTCTGTGCCATTTTCCAATATACTCTCTGGAATTTTCGTGACCTGCTTCTGGTTCCCTGGGTGTGATCTCATTTGAGGCAGGACACTTGTGCTGCTTAGCTTGCAAGAAACAACTAAAGGTTAGTTTTTCTGATTTATTCTTTTAGTTAATTTTTGTTTGGCGTTTAGGAATTAGTTACATGTTCAAAGTAAGAAAACATAGATCAAATCTAGGTTGCATGTGAACTTAGGGTTTTAGTTCATAGATTTGTAGAAAACCTTTCAAATCCAACCCCTTTAATTGGTTCTAAATTAATCCTAGATTAATTTACCAATTAAATTGCATTATTCTTTTAGTTACTTATTAATTTATTCTCAATAAATAAATTAACTAAATAACCTTTCCTTTATTTTGACTCTGTCTATTTTTCTAGGTTCTGAGGGCAACACAAAAGGACTTCACTTTTATCAAAAGTATTCCAGCAAGGTGATAACCTTGGACACTATTTCAACAGTTACGTGCTAGACGAGTGTTGTAACTCGTGTCGTGTCGGATTTCAGAATGAGGAGGGATGATCTAAGAGGAAATGATTTGGGACTCGAGTCGAGTTTGCGAGGCCGGGCTGGGCCCGGGATGAGTGATGAGGATGTTCGAGATTTGGTTGTCGCGGAGGTGACTAGGGTTGTGTTCGAGATGCTCCCTCCGATGATTGATTCCGTTAAGTCGAATATGTTAGCGATGTTTAAGGTGAGATTCGCCGCGAAGGAGAAGGCGATGATTGCTCGGTGCCAGGCTATGATGAGGAAGGAGATCAGCGGGTTTGTGGCCGCTAATCGATGGTAGACTTTTGCTGAAACAGAGTCTGCTATGGTGTTGAGGGAGATCGAGCTCGATGCTCGGTTGGGGCAGAAGAGGCAGAATCGGGAATTAAGACAGTTGTCACAGAAGAAGTTTCGAGCTATAGTTTCAGATAGAGTGGAGGACCCTTACCGCTGGGATGGTAAGCTGGAGGTGAAGTTTTGTGTTTCATGCAATCAGCTTGGCCACGTCAGGGCGAGTTGTCCGGGATTGACTAGAGATGCTGGTCAGAATTCGGGTTTTGTTGTCCTGATGTGTGAGGGTGTTCGTCAAGAGAAGATAGAGGACCCAGAGTTAGAAGGCGGGGCTTAGCAGAAGTAGAGGTGGAACCTCGTCAGTCATTGTCAATACTTTTTCACGATTTTGCTTCTATTATTTCTTTTGTGTAAATGCCTTGTTGTTGGTTTTGAGTATGCAGGTGAAGGTGAGTGGTTATCTAAGGTTTCGTCAGTAAATGAGGGGTGGATTGCCAGTGGAACGGCAGTAGCTGTCAGGTCAACTGTGAGTTGGTTCAAACCATAAGTGGGAAAGAATTATGGGAGTAAAGAATGAATAATTGTGTTAGTAAGTTTCATTGGGCTGGGAGTGTTTCGTTGGGCTATGAGTGTTCCGTTGGGATATGAGTGTTTCGTTGGGCTGTGAGCGTTTCGTTGGGCTGTGAGCGTTTCTTTGGGCTGTGAGCGTTTCGTTGGGCTATGAGTGTTTCGTTGGGCTATGATTGTTAGTTGAGATCTTTTGTTCTGTAGATTGTATCGAGTAGGCTTTGTTGTCGGTGCTGGAATAAAGAGGGATCGACGGAGTCGGTTGCGGTGTTAAGCTAAGGATGTTCTCTACGCAGTGGTGCATTCCGGATAGTCGGTGCAGAGCAAGTGAAGGTTAGCTCAGGTTGAGGGTGGTACGGAACCTTGACCGGGTGTAACGTTTCCATACGCAGTAGAAGTGAGTGTGTGGGTGTTTCGTCATCTTTGTTCAAGGGTGGTTGGGAGTTCAACATCTCGTAGTTTAAGGGTTGAGTCGAAATCCATTTGGCCGCTACCAATAACCGTTGAGTGTGTGGTTTGTAGGTGAGACTGAGGATCTGTGGCAAGGCTTAGAAGTTGTCATGTGGAGCAAGAGGATTACATCATCTGTTGAGTCGGTCGGAGTTAGTTGTGCTTTCATTATCGTGTATGTTCCACTTGGGCAACTTCGTTCGTGGTCGGTTCGGTGATCTCTTTGATTATTGTATTGGAGGTGGTTGTCTGTTCGTTCCGATTGTCAGGTTATCGGTTAAGTGTATTTATGCGAGGTAGGATTGATTGGGATTTCGTAGGGTTACGACTGGGTTCGTGTTGACGGTGTGGTGTCGCCGGGAGAATAATGTCTTGGCGTTAGTCTAGGAAGTATAATTTCGTTATGAGGTAGGTTTCTGGTCATGGTTGGTTTAGTAGTCGAGATTCTGGATAGCTTGATCGGGTAAGGAATGTGGGAAATCATCAGTAAGTTCTTCTAAGCTGGTTATGCCCTAAGTAGTGTCATCGGTTCAAGTTCGAGTCGAGTAGTGGCACTGGCGTGTGCAGTAGGATAATCAGAGAGGTGTGAGCAAAGAGATGATTATTAGTGTGCTCGTTTGTTTGGTAGTAAGAGCACCTCGGTTCTTCAGCAGTGGAAATGCTAGGCTCAGGTATTTGGCTTCCTTTCGAGGGAAGGATCGGTTGTGTAAGAAGCGCTAGGAGTTAGTGGAAGTTCTGACGAGGCGTTAGGGATCGGTTGGATAACCGATTTGAGGAAACGATTGGGAGTGTTAGCGTGTTAAGTTCGGACCGGGTTTGGATTGTTGAGATACGGGTGAGTATCTCTCTTGAGAAGTGTTGGTTGTATGGAAGTCGAGCTGATATATGGTAAGTAGGTGAGACATTGGTGAAGTTAAGAAGTGTGGGTTCAGTTCTTCAGATGTTCTTTTGGATTGTGAAGCAGTGGTATTGGAAGCATGCAGCTTCTAGGGCCTCTCGACGGTGCAGTAAGGATCGATTGGATAACCAATCTAGGAATTGGTTGGAAGTTTTAAGGTGTCACGTTCTGGATTGGGTTATGATCAAAGTAGTTGGGTATCTTCTCTAGGCAGCTTTGGCTGTTAGAAGTTGTGTGACTTTGGTTAGAGGAGTGATTGAGACTTCGTTTGGGTGTACCTTAGGTCGTTCTCGGTATTTGGAAGACCGTATGCTTTTGGATGCGGTTGGGTCTGCGAGATTTTCGTTTTAGGATGGTGGTTTTCGATGAGACCTTATTTGTTCTGGTACGTAGAAAGGATCGAGTGTTGCAGTCCTGTGTTAGACAATCAAGTGGATTCGGTGGTTAAGTTTGTTACAGTTGGTTGAGTAGTTGATCCTTGGTCGGGAAGCTGGAGAAACTATTAAGTGTGTAGCCATGTGGGCAGATTTGGATAGGTTGTGTGTAGCCCTACGGGTGGATTGACGAGTGTTAGGTGTAGATCTCGTTCACCTGATCTGTTCTTGTGATTGAGGGGAAATTAGAATGAGTCAGGGAAGGACTGTGAGTACAGTCGTCGGCTGGGCGGACCGAACAACCTAAAAGGATGAAACAGGGAAAGGCCTGTGAGCTCGGTTACGAACCGAACGGAACGGGGAACCTATGATTCCTTGTATGATGATGATGAGTGCAGAAACAACCTGATGGGTTGTGCATGAGTGATGTACTGTGTGTTTGGATCTTTATTGGTCAGATGCCTTCGTATAGAGTTCTTGTGGGCCTGTAGGATGACAGTGGTTGCCGTGTGTATAGTGATCGGGTGTTATGCGTTGGTGGTTTTCTAAAATGGTGCAATTAAATTTGCTAGCCATGGGGCTTTGTAGGATACTCCGAAGGTGATTATCTGAAGTGGCGGGTCGGCGTATATTAGGCGCGTGGCGGTCGGTGTGGTTATCGAGCGTCAGGATGTGGGTTTGGTACAAAGGAGTCGTCGTAAGGTGTTGTAAATCTTCGAAATCCTGTGGTGAGACCTTTTTTGGGTCAGGAACTTCGGGCGTGTAAGGATTTAAGTGTCCATGATCTTGTCGAAGTTGATGGTGAGATCTTTCTGGTTCGATCATGCAAAGATATAAGTAACCATGGGATGGTTAAACTTCTGGTGCACGATTAGGGCAAGTAAAGAAATGATTTCGGGGATGAAATCCTGTTATATGGGGGAGAGTTGTAAGAACCTGATCCATAGAAATCAAGTTTCAAGTTTTAAGAGTCAAGTGCACGGGAATAAAGAAATGAAATTTGAGAAAATGGGGAAAATTGGATTAGCGGTGCTAAGCCTTATGTTAACAGCGCTAATGTGACCAAATCCCGGATCACCCGCTAACAGTCTAAAACGCGATGGTGACCATGCATGTACCTGCAGTTAGCGACACTCACTTTCATGTTAGCACCGCTAATGGCCTCTGAGCGGGAATAATCATTACTTTCGTGGGTCTGGGCCGTTTTTAAGGTTAAAACCCACATAAGGGTCGTCATTTATCACTTGGAACCCTAGAGAACGCCCTAAAACTCTCTCTTAAGCCTCCATAGTTGTGTTAGCTTCATTTGTGGGTGTTTGGAGGAACTTGGAGGAAGAAGAAGGAAGCAAGGTGCTAAAGAGAGTGGTGCTTGGAAAGAGTCAAGTCTCTTGCTGTCCCTAGACTACTGTAAGTGTTTGAAACCTTGCTTCCCTTAGTTTCTTGCTGTTAATGGAGTTATGAGATAATTTTCAAGTTCCTTAAGACAATGATGGCTCCATATCTTGGATGAGGGTGGGATTTAGGGGGTAAGGAATGAGTTATTTTTTCTTTTAGTTTCTGAATCCTTGAGAAAAACCTTTGCCTAGTCTTAATGTGGTTTTGGATGAAGTTTGAGTTTGTAAATCTTCATTTTGGAACTATATTTGTCACCATGAGCTTGTTCGGCTAGGATTGGTGCAAGGAGTTCATGTTTTTATAAGTTAAGGCACTGTTGTGACAACCCTTGAAAGTTGTAGCTTCTGAATGGAAGGTATTAAGGGCTTAATGAACATATGGCTGAACACCAGGATTAGCGGTGCTAATCCCAAGGGGTTAGCAGCGCTAATCTTGGTCAGGTTGACATGTTGACTTTTGTTAAACGGGTTGACTTTGACTATTTGGACTGTTGACTCTTAAAGTCAAAACTCGTGAATAACCCTAGTATTGACTCTGTTTAGTGGTTTAGAAGTAGAAACCTTGTTTGATGAGACGTTTTGATAATAGGAAGCTCAGAGGATTTCACTGGCTTTCCTTTACGTTGATTTGGCTACGGATCATGAGACACCTGTAATTTGTTTTTTAATATTATCAAATGTAACAAAAATTTGGGAAGTCACAACTATATATCAATACAACCATAGCAATGAACCGGGACTTATACATAACAAATTGACTGAATACAATTACATTAAGCTTCTTAATTACTTCATTCTATTTCATATTCTTTAGTCTTTGTATAACTGAAATACACAACATAAAACACACACACACACATATATATATATATATATATATATATATATATATATATATATATATATATATATATATATATATATATATATATATATATATATAAGACTATAAAGTCTTGTGAGTTACATGAGTTTGGACTCGTAGTGTCTTTATACAAATGCTTATTTAATTATAATTTACTTATGAAATCTCATTAATACATTCATATTTACTTATCCTCAACTGCTATCTCCTTTACACACCAGGTTGTGGAAAGTCACTCCACAACATTACTCCTACTAATAATCCATTTTACGCAAAACATATATATATATATATATATATATATATATATATATATATATATATATATATATATATATATATATATATATATATATATATATATATATATATATATATATATATATATATATATATATATATATATATATATATATATATATATATATATATAATGTTATACTCTAGTTATCAGAGAAGTCATACATCATTAACTCCTTACATAGTGGTCGAATATTCAACTATTACCACATATGCTATATAAGCAACCCTTACCTGTTTAATCTTTATAAATAACTCTTTAATTACTAACTACCATATCTTCCACATATAGATAACATATATACATGTAGCTCAAACATTAAGTTACATACACTTAAAATGTATTTATCCATTATGTTACATGGATGACTTCTTTAAGAAGCATATAACTTTATCTATGTATACATACACTTAACATTAAAATGTATTTATCCTTTTAAGGATTTCTATGTCATAATGCGTATCTCCACTCGTACAACATAGTTCGTATAACTATATATCATCACATATATAGATGAACTAAAACAAATTCTGAATCACAATTTCTTCCTATTCCTGTTTATATATGGGAAACCCTCATATTCCTTTCCTTCCTCATAATGGGACCAATCCATACATGAGTGTGTGCACAGTTTCCTCTCCCTCCATGGAATAGAACATATCTATCCTTTAGGGCGTGCTAATAGCATCTCCCTTCATGGTATAGAACAACTAACCATAAGGGCTTGCTACTTTCATCTCCCTTCATGTCATAGAACAAATCCAACAATAAGGGTGTGCTAAAGACATGTACTTCGCGAAGGGAAATAACATCCCAGTATTGTCTTCTGACCCCCCCCCCACCCCCTTTAAGACGGGCAAGGTCCTAGTTGACCCCCTTCAAGCGGGTAAGATCCTGATTGATCTCCATTCTCGCGGGTAAGATCCTGATTAAGACTACATTACTTTTACTTTCATCTTTAGCTAACAGACTCAACTTTCATAACGCCTAACACATCAATTATATGAATAGTCTATACATGCTATTTACACAATTCACCTTTAATGTGTTAATCTCATAACTATTGTATTTCATGTCGATACATCCATTGCCTCTTTGCATGCATATATTATCTTCATGTCTTACATTATATGTCAATCACTTTAGCATATATATATATATATATATATATATATATATATATATATATATATATATATATATATATATATATATATATATATATATATATATTGGGAGGATCCATCGATGCCAACGAAAAAGTTGAGATCGCGAGGCCAGTTCTGGACTAATCAAATTATAATGACATATTAGTAATTATGTATTTAAATTAAATAATATCAAATTTATAGTTTCCTAAAATCTAGGATTCTGATTCCTAAAATCTAGGATTCTGATTGTTAGTTACCAAAAAAACTAATTAATTAATTTTTATTTTGTAATAATATCATATTATATAACGTCAACTTTTTTAGTTATTTTTTATTTTTTTATTTTATTAATAGATAATAATTATATTTTTTCGGTCAAAATATATTTTTCAGTGTATCATTTGAGTTATACGATTTCAATCATTAATGATTATAAAACATAATGTAGTTCTAATCATAAATGATTAGATCTACAAAAAATAATAATAGATACGATTGTAAAATATAAAATGAATAGAACACGATATAAAAATAAAAATTTCAAATTATATTCTTAATCATGAATGAATAAAACACCTCTAATTATAATCATAGATGACTACACCTCTAACTATAAGTTAATAAACATTAACAAAATAAAAGTTACATCTAAATTACTACATTTCAAGTTATATTTATTAATGAATAATAATTGTAACAATAAATGAATTCACACATTGTTGTGTTTGCTTCCAATTTTCTTGTTACTCCATACACGAAACAAGATGAGACACCATGATAATTGTTGTTCTTGGATACACACCTGCAAAATCAAATTCAAGGATATCAGAAAATGATTATAATTAAACATAAATTATTAATAGCCATATTGAACCTAGCTAAAGTTATAATCAGAAATGATTATAACCGATGTTCTAATTATTTATGCAGTTATATTTATAATCATCAATAATTTTAGTTATAATCATCAATGATTAGCACATAAAGAACTTTTAACAGAAAAATACATACAGTTACAATGTTAATCACCAATTATTAACACTGTAAATTTATTTATTCATGGTTAACACTTAACAGAGGTTTCTAGCCCCCCAAATTAACAAAGGTTTCTAACACATTTAATCATCGATGAATATAGCTAACAGCTTACAAATACAAAAAGATAAACACCAATGAGTAACACTACATAGTTATGGTTTACACGTATTAATCATACGGTTACAGTGTTAATCACCAATGATTAAAGGGTTTAATCACAACTGATTAAAGGGTTTAATCATAACTGATTAAACGATTCCACCATGTTTTCATTAAGATAAATACAATGACTAAAATGATTATAACTGGTGCATTGTTGCAGACCACGTTTGGAGAAAATAAAATTTTGTAATGCCATCATCAAAGATTAAAACAATTGAACATGAAATACCATAATTGATCTGAATTGGCTAATGTACATGAATGCTCTCTGTGAATGATAGGCAAATAATAATAATAATCTAGTAATAATCATAAATGATTATAACGAATACATGTAAAATTGAAAGGAAATACCGATAAAAAAATACTACAACTATTGAAAAAGACAAAAAGAATAAGATATTTAAACTCATACATTCCCATTTAAAATAAATCTACTGCTATCAACTATAATCACCATTTTATAATAATTTAAAAATTTAATAATCAATAATAATTTAATACTATAAAAATTTCATAACTGATTATCACATAGAAAATTTCACTTGAATTAGCAAGTTAAGAAACCGTTTGCAAACCAAATTTCTATTGTAGCATGATTAATATAACTTTTGGCTTAAAAGAAATGAATTAAAACTTGAAGCACGTGAGAAATAACTTAGGTTATAAAAAAGACGTACTCTCTTTCTCCAAATTGCCGGCAACGTCCTATCGAAGCAATTCTTCACCATAGCCTTTATTGTCGTTGATCGTCACTGTGCTTCACATTTCTTTTTCCCTCCACTACCGTTGCTTTTTTAACTTGACGGAATTAATGAGCCGGCAACTTTGAACAATACGAAAATCAAGTATTAAGTATACAATGAGAATAAAAAACTACAATTGTAACCTGGGTATGTGTAACAAGGATTTTGCCGACACTTGTAGTATTAAATAGCGATGGCGCTTTGATATCATACCAATCTTTCTTCGAAAATGGATGTTTTTCAGGCGGAAGAGAAACCCTATCGGAACCGGAAGTTCATAAGGGAAAAAAGGCCGGCTACGAGTATCAAAATACGTTGGCTATGAGTATCGTGAACCCTATTTACAGAAAAGGAGAGAGAGAGAGAGAAATAGGGGAGAAAATGAGAGATTATAAGAGTTGATAAAATTAGGAAAATGTTTAATTACTCTATTACCCTTATACAATATTTAATTTAATTTAAATGTAATTATAATTACAAAATACCCCCTTAATAATAGTCGTAGATCTGAAATATTAGATGGTCCAGATCTGGTCTCGCGATCTCAACATTTTCTTTGGCCTCAATTGATCCTGATTCTATATATATATATATATATATATATATATATATATATATATATATATATATATATATATATACTAGGTGCGTACCCGCGCGATGCGGCGGCGGAAAATAGTTTGTTTTGATAAATAGTTTATTTCCGGCTATTAGTTTTCAAAAAGGAAATGAACTATTGTGGTGATTAGGGGTGTCTACACGCGCAATGCGGCAAACAACGAGATATTGAATAGTTTTATCTTCGGAGAATAGTTCAATTTCAGAAACATGTGTGGTGAATGTGGTGCGAGAATATTTCTATTATGTGTCATGTTTTTTTTATCAGTATATAGTTTAATTTTTTGGCATCGACGTTAGTACGTTGTGCATTGAAGATGTTGGGAGTTAAAGGTGGTGGTTGATGGGGAAGAGGGGAGATATTGAATGGTGTTAACGTTGTGTGGTGGCGGTGACCGGCCGGGGGTGGAGATTGATGGTTCGGAGAAGAGATGGGCGATGGGTATGAAGGAGGGTGAATTTCAAAATTTGAACAATGATTAGGTTTTGAAAGAAAATGTTGTGACAATAAGTGTGAGAGAGTATAGTTTTGTTTTGGCAAATAGTTTCATTTACGTTATTAAGGCTTAGGGGATAGGTTTATGTGGAGGGTTTTAGAGCAAATGTAGTGAATGACGAATATTTTTTATAGAGTAGTTTTCCTTACGGTGATTACTTTCCGTCATCGAGTGGTGATTAATTTTTCTTGGTGATTAATATTTTTTGAAAGCATATCATATTTCAAAGAATGCATGCATCTTATTGATTCTAATAGATAAAATCTATGATTGTTGAGTGTCTGTTTTTCGTCCCAATTTATCAAAATACTAAAACTTATTATCTTGTTTTTCGTCCCAATTTATCAAAATACTAAAACTTATTATCTTCGAATAGTTTTATTGTGACGCTTAATTTTTATACAAATTTTAGTGGGTTAGCTATGCGATGTTGTGGATGCGATTAGTTTTATTGATTAATTTTCAGACGCTATTTACCTTTTTTTTAATAGTTTTGGACCACATAATATTATTTAAAAGAACACACAATATGTTGTATGTTATTTAGTTTTTATGTTCTATTTTTAATGTTTTTGTTATGACGATATCTTTTTTGCTTGAACTTAAATACAGATTTTGAACATTAACGTTTTTTATTACATGTTAATGTTAGCCGTTCTTTTCTTTGATAATGATATACCTTTTTGATGCATGTTGGTTTTTTAGATTCATTAATCGAGTACACAGTCAATCATAAAATTGCACCAAATACATAACTCTATCTTATTTAGCTATTGCTTTTGTTTTAAGTTGTCTATAACTTTTTAGGATTTATTAATTTTTCATATATAACTTTTTTTTACTACATTTATATATACATGTTTTTTGTTTATAAATATCACTATTTTGGTTGTATGCTTTTTGTCATAGTATAGTTTTACAATAAACATTGTTTAATTTGAAATTTTGAAAATTGAAAAAATTTTCTTTATTATAATAGTAGAATCACCGTCCCTTATGCTTTCACTATTCCATAAATTTTGTCTCCCATACCTCTACTTTTCATGATTTCTTTTTTAAATTTCAATAATATCGATACAACATTTAATAAATAATCATAGAATTAAAAACATTTAAACAGAAAATTATGGTTAAATAGAAAATTATGGTTCTACTTTTGGGAGTCTTTGCTCCTGTTTTTAAAAGCTGGTTTCTTCTGTTAATACTATGTTTGAACTTTGACGTTTAAATATACTCTATTTCAAATTAAAGGGGCTTTTATCAATATGATTTTTTTCTATAGGTATTATTAGTTTATTACACGGTCTTTTCACTATGTTTGACGTTTCTGTGCGCATTATTACACTTTTTAACAATGATTTTTTTCAAGACAAACTGAAACCTCACAACCCATATGCTTTTTCTTGAGATGTTTCATTAATAAAAGCCACAAACAACAAAGAGAAGTTAAAAGGATACATCATGTTTGGTTATCTACAAAAATGCCTATTTTACACATCTTTGCACTTTTTTCTAAACAACTTCAAGCACTGCAAGACTCCCTGCAACATGATATCACTAAAAATGAACCAAAACAATTCTTCAAATGGAAACCCTTGCGGCGACAGTAGATGAATATAGTATGCAAACCAGATACTTAACCTACATAAGTGAATTTGGAACTAACTCAATTAGAATAATTTTGGAACTAAATAAATGCAAGCTTGACCAGTACAGAAAATAAAGTTTTCCCTATTTCTTCCGAAGCTTCAGCAATTCCAAGCCATGTCATAAATCATCTGTTTTATACATCCATAATAACATATTACTTTAAAAGTAGGATCCTTTATTAAAAAAATACACACACATGCCTTCATTCACACAAATAAACAAATAAAAACACCCGATTGGAAGCTTTTATGGTTTCCAATCATCTAATGGTAGCTCTTTTTTGGGTTAGATTCAAATACTCATGCTTTCAAGGGGAAAAATTAATTCAAAAGTTCAAATATAAACCGCTGAAACACATCGAGGAAGATAAATCTTTAATTCACCAAGTCCGAACCTTTTAATGGACGAAAATAAATCAAACATGCGGAGGAAAACAAATTTTTAGTTCTCGATGTTAAAACTGTGACTCATGCATTATAGCAAACAGGTGGGGTGCGTAAATTGAATGTAGAAAGACACACAAAAATACCTGCAATGTATCTCCACGTACAAAGGTACAAGATCAATTTTTGTCAACATTTGCAATAAATCAGTTCGCATCAAATCGTGTATAAAATCACCAAAACAAATAAAATTAATTCACAATAAGATGGTATCCCAACAACTAACGCATATCTCTATTTCTATTCAAACAATTTTTACATGAAAAAATAAATCGATTAACAGAAATGGTAAAACCACCTGATAGATTTACTATAGCTACTCTAAAATGAGAAATTTCTGGTTGTAGGTGTCGAAACGTCGATGAACTTTCACTTCTGGTATGTTTTTTACAGACGTGAAACCTCAAGCCACACCTATAACAGTTTGGGAGAAGTTCCACAGCAGCTAGCTAACTGACGACGGTGAAGGTAGGTCGGTCATGAACTTTGGCGGTTGATAGAACTCTAACAACTGGAACTGTGTATATATCGATGAAGGTACATAAAGGTTGATAGAAACCGGTCATGGGTGCATTTTGGAACTTCTTGCTCAAAGTAGGGAGACGATGGGAATGAGAGAAGTGTGAGATTAGGGCAAGCACATTCAGAAAAGGAGGAGGCCTCTGATTTTATACGGTGTTAACGATCCGCTTGTATACGTTTAGATAGATGGAGGCCGTTGGATCAATAATGTTATCAATGGTCTCCAATCAACATTTACTGATCCGCGTGTTTTGTGTGTTTTCTCAACCGGGTTTAAAGATTGATGCATTGTGTTGTTGTACTATCTTAAAAATTAAGACAATTGTGCATAAGGGGTTGTAATTTATATATGGTTTATAGTATAGTATATATATATATATATATATATATATATATATATATATATATATATATATATATATATATATATATATATATATATATAGGATAAAATGAGGAGCGTAAAAAGGTTGAGAAAGTGAGAAGAAATCTGGGCTCTCCAAATACTATGATCTAAGGCTAATATGAATCGGCAATTTGTGTAATTTTCAGAAGTAATTGGATGACTAGAAGGGTATTATGGTCACAAATCTTCAGGATATTTTTATCATCCCTACAAAATCTCTCTCTCTCCCTATATATATATATATATATATATATATATATATATATATATATATATATATATAGGATAAAATGAGGAGGGTAAAAAGGTTGAGAAAGTGAGAAGAAATCTAGGCTCTCCAAATACTATGATCTAAGGCTAATATGAATCGGCAATTTGTGTAATTTTCAGAAGTAATTGGATGACTAGAAGGGTATTATGGTCACAAATCTTCAGGATATTTTTATCATCCCTACAAAATCTCTCTCTCTCTCTCTCTCTATATATATATATATATATATATATATATATATATATATATATATATATATATATATATATATATATATATATATATATATATATATATATATATATATATATATATATATATATATATATATATATATATATATATATATATATATATATATATATTTCACATATACAAAAACCCTAATCGTCATCATCTTAAATCATACTCCAACCACCACACCATATAGTAGCCGCCGAGTGGTTTTTCTTCTGTCCCACTACATCTATCCAACCGTGCCACCGGTGCTGGTTACTGGAAAGCTACAGGAAAGCACAGAACCATAAAATCCACAGGCCGTTCAGATGCTAAAAAAATCGGAATGAAGGAGACGTAGAAAGGTCGAGCTCCTAAAGGTGAGTGTACGTATTGGATTATATCGAGCAACATAAAAGGATGAAGAAGACGCTAGTTTTCCAATATTCAACATCCTTTTACTTTTGCTTTTGGCATTTTAGGTATAATTCATGAAAAATTATTGCTTATCAATAAAAATAAACATAACCGTCGTTTTAGAATGGGTGTTAATTAATTGTTCCAATATCTAATCAATGAATAATTTACGTCGTCTTTTTCTTATTACTAATTTTACTCTTGATTACTATAGCTATGTTTCATGAAATTAATTATTTTTGCAGGAAACATCGTATCATTCATTTGATTTCCTTCAAGAACCATCAACATCTTAAACCTTGACCACTACCTCAGCAGCCATTACCACATAGTTGGACACCATCGAACATCTTAAACCGTGACCACTACCTCACCCTACTAAAAGTTTTCTAGCCACATTAACTTACTGTTAAACACATTCTTAAAAATTCTCTCCATCTAATGGTGTTTTCCGGCAATCAGGTGCGATATCTTGGTGTTTAGGTGTGTTTTCCGTATACTAAATTTACTCGGTGTGTAGATTTGTTACTCGTGCACTAAAACTTGCTCCATTTTATCTGTCCGACTCAAAAGCGGTGCTTTAACACTATTGTTTTAGGTCGAATACGGTTCTTTTTTCCGGCAATAAGCTTCAAGTTTCGATTTAATATGTACGATTCCCGTTGTTAATTTCTTCTTTGTTTATGCTGTCATAGAACTCTGTGTGTAATTCATGTTTATTTGTGATAAAAACTTATGTGTTAGGTTGTAGATGATATATGATTAACACTGTAACTGACACTATAACAGCCACTGCAATAATCATCGATGATGAGCAGTGCTAATCATTGATAATTAACACTGTAACAACCATTTTTAATTCATCATTAAAACGTGAACACATAAACTCTATTGTTAATCATCAACGATTATAATAATTATAATAATTTCTAATCATTAGTGAACTTGATTTTGCAGGTGTGAATCCAAGAATAACAATGATCACGCGTGCCCCCTCTTTCTTTTGGGTGTGATGGCAGCAACAAGAATAATCAAAGCAAGAATAATCATCAGAACTGCAACATAATGATTACTAATGAATCGGATTTTTTATATTTGTTTTATTCATTTGTGATTACAGCTAAACTAGTTTTTTTTACATTGTCTTTTATTCATTAATGATTAGAAATGTATCGTTTCCTTTATATCTTTGTGTTATGATTACAATTGTATTATATTTTTATATTTTTATTGTACTTTATTCATTTTAGTATTTATCGTTACTTGTAATCATTTGTGATTAACATATTCATATCAAACACAATTTTTAAAAATTCTCAAAAAGTTCATATTTATATATATTTTATTCATTGATGATTACGACAAAAATTTGTATAATCACTATAAAAATACTAAAAAAAATTATATCAATAAATCATAAAACTATATATTTTTTTTCTATTCATTAATGAATGAAAACGTGGAAAAAAAAGAAAAAATTATTAAATTTTCGAATTTTGGAAATACAAATAATAAAAATATTTTTTTCTTCAATTAATATAATAACAAAAAATCAATTAATTCCTTTATTTTAGGTAACTATCAATCAAAATCCTAAATTTTAGGAAGTTAGATTAATTGTTATTTTGTTATAATTTAATTAAAATATATAATTACTAATATTCCCTTATGATTTCATTGGTCCAGAATCATTCTCGCATTGTCAACCTTTTTATCATTCTCATTTTAACCTCTCCCTTTATATATATATATATATATATATATATATATATATATATATATATATATATATATATATATATATATATATATATATATATATATATATATATATATATATATATATATATATATATATATATATATATATATATATATATATATATATATATATATATATATATATATATATATATATATATATATACATGCATGCACAATATAATCACTTTATTTCATTATACCCTTACCATGAGGAGTTACGTCCTTGATTACACTAATCCATCACATCCCATTTCGTGATTGGAGTTATGTCCCCCAATACTTTACTTCTTCATCTATATCATTTATACTACCTTTTAATGTTATATGTCAATATATATACTTTACCACATTACTTATTGTCCCCATCTAACTTATTACCTTTCTTAACATTCTTTCACTTTTACATATACTCTCTCTACCACATCATCATTACTTCTATGTATTTTAAGGCTACAAGCCAAATACAAATTCTAATACCATTACTTATATCTTACATATCATTCATATACTATTCATAAATATGGTATTATCATTAGAACACCAATATCCTTATCCCACATAATAGTTATCAACATAATATAAGTATTAACACATATTCATCTCTTCATGTAGAAAACATAAATAAATATTTTATAACATTTGCCATATATCTCAAAGTGGGTAAAAGCTAAATGTACTCACCTTGGCTAGTTAGAATCTAACTACGGTTACTCCATTCCCTTGTCTCTTCCATTCCATGAACTTTACTCCTTAATTGTAACACCCGATTTTCACACAATTTTTTTTAAAATACTTTACAATACAAAACTTGAAATTATACATACGGGGTATTACTATTCCGCATCATTACCACAATTTAAATATTTTGTTACATGCTTGACACAACGAAACTACGGTCCCACACTCGACTCTTCTAAGTCCTTTCCTGATCACCTGAGTACATAGCATTAAAAAAAATATACGTAAGGCATAAAGCCTCGTGAGTAATATGGGTTTTAGACCCAAAATAATTTCTCATATTTCAAACATTCCAAATTTTCATATTATTTAATTTCCTATGAGCGCACCCATAGGTATTCCTTCTCATTTGCTAGCACATTTCCTACGAGCGCACCCGTAGGATTTATACGAGACGCACCTGTATAACTCCTTCCTCGACAGCATGAAACGAATTCATCCATCAAGGTCCCAATTAGACAACTACTTCGCGACGGAAGGTACCATCCCAGTAGTGTCTTTTGACCACCCTACCGCAGCAGGCCGTGATCTTTATCCGGATACTTCTCAACTCATCAACATGGCTCAATCACCTTATTAATTCCTTGTATTTCTCATTCATCTTTTGTATACATTATACTTACTATTTCATTGTATCATTTCCAATTTCACAAAACCATTTCCAATTCCATAAAACCATTTCCATTTCTATTAAACCATTTCAAATTCCATAAAACCATTTTGACTCCCAAAATATTGTATATAAAATTCATTTCTTTGTATAAAACCCATTTTGCTATGTACTAAAAAATCCACACATTACTCACCTCGATTTAGCCACGGATTACTATGCTTCTTGTACACTTTTTCCTTTTAATTACTCAATTGTATTTGGACCATCACCTATATATCATAATAGGGTATTAACAACTAGTATAATTGACTCTACTACATAAGAGTCTCATATAGCACAACTAAGGGCCATAACTAAGCCATAATCTTTAGTAGATTAGCTTTCTAAAATTTATGAACTTTTCCCAAAATACCGTATTCCACTACAGTCCTCTCGGAAGGTGATATTTAAGATTTAACAATTTTCCCCATGTTTTCACCCCATTTTAGGATCATGGTATGAATTATAGACCAAACGGACATGTCTAGCACCATTTTCTAGAAAATTTTGGACGTTTTGGACATCAGGGAATATGCACAAGTCGTGCATATTTTGTGCATGAAAGAGCACGACTCGTGCTCATCATAGAATACTGTTTTTGGCTTCTACAGGATGGCACGACTCGTGCAAACCCAAGGGTAAAAGAGCACGACTCGTGCTTGACATGCAGATACGAGTTTTTGTCCGATTTTTGACCTGTAACTCCCTATTTTCGCATATTAAGTTCTTAATACTTAACTTAATCAATATACAATCATTCCATGACTAAAACCTTCAGTTTACATCAGGTTTTAAGTCGATGGAATCACTGATTCCATTCCTTTATCAAAAATTTCAGTTTTTACCTTTTTACACCAAAACCTTAGTTTCAATTCAATTAACGATTACTACTAGTTTCTTTTATCTATTTCAACATATTAGACTCATTAAAACCCTTTTAAATCAACTTGGTCATATAAACCCGTGATTTAGGGTTCTTGAGCCAAAAACCCAATTTTTACCAATTTCAACTAACCCTTTGATTTACAATTGTTTTCTTAATACTTAGAACATGTTTGATGTTAGAAATTATTTAAACCACTTGGACCTTAACTGGAACTTCAGTTTCCAGTTTCATCCCGTGAAGAACACATAAGAAACTAGGTTAGGAACTTGATTACTAACCTTGGTTTAGCTTGAAAACTCTTCAATTCCTAGTAATTGTTTGAATTCTTGTTTCTAGCTTCCACCGATCATCGAAACTGGTATTCTCCCATACTCTCCCAATTTCTCCTGAATGTTCTATCATGTTCTGGGAATGGGAGATATTTTCTCCTATTTATACCTCCATATTTTCATTTCTAACCCTCGAGTTCTATTTTATGCACTTTGGCACTAAAAACCTAATTTTATTTCATAAAGTTCATTGTATTACGTTTTTACCCCACATCACAAAATTATTTTACACTTTGGTCTATAATACAACAAAAGACCATTTTACCCTTTTTGTACAAAATTCTATTATTTTCCAAAATGGCACCAAGATTCATTTTTATATCATTTTAAGTTTTGTTTTCTTTCATTTTTATCACAACATTACATTTTCTTTGCATTAAAGTCATTGGTGTGTCAAATGACCAGTTTGCCCTTTTTAGCAAATTTTTTTTACTATTACGCCCCCGTTCAAACTCAACTTTTACATATGTTTACTTTATGATTTTTACCAAAATTCTAGGGTTCTTACAATCTCCCCTCCTTAAGAGGATTTCGTCCCCGAAATCTTTTCGTATTTTCATAGTATGATTATCTTTTCTTTACTTATACTTTTTATCTTTGAGGAAATTACCTTTTATTTCCTCGACTTGTTAATTACTTATTTCATGTCCAAAACTTTCCAAATAAATTTTCTAGAATTTGTTGTTTTAGAAGTTTTCCCACTTCTAAATTTTCTTCTTATAATCAATATATTCTTATA
Source organism: Cichorium intybus (assembly GCA_023525715.1). NCBI lineage: Eukaryota > Viridiplantae > Streptophyta > Magnoliopsida > Asterales > Asteraceae > Cichorium > Cichorium intybus. Next base: position 96,084,530 of record CM042017.1, read on the forward strand.
TATAAATATCTCTTCAAAACTTTATATCTTCCCAAATAACCAAAATATCTTTTTGGTCATTTTACTCTCTTTTTCTTATAATATTCAAAATACTTATAACAACTTATACATTACTTTTATTGAATGACCAAAATACCCCTTTCGGTCATTCATTTTTTTTCCAATTTCTCAACCTTTTAGTCATTAGATCATACTTCATACCCTATATTCTAGTTACATTCTTTTTTTACCTCATTTCATTTATACATAAAATCCCTTAGTAAAACTCATTTTACAAAATAGTTTCATACTTCTATACTTTTATCAAAAATAGCAGTCTACTTTATAATTCTTCTCATATTTTTATTAAAACATGTGAGATTATACTCAGCACATTCTTTACTTATAAATTTTTTTTCCAAAGATCATTAAATGTAACTATACATAATTCGTATTTATACAAAATTCATATAATCTTTTCTTTGTAAAATTTTGTCCCTTAATGGACATTTTACTTAAGCAAACCTCCCCTTTTTTTATACTTCCACACTCTTTTCATTTTCACTTAATATTACTTATTTATTTTCATTCTTTTCTGTTTCTATTAACAACTCTCGTCTTAGTATTATTTATAAGAGATATATTCTCTTTCTTTTATTACACTTTACATCCTTATTTTTTCTGTTTGGGACAAAATCTGTCGAAACAGTACACTTCTCATGAGGATTCCAATATCTCACTCTTGAGGAATCAAAACGATGTACCGCTTTTTGTATTTAGTAACTAGATATCCATAGATGTCGTTTTATGTATAATACACTCTTTTTGGCCTTGTAGTTTTGTACAGTTTTACTATTGAAGTTGACTTATTATTGCTGTCAAACTTCCTTACCCTCACTTTCATCATCTTTACCATATAATTATAGGATTCATTTAAGTTTATTCTATCTTTCATACATTCTCACCATATTGTTATCTTCCTCCCCTTATAATTCACATGGGTTACTCCCATGAATACATATCTTGTATCCTGTGATACTTATAGTACTTTTGTATCTTGATTTATTAATAATTCAAACGTTACTCTCATTCTTATTCTATAATTTACAAAATCTCAATTTCACGTACCTCTTACTCGTTTCATGTACATTATATGCATTACTTTCACAATTACTTAGTCTATATCACTCTTTACTTGTATTACTTTGACATTTCAACGTATTAATATTCTGATTACTTCTTTCATCCACTCTTGTTATTTATGAGATTTTGATCTCATTTACTCATTATTCTTACCAATATAAATATGTCTTTCTCGTTCTTCAATTTTCTTACAATACTTTTATAAGTACATTTTTCATTCTTTTTGGGTAACCCGTGTACCATTCTCATATTAATATTTTATGTCTTAATACCTTCCTATAATAATTATTTTTCACTTTAGTGCTTAGTTTAGCACTTTATCTCTTAATTTTTCTTTCTCTACCGGTCTTCCAATTGTTTACCATGGTTGATTCCAAATTTTTTTTACAATTTATAATGTGTCATACATTTTGTATATGATCACTCACATTTTCATGCTTATTACACTTTTCATGATATTATCATCTTGTGGTGTAATTAGATTTCACAAACCATATTTATTAACTTCTTGATTACAAAAATCAATTCTCAAAATCTTGTCCCACTCTAGACTTTTACAAGTAAATTTTGTTTCTCTTTTACCTCTTAAATACTAGTTAGCACCCCGACTTTACCATGTTGATTCTTTGGTGTTTCTAGTTTATTACATATAGTATTGCATAATTCCAAGCTCAATTTCAATATACTTCATACATACTCCAAATAATTTTATTGACATATTCTAAGTTTGACTCTTATAAAAGTCAAAGCTGTCAAGGATTTAATTTCCAACTTTATATATCTCTAATCATATTATAATTCTAACTTATCAATGTGATTCAAGTCGTTGTCTCAAACAACTTCTTAACATATATTTACAAGTTCTTACTTGTATAATACACACACACACACACACACACATATATATATATATATATATATATATATATATATATATATATATATATATATATACTTGATTCTCTTTTAGTTTAAGAACTCAAATTAAGTACTTCATCCATTTTTTTGTCCCATGACAACTACTTGACTCAACACTCAATTCACCAATATCACTTGTTGATAAAATTTCATCCCTTTGATCTTCTTACTAACATACATTTAAAGATTTTCAATTTGATGTTCAATTTCTTACTTTCATCTTGTTTTTTTTTTTAACATTGAAAACTTTATCTCATATACTTTTATGTACAACTTTCTAGGCTTTAGGCCCAAATTTCTTTCATCACATGTTTACCATTACTCTCTGTGTGTCCTGAGGCTATATGCCCAACACATGACATTATTCTTTCCATATTTCATTTAAGACTTATTTCTTATATACCTTTAGGTGGTACTCAACTCCCATTCGTTTTCTCATTATCTTTTATTCTTTTATATTTCAAGGCTATATGCCAAATACATTATCTCACTCTTTTGCTTCATGCTTTGCAATATTCTAATTAAGATACCTATTTCATAATCACCCTTATACTTTTATATTTATAAGCACATATACACATATACACACTTCCTTATGTTTCATCATTACTAACCATGTACCGACCATTTCTCATAATCTTTGGATACTTTTACTAGTTATATTCATTCACATTCGGAAGTGGTAACTTCCTGTCTATTTGTTATCGTTCTTATCCTATTTTTGATTCTTTATTTAATACTTATCTAGTCATTTACTTTTATTTCTTACCTCATATAATTTATGACTCTCAGTCATCATTCTCGCATTCTTTCAGTTACCCTTTTATCATTTACATCTCTTCTTATATTGATTTTATATGACCACTAAATCTGATTCCAATGACCATTGTTTCTCATCCCCAGTTTCTTTAATAACTTTCTTTATATTCCTCTCATTATCCTCATCGCTTGTCTTATCTTTAATTTCTTGCCAAACACTTGATTAGGCATTAAATCTCTATTTCCCAATTCATTTTCTTTTAATCACTTTATGATAATGCGATATACTCATAGCCTTTAACATTTTTTTCCATTTTTTTCCATTCAAGTAACTTACTTTGTTATATTATTCATTATAGCATTATACTTATGACTTAATTATTTGCTCCAACCATTAGATGCCTTTATTTATCACATTTCCTTCGGGCCTGGAAGTCAGAACTTCTAATTTCAAAATTTTCATTTCTGTCTTTGATTCCTTATCTAATACTTACTTAAGTATTTGACTTACATTTTATAATAAAGTATTTGATCACAGCTTTTAGTAATCATACTTTAATTCCATGGTTGTCCCTGGGAGACACTTCATATTACTTCTCAATATTTATTCTTTCCCCTTTCATACAGCCATTGGGTTTGTCTATAATTTCAAAACCCAGCTCGTTTCTTTTTTTACTTTTTCCCAATTAAATGTTTTCAGTCCTCTTTCTTATAGGAGTTTTGTTCATATCTATATATATATATATATATATATATATATATATATATATATATATATATATATATATATATATATATATATATATATATATATATATATATATATATATATATATATATATCTTTCTTTCTTTCTTTGGTCACTGTTGGGACACTACTTTTATCTTTATTCCATAATCATAATTCATTTCCGTTAGACAATGGAATTTTCAGTTATACACTTTCTTTTATATTTGTACTATATACCCCATTTCTCTCATTCAAAATTCTCAATATATTTATACCTTTTGGTCATGTCTCTTTTACTGTTTCCTTTCATACTGTCTCATGTTCCATTACGTATACTTTACATTATTTTTCATATGGTATAGTGGTTATCACAACCATATATTTGGATTTTTCCCCTATTACCCTTCACACACTTGTTATTTTAATTTCAATTCTCTTCATTCATACTTTATAATAATTCACATATAGAGTACGAGGTTTTCTCCACTTCATACCTCATACTTATTATTTCATCTTTAATACTTTTCAATTATACTTTAGTATCTTCAGGCATACTGGGTTTATTACACAGGTACTGCAAACCTATGCCCCTCACACCTCCTCCACTCATCCCTTACAGATTCACATGATTCTCGTATGGTTCCACCAGACTCAAATATATATCCTGTGATTATGATAGTACGGGCCCATATTATTATAACCACCTATACATATTTGCTTCCAGCTTTATCACCAGGATTCATGTTCTACTGTTTCAGGTTAACTTCACTTCTTTTTACTTTCGACCCTATATTAAAGTATGTATCCTACATAACTCTTACATAGTTTAAGTCCAGGTTCAAGTTTTGCCACCTAGTTTGCTTAAACTATGGCTCTGGTACCAAATTGTAACACCCCATTTTCACACAATTTTTTTTTAAAATACTTTACAATACAAAACATGAAATTATACATACGGGGTATTACTATTCCGCATCATTACCACAATTTAAATATTTTGTTACATGCTTGACACAACGAAACTACGGTCCCACACTCGACTCTTCTAAGTCCTTTCCTGATCACCTGAGTACATAGCATTAAAAATATATACGTAAGGCATAAAGCCTCGTGAGTAAAATGGGTTTTAGACCCAAAATAATTTCTCATATTTCAAACATTCCAAATTTTCATATTATTTAATTTTCTATGAGCGCACCCATAGGTATTCCTTCTCATTTGCTAGCACCTTTCCTACGAGCGCACCCGTAGGCTTTATACGAGACGCACCCGTATCACTCATCCCTCGACAGCATGAAACGAATTCATCCATCAAGGTCCCAATTAGACAACTACTTTGCGACGGGAGGTACCATCCCAGTAGTGTCTTTTGACCACCCCTACCGCAGCAGGCCGTGATCTTTATCCGGATACTTCTCAACTCATCAACATGGCTCAATCACCTTATTAATTCCTTGTATTTCTCATTCATCTTTTGTATACATTATACTTACTATTTCATAGTATCATTTCCAATTTCACAAAACCATTTCCAATTCCATAAAACCATTTCCATTTATATTAAACCATTTCAAATTCCATAAAACCATTTTGACTCCCAAAACATTGTATATAAAATTCATTTCTTTGTATAAAACCCATTTTGCTATGTACTCAAAAATCCACACATTACTCACCTCGATTTAGCCACGGATTACTATGCTTCTTGTACACCTTTTCCTTTTAATTACTCAACTGTATTTGGACCATCACCTATATATCATAATAGGGTATTAACAACTAGTATAATTGACTCTACTACACAAGAGTCCCATATAGCACAACTAAGGGCCATAACTAAGCCATAATCTTTAGTAGATTAGCTTTCTAAAATTTATGAACTTTTCCCAAAATACCGTATTCCACTACAGTACTCTCGGAAGGTGATATTTAAGATTTAACAATTTTCCCCATGTTTTCACCCCATTTTAGGATTATGGTATGAATTATAGACCAAACGGACATGTCTAGCACCATTTTCTAGAAAATTTTGGACGTTTTGGACATCAGGGAATATGCACGAGTCGTGCATATTTTGTGCATGAACGAGCACGACTCGTGCTCATCATCGAATGTTGTTTTTGGCTTCTACAGGATGGCACGACTCATGCAAACCCAAGGGTAAAAGAGCACGACTCGTGCTTGACCTGCAGATGCGAGTTTTTGTCCGATTTTTGACATGTAACTCCCTATTTTCGCATATTAAGTTCTTAATACTTAACTTAATCAATATACAATCATTCCATGACTAAAACCTTCAGTTTACATCAGGTTTTAACTTGATGGAATCATTGATTCCATTCCTTTATCAAAAATTTCAGTTTTTACCTTTTTACACCAAAACCTTAGTTTCAATTCAATTAACGATTACTACTAGTTTCTTTTATCTATTTCAACATATTAGACTCATTAAAACCCTTTTAAATCAACTTGGTCATATAAACCCGTGATTTAGGGTTCTTGAGCCAAAAAACCCAATTTTTACCAATTTCAACTAACCCTTTGATTTACAATCGTTTTCTTAATACTTAGAATATTTTTGATGTTAGAAATTATTTAAACCACTTGGACCTTAACTGGAATTTCAGTTTCCAGTTTCATCCTGTGAAGAACACATAAGAAACTAGGTTAGGAACTTGATTACTAACCTTGGTTTAGCTTGAAAACTCTTCAATTCCTAATAATTGTTTGAATTGTTGTTTCTAGCTTCCGTCGATCATCGAAACTGGTATTCTCCCGTACTCTCCCAATTTCTCCTGAATGTTCTATCATGTTCTAGGAATGGGATATATTTTCTCCTATTTATACCTCCATATTTTCATTTCTAACCCTCGAGTTCTAATTTCTGCACTTTGGCACTAAAAACCTAATTTTATTTCATAAAGTTCATTTTATTACATTTTTACCCCACATCACAAAATTATTTTACACCTTGGTCTATAATACAACAAAAGACCATTTTACCCTTTTTGTACAAAATTCTATTATTTTCCAAAATGGCACCAAGATTCATTTTTATATCATTTTAAGTTTTGTTTACTTTCATTTTTATCACAACATTACATTTTCTTTGCATTAAAGTCATTGGTGTGTTAAATGACCAGTTTGCCCTTTTTAGCAAACTTTTTTTTACTATTACGCCCCCGTTCAAACTCAACTTTTACATATGTTTACTTTATGATTTTTACCAAAATTTTAGGGTTCTTACAATTACCTAAGGAGTTCATTAACATTTTTATTAAAACATGCTAGATCTTAACAACATGTAAAGACCACTTAACCCATGATCTACTATACTCGTTCTTCCTGTTTTACACTATATTATGCTTACATTAGGAGTTGGGGGATTAAACTAGACAAATAAGGCAATAATGGAAGTGAATTTCTTAAATTCAGGTCACACGGGTCGTGTAAGACTACATGGGGTCATGTAGGACTTACAGGCTTTGGGATTGCTTGTCAGGCTAAATCATACGGGGACGTGTGACGCTACAGAACCATATCCTTTTTCCTGCACAACTTGTGATTCTTGTTCTGTCCGGTTTTAGCTCTGACCCGTTTTAAACCGTCTATACAACCCTTATAAGCCAACAAACATTAAGATCATACTAAATCTTATAAAACCCAATTTCTAGGGTTTTGGAAGTCAATCATCAATTCCCTGATTCTCAATCACTCCTAATGATTGAATTAAGTTCCAATGATAATTGAAGCACATTTAGAGGTTGGAATCATGGGATTAACCTCATCCATCCATTGAATTTTGAATTCACCCACACCTTTCTACACAAGGTGGGTTAACTAGCTTAGAAAGTTGAAGTTATTACCTTAAATGGCTTGGGAATCACAATTTCAAGCTTGATTCTTCAATTTCTTGCTTCAATTTCTTTAGAACCTTCAAGAATTTGATCAGATTTCCTGTCCCTAAATTTATTTTACGTGTCTTGTGAGGAGGAATGGAAGGTTCCTCCAATATATACCTCTCCACTTTGTAACAATGACTCTTTGAACCTTCTAGTTCCATTTTATTCACAATTGGCCCAAGGTTCTTAATATTTCACTCAAGGTTTTGTTTCTTACAATTTTACCACAATAACATATTATTATTGCATAAAGGTCACTCATAGGGTCAAAAGACTAAATTGCCCTGTTTACAACTTCTACTATTAAAATTAAGATATAACAAAACTAAATATCACTTAGGTTATAATAAAACTTATTTGTTATTAATTTTCGGGTTCTCACATTTAGCCCTACTTAAAAGGATTCCTCCGTGAAATGGGAGTGTTTCCATCTATTTATACTTTCCTAGTTTCAAGATATGACACTTTGGTCCCTCAACTTTCATATTTTTCACATAAGGCATAAAACTCTATTTATTTCTTGGAACTTTTGAGTTTTAGAGTTTTTCCCCACTTCTAAACTTATTTTACATATTAAGAACATTCTAACACATAAAAATCTCATTATGAGGTTAGATATTTCAAAATCACGAAAATGCCCTTTTCGATCATTTTACACTTTTAATTAACCTTTAGCTGTTTATTGTTTATACTTCATACATATACTTTCATTCTATCTCATTACCTTGTTATAATGAAAATATGTATCTTTTGACTTTGTAATAGTAATTGAAAAATTACCAAAAATACCATTTTCTCAAAAATCTGAATAATTACTTACTAATTATTCCTTTACTTCTTACTTTCCATTAGACATATTTTTGGGTCCTTGAAATATCTACCCCTTAAAAGGATTCTGTCCCCAGAATTACTTAAACACAAAATGGGTTTCCATAAACATAAACATGTCTTTACAAACATACGATTCTTCTCATTACCATATTTAATCATTTCTTTCTTAATTTAGAGAGCTATTACTTTCAAATTTGATAATCTTCACCCAACATTTAATAAATTCTTACTTCCTTAGAAGTTTTTTATAACATTTCTCGCTTATCTATTTTACATGATTGCATCTTTCTTTCTTACATCTTTCAAAAATAGCAACGTACTTTGCTATTTCTCTCATACCTTCCTTAAAACTTGAGAAATTAAGATTTTCATACATTTTATTTATTAGACCTTCGGTAATATAAATAAACATAGCTTGTTTAATTGCAAAATTCATAAAACACACTTAACATTTTCTTGTAACTTTCGTCCGTTATTGGTTATTTTACAAAAACTTGATATTTTCTTCCAAAAATACTATTATTCATATTACGTGTCTCTTCATAATTCTAGCTTTTAACAACTATTAAGTTACATTTCATTCACATATTCTTACTATTTCACCTTCTTATTAAGTTTTACAACTATATATCTCTTATACTTTCGGTATTTTATATAAAACTGCTAAGGTTTATCTCTTACTTTATGAAACTTCTGCATTCTTTTCTTGTAGAAGTTTACCAACTTCTTACTTTTTCTTATTATAGACAAATTGACTCTTTCGAAAGTCAATTCAAACTCTTATTATTCTTGTTTTTCTTGTCATTGAACTTTGTCCTCACAAAACTATCATTCTCTTTCAAGTAAATTTTATACGTATAATTTACTTTTATGCTCTTCCTTAGAAGTTTAAAACTTCTTATCTTTACTTATTATAGGAAAATTGACTTTCCAAAAGTCAGTCTATAATTTAACTACTCTTTTCTTTTCATTAGACTTCAGTTCTCATAATCCTTTCTTTTATGTCATAACTTTTATATTCTTCTTTCTTTAAGTCGTGTAGACTTCTGATCTATTATTTATTATTTCTAATGACTTCTAATACATTCCTATATGTAAGGAATGAGTTTCTTTCTTTCTTTCATACTCTATATCACCGTATATATTCATAATCCCTATTAGAACAAAATATGTCGATACATGATACACTGCACGAAAAACAACATATCTCACACTAGGGGAATCGAAACGGCTCACCGCCTTTTGATTTAAAACTAGACATCCGTAGGTTTCTTTTTATGTATGACACAACATTTTTGGCCTCGTAGATTTGTACAGTTTTACTGTTGAAGTTGACTTACAAGTTCTGTCAAACTTCCTTGTTTCTATTCTTACTACTTTTACCATGAAGTTAGCACTTCATATAGTTGCTCGTTATTTTCCATACATTCTTATAATGTTATTATCTTATTATTCATTAACTTACATGTATTACTTTATAAATACATGTCTTATATTATATTGTACACATAGTACCTTTACTTCTTAATATATTAACACCTTGCGTGTTAATTTCATTCTTGTACTTCTTACTTCGTACTAGTGCTTAATTTAGCACTTCATATATTTTTTTGTTAACCTTACCATAAGGGATTTCAAACACTTACCATGACCAATTCTATAAGCATGGAAACTTTATTGTTATAACTAACACTTATGATTTTATACCTATAAAGTATAGCAATCCAACTTTTATTCTTTTCCTCTCTTTTACAGTTTAAGTCTAGGAGTGGAATGATCCAACCCTAGTTCACTTAAACTATGGCTCTGATACAAAATGAGACACCCGTGTTTTTTTTTAATATTATCAAATGTAACGAAAATCCGGGGAGTTACAACTGTATATCAATACAACCATAGCAATGAATTTGGACTTATACATAACAAATTGACTGAATACAATTACATTAAGCTTCTTAATTACTTCATTCTATTTCAACTTCTTTAGTCTTTGTATACCTGAAATACACAACATAAAACACACACACACACACACAACATATATATATATATATATATATATATATATATATATATATATATATATATATATATATATATATATATATATATATATATATATATATATATATATATATATATATATATATATATATATATATATTAAATATTATAAAGTCTTGTGTTACACGAGTTTGGACTCGTAGTGTCTTTATACAAATGCTTATTTAATTATAATTTCCTTATGAAATCTCGTTAATACATTCATATTTACTTATTCTCAACTGCTATCTCCTTTACACAGCAGGTCATGGAAAGTCGCTCCACAACATTACTCCTACTAATAATCCATTTTACGCTAAATATATATATATATATATATATATATATATATATATATATATATATATATATATATATATATATATATATATATATATATATATATAAGCACATATGCTATATAAGCAACCCTATCCTGTTTAATCTTTATAAATAACTCTTTAACTACTAACTCTCATACCTTCCACATATAGATAACATATATACATGTAGCTCAAACATTATTCATTAAGTTACATGGATGACTTCTTTAACAAGCATATATCTTTATCTATGTGTACATACACTTAACATTAAAATGTATTTATCCTTTTCAGGATTTCTATGTCATAATTGTATATCTCCACTCATACACCAGAGTTCGTATAACTATATATCATCACATATATAGATAAACTGAAACAAATTCTGAATCACAATTTCTTCATATTCCTGTTTATATATGGGAAACCCCCGTATTCCTTTCCTTCCTCAGAATGGAACCAATCAATCCGTAAGTGTGTGCTCAATTTCATCTCCCTCTATGGAATAGAACATATATATCATTTAAGGCCGTGCTAATATCATCTCCCTTTATGGTATAGAACAACTAACCATAAGGGCGTGCTAGTTTCATCTCCCTTCATGCCAAAGAACAAATCCAACCATAAGGGCATGCTAAAGACACCTACCTCGCGAAGGGAAATAACATCCCAGTAGTGTCTTCTGACCCCCCCCCCCCCTTTAGACGAGTAAGGTCCTAGTTGATCCCCCTTCAAGCGACTAAGATCCTGATTGATCCCCCATCTCGCGGGTAAGATCCTGATTCAGACTAGATTACTTTTACTTTCATCTTTAGCTAACAGACTCAACTTTCATAATGCCTAACACAACAATTATATAAATAGTCTATACATGCTATTTACACAATTCAACCTTTAATGTGTTAATCTCATAACTATTTTATTTCATGTCGATACATTCCATTGCTTCTTTGCATGCATATATTATCTTCATGTCTTACATTATATGTCAATCACTTTAACATATATATATATATATATATATATATATATATATATATATATATATAAGTAAGATAAAGTGAGAATGGTGAAAAGGTTGAGAACGTGAGAAGAGATCTGAGGCTTCCAAATATCAAGATCTAATGCTAATATTAACATGCAATTTATGTAAATTTTAGAAATTATGTGATGAAAGTGTAACTTTTAAATGAAGATAAGGGTATTGTGAGAATTACATTTAATTTGATTTCCAGAAAATCTGCAAAACGTATTTTAAACCTCCTTAAATCTCTCTTTCTCTCTCCCTCCCTCTCTCTCGACCTCACGACTTCAATCGTTATGCTCTAATCGAATCTGCACACAACTGGACGAATCTCATCTCTTTTTTGCCACCAGCAGACACCCACACCACCGGTTCTTCAACCTCCTCTCTCTATGTCTCCCTTTTCAATCGATGAGACCACACCCACCTCCGATTGTCATCTTTGTTGCAACCATCGATCACCGACGCTGGTGCAGCGCCACCATCAGAATCTGCCGGCATTCAACCTCCTCCTTCGATGTCTCATTATCTCTCACTCTCGTTCTCTCTTTCAAATCCCTAAACGTGGACAGCAGACGCACCCACACTCCCACAGACGCACAAACCCTAGCCGCACACACACTCCTTCAGACGCACTGGACCATCATCGCATATAAGGTTTATAGCGGGTATGATTTCTTAATCGTGGATAAATGCATGAATAGGCTGTTTTGGTGAAATTTTTATCCAATTTTAATTGATTGGTTCGTTTTCTGTATTTAAGCATTCAGGTTTTATCATGATAGATGCGTGAATAGGCTGTTACGATGGATGTCTCAAGAATCCATAATTTTTTTCAACTTAAGCATTCAGGTTTTCTGTATTTAAGCATTCAGGTTTTATCATCATTTTGTCTACAGATTTTCTCCTCCATGCTTTCCTAGGTCTTAGTTTCAGGTTATCATCCATGATTTTTTTTCAACTTATAAAGTTAGTTTCTTTTTATTGTGTGGTTCTGTTACTCTTTTTGGAATATTTCCTGTTACAACTCAATACAAATAAGAGGAGTTTCAATTTTATTTTCTTTTATTTCAAGCATTATTAGATCATAAGGGTAGTATCTAGCTTTAATCGTCAATGATTGTCTAGTTTTATTTATTGATGATTATCGGTATGATGAGTGTGTTTGATTAGGTACCTTATGGTATGATGAGTGTGTTGGCAAGCTGAATCATCTAGATTATAGCTATTCAGCTATAATCATCTATGATTATACTTATAATCATCTATGATTATAGCTGTAATTATGTATTGAATATAACATGACTGCAAAAATGATGATAATACTTGTGTTAATCATTAATGATGAGCAGTGTTAATCATTGATGATTCTAGTCTATAAATTATTTTTTTAATATCATTCGAGTCGATTTTGCAGGTGTGAATCCAAACTAACACTAATCACGGGTGTCCACTATTAGTTTTTTTGTGTGTGATGCTAGTAGAAGAAAAAGGAAGGTGATTCATTCAAGAAAAGTGCTAACATCGGGATGGATTTTGTAATTTTTTCTTATGATTTGATATAATCATTATTGAAGATAATTATGTATAAATTTTCAATTTTGTCTGAAATACGTTAATCATTTATGAAAATAAATGTTGTATATAAATGTGTTATTTGATTTTTCTTTGTAGTTTTTCTTATTTAAATTTTTCTTTGTAGTTTTTCTTATTTAAATATTTTATTCATTGATGATTACAACGTAATTTTGTATAATCTCTATAAAAATACTTTTAAAAATTAAATCACTAAAATTATAAAAATATTTTTTACATCCATCCATGATTGAAACCGTGAAAAAGAATAAACAAACTATTAAAATTTCAAATTTTGAAAAAAGAATTGATAAACATATTTTTTTTATTTTCAATTAATAAAATAACAAAAAAAATCAATTAATTCATTTATTTTAGGTAATAGCAATCGTAATATCTATAATCATGGAAACTGAATAAATTAATCCCATGATTATAGGAAAACATAATTATTTAGTATTTTTAATTAATTATTTATATTGTAAAATTACTTTAATATCCCTATAAAATGATTGGTCCAGAATCATTCTCACATTCTCAACCTTTTAATAATTCTCATTTTAACATCTTCCTATATATATATATATATATATATATATATATATATATATATATATATATATATATATATATATATACATATATATATATATATATATATATATATATATATATATATATATATATATATATATATATATATATATATATATATATATATGGTTGGGTTCAATAGAGAACCAATTTAAAACAAGGAACCAAGGAACCAATCGTGTGGTCGGAATGCAAAAGATCGACGGCCAGAAAAAAAGATGTATATTTACTAGCTAGACGCAAATGTAGAGGATTATAGCAAAAAACCCACTTCATTTTTTATGTTTTTTTAATTTTTAAGCTTATTCTTTTTTGGAAAAATAAAATTAAAAATACCAAAATTAATAATTTTTCATCCTCTATAAATAGACATCCATATTGATATACAAATTTTTTTGTTTTTTTTATACTTCAAGTTCGTCCAGATTCACCATGTCAATCTCAACTGAACTGTATTGTTTTAGACATATTCATTCACATATAAATAACAATCCTATTCGATTTATTCAATAATTTTTGACCAATCAAATGTGAATTTTTAGGAAATCATTTGGAATTTCAGTTAATTCAATTGTATATGACATCAAAAGGTTGAAATAGTAAGAATATAAGTGATTTTTCTTGAATTCACATCTGAATCTAAGAAAGTTTTTGAAATTTACACGAGTTGTTATTGGATGATTTATAATTATTGAAAAAATTGAATTCAATGACTATTTACATGTGAATTATCTTCCATATAAATTTAGTGCAGTTTATATTTACATTGTGAATTTCAACTGTTTTTTGTTTTAGCCATGTTAATTCACATATAAATGGTAATTGTACCTGACTTTTTCATCAATTTTTTATCATCCACATGTGAATTTTAAGCAAATTAATTTGTGAATCTAAATTAATTCATTTGTTTATGGTAAAAAGGTTAAGAATAGTGTGCATCTAGTTTTAGATGTATTAATTCACATATAAATGATAATTGTATCTCATTCAGCAAATTTTTGTTCATTCGCATGTAATTTTAAGTAAAATTCATCTATGAATCTTAGTTAATTCAATTGTATATTATCAAAATGTTGAAATTGTAGAGAATATAAACGAATATACTTAAATTCAATATGAAAATTTAGTGAGATTCACGTCTGAATCTAAAAGTTTATTTAAATTCACATAAGTTGTTATTGAATGATCAATGATTGTTGTAAAAAATAATTTCAATGATCATTCACATGTGAATAATCTTCTATAAAACTTGTTATAGTTCAGATTCACATTGATTAAGTGTTTAAGTGTTGTGAATCTGAACAAGATTTTTGAATTTTTTTTTCGTTTTTGCTATATTGATATGGATGTCTATTGAAAGAGAATAAAAAATTATGAATTTTAATATATTCGATTTTTTATTTCGATAAAAAATAAGCTCTAAAAATAAAAAATAAATAAAAAAACGAAGTGGGTTTTTTGGAATTATCCGCTACATGCGTGTTCAATTAAGAGATTTACAACCTTATCTTCGGCCGTCGATCATTTGAATTTCGACGCTCATGATTGGTTCCTTGGTTCCTTGTTTTATTTTGGTTCTCCATTGAACTTTTATCTATATATATATATATATATATATATATATATATATATATATATATATATATATATATATATATATATATATATATATATATTACTACTTATAAAGCAAACTTGCTTAATTTTTAAGAGGTACAATTTTTAATGCACACAATACATCTGTAAAACACGTATATACAACTTTTCCTGCACACCTTACAAACATTTAATGCTACTTATGTTCTTAATTTTTAAGAGGTACCAATTGAAATGCATAAACTACAAGTTCTAAAAGCATAAGGTTATGATAATCCGATACAAGCTCCACTAAACCCTATAATCCCTGATTTGAGGATACGTTCATCTCCGCCCTAAATGCCGGTTATCACAACTAGAATTCGCTATCTAGCACAATATCTCTCTCATACGCCTTCAACGCCTACTAGTAAACCCACCACCAACCTCTATTGCCACCATTTCATCCACCAATTCAACCATCATCTCACTGCACCAGCATCGCGTCATCATCGTTTCTCTCTCTTCCCATATCTTTATCTCAGTCTATGAACCACCAGACCACTGTCGAGCTGATTAGTCGGGAAAATCGAAATGCAAGATTTCTAGGGTTTGGGCGAAACCATGCTCTCGATAGCCTTCACCACCAAACTTTAACGCCACCACCCTGTTCTACAACCTTGTTCTAACCACCTTCAGCGACACTTTTTATTGGATTACTAGCACCAGATACATATATTGGCGTTTGTAATCGATCGTATATTTTAATCATTATGAGTTTTAATAGTTCAATAGCTAATCATCTTTTATTAAACTGTATGTGTGTGGATTTCAGCAGTTGAAAGAGAAAGTACGAGATTAAGCCGTGTTTGGATTTCAATAGCTAATCATCAGGGACTAATATCAATATTTTAGGGATTCCGAGGAGCACAATAATCACTGTAATGAAACAGATTCGGGATCCATAAGTACAGTTTTCTTTTTCCACAACTATGACTAATCTAATTTCTTTTGCTTTTATCCTGCTACTAAGGCAATAATTGGGGATGTTCTAATTCTTGAATTCATAATAATATATCACTTTATTGTGTGTTAGTTTCGGTTGCAGTGGCATTTGGTTATGTGTAGGTACGTGTCTGTGATGTGTGGTGTGTGTGTATATGTCTATTATGTGTGTTGTGTATGTTCCTAATACAAAAAGTTGTTTATGATCTTTGGATTATTTCTCTTTACATTCAGGTTTTGAAAAAGGTGGATGATGCTTCAAAGCTTCTAAGGTTTGGGCACCAATATGTTCGTTTTAGCCATTGCTCACCAATGTGTTTAGTCCGTCGCACCATCTTTATCTCTCTTTAACCATTAATTTTGTTGGTTCTTTGCAAATATGGTTTTCTAGAAACAAAAAAGTAACATGTGGAAATTTGGAAGATGATCATTCAGACTATTGGAACTGAGAACCAGAAAGAGAAATCACAGATGTTTCCCTTTTTTCTTGAACATTCTTGAGTTCTATTTTTGGTATGTGTAAAACTTTATTGTCATTTTTATAAATAACCATGAGAAAATTTTTATGAAGGCTTACCTAAAGTTTATTTTGCAATTTTTTGGGAACAGATACATCTAGAGGGCTGATGGTTAGCATTGCAATTCATCTTAAGCCACAAGAGTATTTTATTGGGCAATAAGCATCACATGGATGTTATCTGAGGTATATTTGGTCTGAGATAGAGCAAAGCTTTGAGAAGTACTTCAAAATGACAAAAGATTGAAAATATACATTTAACCACACCAAGAAAATGATCAATTTAGCAATGTCCTCTTACCCGACATCCACAGTTTAATCATATACTTTAAGTTATCAATCAATTGGATTAATGTGTATTGTGGTTGTCATTGCAGGAAGACATTCATGAGAGTCGGAGTCTGTCACTTTATCATCTTACCTCATATTCAGGTATTAGTTTTGTTATTGTTCCTAATATATACTCATATTTATGGACAATTAATCAATTAACATTTTGTATCATATCTAATGATGGTGTTTATGCTAGAAAACTAGCCTCAAAGAATTTAATGATCACGCCAAAGAACGGTGAAAGAAGTGAGTTACATACCCATGCATCTTAAAGTTCGTATTTACCATTTCAATATATTGTTTTATGAAAATGATGATTGGTTATTTGTTTGAGTAGTTACAGTATTTATTTGAGTTATTACAATATTTGCTATAGAAGGGTTTGAATTATTTTAGGGCCTACAGATGTGAAAGACAATTTGCAGTGACTGGTGTATGTATAGGATTTTTTTTAGTGAGGAAGGGGAAGTTGGGGAGAGGTAGATGGTGATGACCAAGTGCAGTTTTTTATGTTACTGATCAGTATGGAAACACGGTCTCAGGAGATAATGTTTCTTACTGGATTTAACAGGAAGGCATCAATTCTTTCAACCTATCCTTTGAATTTTACCTTATAATTCAAGATGCTTATCATGCTTTTAGTGATTTGTTTAGTGAATTTATTTAAAGGTTAATCAATTTTCCTATATGGCAATGAAAATTCATTCAGTCCCGTATTTTTCTTTTATGACATTCTATTACAAAGGACATCAAGCAAAGGCCTTCAGATACCGCTTCCAAAGATGTGGTAGATACAAGAAATAGCAATATACTTTTTAAACACAAATATATAAACTTGTTCTTTTGTTCTAATATTTGCAGCCAATGACATTTAAGATTAAACCAAGCAGATGTGCAGGCTGAAATTGTCAAGTTGTACATAAGTATGCTTGCTGTGAGTCTTAAGTGCATGCGAAAACTAAGCGTGATGGGATATTTTGTAATTTTTAACGTATCCTTATTAAAACTGACTTAGTGTGTGTGAAACATAGCTTTCTAAGTCTTGTTGCATGATTATTCTTTATATTTTTCTTTACAATCTTTTGTTTCACTTTTACTGCGAGTTTCTCATTTTATAAGTTTAAAGTTTAATGCAATAATTTGCAATCTCTTTCCTTTTTAATGTTTCTGCTAAAACATCATATTCTAATCACATGCTTTTACGAGTTTACAACATTGTATTTCTTGCATAGTACTATGCTTAATATATAATAAATAAATTATGAAGTTATTTCTTGCATTAATTGTATCGTCAACAAAAACGACATAAATGAAATATTTCGTATATTAGTACATTTAAGTATCGCTTATATATAAACATATCATCATTATCTTAGGACACATTTCAATTGACATGCTTAGTAATTAAGAAGGCAACATCCGTTTAGAAGATTTCAAATTTAGATATTTAGATGATCTTAAATAGTAGTAGACTCACTCGTACAATTCCATGTCAACAACTATTATCGATTCAAATGTGGCAAATTTGACGACCCAAACAATAAGTCATAGTATTATCCAGTGTTTTAAAAACCGGTTCAAACCGGCCGGTCGAACCGGGAACCGGAGGTGACTACGGTTCGATTCGGACTGGTTTTATAACGATTTCCTCACCGGATTGAACCGGCCAGTTTTGGTAACAAACCAGTTCAACCGGCTGAATTGAACCGGAATGGACCGGACAGTCTTGGATTTTTGTGTTTGTTTTGGGCTTCTTTGTTTGATTTTGGCTTCTATAATGATTGTTTTTATATGTTGCATTCTATTTACATTTGTAATACTAAAAAAATGACAAGTTTTGTAATCAATGCATGTAGGATAATTAAAAACATATAAAAATATAGAACCGGTTTGACCATCCGGTTGAACTGGTTAAACCTGTTAAACCGGAAAACGTCACCCGACCGGTTCAATTAAAAAACCGATTTTTAAAACATTGGTATTATCAGATCAAAATTATTATAACAGGGGTGTTAATTTAGAAATTGTTATTTATTTATTTTTATATAATTAATGGATTGAAAGTTAATATAAAATATCACAGAGTATGATAATTATTACTTTCATATTTTTAAAATGATTTTATAAACTTGTTGATGTGTTTCGGGTGCAACTTTACAGATATCACTTTGCAAGATTTGAATACATCATAGATATTATCAAGTGTATTTTATATTAAATTTCAATTTATAATTTATTATAGAGCAAGGCTTTTATTATAGAAGAATTGGGATTATATAAAATGAAATCAATTTTAGCATTTTTTACAACCGAAACTGACAACATTATCCCCCAAAAAAATCCAATATCTAATGTTAATTGAAACAAACAAAAAAAGAATTTAACAGTTTGAGTTTTGTTTTTCCAAAAAGTCGACCAAAACAACCTATGTTCACCCCTAATAACAATTTACTTTTTAATATTAGAAACTTTTCGATATAATTCTCATTTTCAATTATTAATCTTTTTTTTAATTTACATGAAACTCCGAATATTATATATAGAAAACCATTAGCAAAAGGATATCTACTTAAAGCCTGTTTATATTTATTGACATTCGATCTACTAATGCATTTCACGTTCTTTGAATTAAGCTTTTAGGAGCAAACGAATTGTTGAACCTCCCTCCCCTCTCCAGTACGGTGTTCGTCCATACTTTTGTCCAGTGTCATTTCAAATTATATATAGTTATATAGAAACCTCGATTTGAATGTAAGACGCTGACAAAGAAATTGACAGGTGCGAACGACTTTCTTATCCAAATGCAGTTATCACGAAATAAACTCTTCAAAAATCGAGGGCTATCACCCTTCTTCGCTTCTGTGTATCTCTCACACACACATTCATGATTTTCTCATTTTCTCTAAACAAACGCATAAACAAACGCAGATTAGACCATTTAATTTATTTCTTTTGTAGGAGTTCTGAACAAATATGCAATTTCTTTCTAACATTCGATGTATCGGTTTTCGATTTTGAAATTTTGTAGTGTTTGAAAGAATTCACTCATAGTTTCTGATTGGTAGGGTTTGTTGCAGGTTACGTTCGGTGTATCTTCCATGACAGCGTGGTACAAGGTGATAGCCTTAGATTGGGTTCCGTCCATATCCTATTTGGCACGACACGTTTCCAGGTTTTTGCCACTTTGGATCGCACTGCCAGCAACCATCGATTGGGTCAACCATTTCACAGAAGAAGTATTCGAAGTTGCCTCTTTTGATTCTGTTTTTGATGTCACTATTTAGAATCGTGAATTAATATATTGTATAAAAAACATATTGGATCTGAGAGATTGTTTCCCTAAATCTTATTAATCTTTCAGTCCTCTAAGAGCAGTAATGCCATTTTTAGGCACTTTTCTTCTTTGCTCTCTTTGGGGCTCCTTCCATATCTACATGGAGTTTGTTATGTCATGTAGAATATCTTTTGGAATATTATTTACCATCACGAAGCACATCTGAGGCTTATAGGAATTTCAGGAGTATCAACAAATCATATTACCTGAATTTGTTTGCTTTAATGAGAAACTGTTAATACAAGTAAACTATATAGTGTATTAACAGCATCGGTGTTGTAAGGCAATGTTTGTAAATGACGATGCTTGTATCAAATATGAGTTCAAAAATGTCAGATCTAAATATGTATGTGGATAAATATCTTATTTGATGCAGGAGAATAAAAAGAATTAGTGGTTAGCCAAATATTGATCCAACAACAAATCTGAAGGGTAATACCAAATTGACTCCATCAAAATCAAGTGAACAATCTTCTTGATTACAATAATAGTTTTATTGGAAATTGTAACACCCGACTTTTAAACAAAAACACCCCTGAAAATTTTTCATTTAAAACAAAGGTTTCAATACGTAAAACCATAACAAAAGGGGGTATATTTCATTAAAACGGGTACAAGTGTATCAAGGAGAGTATAAAATACCATAATCTCCTTTGAAGCCGGGCTGCTACTGATAGCATCTATAAGTCCACTTCTTTAGTCACGGACTCTATCTTTTCCCTTATCAGGATCATGCTAACCTCCAGGGACATTTAACAAATAACGTGAGCTATAAATCTGAGTGAGTAATCGTATCTGCAAATAACATGTATACAAATACAATCATATATCTGTCTGGATATCAAATCCAAAATCCTAGCCTTACTGGCTGACCACATATCTCCTAGGATTTCAAATCCTAATTTGTAGCCTTACAGGCTGAATCATAATAACTTGTAATTATCAAGCCACGTCAGTTATTTGCACATATAATCATGTCTAACCATTTCTGTCCCATGTTTCTTAGTCACAATGGACTGCACCGTATATCATGGCTATATAAGCCGCACCATATGTCATAGCTATATAAGCTGCACCAAAACATTTTCAATATACAAGTCATAGCCCAAAGGCCGCACAGCTGGGCTCAATAACCCGATATCATGGTCAAAAGACTGCATCATTTGGATGTAAAGTCAAATATCATAATCATTTATGGCTCACGAGTTTGCCCCGCTTTTGCCTAGACTCACGGCTCCGTTCTTGCCATCTCAATGACTCGCGGATTATCCGGTATTGCATTTTCAAAGGTTGACTCACAGCTCCGTTCTTGTCTATCGTAGACTCACGGCTTATCTGGTATTATCTTTTTACCTTTTATTATCGACTCACAGCTCCGTTCTTGTCTTTCATAGACTCACGGCTTATCTGGTATTGTCGTATCATTGACTCACAGCTCCGTTCTTATCTATCGCAGACTCACGGCTTATCTGGTATTGTCTTTTTACTGCGTCTGTAAACTGTCAAGTTTCGTCCCCCAAATCTGTTTCAATCTGTAATAGTCCAATCAATACATATCATATATGATATAAGTGAGATTACTCACCTGGAGACTAGCTGCATTTAATTTCCGGTTGTTTCTTGCCTTTACATGCATCACAACCATTTGTCTCGTACCTATATATTCATTTATATAACAAATGATTATAGGTTAATTACCATTTCAATTGACTCTAATGCATAAGAGTCCAACATAATACAAATGGGGACCATTTCTAGATGATAACTTTCAATTACCATCTTTCTTTAAATTATACATTTTCCCAAAATACACGTATTTTACTACAGTACTTTCGGGAGGTCGTATACGTATTCCGACAATTTTCCACGAAGTTTCACATCATATTAGACCTATGTTCAAAATTTGAGGTCAAACGGACAAGTCTAGCATCAAGTCCCAAAATTGGACCAAAGCTTAACAGAAGGCAGGAGCAAATCTGATCATTTTCATGCAGCCGCTGGATCGCGACCCGATCCCCATGTGGTTCGCGACCCGATCGATCGCGACCCGATATCCATGTGGATCGCGACCCGATCTGCCGCTGTGCAGATTCTCTTGTCCGTTTTTCATGCTACAAATTCCCATTTTTCCATTTTAAGTGCTTAATACTCTTCTTAATCGATAGGGGTTTGTTCCAAGACCAAAACCCTTCATTTACATCAAGTTTTTAGCCATGGAAATCATAGATTTCAACCATTTCCAAAAATTCCCGTTTTTGACATTTTGGTCCAAAAACCGAAATTCTTCAAAATTAATCACTTCTACTGATTATTCTCATCATTAACAACATTTGGAACTCATTAGAACTCATTAGAATCCACTTAATCATGTAAACATGTATTCTAGGGTTCTTGAGCAAAGTTCCAAATTTTCAATAATAGCAACCTACTTTCATATCTTTGAGTTATGTTCTTAGTACATAACTTATTTCAACTTAGAAATCATGTAATTATCATGGATTATGACTGGAATTCGAATTTCTGTTCATCCCATGAAAATCATATTCAAGAACTTGACTAAAAAGTAAATTACTTACCTTATTTTACTTGCCAAATCTTCATTCTTCAAACACTTGGCCTAATTTCTGCTTCACTTCTCAAGAATTTGCAGAAATCGCATCACCAAAATCCTTCCCGTAGCTTCTCTAAATGATCAGCCACATAGGAGAGTCAACTCTCCTATTTATACTTCCAAATTTTACAAATTTAGTCCCTAAGTTCCATTTCTTGAACTTTTGACACTTTTCTCACATTTTATCACAATAAAACTTTCTTTTCTTATGTTTTTGCCACAAGCAAACAATATTTTTACATAATTGGTCCTTCACATGGTCAAATGACCAAATTACCCTTTTTCTGGTAAATTGACCAAATTACCCTTTTTCTAGTATTAACTTTCTAATACTTAGAACACCATATTAAATCATAAATACACTATGATTAACATATTATTACTTAACAAAAGTATCGTGGTGTTACAAATTCTCCCCTCCTTCAAAAGATTTCGTCCCCGAAATCATACAAATAAGCGAGGGTAATTCTTTCTTATCTTCCGGTAAAACACCTTCTTGGGTTGTCCCGGGTACCTTAACTTCTCATCTACCTCAATTTCAGCAAGAGGTATTATTTAGAATTCATCATTCAATGTCTTCAAGAATGGAATTCCTGGAAAACGTTATAACTATCTTGAAGTTCATCAAGAAACTTTGATCAATACATCACAATTTTTTACTCTCTGGGACATATGGAAAAGTCTAATAAAACAAGAATTCAACTTTCCTTCCTGTCCCAAAACAAATTCTAGTATTCTCTTCAGTTTGTACCATAAATCTAGGATCTAGCCAACGGCTTTTTCACATCTTCAATCCAATAAATCGGAGGATAACACGGTATTCTATACCATACTTCATATGTGCCATCAAAATACTAGTATATAAGCTGTTATTTCTTACAAATTCTACCAAAGATAGACAATTTTCTCATATTCCACTAAAGTTTGTTATGCAATGTCAAGCATATGTTCTAGAATCTGCATCCTTATGTCGCCTCGTCCATCAATATACGGTACTGGTGAGTTAGTTATTCCTAGTGACTATACCAAAACCAAAGAATAAATATGCTATTTCGACCCAATACAATCAGCGCCGATAATTCACGTTGACTATTTACTCTTTCTATGTAGTTTTTCACTACTTTTCGATCTTAAATTCTTCACTAGTCGGTATAAATCTACACTGACTTCACCAACCGGTCTATTATTACTCATATAGTATCATACCCATGCGGTACTTGCGAAGACTTTATTACAAAGTCTATAATAATATCGTCCCATTTCTTCTTTGGGACCCACAACGGCTACATTTTTTGTATGCTTCTAATGATTTGACTGTAGTTACTCACAAGTCAAACATTTTTCACATGTCTTTCAATATCTTTCTTTAGTCCCGGCCACCAATACATAGGTTATATTATCCTACACAGTTTGGTACTGCCTCGGGTATATTGCATATCTACTACAATATACATCTTTTAAGGACAAATTACATATCTCGCTTCGATTTGGAACCCACATACACAACCACCAAGGGTTTTCAATTACCGTGAGTTTCTAACCAGCTTCTTTCAATAGCCAATCATTCATTCACTTTTCACGTTTTCAGACTTGCACACTTCTTTTGGTGCTACCCGAATCAACTCAAGTAATCAATTCGCCACACTCACACATGTGGTTGTATCTTTCAACAGATACTCTTTTCAACTCAAGGCATCTATAACCACATTTTCTTTACCGAGAGGGTACAAGATTTCACAACCGAAATCTTTAAGTAACCCATCTATCTTTGCTATATCATACTTAGCTTCTTTTTGATCAATTAAGTGTTTCAAACTTATATGATCCGTATAAACAGTAAGCTTTACGCCACATAAGTAGTGTCTTCAAAGCTTCAATGCCAAAATCATAATTGCTACTGACATGTTATGTACCCAAAATTAACTCTGGATGCATTTCTGTAAAAGAAATTATCTTCTCCGCTTAGCGATAATGCTAACACTGGAGCCTCACACAAGGTTTATTTCAACCATTGAAAAGATTCTTATGGTCTTTCTATCCACTCAAACTTTTCACTTTTCCTAGTCAACTCTGGTCAACTAGACAGAAATCAAGGAGCAGTTTTCTACAACTCTCCTATATAACCCACCAATCCAAGGAACTACAATTTTAGTCAGATTCCCAGGCGGTTCCCGTTTTATCGCAGCATCATTTCCACTGGATCTACTTTAACATCTTTGGCACTGTTAACATGCCCAAAGGGTTGAAACTTCTTTTAGCTAAATTTCACACTTGGAAAACTTGGCATATTATTTTTCTCTACGAAGTAACTCCAATATTTAGCACGACTATACATCATATTCAATCTGGTTTCGAGAATATCAGATTCTCGGTAGTCAATGTACATACACATCAGCTTGTCTTTCTTCTTTTCAAGCAAGATAGGGCTCCATACGATGACACATTCGGCCATATGAGACCCCGATTCAAATACAATTTCTTCTAATTCTTTTCCCACTCTGTCATCTCTGCAGATGCTAATCAGTTTAGAGCCTAAATAACAGAAACGGCTCCCCAAATCAGTTTAATCATAAACTCTTCTAATCAACCTGGTAAAAATTCTGGAGGTTCTTTGGAAGAAACATCCAAGAATTCATTTAAAGTTTTACACTTCTGTCACCGCTTTATTTAGCTTGGCAAATACTGCATATGCCAACTAAAACATCCTTCCTTTACTAACTCTTTTCCGAGTTTAAGCAAAGGAAAATAACCGGTATTCTTAACAACGGTTATTTATCGTGGATTTTCATCCGTTTCATTTCTGATTTTTGAACCATAATGTTCATTTTTCTACAATTCATGTTAGCATCATTCATTGCTAACCAATTCATATGCACAATTTCTTCAGATTCATTGGTAGTCATCGGCTTCAGATTTATAGGGAAAAATGGTCCCGTAAATCCTAGGCAGACAACCTCCCAGGTGTTCAATACCTCGAACATATTTGCTATCTACTATAGCTACTTCCAAAATTTCATCCATAAATCGTTGATGAAATATTCAGACATGACATCAAAGTCACTGATCCCAAGCACAGCTTCATGGATCAAATATAACATACACGGGGATTATATTCAAAACAATGATATCTGAGACCATATTAGTCTACTCACGAGCTTCTTCCACAGTCTACTGGAATGCTCATGGTACCACTGGTCCTTTTCGACCGTTCATTTCTTCTTTCTTTCCTCCCCATTCTTTCCTGGGTTTATCACCCGTCACTCCACATTTAGCATGTGAACATTTTATATGAAAGTGATTTAAAGCTCCGAGCTGGAAACACTTCCATTTCATCCAACAGGTTCGAGCAATATGCTCCTGTTTTCTACAATTTCAATAATTCAGCGGTAGAGTCACAACACTACAAATTTTCTGAGTGCTTTTCCTGCACTTCTTACATCGCATCGCCTTTTTCATTTTGGTCCCTTCCTTTTAAGGTTGGACCTAAATCGTGTTAACTTCTTCTGAAGCGTCCACTAATATTTTTCTGTTTTTCTTGTAGTCTCAACTACATTTCTTTCACCTTGAATATCAGTCAGGGTGAGCAACAATTTTTCTGACCACATCAGCTATTATTGCTTGTCATGTGGATTTTATACTACTTGTCTCTTTGCCCCTTGTTCAATGGAGCCTTGAGAAAGGGCTGGTCCACCACTAAAAGCTCCACGCCCTAAGTTCCTCCCAATAAGATTCGATGCTCATACTGCTTATACGTTAGAAGTCGGCAACAGTTAGGTTATATATGTATAATAACAACTTATATACACCTAACTATACATCGTGTCCACTATTTCTAGGTTTAAGTCCAGGAATTTACTCTATAGACACCTAGTTCACTTAAACCACGGCTCTGATACCAACTTGTAACACCCGGCTTTAAAACAAAAACACCCCTGAAAATTTTTCATTTAAAACAAAGGTTTCAATACGTAAAACCATAACAAAAGGGGATATATTTCATTAAAACGGGTACAAGTGTATCAAGGAGAGTATAAAATATTATAATCTCCTTTGAAGCTGGGCTGCTACTGACAGCATCTATAAGTCCACTTCTTTAGTCACGGACTCTATCTTTTCCCTTATCAGGATCATGCTAACAGGGACATTTAACAAATAACGTGAGCTATAAAGCTCAGTGAGTAATCGTATCTGCAAATAACATGTATACAAATAAAATCATATATCTGTCTGGATATCAAATCCAAAATCCTAGTCTTACTGGCTGACCACATATCTCCTAGGATTTCACATCCTAATTTGTAGCCTTACAGGCTGAATCATAATAACCTGTAATTATCAAGCCACGTCAGTTATTTGCACATATAATCATGTCTAACCATTTCTGTCCCATGTTTCTTAGTCACAATGGACTGCACCGTATATCATGGCTATATAAGCCGCACCATGTGTCATAGCTGTATAAGCTGCACCAAAACATTTTCAATATACAAGTCATAGCCCAAAGGCCGCACAGCTGGGCTCAATAACCCGATATCATGGTCAAAAGACTGCATCATTTGGACGTAAAGTCAAATATCATAATCATTTATGGCTCACGAGTTTGCCCCGCTTTTGCCTAGACTCACGGCTCCGTTCTTACCATCTCAATGACTCACGGATTATCCGGTATTGCCTTTTCAAAGGTTGACTCACAGCTCCGTTCTTGTCTATCGTAGACTCACGGCTTATCTGGTATTGTCGTATCACTGACTCACAGCTCCGTTCTTGTCTATCGTAGACTCACGGCTTATCTGGTATTGTCTTTTTACTGCGTCTGTAAACTGTCAAGTTTCGTCCCCCAAATCTGTTTCAATCTGTAACAGTCCAATCAATACATATCATATATGATATAAGTGAGATTACTCACCTGGAGACTAGCTGCGTTTAATTTCCGATTGTTTCTTGCCTTTACATGCACCACAACCATTTGTCCCGTACCTATATATTCATTTATATAACAAATGATTATAGGTTAATTACCATTTCAATTGACTCTAATGCATAAGAGTCCAATATAATACAATTGGGGACCATTTCTAGATGATAACTTTCAATTACCATCTTTCTTTAAATTATACATTTTCCCAAAATACACGTATTTTACTACAGTACTTTCGGGAGGTCGTATACGTATTCCGACAATTTTCCACGAAGTTTCACATCATATTAGACCTATGTTCAAAATTTGAGGTCAAACGGACAAGTCTAGCATCAAGTCCCAAAATTGGACCAAAGCTTAACAGAAGGCAGGAGCAAATCTGCTCATTTTCATGCAGCCGCTGGATCGCGACCCGATCTCCATGTGGATCACGACCCGATCTGCCGCTGTGCAGATTCTCTTGTCTGTTTTTCATGCTACAAATTCCTATTTTTCCATTTTAACTACTTAATACTCTTCTTAATCGATAGGGGTTTGTTCCAAGACCAAAACCCTTCATTTACATCAAGTTTTTAGCCATGGAAATCATAGATTTCAACCATTTCCAAAAATTCCCGTTTTTGACATTTTGGTCCAAAAACCGAAATTCTTCAAAATTAATCACTTCTACTGATTATTCTCATCATTAACAACATTTGGAACTCATTAGAACTCATTAGAATCCACTTATTCATGTAAACATGTATTCTAGGGTTCTTGAGCAAAGTTCCAAATTTTCAATAATAGCAACCTACTTTCATATCTTTGGGTTATGTTCTTAGTACATAACTTATTTCAACTTAGAAATCATGTAATTATCATGGATTATGACTGGAATTCGAATTTCTGTTCATCCCATGAAAATCATATTCAAGAACTTGACTAAAAAGTAAATTACTTACCTTATTTTACTTGCCAAATCTTCATTCTTCAAACACTTGGCCTAATTTCTGCTTCACTTCTCAAGAATTTGCAAAAATCGCATCACCAAAATCCTTCCCGTAGCTTCTCTAAATGATCAGCCACAAAGGAGAGTCAACTCTCCTATTTATACTTCCAAATTTTACAAATTTAGTCCCTAAGTTCCATTTCTTGAACTTTTGGCACTTTTCTCACATTTTATCACAATAAAACTTTCTTTTCTTATGTTTTTGCCACAAGCAAACAATATGTTTACATAATTGGTCCTTCACATGGTCAAATGACCAAATTACCCTTTTATGGTAAATTGACCAAATTACCCTTTTTCTAGTATTAACTTTCTAATACTTAGAACACCATATTAAATCATAAATACACTATGATTAATATATTATTACTTAACAAAAGTATCGTGGTGTTACAGAAATGATGGTTATTGATTCATTCAGTTGGATCGTCATTGTTATTTCTTTGGAATTGACCGAATACAATCATTAATTGGGTTTGATCTGTTATTTTTTATTTTTATATACCAAATTGACTCCATCAAAATCAAGTGAACAATCTTCTTGATTACAATAATAGTTTTATTGGAAATGATGGTTATTGATTCATTCAGTTGGGTCGTCATTGTTATTTCTTTGGAATTGACCGAATACAATCATTAATTGGGTTTGATCTGTTATTTTTTATTTTTATTTTTCTATCAGTCACAGCAGGGTCAAAGCTAGAAAATGATGTATGCGCATCCTGGTTTTCAAAATATAGTTTCAACCGCTTTTGAATTGTATTGTCAGTTAAAAAGTTTATTTATGACTTTTCCTTTATCCCACAGATATACTCTAACTAGACAAATCCTCGCGCGTTGCGCAGGAACAAAATTGTGTAGGTAAAATAACAACATATATGTTTTGTTAAAAAATATCTAAGTCATTTTCATTAACTATGAAATAACAATTTTATATAAGAAATCAAAAGGTTGATGTATCACTAATAAATTATTATATATCAATACATTCGTTCTAAAAGTATCATAAAATAAATAAATAAATAGTCAATTAATATCATAATAAATAAACAATATGAATTTTTTTAACTGATAATGATAAAAATAAGATAAAGAATTTATAGTATAGTTGGAATATTTATTGTGAATTTTTTAGACTTATTGGTAATCAATTAACATAAGTAAAAAGCTTTTAGTTACAAAGATTATTGTTTACATATTATTTGTGTTTTTTATTTGCCAATAAAGAATATAATTAAAACATCATATTTTCTTTATTTCTTGATTTTCGAATTAATATACAAATCTTATATATATATATATATATATATATATATATATATATATATATATATATATATATATATATATATATATATATATATATGTGTGTGTGTGTGTGTGTGTGTGTGTGTGTGTGTCTGTGTCATTTTAGATATCTCAATCTAATGAATAACAAATAGTATAAAAATATATACTACAATTTTTAATAATATGAAATAACGAAATATCTATTATAACAACCAAACACTCCTATACAATACACAAAATTCGTAGAAACTATTTCATGATTTTACATATTAAAATCTAACGACCAACAGAAATTATTAAATAAATAATAACATAAAAACATCGAAAGATCTATTAAAACATTTATATTCATAAACCACGTCAAACCCTCAAAAATCATAGAAATTTTGTATAAACAACTTCATGATTTTATATGTCACAATCCTTGGAATAACAAATACTATGAAAAATATTAAATACTACAACTTTTAATAACAAAAAGTACTAAAATAACTATTTTACTATTTGCATTAAAAATACATCAAACACTCCTAAATCATACAAAGAATGTAGAAAAAAATTGAAGAAAATAACTAAAAAAATTATATAAAATCAACATACGTTTAGTGTATTTCTCATTTCTTCCGCTCTTCATATTTTGATCAGAAACACTTGAAAGACATGAATCTTTTTATGAGAAAAAAATTTACTTATATAGCAACAACATGAATAAATGAAAGGAATACAAAAAGTTTTTGTAAATGATATTAATTGAAGAAATATGAAAAGTTATTTAGGTTTCAAATCACTTATTTAACATTAATTTACCAATTTATAATCATTATTAGAAAGAAATTGAAAAGTCATGAGAGTTTCAAATCAATATTGAAGTATTAAAAGAAATTTAGAAAATCAATGGAAATATGAAAAGACATGAGAGTTTTAAATGAATATGGTACTTTGAAATATGCCTCTATTATAAGATACTAGACGAATACTCGCATGTTGCGCAGGAACAAAATTTTGTAGTTAAAATAATAACTAATGTGTTTTGTTAAAAAATATTGAAGTCATTGTCATCGACTATGAAATAACAATTTTATATAAGAAATCAAAAGGTCGATGTATCATTAATAAATTATCTTATATCAAGACATTCATTATAAAAACATCAGAAAATAAATAAAGAAATTTGTTAATTTATATTATAATAGATAAACAATATGAAATTTTCATCAGATGATGGTCAAAATAAAAAAAGGAATTCATAGTATAGTTGGAATCTTTATTTTGAAATTTTTTAGACTTATTGGTAATGAACTAACATAAGTAAAAAGTTTTTAGTTATAAAGAATTATTGTTGGTTAATTATATTGAAATATTTATTTTAGTGTCAAAATTTCTCAAATTTCATCTGAAATTTATTAACTATTACATCTCATCAAATTTTATAACTTATGTTACACAATTGTTACTTATAGTAGTTATTATTACTATTCTTTAACATTATGTCTAAACAAATAAGAAAACGATAATTTGATTTGTAAAATAACAAGAGTTGTTATGAAAGAATATACTATAATATTAAAGATTACAAAGATAACTTGGTTTAATATTCCTAATTGAATAGCTCGTAAATTAAAATAAGTAAAAGTTGTTAATATAAATTAACATTAAAGATTAATGAATACCTAAAATGAGTAAAAAATTATTAACTCTAACGAATTATTATTAATAATATTTCTACATGAAAACCTACATGATTAGCAAAGAGAAAACTCTATTTAACTAATTAGTTTTATTAATCTTCATAGTTGTAAATTATTGGTCATGTATCTCATATTGATAGTTTTATGGAGCGTTTTAAGCTATGTCAAACGTCGTTTCCATCCTAAATAAACCATGATTTCCATTTTTCTTTATTCAAAACTAATTTATCATAAATAACCTCATGCTTGTTTAGTGAAAACGTCCAAAAATTTTATTGTTCTTTTTGTTTTTCAATAAGGAATATGATTAAAATATTACATTTGTTTCATTTCTTGATTGTCGAATGAATATCACAATCTAACGAATAACAAATAGTGCAAAAATAAATATTGCACATTTTAATAGCATGGTACCATCGAAATATCTATTATAACATATTTAATCGAAAAATACACTAAACACTCGTATATCATACACAAAATTCGTAGAAACCATCGAATAACAAAAAATATGAAAATTTTAATAACATAGAAGCATTGAAACATCTCTTATAGCATTTATATTCATAAACCACATCAAACTCTCCATAATCATAAAATAATTTGTAAAAACAATTTCATGATTTTATATATCACAATCTTACGAATAACAAATACCATAGAAAATTTAAATACTAAAACTTTAAATAACATAAAAGTGCCAAAATAACTATTATGATGTTTGTATAAAAAATGCATCAAACATTCCTAAATAATACAAAGAATATAAAAACAATTTCAAGATTGTAGAAAATTAACATACGTTTGGTGTATTTTTCCAATTTCTTCTAGTCTTCATATTTTAACACTAACATTTGAAAGAGATGAAGGGTTTTTATGAGAAAATTCTACTTATATAGCAACATGTATAAATGAGAGGAATATAAAAAGTTAGTAGTAAAGACTATTAACTTAAGAAATATGAAGAGTTTTTAGGTTTCAAATTAACCAATTAATACATAAATGAAATTATTATTATTTTAATCAATAGAAAACTACCTCTTTTGAGAATTTTTATTATTAGAAAAAATGTTTTGGTCAAAGTTTTTGTTAATTTCATATTTCAGTTTACATTTTTCATTAAACATTATGTTATATTTTTTAATCATTTATAAAGTAGTATTTCAATAAAATTTTCCAAGTTTATTTGATATTTTGTTTTCATTTTGAATGAAAAAATAAGTATATAGATTGATAACTATATACTAATAGAATTAAAATTATAATATTTACAATTGAATAACAAATTAAGTATATTATGTTAAAAATCATAGAATTAACATTGAAATTAGAGTTATAGATGAGTTTATATTTCATCGAACATTATGTTGTATTTCTTTTAATAATTTTAAAAGTAGTATTTGAAAATATTTTATCAACTTCATATGAATATATATATATATATATATATATATATATATATATATATATATATATATATATATATATATATATATATATATATATATATATATATATATATATATATATTGAATGAAAAAGTAAATATATTAAATTGATAACTATATACTGATAGAATTAAAAATATAGTATTTACAACCAAACTAAATTAATAAATTAAATATACTATGTTTAAAATCATAGAATTAATATTTAAAATATAATTATAAATGAGTAATTAAAAGAGAAAATGAAAAGTCTTGTTATAGGAGTTTCAAATGAATGCGATACTTTGAAATATGCCTCTATTATAAGATACTAGGCGAGTACCCACGCGTTGCGCAGGAATAAATTATGTTATTTTTTCACTTTAAATATTGAAACTGACTTACTGAAACCTAATTTGATGAAATACAAAAATAAAAATATAAAATATCATATATTTTTTAAGTTTTTGTAATCTAGTTGTTGAATGTTAGCGATCAATATAATTGTTAACCATTATTTAGATTTTTTATATAGACGTAATTATATACCATTTGATAAAAGTATATTTAACTAAAAGTTTAACATCTCGATTATTACTAAAATGGAAGCTTAAGAAACCTTTTGTAATTTTACAATATTTTATAGATTTTATCTGAAATATGTAATTTGTATTGAACCTAACTAAAATAACATTTATTGTGGTATATATATCTAGTATGAAATAACTTATAAAATGATGATCTAATGTTTTTTGATGAAAGAATCACTGGTTGAATCAATTTAATAGTGAAAATTGATTAATGGTACTAAACAACATATTTAATGAAATTCGGTTAATTACATTAGAAGTTCACTTTAGCATCAAAACTCTCTAACTTCCAAACAATGTTATTTATTTTAAAACCACTACAACTCAAGACGTTTTAAGTTATGATACTTCTTTTACACTTATGTTAATTGAGTAAAATTAAATATTTGAATTAAGGTTAGTCATGTATAAAAAAAATATTTTTCTTATTCTTCAAAAGGTATGCATGACTCGTCTTTATCTCCACCCGGAAATTGAACATGATTATTCTCGTTAAAACATGAACATCATCTATTGATTCATTTTGTTGTTTCGCCGAAAAAATATGTAAATAAAAAACTTATTACCTTCCTACCGAAAATTCACTTCTTACCGGATCTCAATTTTATATATATATATATATATATATATATATATATATATATATATATATATATATATATATATATATATATATATATATATGATTGTTTCTTAATTAAATAAAAATAAAAATATGATACTTTTTCTCTTTGAATTTTGTATTACTATTTATTTCTAATAAATCAACCATTTTACATATATATAATATTTTTTATAATAAGCATATTGTTAAAATATTA
This sequence comes from Cichorium intybus, assembly GCA_023525715.1. Classification (NCBI taxonomy): domain Eukaryota; kingdom Viridiplantae; phylum Streptophyta; class Magnoliopsida; order Asterales; family Asteraceae; genus Cichorium; species Cichorium intybus. Next base: position 96,119,447 of record CM042017.1, read on the forward strand.
CATCAAAAACCTCAAAACCCACTGTTAAAAAACTTAATTATAATCACCTAATATTGTTTCTATTATTTACATAAAATCAATTATATATGACTATGTGTTATTATATCAAATCTGAATATTTATGTTTGTATTGCTAAGATTACTAAACTCTTCAAATTCTAACTAATGGTTATTTATAATTATATAATGCAACTCAAGAAGCTTTCTTACTTATGATAGTTAATGGATATTTATGACTTAGTTAAGTATGATTAAAATATTTAAATTGTAATTAGTCAACTATATAAATAATATGATAATCTAATTCTAACATTATATTACATTGGAATTTCGTATGACAATAAAATCAATAATATGATATCTTTAATTTTTGGAATTTGCAACACAACTTATTGTTTTAATAAATCAACAACCTTTTATACATTTCCTCAACTGTTTTTATTATTCATTTCTTTTTCATCATTCTCTCAACTTATTATTTTGTTTTGTAATTACTATATATTATTCACATCAAATTGAACCTACAAAATTTCAATGAAAAAACATATAAAAATATAATAAACAAATGGTTATTAATTTGTTTTTGCAATTACTATTTATTGCACAATACAACATTTCAACATGAATATTTTGTTGGTGTTTCTACTCCATAAAATAAAAACATTGAGTGTATTGTAATATTTTTGTTAAAAAAAATACAAAATACAAAATCCTATTAAGTTATTCTTGTATAATAAAAACATGAAGTGAGCCTTATCAATATTCAAAACATAAATATATATGCTCCAAGCCATACAAATTTTCTTGAAATTAAAGAAAGTATGAAAATAATAAAGATGTACAAACAATGAAGTTAAACCACTCGCTTCAAATTTATCATAGATATACACCCGGAATCCTCCTAGAGCTCGTTTGATTTCTTTCTCCAATTTCCTTCCAAATGTCATGCAACCCAACCGGTGAATCTTTATACATGTTTAATACAAAATTAAATGATTGTCATCGAGTTTGATTCTTTGCGAGATCTATAATGAGATCCTCCACATGAACATGTGGGCAACAATAAGAAGTTGATAGCTTCCGCAAATTATAGTTCTTGAAATGTCATCACTCATATTATACACATGTCATGGATTTAACATGCTTAAAAGAATAATAAAATAAGGTGTGAGTAACCAAGTGTGTAAATAGTGTTCTTATATAGGCACAACAATCAATTAACAAAAACATTAAATAGTATAAGTTGAAGAGTCTTGGGTTTTCAAATGAATATGGTGCAAGTATTTGAGTTATTTTGATCCACATTCATGAATAGCCTCTATTATTAGAGTTATATATATATATATATATATATATATATATATATATATATATATATATATATATATATATATATATATATATATATATATATATATATATATATATATATATATATATATATATATATATATATATATATATATATATATATATATATATATAGGTAGGATAAAATAAGAAGGGTTAAAAGGTTGAGAAAATGAGAAAGAATCTGGACATTTTAAATTCTCAGATCAAAGGCTACAATTTAATACTGGTTTTGTAATTACTATAAATTTTAAATCAATTAATTAATTTTAAATATAACCTAAAGGGCATCAGGGTCATTATAATTATCCTAATTATGGTGATTCCTAAAATCACGTATCCTCTCTTTAAATCAGGTAACTACCATCTTCCCACATCTAATTTTCAAATCGCAGCCCTAAATACACTACACATCGACCATCGCATCACCTCCGCCATCTTCTTCAACCTTTTAAACGTGCCCTAGTCTCTACCAGCCTTCATCAACGTATTCTGCCACCAACCCTAAACACATCGGCCACGCATCACCACAAACCAACGCCATCACTAACCTACAACTAACGTCTTGCTTCCCATATTGAGCCCTAGTCTCCATTAACCTTCATCAGTTTCTTGGCGAATTCTTATACCAGCCGCCAAAAGAAAAACAAACACCGATCGCCATGTAGTCCTGTCGACATCTGGCTAATTTGTGGTATCTACCGAAGGGACGTTGACAACAACTTCAATTGTTATGCAGGTTGTCAGTGATGGTGGTAATGTAGCCCTTATTCCTTGCTGCTTATTTCGTCTCTGTTTTACTTGCATAAAAAGACTTTTGTTTTATCATTTTTTATACTTATCCATTGAAGGGACGTTATGCGTATGTGTAGAACTAAGTCAAAAAAATTTAAAGTCACAAAACTAAAGTTGAGAATATCAAATCTCTAAGCTTATACAAGAAATTAAAACCAATTAAATATAGTAAAATATTAGAGGATCTTAGTTTTTCATTGGTTGTAATTTCTTGGGATGTTAGGCTTTAATTTACAAGTCTGCATTAGCTAAGTTAGGGTTTTGTGTACGTTTGAAGTTGAGGTTCTCGCATGAGCTAAGTTCGATTTTTATATTTACTTATTTACTTTTTCTGTAGGTTTAGAACAAAAACTGATCTTTATTTAAAAATTCAATGAATTATCTATAAGTTGTAGAAACTTCAAGGGGTTGTGTGAAACTCATGAAGAATTAATAGTCTGATTTTTTTTAATATCAACTAAAAGAGTAGCCATTTGCTATAGTGTTTTAGCCCACAATTACAAAAATCGTTTGTGTAGATTTTTTTATGGACATTTTTCTCTTTAAAATGGAATAGAAAAGTTAACCATTTAGTATAAATCATTTAATCATTTATAATTAAATGATTACGGTTAAAAATGATAGACTTTGATTCTATAATCATATATGATTACAGATAAAACTAGATAATTAAAATGACTTAAATATGTTTTATTCATTTATGATTAATATACATATTCATTAATGATTATATCTGTAGGTTTTGATGACTATATATGTATGTTTTTTTATTAAGTGTCTAAGTATAAATCATTGATGATAAGTGGTGTTAATCATTGATGATTAACACTGTAACGTCTACTTTCTATTATCATTTTGTAATCATCGGTCATATGCATATACATAACATTATAATTTATGAGTTGTTTTTATTTTGAATGTGCTTGAACTTGATTTTGCAGATGTAAATCCAATAATAATAATGATCATGAGTGCCCCTCTTTCTTTTGTGTGTGATGGCAGCAACAAGAAAAATCAAAGCAATAATAATCATCGGGGCTGCAACATTGTTTTAATAATTACTAATGAATCAAATATTTTTATATTTGTTTTATTCATTTGTGATTACAGGTAAACTAGTTTTTTTTCTTTTACATTGTCTTTTATTCATTAAAGATTACAAATGTAATGTTTCCTTTTTATCTTTGTGTTATGATTACAATTGTATTAAATTTTTATATTTTTTTGTACTTTTTTCATTTTTGTATTTATTGTTACTTGTAATCATTCATGATTAACATAATCATATCAAATATAATTTTAAAAAATTCACAAAAAGTTCATTTTTATGTATATTTTATTCATTGATGATTAAAAAGAATTTTGTATAATCTCTATAAAAATACTGTTAAAAATTAAATCACTAAAATTATTAAAATATATTTTTTCTATTTATTCATGATTGAAACCGTGAAAAAGAAGAATAAACTATTAAATTTCGAATTTTAACAAAATAATTAATAAAAATATATTTTTATCTTCCATTAATAGAATAAAAAACTCAATCAGTTCCTTTATTTTAGGTAACAACAATCGTAATCTCTATAATCATGGAAAGTGAATAATTTATTTAATTAGACATATTGTTAAATTACTATAATATCCCTATAAAATGATTGGTCCGGAATCATTCTCACATTCTCAACCTTTTAATCATTCTCATTTTAACCTCTCCCTATATATTCCTTCAAAACAAACGTGCAGCTTATCTGTGTTATTGCACTTACTTCAGCTCACTGTGCCTTTGGTTTATTTATTGCAATATCAACAGGTAAGATAGGGGGACATGGTTTTGTAATAGAACAATGCTTTAACCTGTAAAGGATCCAAATGAAACGTTACGCAAACTGTTGTTAAAAAAAATACTATTATTTTTTTTACCAAAATCGCACATCTCCATCTAGGAAAAAGAGAAAAGTCAAAAAACATGTATGTTAATTGTGTTGTCAAATTTGTCGGATGTATTTGATGATGGAAAAAATGAAAAAGAAATTTGTGGGATGTATTTTATTTTAAAATTTTCATGATACTTCTATTTTCTGTTTCGGTTCGCACAATTAAACGATTGCCTACACAATGACGGTATTTCCAATTATTAAATAATATAGTTTTATATAAACTTTGCAACCATATCTTATTTTTTAATTGAAATATGTAAAAGTATACACCCACACCGCTAAATCTCAAATCATAAATTATTCGTCATCTAGCGGAAATTCGGCCGAAATGAAACATGCTTTTAATTTTATCCGAAATATCATGAAACTAATCGCTACTAAAATTATTTGTCGAAAGAAATTATTTGTAGTCGCTACATCGCACATGTATTCCTCTAATTTAACTTCGGATCAAATAAGAAAAAATTTACGGTCTGAGTTTTGTTTTACAAAAACTCCCCCAAAACTCAAATTGACTCATGCTCACTCCCAATAACACTTTGCTTTTTCTATTTGATCAGAAAAATCTCTCTATTTTAACAAATATGAATTTTTTTTAATTCACATAAAAGTGTGAATTATATACAAAGCTATTGTAATTTAAAATTTGTGCAGTTTAATTTGGATAAAACTATTCGCCGTGGATGCTTTAGGTGGGTATCGCTAGGGGTGGAATTGGTACGGTACCAATTCTTTTTTCACCAAAACGTGTACCGTACCAACTATAGTTGGTATAAAATTTTAGCTACCAGTACCATACCAATTATACTTGGTACCAACTTGTTTGGTTACCAACAAGTTTGGTTGGTACAAGTTGGTAATGGTATATACCAAGAAATTAGCTATGTAATTATTTTAATTTATTAAAGACTTTTATTGAAGTAACATCTTCCTAAATTTTTAATTTCTAAATTTAATGTGGTAATAACTATCGACTAACGTGGCTAAATGACTAATACTTATTCTTTTAAAGTTGTAAACATTGAATCACATGACAATTGAAATATGATTTCATCACACACATACACACACACACACACACACACATATATATATATATATATATATATATATATATATATATATATATATATATATATATATATATATATATATATATATATATATATATATATATATATATATATATATATATATATATATATATATATATATATATATATATATATATAGAGGTAGGTTCATTGGAGGCCTCTCAAAATGTAGAGAACTGGAGGCCAAATCTCATCCTTTTATTATTTTGAATCTAGGGCTATGATTAATCCATAATTTTGAAATTATTAATATATTTAAATTTCATTAATTTAGATTAAAAATAAGATAAGGGTATTATAGGAATTGACATTTAATCCATATTTATCAACTCCTAAAATTTCTCAATCTCTCTCCTCTCACATTTATTCTCTTTCCCCGATAATCGTAACCTAAAATACCTTGCATGCGGCTCTTTCCCTCATAACCGTGAAATGCCTCAAACCCTTGTCCCATTTTTCTGTAACCTAGAATACCCTGCATGCGGCCGAAAAACTTCATAAGTTAGATCTGCGACTGAGTTGTGAGTGATCTAAGAGTGGTGTGCGGCCGAGTGGGATTTACACCCACACAAGTGTGCAGTCTGTGCGGTCAAGAGAATAGCCACCAAAATATTGTATGTGATCGAGTTGATTTCCTGTGCGGCCGAGGGTGAGACCCTTCCAAATGATTGTGCGGCCATGAATGATGTTACGCATTCTTGCAACAAATAAAATATGAGGTATTTGCATTGGATAATATACGACTATCTCTTTCTCAAGAAAATTGTTGACCATGCACTTTGTTATTTAATTATTATTTTATACATGATAGCACAATGCAAAACATAAAGAGTGACCTCGACTTTAATATTATTATGTATGTGAGACTTATGCTATATATATAAACACACGTAAAATAGAACATAATCTTGGTTACGTTGATTAATATTCCATGGTGAAGATAGTAGGTTATAAAATCAGAAACCATAAAAAAACTAATCATGGAAGAGTTTGATTTTTGTCGTCGATAATAATTTAGAACATCTGAAAATTCATGTTTTGGTTAAACTGTATTCATGTATGAATACAGTTTTAATCATCAATGTATAACGCGCTTAATCATCAATGATTAGAATGTTTCATTCATGATTACAATATTTTCATTCATTCAGGATGATTACAATGCCTTATTCATTCATGATTACAATGTTTTATTCATTCAGGATGATTACAATGTCTTATTCACAAATCAGTTCTATTCATGTATGATTACAGGTATAATGAATATTAAGGTGAATTCCTTAAAAAACCGGAATTCATTGATGATTATATATGCTATTCACTTATGATTACAAGTGTTTTCATACATTTATGGGTCATTTTATGCATTTATCCTTTCTTTATTGACATGATTTTTATGCATTTTTAATGTAGATTTTTCAGAGTATTGGAGTTGCATGAATGAGAAGTCGAAGCAGTCTATTTCAAGTCAAAAGATTGATGTTTTAATGATTATATATGTTATTAACTGATGATGTTTTTAAGATAGGTGTATTCATTAATGATTAGGGGCATTCAGTTATGATTACAGGCGTATTCATTTATTTCCATGATTAGGGTGTATTTAGTTATGATTAGAGGTTTATTCATTTGTGATTACAACTTAACAATATTTTTTATTTCCATAATTTCCTTATATATTTGTGATTACTAATGTATTGAATTTTTTATATTTTCTTTTATTCTTTTATTCATTTGTGATTACAACTTAACAAGATTATATTTTTTATATTTTCTTTTATTCATTTGTGCTTTATTCATTTACGATTACAACCATATTGATATATGAATACAGAATGCGTCTATTCATACATGATTACAAATATTATGATAAAATAATAAATTTTCAATATCATTGATACTTTGATTTATAAAAAAGAAAAAAACGTTTTTTTGAAAAAAGAAACACATTAAATGATAAATTTCTTAATTTTTGGTAATTAAAAAATGGAAAAATAATTAAAAATAATTTCTTTTTTAGGTAACTATTAATAAAATCCCTAGATTTTAGGAAATTATCAATTAATTTATTATATTATAATATAACTAAAATACACAATTACTAATATGCCCTTATAAAATGATTGGTCCACGTTTGGCCTCTAGTTCTCCACCTTTTATTGGTCTCTATATAACCTCTCCCTATATATATATATATATATATACATATATATATATATATATATATATATATATATATATATATATATATATATATATATATATATATATATATATATATGAATTGGTTGGTACGGTACTACCGTGGTATCTCAAATTTTATACCATTACCGTACCATGTTTACTTAATTGGTATGGTACTACCAACCAAACATGTTGGCTACCAAACATATTGGCTACCAATTATATTGGTTCGGTTGGTAGCATGTTAGTTGGTTTTCCATGGTACATATTTGCCAGCCCTAGGTATCGCCGTATTTTAGCCAAAAATAACAAAAAAAACTTTTATTTTTATCCGAAAACACATAAACTATCTTTAACCTATAATTACACGTATTTTAATTTTAACCCAATATTGCAACATATATTTATTTTAACCTAAAAAAGAAAAGCCCAAAAACCCAATATTGCAACACTATTTGAAATTTGAATTTTTTTCAAAACGAAATTAATCATCGAAAGAAAGTTATACATCGAAATTAATTATTCGTCATCCGTTGAAAGATACTAATCGCCAAAACTCAACTATTTGCCGAAATAATGATTCACCGCCGCTGCATCGCGCGAGTATGACGCTAGTATATATATATATATATATATATATATATATATATATATATATATATATATATATATATATATATATATATATATATATATATATAACCTTACCATGAGGAGTTACGTGCTTGATTACACTAATCGATCACCTCCCATTTCGTGATTGGAGTTATGTCCCCTAATACTTTACTTCTTCGTCTATATCATTTATACTACCTTTTAATATTATATGTCAATACATATACTTTACCACATTACTCATTATTTATGGAGAGTTATGTCCCCAGCTAACTTATTACCTTTCGTAACATTCTTTCACTTTTACATATACTCTTTCTACCACATCATCACTACTTCTATGTATTTTAAGGATACAAGCCAAATACAAATTCTTATACCAATACTTATATCTTACTTATCATCCATATACTATTCATAATATGTTATTCTCATTAGAACAACAATATCATTATCCCACATAATAGTTATCAACATAATATAAATATGAACAAATATTCATCTCTTCATGTAGAAAACATAAATAAATATTCCATAACATTTGCCATATATCTCAAAGTGGTAAAAGCTACATATACTCACCTTGGCTAGTTAGAGAAGTCTAACTAGGGTTACTCCATTCCCTTGTCCCTTCAATTCCATGAACTGTACTCTTTAATTACCTAAGGAGTTCGTTAACATTTTTATTAAAACATGCTAGATCTTAACAAGATGTAAAGACCACTTAAGCCATGCCCTACTATACTCATTTTTCATGTTTTCACACTATATTATGCTTAGACTAGGAGTTGGGGGATTAAACTACACAAATAGGGCAATAATGGAAGTGAATTTCATGAATTCAGGTCACACAGGTCGTGTAAGGCTACACGGGGTCGTGTAGGACTTACAGGCTCTCAGATTACTTATCAGGCTAAATCATACGGGGTCGTGTAACGCTACAGACCCATTTCATTTTTCCTGCACAACTTGTGATTTTTGTTCTGTCCGGTTTCAGCTCTGACCCAAATCAAATGATGACTAAAACATACTATTAAGGGCCCTTTTAAACCTTCTATACAACCCTTATAAGCCAACAAACATTAAGATGATAATAAATCATATAAAACCCAAATTCTAGGGTTCTTGAACTCAATCATCAATTCCCTGATTCTCAATCACTCCCAATGATTGAATTGAGTTCCAATGATAATTGAAGCACGTTTAGAGGTTGGAATCATGGGATTAACCTTACTCATCCATTGAATTTCGAATTCACCCACACCCTTCTACACAAGGTGGGTTAACTAGCTTCGAAAGGTAAAGTTATTACCTTAAATGGCATGGAAATCACAATTCCAAGCTTGATTCTTCAATTTCTTGCTTTAATTCCTTTAGATCCTACAAGAACTCGATCATATTTCCTCTCCCTAAAGTTATTTTACATGTCTTGTGAGGAGGAATGGAAGGTTCTTCCAATATATACCTCTCCACTTTGTAACAATGACTCTTTGAACATTCTAGTTCCATTTATTCACAATTGGCCCAAAGTTCTTAATATTTCACTCAAGGTTTTGTTTCTTACAATTTTACCACAATAACATATTATTATTACATAAAGGTCACTGATAGGGTCAAAAGACAAAATTGCCCTTTTTACAACTTTCTACTATTAAAATTAAGATATAACAAAACTAAATATCGCTTAGGTTATAATACAACTTATTTGTTAATAATTTTTGGTTCTCACATTCACCCCTACTTATAAGGATTCCTCCATGAAATGGGAGTGTTCCCACCTATTTATACTTTCCTAGTTTCATGAAATGACACTTTGGTCCCTCAACTTTCATATCTTTCACATAAGGCACAAAACTCTCTTTATTTCTTGGAACTTTTAAGTCTTAGAGTTTTTCCCCACTTCCAAACTTATTTTACATATTAAGAACATTCTAACATATAAAAATCTCATTATGTGGTTAGATATTTCAAAATGATGAAATTGCCCTTTTCGATCATTTTACACTTTTCATTAACCTTTGGCTCTTTATTCTTTATACTTCATACATATACTTTCATTTCATATCATTACCTTGTTATAATGAAAATATGTATCTTTTTAATTACTTACTAATTATTCCTTTACTTCTTACTTTCCATTAGACATATTTTTGGGTCCTTACAGATCAAGTGAGTTTTCTCACTATACTATGGGTGATGTTACATGCGTAGATAGCCTCTATTACTTCGTGTAATAATATGATTGTTTGTGCTTTAGGTGTTTGCCGACGAAAGTCGATGACTGTCGGTCTATGGGCCGACGGTGCCGGCTTGAGAGCCGATGACGATGTTTGCCAATGAAAGTCGATGACGATGTTTGCCGACGAAAGTCGATGACGATGTTTCCCGACGAAAGTCGATGACGATGTTTGCCGATGAAAGTCGCTGATGATGTTTGTGTGATAGATCATGTGGTATATTTTAGGTAACTCACTAAGATTTGTGCTTAACCTTTCACCCTTACTGTTTTTCAGGTACTTGTTGGCTTGAGCTTGCAGCACGGCAAGAATGTACCGCATCTGAGGTTGTGGTGATTAATTCTTCCGCTAGATAATGATTGTAGATGTTTTTGATAAATACGATTTAAATGTTTTAAATACTGTGTTTTAAATGAGATGGATTTAATTGGCAACACTTTCTATGTATTTGGATCGTTTTTAAAATGAAAAATTTATTACGAAAATTGGGACGTTACAAAGAGGATGAGCATGATGGGATTAAACATGCCAATTATCAGAATTAATGAATCCCAAAAGATCTAGAAGCTTCATAGAGCTTTGAAGTTGGCAAAGAGTATTGCCTACCTAAATAACTTTTGGGATGACTACTGTTAGGATTTGATCATAATAGCAAAACTATTTGCATAGCAGAAGACTTAACAAATTCAAATCACGAGTTCATAAAAAATTCAAACAAGTAAGGATCATGCAGTTCATAACCAGAATCATGCAGTTTATAGCAATTGTAGCAACTAAAATATGAGTCCGAAAAATCATACCTTAGTTTGGATGTAAAGACCCAAAGCAAAATCCCTATAATGATTCATACCCAAGAACACTAGAAAACCAGATTGAGAGAAGTTCCTCTAGGCTGAAGAACAATATCCAAAACATTTGGAAAGGGTTAACGGAATCACCAAAAGGGAGAGGAAGGGAGAGAGGGCGGGTTGGCGGCTCTAAGGAGGAGAATGGGGATGCTTAGCGTTTGACCCCTAAGCCTTTATTTGTAGTGGAGGGCTCTTAGGGTTTCAAACTTAATGAGCCTCCTTACACTTCACCCCCTGGACTTGTTTCCATTAATTAACACTTTAATTAATCGTAATACAGTCCATGTAATGATTTCTATAAATTAATTCAAAATTAATTTATCAATTAATTACTAATTAGTTTCTAATTAATTTATTTCAACATAAATTAATAAACTAATTATTCCCACTTAATTCCTGTAACTGTTTGTTTTTATGGGGTTGCGATGGCAACCTAAAAGGACCCTGCTATTATTAGAAATATCACCACAGTTGATCACCATGGACAATATTTCCAACAGTCTCCCACTCGGACAAGTCATCGACTTTGTGTGGTCCGATACTTACTAATAATCACCAGAGAGTATGACATCCAATGCAACTACCGAACTCTGATCGAAGTCATGAGACGACCCTTACATAAGTGATCAATTATTCTTGTGTTCTACAAGATATCATTATGAACCTGAGACACGGATAAGGTTAATCTCGAACGTTCAAAATTTTGTTTCCTGATAGAGATTTATGATGACTACATCAGACTACTAAATTGAATACATCAATTTAGTCAAGACTCGGCATGGTACTTAATTTCAACATCAAATCATCGAAGGGCCCACATATATCGCTTCTCCTTGTTAGGGCAGAAGGAACATATAAACTTTGACTACATAGTTTATGTCTCATCATGTCATACATGGACATACGCTTTATAACTGCCAGTTACAGACAACGTTTGAGTAGACCAATCCATAATAGACTTGCAGAGCAAAAACCTCATGAGTCTCAGTTTGAAGAATAAGAGATATTATCATCTCAGAATTACTTGTGACTTAATGCATGAAGTAATCTCTAAGTGCGGGTTGTTCTAATACTTGAATATCTATCAAGTACTCATGAGTGTTAGTCGCAATCTCCATGATATGTCTAATCACTATAGGCAATCTACTAATACTTAATGACAGTCTTAATTCACTATTTACTTCCAAGAGTACGACCGACTGTGGAAGTTTGAGTAAATGAATACTCGGGAATCTGATTCTAAACACGCAAAACGAAACATATTAATAAATTAATGTAAATGTAGCAATCCAACTTATTATTAAGTCTCCACATAATAATCACCAAATTAGATACAATTTATATTGTTTATATGTTTCAAATTATCAAACTAACAACTAAAACACTTATGTAATATTGCTCACAAAATCTGATGCCTATGGACTCAGTATGACCTTCATGCATGGTCCGCGTTAATGTTTTTGTGAAACAATCAGCTGGATACTCTCCTGATGATACACTACTCACTACGATGTCTCACCTTGGTTCCTAAATAGAACAACAGTCCCTGAGTATATGCTCCGACTTCCCATGCACCTCGAGTTCTTTAGTCAAGGTGACTGCACCCTTGGTATCATAGAAGATTAAAACATCACTAACTGTTATATACTCGGACTTACATTGATTTTGACTTGGAACTTTTCCAAGTTATCACTCCTCTATTTAACAAGAAGACCATCCTGAGAAAGAGTCATCTCTAACATTACTATGACCAGCTACTCTTAGCTTTACTTTCTTCCATAAACCAAAAACATATTCCTTGATTTCCTTAGATACTCTAAGAATGTCGTTCACCGTTGTCAAATGTCATGGCATACAGGATATTAGGTCAAGTACATGTCATGACATACATAATCGATCCTATAGCAGAAGATATGGGACTCGACTCATTCTTTCCAGTTCTTCTCTAGTACTGGGACGCTAATTTCAATTTTATGTCATCGGTAGAAACCCTTTCTTAGAGTCATGCATCTTGAATCTCTTCAAGATCATGCTCAAATATCTACTTTGGCTAAGTCCTATTAGACATTGTGACCTATCTATATAGATCCTTATTCCACGTATGTATGTTACATCTCCTAGGTTCTTCATAGTGAAACATTTCCCAAGCCAAGTCATTGCACTTTGCAATGTTGGAAATTTATTTTCTATAAGCAGTATGTCATTTATATACAATACTAGGAAGACTACAATATTCCATTATCTTTGACATAAACATAGGACTCGTCATTGCTTTTTGAAATCCAAACCCTTTGAGTTTTTTATGTAAGCAAATGTTCCAGTTGCGAGATGCTTGTTTGTGTCCATAAATGGATGTATCAAGCTTACACATTCTATCTGGATATTTGGCATGTACAAAACCCTCCGGTTGTGCCACATGCACAACCTCTTTGTTTTCCGATAAGGAAAGCGGTCTTAACATCCATTTTGCATATGTCATAAAAATGCAGCTACGACAAACAATATCCTAATCAGACTTAATCTCAGCTAATGGTAAAAAGCTTTCCTCAAAATGAATCTCTCGAGTTTGTGTATTATCCTTCATAACCAGTCTTGCTTTGAATGTGTGTACATTCCTATCCATGTTGGTCTTCTTCTTAAAGATCCACTTACTGTGATAACTAAATTTTTTGTACAAATGGAAAGTTAGTAGTATATTTGATGTTGAGAATAATTGATATTCACGATTATCAAATGTACAATTGAAGGGCATAATGGTCCAAGAAGGTAAAAGTATGGAAACTTTTGTCTTAAGACCTTTTATTAAGTCATAATGAAGTGTTATTTCATCTGAGAAATTTTCTTAATGACATAAGAACATAATGGGAATTAAAGGACTAAAAGTGAAATGTTTATTTTGCAAACTTTGGAAATTCGTATCTCAAATCTAAAAGGAATTGAGAAAAAGTCATCAAGATGACTTTTGTGATATTTACAAAAACAAGAATATAGGAAAAAGATTAAGCTCAATTAGAGTTACAATGAAGAAGTTATGGCAGGTTAAAGATGGTCAAAAAGTGAAAAAATGGCCAATTGCCCATGTTTGAGGGGTTGAATCGGAAAATCTATAACCATTCAGACTAAGTCAGTAAGGGAAAGTTGTTAAGCTCATTTTCATCTTTCTAAAAGTATAAAGTTTCTAACATTAGGATATCATACGCGAAAGTTATGACTAGAGGAAAAATCAGGAACAAAAGTTAAAAAATTAACTAAGGTTGGAAAGGAGGGGTGTTGGGCTGATCAACATCAACACTTGAATCTGATGAGTGTCAAAGTGGATCACATGCTGCCAGGCTGTATCAACGTCAAACTATCAGCAGCTATGTGATCTGTGTACTTTTTGTAATTATCTTGTTTCCATAGATATCTTTTTTATAGTAAGGAGTTATCCCTGATATGTAGGGATACTCCATATACGTAGTTTTACCTTAGTATAAATGTAGCGGCTAGGGTTCTTGTAAAGGTACCGATATACAATTCTAAAGATCTTTGTGTGAGATAAATATATCGTTTTTCTGTGTGAAATTCTTGTTTTCTTGTGTGTTCGATCGTTACTAAGTTCTAACAACTAGTATCAGAGCAGGTTTTTTTATCACACAAGAATATGTCGTCCTCTTTCTCGTCTACCTCTGGAAACAAGATCCCTCCTTTTGACTCCAACAATCTCACGATATGGAAAAGCAAAGCTCTGAGGGTTCTCGAAACCAAGAACTATCACATGCCACGAAATCCTCAAGGATGGTCCTTATACCCCAACGTTTCTTGTTGCCAAATACGATGTTCTAGACAAAAGAGAGAAGACATCGGTTCATGAATATACCGATAAAGACAAAAAACTGGTGAACCTCGACATACGCGCCAGGGCAGCTATTGGTAACTCTCTTCCCTATTATATTTACCATCTTGTTCAAAACTGTGTCTAAGCAAAAGAGATGTTGTATACTCTTACAGTTGCCTTCGAAGACACTACTGAGGTCAGAGCTGCTCAGAAGAACTCGTTGAATCGAAAATATGAGCACTTCTTTGCTTACAAAAAACGAGTCTATCACCCAAACCTTTAACATATTCAACTGCTTGATTAATGATATGAGGAGTTTCACGATTCTCAAACTTGACTCTGTGTTGGTTCTTAACTATGCAGTTAATCGCGCGCTATAGCGTTGCTATACCGTTGCTATAGCGCTTAGCGCCCCTTGACCATAATAAAAATTCATTTAGCGTTACCGTTTAGCGGTTCCGCTATTAACGGCGCTATTCACCACAATTTGGCGCGATTTTGGAAACCACTATTTGTGACAACCAAAAGGTTATACGCGCTTAATATATAATTTGTCACATTAAGCATATTATGGAAGGGCAAAATGGCCCAAGAAGGTATAAATATGGAAACTTATGTTTTAAGACCATTTATTAAGTCATAAGTAAATGTTACTTCAGTTAGAAATTTGGTCTTAGCGACCCAAGTGCGAAAAGGTGAATAAAGGACCTAAAGTGAAATTTTATTGAATAATATTTAAAAATTAGTATCTATAAATCTAAAAGAAATTGAGAAAAAGTCCTCAAGGAGACTTTGGTAATATTTGAGATAATAAAAATATAAGAAAAAACGATTCGGGTCATTTGGACTCATAACGAACAAGTTATGACGGAATTAAAATGACCTAAAAGTGGCAAAAATGACCAAATGGTCATGTTCAAGGACCTGTAACGGAAATTTCAGAAAGATTAAGACTAAAGTCAGTAAAGGAAAATTGTTAAACTCATTCTCAGCTTTCTAAGGGTATAATACTTGTGAAATTTGGATGTCATATGTGGAAGTTACGGCCAAGGAAAAATCAAGAAAATAACTTGCAAGAGTTAGAAAATGTTTCAAAGGCACGAACCAGGGGTATTTTCGGAAATTTTCGTCTAAGCCCACTTAAACCAGAACACGGTTTGGGGAGAACCTTGTGTGCGTGTTTGTCCTCTGATACGCGTATCTCCACCTCGAAAATCACAATCACGCAACCTCTGAAAAGCTGAAAATCAAAATTCATATGTGTGGGAAAAAACTAATTCGAGAAAAGATAGAGAGAGGAGATGAGATCGAGAGTTCTTATGGTCTCTGTGGGTTGCATTCAAGCAGCAAGACGTAAAGAAGAAAAAAAAAATCAGAAATCGGGGATTATGAAGGGGAGATCTAGAACTCGATCAAATCAGAAACACACACCCCGATCCGCATTTGTTTGTGCGTGTTTGTATCCCTTAGATCGGTAAACAGAAAGGATCGAGAGAGGGGTAAGGTAGATCGAGGGAGGGGTTAGCGCTGTAGCAAGTCGAGTAGCAGCAGCAACTTCTCGACCAGTGGTGGTTGACGACTGGAGATTCAAAAGCAGCGGCGGCTGGTGGTGGCTGTCGGTGGGACAAGTAAAACCCGACTCAGACCCTTGAGGTTCGCGTTTTTCAAAAATGAGATAGAGAGATCACCGGAGTTCGAAAGGAAGAGGAACACACACACCTCCGGTGATGTGTGTGGGGTTTGCAAATCGATGCGTGAGAGAGAGAAGGAGGCCGAGTGAGGCAGAAAGAGACTGAACAGACCAAACACAGCAACTCAGCTGCTGCTGTGCCATTCTCGTTTCGCACAGAATAAACAGCCACGAAGGCTTGGGTGGCCGGATTTACGCCGGAGCTGCAATGGCAGCGAAATCGATGGTCGATGGTGGCGAGGATAACTTGTTTAGGTCTAAATTTTCTTCTGGAATAGCATAAAAGCCACGATTTCTTCTAAATGGGCAGAAATCTCAAGGTAAAGACCTAAGTTCTTGAACCGTAGTTTGTAAATCCGAAAGTTCTTGACAAAAAATGGGATTTAAGTTGGTTTTCTGATTTTTATCATTTTATGGGTTCAAAACACTTAACAATGGTGAATCGTGATGTTTTTCTTACGATTCTTGATTTGCATGTTAATCATTAGAGTATGATTTATGGAATACGTGTTTAAATCGGTTTATAAGCTTCAATGAACCAAGTATAGTTGGTACGTAATATGGAAATTTTGGACATATGTTGATTAGAGAATACGAGAATGTAAGTTGGTATATTTTGCTATAAAGAAAGATATTCAATGGTTGTCAATCACTCAATTGCATGTTTAAGGAAAATATGGAAGAAAAGGAATGAAATTATCAATTCCAACATTTAAAAGAAAAAGGAATGCTAGTTGGTAAATACGTGTTAAAGTAAAAAAGAATGGTAATTGTATTACAAGTAATATACTTGAAGTGGAACTAGGGGCGGTGATAAAAGGATAACATTAAATCCATCCTTAGAATGTAGAATGGTAATTAAAAGTTACTTCAAATTATAAGTATAATTTAGAAGTTTGTCACATATGTTTGTTTTGGAATGGAATGATGAATTCCGCCATTAATGGAACAATTTTAGTATGCACAAAATAGTGTACACGTGAACATGAAATTGAAATGGGAATGACATTTATGAGGTGTTGGGAATGTATTAGCGTCAAAATGATATGTTTCAAAGGTTTCTATTTTTAGAAACTTTATCCGTTGAAATTTGCCAAAATGGCATAAATGGGAAAATGAAAGATGTTTTAACATCTAACCATAGAAATAAGTTTATGAAGATGTAAAAATTAGAATATTGTTAAAATAATCTTTTAGAACCCGAAAATATCATTTTTGGTCAAAATAGGACAAAAAAAATATCCAAAATTGGTATTGTATTTTAAGAATCATATTTGGACATTGGAATGGAACTAGATGATGACTAGAAGTAGTGCAAGTTTGATTAGACGGTTACTATATGTTTAGTTATCTAAAAAGTTCTAATCTCCTATTAAATTAATAGAGATTGAAGGACGCTTGGAAGCAACGAAAGGATAGAGTTATGTGGATTATTGTAGCTAGACGTATCTAGCTACTAATGTGAGTACATGTGGCTTTTTTCCACTATGGGGTACATGGCAAAATGTTTATATAGTTTTTATGTGACTTTCAAATATGAAATGATATGCAGGTTTATGTATCTATGACGTAATTATGAAAGTCTTATACTATGTTTGAAAGTATGGTTTGACATTAAGCCCACTATGTTTTGAAAGTACGATTTGACATTAAGTTGAATAATGTTATGAAATTATGTTTTGGCATTTAGCCTATGAAGTTTATGAAAGAATGTTTTCGCTTCGAGCCCACGATGTTTATGAAAGAAAGTTTTGGCGTTTAGCCTAAGAAGTTTATGAAAGAATGTTTTGGCTTTGAGCCCACGATGTTTATGAAAGAATGTTTTGGCATTTAGCCTCATGATGATTATGAATAAATGATTTGACAGTTAACAGTATTATGTTTATTAATGACTGGTATTTGATGCGAGCAGTGTATTATAATAAAAGCAATGTGAATGAATGGAAAAATGTTTTGCCCGAGCCATGATGTTCCCACAAGGGGAATATAGAGGAATCTACTGGGGTGGTACCTTCCCCTTCGTGAAGTAGATGTCCTAAAACACATGATGCTAGGATGGACTGATAGTGTTCTTTCCATCTTAGTATAGACTTGGGATATCACCAAGCGTGATTATCCTAAGTATAAAAATAAAGCATGTTGAGATACCAGTCAAAGCATGTGATAAGATGCTGAGGTGGTTTGATTATGTTCTTACCATCTCAGTATAGACTTGGGGTATCACCAAGAGTCATTAAGACCCTAAGTATAAAAATCCAAATGTGTTTGAATACAAGTCAAGTTTAAGAAATGAAAGTTTATAATGACAAACTTTTTATGAAAGGCTTTAAAAGCAAAAACGATGATACGTTTCAGTTATAATGATTTTAACAGCAAGTGTTATGATATGATTTGGTTACAAATATTTTGAAAATGATATATGTTATGTATATAAATGTTTTGTGTCCAAACCCATGTAGCTCACGAGACATTTTTGTCTTACGTATTTTATTTTATGTCGTGTATCCCAGGTTCTAGACATGAGAGTTAGAAGCAAGTAGATGACCTGAAGAGACTGGGATCTTAGATGGAGTAAACATTGGCCGATGTACTGGTTTGAAATCCTAACTTGCTTTCTATGGTCTTGCATGATATGAAGTTGTAACCCCCGAAGTTGTATAAACAATTTTCACAACTAAATGGTTTTTGTTGGGACCAAACTTTTAAGACATGACACGAGGTCATGAGAAAAGTTTTTAAAAGTTGACGTTTTATCACATAATGTTTTAGAACATGCTGGAATAACGTTATTGTGCTTTTAGCGTTAATGCTCTTTTGGCGTTATTGCACTTTAAAAAAAATTATGAAAATCGGGGCGTTACACTATTGCAAAATTAGCGCGCTATGTAAAAATTTTAATTTTTTACTAAGATTCACCTTTAAATAAAAGGCAGACCCAAGTAAAAAAGTTGTGTTTTACTAAACCATTAACCTCCCCGGTTAAATCTAAGAGACGTGAGGTTTAGTGAGTGAAACAGCTTGCCCAAAGCTACCTATTTATAATGTGAGACACACCCAACACTTCTTTGTTTAGGCGATGTGGGACGGATTAGCGGTAAAGGATCGGTCTTCACACTTCAAGGTAAACGACCGGACCATACTTCTTGCGATTGAATGCCTTGATCAATTCCTCGAATTCTGATTGAACTACGATTAGCGACAGAACATCGGTTCAATCAAGGTTGCCGTTTAATCAATCCCGAACTTCAATTGAATCTCGTTTCAATTATGCCATTTCAAGTTATTATCCCAACTTCATTTGAATCTAATTGTACCTACTTCGTTTACAGGTTTGCCTCCTTCAATTGAATCAAGTTGGATTGCATATCTAAAAAACCCAGGTTGCTTCGTCTTCTCCGACGGGTTACAGAATGCAGACATCAAGTCGTGTTATCCAACAGAATGCAGGTTTGTCTTTTTCGACAGGTTGGTTGTCGATTCTCGTTCATCAGTTTTTATTTCAATTGTCAAGTTCAGACATCAATTGGAGAATCCAGACATCGATTTCAATTAAAGAATACATACATCCATTACAAAATGCACACGTCAATTTCATTTAACGATTCCAGTCATCGATTTCAGACATCAATTGTAGTTCAAGGGATTGCAGACTTGTGATCATTCCAATCAGTTCTCATTCATATCGGTTCTTTGTGAATTGTTGGTTGGAGTTTCGATTAAGCATTCTTGCCACATTGGATTTCCGATTTGTTTGTGAATTGCCATAGTTTCGATTTGTTTGTGGAATGCCATAGTGGTATTGACACGCCTAGGTCGTCGTTCGGTCAAAAATAAGAAAATAAAACCTCACACACACTAGTACAACGGTAGTAAGGGTCGATCCACGAAAGTTTGGTGGTCAAGAAAAGACGATAGCTTACAAAATATAGTGTCACACTACAACCAGAGGGACTAACTTCCACTTTCCCAAAACACATAGAAATCTCAAATCCAAAATCAAACATAAACTAAATGAAACTAATTCAAAGTCTAACCCTAGATTGCTTACTGAAATCAGAAGTTATATTCAGAATCCAGAAACAATAACACAAACCAAAAGCATTCAAAACTCATTCAAGCATAAATAAAGGTAAAAAGTGCAATAAAACATGAACTGAATGATTAATTGTATTAAACTCAAAACCAGAATATCCAAAACATTGAAATACGAAAAGAAAGAGCTTTAACCTACTGCTACTGGTTGTCACACTCCAGAAACACCAAGCTAAGAGCTAAAACAACTAAACTAATATTGAAATTAAAGTGAAAAACATAAAAATACCACAAAGGGCTGCTAGAATCTCGAAACTTGAGTCAAAGTCGCCGTAAGTCCACCTTAGGGTCTGATCCTCGCCTCCAGAATTCGACCTAATGGCCTTTATTTATACTTGTGGAAAATTAGAACCCGCGACGCGTAAGACCTCTAGCCGCGTCGCGTGTAGGGCCTTATCCCCGTTTTTTGCTATTTGAATTCTTTTCACCGCCTCAACTTTTGACGTGGCGCGTCGCGCATGGCTTCATTCTCGCGGCGCGCGTGTTCATTCGACTGAATTTGGCTTTATCCTCAAAACTTCTTTATTTGTCTGCATTTAGTCTCTGATTATAACATTTCTTTGCAAACAAACACTAGCACAAAAAGTGAGAAATACCAGTGTACATATGATATAATTTCACTAAGAATAGGGCCTAACAACGACTAAAATACTTGATATTACTAAGCGTTGTCAAACACCCCACACTTGTGCCTTGCTTGTCCCCAAGCAAGAGAGTTTTTAACAGATTTTAACTAAGAATCAAACAATTTTTGAACGTGTTCAATTTCAAAGCTTATTGTTTCCAGAGTTAGATTCAAAATAGTTTTTGCAAACATAACCAGAATATCCTTTGGAATTCATGACTTACTAAAGAACCCTTGATTACAAATTTTATGTTCACAATGAAGTGTATGTACTCATTCAGATTCTAAAGGCCATTAAAGAACTATCCATGACTTTCGATGTTGTCCGTGTAACGAGCTTTCAGAAATACCATCCCAAACTAGACAATCTTGGGTGGTAAGGTGCATAAATGCCTTTTTCGAGGCCACCCTTTTCGGACCTACCAGCTCGAACAACAAAGGCCACTGATTGACAGTTCCTTCCTAAATTCCAATCCTAAAATATTCCAAATCTTCTAACTCCTAAACTCAACTTATTTGACTAAACTTATAGCATAATAACAACTAAACACTATTTCTTGAAAAATACCAAAGCTATAACATTCAACACTATTCGTTTCAAAATTACACTCTATTAAAAATTTTGAAAAATTGCTAAAAATTTTGAATTTTGATCATTTCCCGCAAAAATTTCAAAGACACTCTTTCGACCGTCCACACCCCATACTTAAAACCGTACAATGTCCCCGTTGTACAAAAATTATTCCTAAACAAGGGAGAAAGAGTTACCCCTTAGACGGTTGACTGCTTGATGGAACTTGGTTGTCACAGAAACAAAAATACACGAACATCTCACGCTTCTGATTTCCAGGAGTTGTGGCGCAACAATAAACACGCTAGTGAAGTGACAAGTGGAGGGGGCACAATGACCCCACACTTGCTTGAAACAACTCCTTAAGTGATTCCCCATTTGGTATTCACATGCAACACTCACAAACAATTAAATGCAAAAAGAAAGAAAGAAAAACAACATATAAACAAAATACAAAATAGTCATAAGTTTGGTACAACATCTCAAAAAGTGGAAAAGAAAATACATCAATCATCATGGCGTGCCCGGGATGGACCCGCCTCATCATCGTGAGCTTTGGCTGGGAAGGGTCGTGGGCGTCGTCCAGACTGGGAGGCCATATCCAGTAATACCTCCCCGATCCATGCATGCTGCTCCTCCATAAACTCCATCCTCTCTCTCAAATCCCGAATGGCAGTAAGCACATCTGATAACTACGGCTGGGGCTGGTCATCTACTGGCTCCTCCCTCCGTTGCCGTCTCCTCGCTGGCTGCTCAGGCTGAGGCTGTGGTTGTGACTGTGGCTGGGCCTGGGGAGCCTGTTGTGCCTCTGTCGGCATCCTCAAAATAACATCGGCACTTGGCTGGTGGATGAGCCTCGTAGTCTCCAAATAACGGACCGATGTCCGTGAGGGTGGTGTAGCTGTTAGAGTCGCCACAGTCTGTGTTGTCAAAACTCCATAGGACCGGGCCAGGCGTGTGATGTAATGCCCGCCGGCCATGAGGCTGCTGTCAGCCACACCCGCTGCTCGGGTCCTCAAGGAGACTGCCGGTGCAAATGGCAGGTGAAGGAATCTGGTGGGATCGGAGAGCACCCACATGAAGGTCATGTCATCCCCGGATACCTTCTCACATCCCCGCCTCTGTGTGAAAAACTTGGATATGATACGGTACATCAATCGGTGTAGCGGGTCGCGGAGCTGGCTCTACTTGGCCGACCCGGCCTCGTATCGGTCATTGGACATCGTTGCCCAAACAACCGTGTTGGCGTCACGCTGGGGCTGTCACCTAACGCACGCCCGAAGAAATGGTGTGAAATGACAGCTCTGTAACCCCTCCGCCGTATAGATCCCTATACGTCTGCCAAAATCTTGGAGATTGCACTCCCGACTCTCTCCCCAATTTAAACCAAACAATCTGAGATCGTGCCTCCGGTGAGGCTGGTGAGTATCTAACAATCGAAAGGAACTCGAGAAGGAGCTCCTTGTAGACCACATCATCCTCGTTGGCCATCAGCCTATCCCAGCCGTGGCACGTAAAAGTGTACTCTCCATGAGACCAGGTGCGGTGGATGAAAGGCTCCAAATCGGCCCAGAGTCCTGCCTGTGCCAAAATGGCTCGATCCAGTACGATAGCCGCGAGTACCGGGCGGGTACTCAGCACGTCTCGCCGGGCCACGTACTAGGGTGTATCGTCTAGTACCTCTAGGAACCAAAGAAATGGGTGATCGCGCCTGAACTCCATCTGCACAAAAGAAACCACACACTATATATATATATATATATATATATATATATATATATATATATATATATATATGCAAAATTAGTCCTTCGTCTTCCCTAGACACGCGCGACGCGGCCCAAGAACTAGGCGCGTCACGCCGTAGGTCTGTTACGAAATAAATTCCCAAAAATCATTGATTTCACCTGTTAACTCAATCTAATGCTTCTACAAGGTAGCCTAACTACCGACTAGCCCCTCTAGGGTGGTGATTTTGCAAACAAAACACCCTACGAGCCGGCATTGCCGATTGTCTAAGTTTTTTGGTTTTGCTATTTCAATCAAATTAACCACTCAAATGCTTGTAATAATATGAAATAACAAGTTCTAGAAGACCTTCCGTAGTAGTAGAATACTAAAATGCAAGAAAAACGGAAGAAATCGGATGATCAAAGGATGCTCTGTCTCTGCGCGGCGTGTGTTGTGTGTGTTTACACGATGAGATACGTACCTTATAAAGAGCTTTCTATCCGATCGTTTCCCGTGACGCGTGTGGATGCAATGCGCATCGCGCGTGTCACTAAAGTAACCCCTGCGCATCGGGTTACCTTGCGATCCCGCGTCGCGCCCTTCTCCGTACGACGTCGTGGCTTCCAAATTCTTCAAAGTCCTTCGTGTGATCCCACACTTGCCTCGAACCACTCATACCTGCAATGATGATGATAATATTCTCCTAATTACTCCTAAAAGCACTATACCTAACCTATAAAGGATGGGTTGCCTCCCAACAAGCGCTAAGTTTAACGTGTTCAGCCAGACGTGCTGCTCCTTATTCTCCACTCTCTTCTGGTGGCATCATTTTCTTCATTTCAGGTGCGAAATCATGAACCAAGGTTGCTAGTAATCTGGTAAGCTGTGTTATGCGATCACTTACTTGGCTGATCCATTGATGCTATGCATCTAGAATTTGGAAGACTTTCGCCTCCCTGCACCATGCGTCCTTCTCATATTGCTGGTGCTTTAACTCCATCATCTCGAGCATGTCTAGAAGTTGTATTTTGTCCACTGTTGACAACGGGTGTCGCTTTGCTTCCCATAATATTTCTTCTCCATCACTTCATTTCCTTGACATTGATTCCCAACTTTATCCTTTTCCTTGGGTGCCATGAGTGGGTTGTTGCTCAAGTACTTGTCATTATACCCCAGTGGCAATGATATCGGGCATCCAAACATGTTCAGTCTGCATTTCCTCGTTCCAAAAGAGATATCCATATCTCTTGTCTTACAATCCATTACAGCCCCAGCTGTGGCTAAGAATGGACGTCCCAATATTAACGCGGGCACATCTTCTAAACTCTCGTAGTCCATTACTAGAAAATCAACGGTATAAAAGATGTCACCAACCTTGACTATCACGTTGGTTAGCTTACCCGGGGAAACCATCGTTGATTGATCTGCCAGCTGCAATACCGTCTTTGCAAGTTCCAGTTCCTCATTCTTATACTTGTCATACAGGTATCCTAGAAGCACATTAACACTTGCCCCTAAATCCAGCAACGTGTTCCTAATGATAACATCCCCTACCGTGACAGTGATCAGCGATGAACCGGGGTCCCTTTCCTTTTTAGGCAATGTCCCTAACAGAGCCTTGCTAGCTTTAACAGTCAATCATACCATGTCCGGTGTAGGCGTCTTGCAATTCCCATTATTTCAGCTCATGTGATAAAGGCTGGTTGATTGAAGGTCCATTCGGGTTTTTTATTTACCTTCTTATCCTTTTTCTTTTTAACACCAGCTACAACTTATGGCTGCTCCTCCTCCTAGACTTCATTGTCCTCCTTAACTTGCTCAATTTCTTCACTCTTTTCCCTACTCTCTTCAGTCTTGCTTTCATTTTCCTTTTACACACGATCCTCTTTAGTAACCTTTCTCCACTTGGTGTCAAAAACATTCACATGCTCTTTCCCTGCCCTTTGGGTATGGTTTGGGTTTATTTCTGTACTGCTTGGTAATTTGCCACTGTCCCTTTTCCTTTGGACCTCAGCCATCTAAGCGATTTGCCTTTCCATATTGTGTAACACCCGGTTTCTCATACAAAGTACACCCAAAAATTTTCAAACAATTATACATCAAAATGGGTATACTTGTACTCAAATCACGGATCAAGATGTTATCATCACAAGTAATTATACAAAAGGTCCTTATAAATTTTAACCAAGCATTACAAATAAATTAAATACGACTAAAGGACAGGCTCTAAACTTGTCCATCATTCTTTGTCACATGTCTTCCCCTATCACAGCTACAGATACCTGCAAAACAACATAACACTCAAGTGTCAGCTTATAAAGCTTAGTGAGTAAATCTCCAATACACTCCGTATATGTATCTCAATGAACATTCTCATCCTCCTCTTTTGCTATTCTCATTAGCAAGTAAGAATATCCTCTTTATAACTGAAACCTGCAATCACATTAGCTTCATAAACACCAGCTAAATATTAATAACATCCACTCATTAGTAAGTACCACACTCGGTACTACTTATATACTCTATTATAATCACTCATTTAACAACAAACTATATTCCAGCTTAATAGCCCTCATAGCTATACAATCCCACAGAAAACTCTATAACACAACCATTTCAACATCTACTCTAATTATACAATCAATATGTATATTTAACTCGGCTATTGTTACTTGTATATGTCAATTCACTCAATCAGAAATTACCACAATAACCATAACATAACACCACCACATATATATTACGTGTATCTCAACAATCATTAAGCATATCTCTACTCAAATACAAAGGAGTACTCACCTTTTTATCGACTTGGTACGTGAAATTCTCAAATACTTCGTGTACCGGGCTCCTGTCCGCTAAACTTGGTTGTAATACCACAGTCTATATCAATTCTCCAACATCCACAATCATCTCAACAACATCTAACTTAAAAGATGTAGTAATTGAAAGAGGAAAAAGGGATATAAACGGTAAATACCAACTCTATATTTACCAAAACCCCCAAATCCACGGTTGTACTCATTCAACCGTAGGAACTCGACAATAATCACACCAATAGCTCAAAAGACATCCACTAACAATATACTAACAACGTATTTAACAAATTATAACTAAATCACTAAAATTAAAGACTAGGGTTTAAAACTCCCAAAACCGAGAGATACTCACCTCGACTAATTCGGAAGCAAGAACACGTTTACGGGGTTAGATTCGCGTCCCCCTATGCATTCCAATGAATCTCCAGGCCTAATTTGACCCAAAATCGCCATATAGAGCTCTCAAAATCGAAAAGGGAAAATGTTTCTTCGAAATGGGTTTTGCTGCATTTTATATAGTCTGCAGCCATAACCCGACCCGGGTTACAGAACCCGACCCGGGTTGCTTTTACGACTTTTATTTCGTTCGTTTAATAGGCACAACACGACCCGGGTTAGTTCTTTTTGGTATTTTTCAAACTCAAACTTCTTCCAAAAGGTCCTCTAATTACACTAACACATATAACAACTTATATAATCTTAATTAAACTAAGATTAGTACGTAAGAGGGATTCCAACCTCTTCTCACTCATCAACGATCTCAAAACTCGAAGAAAATCACAAGGATCGCCACACCTTTACGCTGGGCAACTCATAGCTAGAATTTCACCGAATATAAGGTAATAACTCTACTTACCTTATAAAGCATCTAAATTTAAAAATAGGTCTTACATATTGGCAATGGCCTTGGCATTTGCTTGCGTTTGCTGTTGGCTAGCATTTACCAACTCATACATTTTGGCAATCATACTTTCTTGGCATTCCAGGGCATTGGTCGGCCCCCTGTTGCTGCTATTACTCCCACTCGGACCACTATTGTTCCCAGGTTGGAATTGTCTAGGTTGGTTGGAGGACTGTCCCTGATAGTTACTCTGCCGATTATTATAAGAGTGATTATTGTTGAAATTTTGCGTCCCTTGGTTGTAAGGCCTGTAAGGTCGTCCATTATTGTACTGTCATTGACCTTGGCCATGAACTTGATTGACATCCTGCGTTCTTTGTCCTTGTTGACCACCTTGTTGCTGATTCTGGGGCCCATTCTAAAAAGGTGGACATTAACCTATCAAAATTTCTATTCAACTCACCAATCTCCTTTTTCACATCTTTCTTCCAATCTGTATCTGCTCCTACTGCTGCAGCTGTACTTATGGGTTTCCTAGTTGAGAAATTTTCCTTTGATCCATTGTTGAGCTGTTCCAAGAACCGCCAGGCGTCATCAGGATCTTGCATCATGATGGTCCCACTAGATGATGCATTTATCATTACTTGGTTTGTCAAATCTACTCCTTAAAGAATAACTTCACCAGCTGCCATTTTGTAATATCGTGATGTGGGCACGACCGCATCAACTCCTTTAACCTTTCAAAAGCCTCATGTAATGCCTCCCCCGGCTTCTGTTGAAAATCTTGAATGGTCCGCCTGATTTCGGTGGTCTTACTAGCTGGATAGAACTCTTGCAAAAACTTGGCCTTTAACTGCTCCCATGTGGTAATACTATTAGGTTGAAGAGAAGTAAACCAATATTTGGCTTTGTCTTTTAAGGTAAATGGGAACAGTCTCAACCTAAAGATATTTTTGTTTGTGTTCCTAGGGGTATTCGCGTTGGCTATGGCTATAAATTCGTACAAGTGATTATAAGGATCATCTTGTTTGTAACCCCTAAACTCAGGTAATATACCTAAAAGTTGCGGCCTGATTTACTACTTGATTCTCAATATTATCTGGAAGAAAAATGGGCGACGCATCGTCATACTCTCGAGGTTGGAAGTGTGACGCAACTGATTGCCCTCTCGATTGTGCAAAATATAAGGGTGGAACAAAGTTACGTTATGATGATCATTGTTGTTGTTGTAAAATTGTTGCCCTTGTGGTTGCTGCGGTTGTTGAAGTCTCCTTGGAGGTCCCTGACCTCGGTTCCACTGTTGTTGCTGCTGCGGAGGAATCCATCCTTCATCCTCCTCGTCATATCCTTGCTCTACCTCCTGGTATTGGTATTGCTGTGGTGGAGGTTGTTGTGGTTGTAAATGTTGTTGGGTTTGTTGTGGTAAGGTTTAAAAAACAGGTTGTGGTTTGAATATGGGTTGTTGGTATGGTGATGGTAATGGATGTGAATGTTGCGGTTGAGAAATGGTTGCTTCCTATCATGGCGGTGGGTTGCCATCTCAGGTCGGCGCTCCCCACGCCAATGCAGTGGAAAAAGGATTTGTGGTTGGTTGCCCTAAAGGTGGAACTGAAGGCGGAGTGCATGATGGTATCGATGCGGGGGCTGAAATCGCACCACCACTAACACTCGTGCTACCGAAGTGAAATTCCTACACTGGGGGTATAAATGGAATTCCCCCTGTTACCTCGCCCAAGGGCTCATGGGTAACATCCTCTATAGTGACACTACTGGGACTCATATTAACTAAACGCCTACGCACACGATTCTTGTTCGCGGTTCGCTCGATCTCAGAGTCAAAAAGCAAGGGTGATGTATGTCGACCCCGATGGGTACGCATGCACTAGTGCAAAACGCCCGCCAAAACCAAAATGAAAAATACTAACTATACCAAATTACCAAAACTAAAAAAATCAGAAAACACTCCCTACAGGTTGTCTTATCCTAAGCTCACAACTCCCCGGCAACGGCGCCAAATTTTGATAAGCCTAGGTCGTCATGCGGTCAAAAATAAGAAAATAAAACCTCACACACACTAGTACAGTGGTAGTAAGGGTCGATCCACAGAAGTTTGGTGGTCAAGACAAGACGATAGCTTACCAACTGTAGTGTCAAACTACAGCCAGAGGGACTAACTTCCACTTTCCCAAAACACACAGAAATATCAAATCAAAAAGCAAACATAAACTAAATGAAACTAATTCAAAGTCTAACCCTAGATTGCGTACTGAAATCAGAAGTTATATTCAAAATCCAGAAACAATAACACAAACCAAAAGCATTCAAAACTCATTCAAGCATAAATAAAGGTACAAAGTGCAATAAAACATGAACCGAGTGATTAACTGTATTAAACTCAAAACCAGAAGATCCAAAACATTCAAATACGAAAATAAAGAGCTTTAACCTACTGATACTAGTTGTCACACTCCAGAAACACCAAGTTAAGAGCTAAAACAACTAAAATAATATTGAAATTAAAGTGAAAAACATAAAAATATCACAAAGGGCTGCTGGAATCTCGAAACTTGAGTCATAGTTGCCGTAACTCCACCTTAGGGTCTGATCTTCGCCTCCAGAATTCGACCTAATGGCCTCTATTTATACTTGTGGAAAATTAGAACCCATGACGCGTAAGACCTCTAGCCGCGTCACGCGTAGGGCCTTATCCCCTTTTTTCGCTATTTGAATTCTTTTCACCCCTTCAACTTTTGACGTGGAGCGTCGCGCATGGCTTCATTCCCAAGGAGCACGTGTTTATTCGACTGAATTTGGCTTTATCCTCAAATCTTCTTCATTTGTCTGCATTTAGTCCCTGATTATAACATTTCTTTGCAAACAAACACGTGCACAAAAAGTGAGAAATACCAACGTACATATGATGACATATGATATAATTTCACTAAGAATAGGGCCTAACAACGACTAAAATACTTGATATTACTAGGCATTATCAGGTATCTTTGAAAGAATATGCATAAAAGAATGACACAGTTCCGAGTCACATTCTTTTTTAAATGGATGAAGTTGTATTAAGAATATGCATAAAAGAATGGATGAAACTATATGCATTTAAGGTGTTTGATGATATGTTTGAAAGAAAAGTTTCTATTTACTAGTCCATTTGGTTCTTATGTCAGAGTGTATTGGTTGTTTACTTGTTTACATTTTATATTTTTCATAAATGAACATATGTTCGTTAACATGTGTTTTTATGTTAGACAGTGTTTGTTGGACTGTTTACATTTATTAGAAATGAATTATGTTTTGTGATATTAATTCTACATTGTAGTAATAGGTTAAAAGTAGCAATACAAAAAAAAACTGCTATACCACCGCGATAGCCGCTAAATCAAATAGCGCTTAGTGACCGCTAGTTGGTTTTCAACCGCGATAACTGCTTAGGTTCTCAAGTTTCTTGACTCCCTTGATAAAAAATGGGAGCATCATGTTGATGTCCTTAAAAACAGTGAGAAAATCCATATCACGCATCTACAAAGTCTGTTTGGCAATCTGAGAAGGTATGAAGAAATTAAGGCTCCGTGGAAAGAGATCATGAGAGATAGTCAGCGTGAAAGATCAGCAGCTCTTCTCTCCAAGAGCAAGGATATCGTGACACTGAGGGGGATGCATCTGAAGAATCTGATGCTGATGATGATAAGTACAAGCATCTGGCTGAACTTGCGTCTCAGGCTGCACCGGTGGTAAAGCAATTCAATCAGTACAATGCTAACAGGAGAAGTGGTTATTAAAGAAGTTCCAATACGTCCCAACCCAACTTCTCAAACTTCAGGAAATCTGTCAGCGACAACCCCAAGCTTGCAAGTGCTGACAAGAAAAATCATGGGAAGTGCTTCAATTGTGGAAGCACGGAGCACTTTGCAAAGGATTGTAAGTAGAAGAAGAATGACTCCAAAGAAGAGCCATATGAGGTCAAATACAAACGTCTTGTAGTCTCATTGAAGAGACAAAACTTGGGTTCAAAAGTTTCAGTTGCTGAAGAAGAAAAGGAGAAGTGGGAGGAAAAACTGATTCTTCAGACGATGAAAATCAGAATGTGTGTCTTATAGCCATCACTGGGGAAGTAATTGAAGAGTCCAACAGCAGCACCAGTACCTTTGATGATGATAATGATATGTCTTGGGCTGCACAAAAAAGCTTAGAAAATGATTGGAACTCCTCTTCAATGTATTAGGTCAAACATTTTGTGAATTATTATGATAATGAAAAAATTCTGATCATAAAAAACATCAACTGAGTCAAGAAAACAAATGTCTGCTAAATGAAATTAAACAAAAAGACCTGATGATCTCAAAACTGAAACTTGAGTGTCGTGATCTCACCTTGTCAAATAAACTAATGGCTAATGAAAATAACATGCTGAAAATGAATCCAAACGAATTCAAGTGATTATTAAAAACTAGACTCACTCTCACTACAGAGTGTCAAAACTATAGAGTGTCAAAACATATTCAAACATGTTGAAACTAAACCTGCTTTTCCTTCTAAAGAAGAACTTGTCCATGAGTTCAAAAATAAATTCGTTACTCCTGGCTTTTAAAAGAGAACTGAACTCGTGGAAAAACATTGTTGTGTCAGTGAACACAGTGATATCATCATAAACACTAGAATCAGTGCCATTGATCCTTCTGTGAAAGGACCTGAACAAGAAAATATCAGTGTCAGTATTGAAAACCTTGTAAAATTCCCAATTTCAAACGGTGAATTTCACACTGTCTCTAATATCGCAAGTGAAGGTCCCATCAGCATCATGTCTGTTGCTGATCCTGATATGGAGAAAAAGGAATCAAAGTTTTCAACAAATTGAAATTTTCAAAACACAAAAAATCAAAACTCATCAGGACATGCTATAGATGTGGTGATTCCTCTCACAAAGCTGATCAATGCAATTTTGAATAAATGACTGACAGAAAAGAAAATACTGCTTCTCGTTGCAGCAAGTGGATTAAGAAAGAAAACTCATTAAACTGTCTTCCCACTAAATGTTATAATATTCTTTCTTATCTCAAACCCATTTCCAAACGGGTTCACTAAGGTTCTCATCAGGGTGTTAGTAACTACATGATCATGAAAACATATGGTATCTTGACAGTGGATGCTCCCGTCATATGACTGGATACAAGTCTCTACTGGATGATTTTTTCAAGAAAGAAGGTCTAGCAGTTACTGTAACACCCGGCTTATTAACAAAACACCCCGTAAAAATTTTTATTTTTTTCAAACCATATATTTTACAATAAAACATTATCCAAAGGGTATTTGTCAACATAAACCGGTACAAGTGTATCAAGGATTACAATACATAAAAATATTATACATCTATTAAGCCGGGTTGTTACTTCGCGATGCTAAGTCCTTAGTCACGGACTTTATCTTTCCCCTTAGTGGGATCACGCTCACCTGCAGGGACATGTCAAGTAAAACTGTGAGCTATAAAGCCCAATGAGTAATCAGCAAATAACATTACACACATATAAGAGAATAATAACAATTAAACTCTTAAACAAATTCTGTCCCATATATCATAGTCATCACTGACCGCACCATATATCATAGCCATGTAGGCCGCACTAAACATCATAGCCATATAGGCCGCACCAAAACATCATAGCCATATAGGCCGCACCAAAACATTTTAGTTAATCAAATCATAGCCCTAAGGCCGCACCAACAGTTTTAACATTTATATCATAGCCCAAAGGCCGCACCAGTTTAGGTTCAATAACCCAAAATCATGGTCCTAAGACCGCACAATTTAGCTTCAAGATTAAATATCATTTGGGTATTCTACCCTTGTCTCGTTTTCAACTACTTCAAGTAGTGTCATAGCAATCATCATATATCATAATAGATATAATTAAGATTACTCACCTGAACGCTTGCTACCACTAGCTTTAATTGTTTCTTGCCTTGAAATGGATTCCGCAAGATTTTGTCCCGTACCTATAATTTCATTCATATCACAATGATCATAGGTTAATTTACCATCTCAGTTGGTTCTAGTGCACAAGAGTCTAATATAATACCAATTCCAAGCAATAACCATTGTTATAAAAATTTAATACGCTTCCCGAAATACGCGTATTCTACTACAGTACTTTCGGGAGGTCGTATACGCATTCCGACAATTTTCCATAAGGTTTCACACCATATTAGACCTATGTTTAAAATTTCAGGTCAATCAGATAAGCCTAGCATCAAAATCAAAACTTGGAAATTGCACCAAATTTTAACAGAGAAGAACTTCATTTCTGCCGCACCTTCGCGTCGCGACCTACCTTATGGTCGGGTCGCGATCGCTGCGATTCCAGGCAGTGAACTCCGATTTTGTGCTAGAAAATCCCATTTTCTCTTATTAAGCCCTTATTACTCGACTTAATCACTAGGAATTGTTCCAATACCAAAACCTTTGGCTAATAACAAGTTTAAAACCATAGAAGGATCAAATTCAAATCCGTTTCCACAATTTCCCGTTTTCACAATTTTGGTCCAAAAACCGAAATTGTTGAATTTTACTTGCTTCTACTGATTTCTTTCAGTCAGTATAGCATCTACAACTCATTATAAACCATTAGAATCAAGTTTATCACAAGAACTCATCATCTAGGGTTCTTGATCAAAATCTCAATTCTTGAACAATAGCAACCTACTTCCATATTCTTGAATTAAGTCCTTTTAGCATGACTTACTGGAAGTATTAAGCCACTTAACACATAATTCTTGACTGAATTACAAATTCCAGTTTCTACAAAAGTCCATCAAGAACAAAACTAGGTTAGAACTTGAGATACTAACCTCCAATGCTTCCAAATCTTCATTTTTAAGCAAATAATCGAATTCCAAGCTCAAACCTTCAAGAAATCTCCAAGATTCTGCAACGATCGCTCAAGAAAACCCTCTCCCGTAGCTTCCAGATTTTCTGCACATGTGGGAGAGCTTTTCCACTATTTATACTTCCAGAATTTGCAGTTTAGTCCCTGGAGTTCTATTTCTTGAAGTTTTGCCACAACTAACAAATTTTATGACAAAAACCAGTTTTTATAACATTTTAAGTCCAAAACTCAAAATATTATTACAAACCAAATCCTTTTCTATCCAAAAGACCAAATTACCCTTCTAAGGTAAAATGACCCATTTTACCCTTTTTATTATATTTACATATAAGAAGTGTCTTGGCGTTACAGTTACATACGGTCACAACAACAAAGGTCACACAAAAGGATATGGCACCATTTGTTGTAAAATCTGTACAATTTTATAATGTTTCTTATGTAAAGGGTTTAAAGCACAATCTTATCTCGATCAGCCAACTGTGTGATGCTGATTATGGAGTTTTGTTCAATAAGAAGGAAAGGAATATCCTTGATGCTGCCAAACAAGTTGTTCTCACTGCCAAAAGATGTGATGACATTTATATCATGTATATGTTCTC
Organism: Cichorium intybus; assembly: GCA_023525715.1. Taxonomy (NCBI): domain Eukaryota; kingdom Viridiplantae; phylum Streptophyta; class Magnoliopsida; order Asterales; family Asteraceae; genus Cichorium; species Cichorium intybus. Next base: position 96,154,185 of record CM042017.1, read on the forward strand.
AGTTTATTTGTCAATGAAGAAATTCTTCATTTCTCGTGGTCAGTCCCATGTCAACTGGCTTTGGCACAAGCACTTATCTCACCTTAATTTCAAGTACATTTCAAAGATCTCTAATCATCAGCTTGTTCGTGGTCTTACCAAGATGAACTTTGTTAAAGACAAAGTTTGCTCAGCTTGTGAAAAAGGAAAACCGGTTAAAGCTTCATTCAAATCTAAACAGTGTTCTTCTATTGTTTCTCCTTTCAGTTTGCTGCATATGGACCTCTTTGGACCTGTCCCTATTACTTCTCTCATTGGAAAGAAGTACTCTCTAGTCATTGTTAACGAGTTCACTCATTTTACATGGTTCGTATTCCCGAGGAACAAGAGTGATGATGCCTCTGAAATCATATCTCTCATCAAGAAATCTCAGGTCCTGTTTGATCTTAAAGTGAAGCAGCTGAGAAGTGATCAAGGAACTGAATTTTGAAATCAGATTTTTGAGTCATTCTGTGAAGAAAAATGCATTCTTCAAAACTTCTCAGCTGTTTGAACTCCTGAGCAAAATGGTGTATCTGAGAGAAGAAATAGTACACTGATTGAAGCTGGAAGAACCATGGTGGTTGATGCTGGTCTTCCTCTCTCATTCTGGCTGAAGTTGTGCATACTTCTTGCTACACTTAAAATCGATCGATCATTGTCCAGAGGCATGGGAAGACGACATATGAGATCCTGAAAGGTCGTAAACCTGATATTTCATACTTTCATGCTTTTGGTTGTGCTTGTTTTATCTTGAAACAGGGTGAGAAACTTTCAAATTTTGAAGCCAAATCTGACGACGACATCTTTCTGGGATACTCATCAGTTTCAAAAGCATTCAAGATTTTCAATGTGACCCAAAGAAAAGTAATCAAGTCTGTTCATGTTCAGTTTGATGAATCCACTTTTCCTAATCAACATGAAGTTCACGAACACTCCATTTTAGAAGAAATGCTTACTCCGATTTCCACAACACCTCCTGACACCCCAGTGGTTCCTCATGTTCCTCCTCCGATTGATGATCTTCATTTTTTCTGAAAATCTCATATCCATTGATTTTTCTTCACCATCTAAGAATCCCTCATCTCCTGGTCCTAAATCTGAAGTACTGGTCCTAAATAGTGATGTTGGTGCTAAACCTAGCTCACAACTTCTCAGGAATGTTAAGGATCATCCCATGTCTTAAGTCATCCGGGATATATCATCAGGGGTTCGTACACGTAGACAAGTTTCTAACAACTTCTGTCTCTACGTCAATTTTGTATCTTTAATTTAGCCAAAGAAAGTGGATGATACCTAAGAAGATGCTGATTGGACCAAGGCAATGCATGATGAGTTGCATGAATTTCAGAGACATAAAGTGTGGTCTCTGGTTCCTCGTCCTCAAGGAAAGACTATCATTGGTATATGCTAGGTGTTCCTAAACAAAATGGATGAAGATGGAATTATGATCAGGAACAAGGCTTGACTGGTTGCTCAAGGTTGCACTCAGCAGGAAGGACTTGACTATGATGAGACTTTTGCCCTGCTGCTCTCCTTGAAGCTATCAGGCTCTTTCTTACTTATGCCTTGTTCATGAAATTCAAGGTGTATCAGATGGATGTTAAGACAGCCTATCTCTATGGGGATCTTCCTCAGGAAGTGTATCTCAAGAAGCCTCCAGGATTTCTGAATGAAGATTTCCCTGATCATGTGTATCGTCTTGACAAGGCAATATATGGTCTAAAACTAGCTCCCAGGGCCTGTATGACACCCTAACTGCCTATCTTTTGGAGAAAGGATATCATCGAGGTACTATTGACAACACATTCTTCATCAAGAAATCAGGTCACTACTACAAAATACGCCTAATGCGACCTTTTAGATGCAACTTTTTTATTATTAGTTGCCTTTGATTCTAATGCAACTTTACGATAATAAGGGTTGCGTTAAAAATCTGTAGCAACCTTTCTTCTTGAAATGTTGCAAATGTTATTGAAAACAGCAACCTTTTTAACAAGTTGCATACTTAAAAGTTACATGCAATGTCTAGTTATCATTAGTTAAAATCATGATGTCTACACGATTCCATTGAATGACTGATTACAATCAACACAAACACAATATATGATTTCAATACATAACTTATGAATCAAATTGATGTGATGAACCTTTATTTTTCAAGTTTCACTTAGATACATTCATATACACACATAACTATTTCAAATTAAATTAAAATATCGATTAAAAACAATTGATTAATATTTATTTTTAACTCCAATATTAATAATAAATTATTTTTTAAATATAATAAAAATTATTATTTTGATAATTAATTTTAACTTTATATTTTACTCCCTCTTATCTAAAAAGTTAATTTACTTTTAGTTTCCCTCCTAATAAAACTTAAAAAATTTAAATTCCCTCCAAATAAATTAAATTTTCCTTGCAAATTAAAATTTTTCAATAAATGCAAACCCTCGTTTATCTATTATACGCGTCTTCTCTGTCTCCATTCTTTAAGGCTGAAGGGTGTGCAAGACTCCCATGACAACCAAAGACACCCGCCACGTCAGCGCCATGTCCCCAAGACTTCCACTAGGGGTGTGCAAAACTCCCATGACAACCCTTTTAATTTCCACGTCACATTTTTATTTTACGTTTTTTTAATTAAAACCAAACATTAAAAATTAAATAAAACCCACAACATTCAAATTAAAAATAAAAGACATTACATAAAATTAAAAATAAAAAAACGACATTGCATGAAATTAAAAAAAAACGACAATTCCTAAATTTAAAAAAACATAAAAACCAACAATTCCTAAATTTAAAAAAAAAACTACTTGTTCAAATATTTATTGCGTGCTCTTTCTGTCATCAATCGAATCGCCGCGAGGTCGTCTTCGGTCCTGGAGCGCCTCAACAATACGTAATCCAACCGCGAGGTCGTCTTCGGTCTCGGCTTGCTCTTTTCGCTCGGTCGCGGCCGATGGGGCGTCTAGGCGGAGACATCTCGGGTTGTGGGTCGGTGTCGTCATTGAGGTCGATCGGGTCTCGAGCGTCGGAAAGGTCGTCATCCGGGGTCCTCCCACGTTTGGAACCCGAGCTTGAGCGTGGGGAATCGGGAGTTAGTAGCCATTTAGGACCGGTACGCATCAACTCCCAACTTCGCAAATGTTTAAACGGTTTCCCGACAACTCGCGCATATTGTTCCATTGCCGTTGTGAAAATCCCCAAATCGTTTTCGCCACTTCGTCGCATGTTCACCAAATTGTTGTAAAGGCCGTTGAACTTGGTGCATTCGACACGAAGTTTTCGCCACTTTCCCGTAATACCGTCGTTGTTGCGGTATGCCCCACGACCCATCGTCTCGTGATAGTGGTTTAAAATGCGTTCCCACAACGATGTGGAAGTTTGACTATTTCCTTTTCCCGAATCCATGGAAATAGCAAGCCACGATTTGACCACTTGAACCTCTTCGTCGGTCGTCCACGGAACCTTCGCCTCTTGCGCGTTTCGCATTTTGTTCCTTTGACTATTATTTTTCTTTTTCTTTTTGGAGGAAGACGCGGGGGCTCGTGTTTCCATCACGACCTCTTCGGGTGACGCTTGTGGCGGTGGAGATGGAAGCGGTGGCGATTGTGATAGAAACGGTTGTTGGAAGGGTGCGTACGGGTAAGGTTGTTGCGGGTATTGATATTGGTTCGGTGGTGGATATGGAAAAGGGTATTGCGGTTGTTGGGACGAACCCGAAAGCATACTCGTAAAAGTGCAATTTGGGGAAAAGTTGAAATTGTATTCGCCGCGGGGCGTGTTTGGGTTTGACGAGGGGTTGTTCCGATTCTCCATATTTTCAAAATATGAGATGTTTGTAAATTGAGAGAAATATGTGTGTTTGTATGTGTGTAAAAAGATGAGATGTGTATAAAAATTAGTGAAATATGGTATATATTTATAGTTTGTAAAAAAAATTAATTTTTTTTACCCTTCCAATGGCTACAAACGATTATATTTTTGAATTTGCCACCGCCTTCACGCGTTCAGCAGACGACTTCCCTTGGACGCAAGCCTTCGAGAACGCGGGGGGGGGGGGGGGGGGGGGTGGGGGCGGTGTTTGCCGCGTCCTTGCTGCTGATGTGGAGGACGCAAAGGGTCCGTGTCTGGCACACCCTTTAGTCTAAACTGCAAAACTCCCTTGGCCCTTAGGGTGACACCACTAGCGGCGCTCCATTCCTACAGGATCACCAGCGACGCTCCACACCGGCAACACCACCAACGATGCTCCCCTCTTACTTTACCACCATTGACGCCTCATCTGCAATTGTTCTGAACCGATATCTCTCTACCCCCTGCTTTCATAACGCATCGAATCTCTGACCTTCCACATGTTGCAATCTTCAACATTGATAACCCAGGTTCGAATTTTGATTTGCACACAGAAACTTCAAGAATATTACACCATGTTCTTTTGCAATTTCAAGAAATCTTGACGATTTATCGATGATTTTAGAACCCGTCAAAATTCTCTTTAGGGTTGGTATTTTTTCTTGAATCTAGGTCTATTAAATTGATGCTTGTTTGATACATTGATATTCCCTCAAACTTCGTCTGCCTCCTTACCGTTTTTGTTTACTCCAATTTGTGTGGATGTTATAGATTCATGAGATTTTTTAGTATTTTTTTTTGTTTTCAGATTCGTAGGTAAGTTAGAGATCCGGTGCACCGAGGTATGTTTTTTTTATTATTTTGCGATTTTAGGTTTCATTTAGTACATATTCATGATAAAACTTGAAAATTGCAGGTAAGTTGGCCTACAAAGTTATAGTATATTTATTTTGTATGGCTGCAAAGGGAGAATCAAGCAATGTGTATGTTTGAACCCTTGACCTTTAAAATGTATGTGTTTATTTAATATCCGTTTTATAATTATACTATAATTCTAAATCTGTGAGAATATTTGATGAATCTTTGATGTCATGTAACTGTTGGTTGTATTGTGATTTGCTTTGTCGGATTTGGAAGCTTCAGAAGCAGTTGGAGTTAGTGGTTGTTTTTGAAGAGTATTACGGTATTCTTCTAGACCTTGATTGACCAATATGATGCATATACATATAATTTTGCGTAGCTCTGATTAACAATAGTTTCATGTAAATGCAATTGTTATGTGTGCATTTGTTCTTTCTTGCAACATATCTGTTATCACTTTTTGGGCTCTATAAAGTAACGTCATCCTAACATAGACTATGAGCACAGGTTTGTAGATTGAAGTTTTTTGTACATCCTTTTCTATCTTTTCCAGACTTCATACAGATTTAATTTGAACTTAAAGTTCAGTTTGGCATTATATTATGCATACGTATACAGACCTCCTGACCAGATCCTAGATCCACCATCATTACATGTTGTATGTCTAACATGAGTGATAGACAAATTAGTATATTTACAATAATAATTTTATCAAATAACTAAACGGTAGTAAGTACTGAAGTAGATTTAGGGCGTCTTAGATCTTTCGACCTGTTTAGTTGAGCTAATTTGTAATGCTACTTATTTGACCCATTATCTCATGTTTGTCGATTTGGTCATCGACCTGTACTTCTCCATTGATATCATCCTAAAGTTCTTCGTGGCTTACTTGGATAATGATGATCAAATTTAATCAATTTAATTCATGATTTGTGATGATCAAGTAAGGTATGATAATGTTTTGTTATATGCAGCAATATCTTGATAAAAAAATTAGTTTATGCCTTGAATTTCAGTTGATGGAATTGGGAATTAATGTTCATTTTGTAGTCATAGGAGTATCGTTAGGTGCTTCTAAAAGCCCAGAAACCGTAACACCACTTATTGTTGCCTGTCTTTCCACCAATTCTTCGAAGGATTAGTCTCGGAGGATGCATCTTTCAGGTATACATTTCATTTTTCTTATAAAGATATATTAGTATATTGTAATTTTGTTGCAATGTAAATTATGAAGTTAATGTCTATGTTTGGTGCAAGGTATGCTGTTATTACTAATTATTTGAATTGTTTTTGTTATGAAAATTTACTTGTAGTTTATTGATTTTGTAATTGGTAGGGTATGTCATTAGTACAAATGGTTTGGAATTTTTGTTATGAAAATTGACTTATTACTCATTACCTTTGCACTTATTTGTTTTCAACACTATTTAACTTCTCATTTCATCTCATTACATATTTTATCTATATGTTGCAGGCTGATTTGTTTTGGGATTGTGGCCGACGAGTGACATTTTGAAAAGATAATCAAATTAAAAAATCATCTTACATGAAAGAATGGACAGTTGCAGGATTTTTTTAATACTTTTTATGAGTATAATTGACGACTTTGTGTTGACTATGATTTATGGTTTTTATTTTGAATTTTGAGATACATGTCAAAGTTGACCATAATATTATCTAGGATATTTATGTTATTATTTTTATAGTACAATCGAATTGGTAATGTATATTAATAGCAATGTTGTGCTTAAAACAATAATGCGACGATTGTAGTGAAATATATTTTTTGTTTGCACGATCAGAAAATAATGTTATGTTAGCATTTTTTTTTAAAAAGCGGGTTGCATTAGAGTGCAAACAAAGTTGCCTTTGCTACAACTAAAATCGCAATAAAGGTTGCATATACTATAAAGGAAGGTTGCATTTCTTGACTAGATCATAATAAAGGTTGCATTTGATTGTAGAAAAAATTGCGTTTTTTTATTAAAATTGTTAAAATGGTTGCATTTAAGTATACAAAAGGTCGCATTTGATCATAAAAAAGTTGCATTTGCAACAAAAAGGGTTGCATCCAAAAAAGGTTCCATTTGAAATCTTTTAGAAAAGGTTGCATTTTCTAACAAAAAAGTTGCCTTAGATCTAAGGCAACTCCATCTGATGTAGCCTTAGGTAAAAGGTTGCTTAAGGCATAATGCAACCTTTTCAATGCTTAATGCAATATTTTATCAGGGTTGCATTAGCTTCGTTTTGTTGTAGTGGGTGATGGTTTAATCCATGCACAAGTCTATATGGATGACATCATCTTTGGATCAACAAATGACAAGCTGAGTGAAGAGTTTGCAGTCGTTATGTCTTCGAAGTTTGAAATGAGTATGATGGGTGAGCTGTCTTTCTTCTTGGGTCTTCAAGTTAAACAAACCTCTCAAGGTATTTTCATATGTCAAAGCAAGTATGTTCTGGATATGCTGAAGAAATTTTCTTATGCCAACTGCAAACCAGCCAAAACACCCATGAGCACATATACTCATCTCTCAGCTGATCTATCTGGTGATGATGTCAATGCCTCTCTCTATAGAGGCATGATTGGGTCTTTGTTGTATCTCACTGCCAGTCGTCTTGACATTGTCTTTGCTACAAGCATGTGTGCTCGCTTTCGAGCCAGTCTAAAGGAGTCTCATCTGAATGTTGTGAAGAGAATTTTCTAGTATCCCAATCATTCTCCTTCACTAGGTCTTTTGTATCCCTATGAGTCTAACTTCGATTTAGTTGGCTTCACTGAATCTGACTTTGCAGGATGTTCCTTAGATCGAAAGAGTACTTTAGGTGGATGTTAGTTTCTTAGAAATCGCCTTATCAATTGTTCTAGTAAGAAGCAGACATCAGTGACATGCCAACCACTGAAGCCGAATATGTAGCTGCTGGTAGATGCTGTGCTCAAGTCCTCTAGATTCAAAATCAGCTGATGGACTATGGGTTCTTATTCACTAAGACACCCATCTGCTGTGACAACACTAGTGCAATTCTTATCTCTCAAAATATTGTTTAGCACTCAAAGACTAAGCTCATCGACATCAGGTATCACTTCATTCGAGACATTATTCAAAAAGAGATGATTGAGTTGATGTATATTCCTACTGAGCAACAACTCACTGATATATATTTACAAAGCCTTTGGACGAGCAAAAGTTGTTATTTTTCATCGATGAATTAGGGATGATTTCACAATAGTTTGTTTTCTAGTTGTTTATTTGTTTCGTTTTTGTTAAACCTTAACAACATTTCATTCATAATTGTAATTACATTTCCTAACGTTTAAAGTACTGCCACAAAGACGGATTTCCTAAGGTAAACATCAGACTAATTCTCAGCTCACTAGCATCACAAAAGATCTCCTGATGTCCCTCCTCTACCCGCACCATAAATTGATATTTGATGGTGATTTGTTTCTCGCAGAATCGTCCATGGCCACCATCCTCGCCTGTACCACACCTCCACCAGATCATATTGAGCAAAATCCACGATCACTTTCGGTGGAACAACTTGAAGCACCCCCCATGGCACTTCCACTATCAATGGACGATCGTTTGCTTCATCATTGAGTGATGTCAACTTCACAACATACCTCTCCAGCCAGATTCGGATTATCTCCTCTCCGTACCATCCTCCTCGAAACTCTCCCTTGGTCATCTTCACCTCCACATTGTCCCATCGGCTAAATACATATTTTCTTCTATTTCTCTTTTATTTGTAACATCTATGAATCTTTTTGTGCATGTTCAACTAACAATCCTCTTCCTTTTATAGCACCCACAGCATCAATCTTGAAGTTACCTAATTTGGTGTCGATTCGTTTTCCCCTGGAAAAGTAACTGATTTGATGTGTCACATTTGGATCTTCTCAAGGTGATCACGTTTGAAATATTTTGATTTGACGGAGATTCTCATCTACAGCAACTCTGACACCTATTATCCCTAGAAGCATGCTGTTGTATGTTATTAAAGTCTCACTTCTCAGTGGCAAGACCAGCCCTGAGATGTGAGCCACTCAGTCCCATTAGTGTTCCAACAATGTCTTTTTAGGGCCTGAGTGATTGTTACTTATTGTTCAACCAGTCCTTGTCCCTGGAAGCATGCTACTGCATGCCAAGTCTTGTGTCCTGCTAAGCCACTTAGCACCAACCCGCCTTATCAGCTGATCACAAGAATCAGCTGATGATGTATTGTCTGGTCCTGTCAAAGACAAAGGGTTCCTTTGCAAGTATCACTCTGATTATGTATCAGACCTTGTCCCTAGAAGCTGTTGCTGCATACATTTACTGAAGCATAGTCTATAACACCCCAGTCTTTCATTCACCTAAAATGGTGTAATCATTTTTAAAAACATTATGAAGAAAAATCCTATTCTTTCAAAAACATTTCTTTTAAACATTAAAGCATATTTTAAAACATTTGGTCCCAATAAAACAAATAAGTTTAAAATATTTAAACAACATTTGGGGGTTACAAAACTCATATCAATACCATAGAAAAGCAACATGACATCTTAAACTAATGTCCCCTAATTACTCAACAATTCTACCGAAAATTCGGCATGACCTTTAGGCTAAACGGATAAAAACCATACTGACCCGACTCAAAATAAAAATAGCCCAAAAGCATTACGGAAGATAGCAAGACTTTACAATACAACTACAAGGGTTGTTCTAACCATAAATATAACATCTCTCAATTACATACCATAACTATACGACTTTAATGGTAACTCTATCTTCTGCTTCTCTTTTCTATTTATTTCCCCATGAGAGCTTCTAAGATTTTTCTTTCTATTATCTGATGTCAATCTTACTGTTCCTGAGTACATAGCATTTAAAACAAAGATACGTAAGACAAATATGTCTCGTGAGATACATGGGTTTTAGACTAAAAGAATTTATAAACATAACATATATCATTTTTCAAACTTTTATAATCAAATCATGTAAAGACACTTTCTGTTAGATAGTTCATAAACGATTCGTATCATAATACTTGCTGTCAAAACCTTTATAATTGAGATATATTACCCTTTTGCCTGTAACACCTTTCCATAACAATCTAAATAACAATCTTTCCAACATAATGAAGGGTTTTATGCAAACAATGAGCTTAAATCTTAAGTTCACATGCACCCTAATAAAGGATCTATGTTTTCTCAATTGAATATATAACTAAGAACATAAGGTATATAATTAAATTTATATTCTAAAACAATTTAGAATTTCATACCTTCAATGCTTTGGAAGCAAGCACGAAAAGTGTCGTGCCTCTAATGGCTCACACCCAGAACCAAGCAAGCAAGAAAACAATAGAGGAGGAAGGAGAGAACTCCTTATGAATGGCATTGAATATGGGGTGGGGAGGGCCTTTATTTATAGTCTCAAGGTGATAAGTAATAATGTCACACCCCCAAACCATGATGGCGGAATCGTCGGAGGGTGGAACGGCACATAGTATCACAACCGTTGTATACAACCAAACATAAGTAAATAACAACCATAATGCATTATAATTGGAAAGTTACACAGTTAAATAATATTGTTTTGATCCAATTACATCATGATATCAAAAGTAATAAAAGGAGACGTCTTCGCGCCTCGCCCAAAAGATTTAATTGTACCTGTTTAATGGTTACCTGAGAATACAAGTAATTTTACAAGTGTCAACATTACGTAGGTGAGTTCGTAAGAGTTTTTGTAGTGATAAAATATAGTGTTTTCTTCATGAAAACTCGTAGAGAAATAGTGTAAATATTCTTAGCTTAATAGTGAAAAACTCTTAGTGTATTAGTGAAAGTTCTCATAATATGATAGTGATTTGTAGTTTGTAGTGAAATAGTGAAATTCCTTGTTTGTACCTTTGAAAAGAATAACATGTAGTTTCATATTTAAGTAAAACCATTTGAAGATATTTTCCCCCAAATATAGGACGTTTGTTGTTATTATGTGAGTTTTGAAAAGAATAACATGTAGTTTCACATTTAAGTAAAACCATTTGAAGATATTTGCCCCAAGTATAGGACGTTCGTTGTTATTGTGTGAGTTATTATAACCTTGCTATGACCTAGTGACCTGACACGACGTTCTTCAGGAGTCGTAATAGTGGTAAGACATTTGTCACCCTTGATCCGTCGAACGTGGTTGTAGCTAACAACCATAGGTGGGGATTGTCAATCCCATATAGATCTATATACAACTATCCCGCTCATACATGATTAAGGTTATAATCCAGGAATTTACGGTGTACTTCTTTTACTACCGTGAAGCAATGTCTCACAATATTTCCCAACGTAAATGTCATATCCTTATTGGTAGTGTAGTGAAAACCCCTTTTTTATTTATAATTACCAAAATATATCCTTGATAATTAATATATGTAATAATTATATATTCATATAATTATTCTTGTAATTCTTAGCGTACTTTGTCGTTTGTTTCATAAATTATACCCTTAATAATTTATATAAATGTTTTCCCATCGTATTGGTATGTTTAGATCTAAAAGATGTCAATGAGTTGAAATGTATGATTTCTTACATCTAAAACACTAAACATATATATATATATATATATATATATATATATATATATATATATATATATATATATATATATATATATATATATATATATATATATATATATCAAGATAGTTTTGAAATCATACAATAAGTCATGGTAAAGAGTTCATATTAGTCATTTGTAGTAAAGTGATGGCATCACATTTTTAAATCTTGTCATTTATTGGTAATATTAGTGATTTCAACTTCTTTATAAATATTAATCCCAAACCTTATTATGACGTTAAAAGTCCAAAAAGTCATAGGTACATCGTAATAACATTCTTTTTACTTATATAGTAGTTTTGACATAAAAGTTGTGGTAACATGTTTACTTGACCATTTTAACAAAGCACATATTCACATCCTTTGTCAAGTATTCATATGGATATCATATTTATGTCCATTTAATCCATAACAAAAACCATATAGTTTTATTTGTTACAAATATGTGTAAAAGTCTAAACGATTATTTCCTTAAACTAAATATGTATAACAGTTTACCACGAACGTTTTATTTGTGCCATTCACTTTATAATAATATGACTACTATGAATCACATAACATTTCGAGAACATAACATGTAAACATATCATTTGTCAAGAACATATCATAAACGTTACATAAATACATCATATTCATGGTTAAACTTGTATTCTCCCCCTAAAACTTGGATAAAAGTGATAATGAGGGGCATGAACTCACATTGAGTGATGGATCTAAGGATCTTGGTGGAAAGGGTGAAGAGTTAGGCTTTGGAACTCGAGGGACTCTTGGACAAAACTATTATCCAAAGGATTCCCGTGAGTATTTGTGTGTAAAAGAGTAAATGAAAGTATTAGGAACCTTAAAACTACTAGATGAACATAAATTACCAAGATGGTTTGCAAGACTTTTGAGATGATGAATGATGGAGCTCAAGGACCTTTGAATAATGCTATTACCCAACAAATTTAGTGGCTATTAGTGTGTGTAAAAGATGTGAAATTGATATAGAAAGTCTTAGAATCATAAGAGGAACACAACTTACCAATTGGTTTGAATAAACACTTGAAGATGCAAGGATTTGGGAGATGGTGGTGGTTGCCGAGACTTGAAGAGAAGAGAGGAGGGAGATGGAGTGATCGAATTCTTAGGAGGAGAAAGGTGGGAGATGGTGTGTTGGTGAATGTGAAGGCTAAGACTTAAGCTAGTTTCAAGTTCCCAAGATATGCCTTACGCTTTAAACGCAGTATTCGTCCGATTACACGATTTTTAGCATTTTTCGACAATTATCTTTGGCTTTGGAAATAAATACTAGATAATATTATGCTTCATAATATGTGATTTATTACCTCGTATTTGATGTTTAAGGCACCACGTTTTGTATCTTAAGCTTAAACCTTGTGTACATTTTACGTTTACAGCGATTTAACTTGTTGTAACCTTTGCGTATGAACTCCGTTTTCAACTTTCTATATATCCACATGTTCGTATTTGTGAATACATCATTTTATGAATATTATTTATATCAAAATAATATTTGTGTGTTTATCGAATTTCTATACTGTCGTAATTTATTTTACGTTTTTTAAAATGTTTATTCGATAACTGTTTCCAACTAGTGCACGTAGTATTATAATATTCAAGTATAATACAAAGATTATGAAGTTTACATATCAACATGTTAATCTAATGCCTGCTCTAGTTGACTTTTGTTGACTTACGATGACCGATTTTTGACGGTTGTCACAAATAAGGAGTATAACTGTCTTATTAAGATGCTGATATGATAAGACTTTTTATCACATAACTGGATCTACTTATCACTGCCATAAATAATGCCAATACCATATGTGGATTTCGAAACCCATAAGGCCTTAGGCCTTGATTTCGTCCAACCCACATACACAACTCTAATTGTCTTTTGCTCAACTATTGAACAATTACAATTCAGCCCATGTACTTTTAATTAATCTAATTCATACCAAAATTAATTCCAATTAATTTCTGATTAATTATTAATTAAATATTATGATTTTTAATTAATATATTATTCTCATAATATATTAATAAATCATATTTCTCTCTCTCTCTCTTTAAGTTATCTTGTCCTATGCTAGGTTTTGAAGGCAACCCTTTGAAGGCAACCCAAAAGGACTGTGCTGCTATGAATTCAAGTATATTCCTAAATTATAGTCATGGCTTAGACATCTAATCCAACATTCTCCCGCTTGGATAAGTCTATGACTATATTCAATATAGCTTCTAAATTGACCAGCAAATTGTAGCTTCCAAAAGCACGCTGCCGAACTCTGACCCAATCAGTTCTATGTCCTAAGATAAGTGATCATATGATCCTCCATTCTTCAAGATATCATTCGGACTAGAGACATGGATTAGAATCAATCTCAGTCCAATACTGTGTCTCCTGGTTCCGTGATTTGTGATGATATAGGACGTCTAATTGAAAACATCAATTCAGTCCTGGCTAGGCCTAGCACTATAAGTTAATCACCAAATCACCAAGGGACACACGGATATCGATTTTCCTATAAGGGCAAAAGGAATGCATAAACTTCGACTCATATGCTTGTGTCTGTTACTCATCAAATCGCACACAACAATATGTTTTATAACATCAAGTTACCGATGTGTTTACACATTATCAATACACAACCGACTTGCAAATTTTAACTCATATGTCTCCGTTTCAAGACCATAAGATATTATCATCTCAGAATTACTCGTGATTAATCCATGAAGTAATTCTCTGAGCGCGGGTTGGTCCAATACTCAAATCTCTATTTCTAAGTACTCATGAACATTGCAGCAACACCATTGCTAGTCTAACCCCTTAGACAATCTACAATTCAATTCATGACAGTCTTAATTCACTACTTACTTCCAAAAGTATGAGCGACTGTGGACTTTTGAATAATCATATTATTCGGGAAGTAAAACATGCAAAAGTGAAACGTAAAGATCTGACTGGCAGCTAATTCTGCTAATTACCAAGTCTCCACGAGGTAATCACCAAGTCAGATTCATTATAATACTGTTGTATGTGTTTCTTGGTTTCTATTAAACTTTCAATTAAGATTTATATGTCTATTTACTCAAAATGACCTTCACTGTTTCTATGTATCTACATTGATACACATCATTATAGATAATCCGATCGGCCACTTTTCTGACGACATCTCAATGTGTCATCTTCTCTTTCTCTCTCCTGATTCCATTTTGGAAATGGTGGTATCTACTGTGACTTCACATGGTTCTCGGGATCTTTAGTCCAGATGACTGCACCCTAATACGATTTCAAGGTGTTATGATGTGCCGGTGAACCACACGCGCTCCATCAATATACCGATGAAACTCTTTAACCATGAAGTCCTTTAGCACCACATACTGATGTAAATAATTATAGATTTGAAACTCCTTTCAAATTATTATCATTACAGTCACCCTAATCATTTCTCAATGATTTCTCATGTGTGTTCAAATAATCCGTCCATTATTCTCAGCAAGGTTGTATCCTGAATCCAACTTACTATGCTCTAAGCATCAAATCATCAGGACAAGTTCATGACACTTGTGATCGATCCAGGAAGCTTGAGGGATCATATCTATTCCATTCCAAAGCTTTTCAGAATCTAAGAATTATATATAATCCCTATGCCATGACTTTCAGAGACTCTTTCTTACGCATCTTGAATCTTATCAAGATCATACTCATAATGGCTAGGTCTATACTGATGATTTCATCTATATGATAAATGTTTGTAACTACATGAATATCTTGTATCTCTTTTAGATCATGCCAAGTCATTACACTTTGCAATGGTGGAAAATTCCTTTCCTAAAGTCATGCCTCTTGATCTCATCAAGATCATACTTATAATGGCAGGATCTTTACTGATGATGTCATCTATCTGATAGATGCTTTGTGACCACCTATGTATGTTGTATATGTTCTAGACATTTCATAGTGAATCATCTCTTAATGCCAAGTCATTACACTTTGTAATGATAAGAGACGTTTCCTAGAAATGGTATGTAATTGACATACATAGACAGATCACGACACTCCAACTGGCTTTGACACGGTTATAGGAGTCTTTTAGACTATCATAAAATCCAAACCTTTCTGACATGATTAGAGGACTCCTTTATGCTATTCACAAAATCCAAACATTTGGAAAATTTTGATAATCTAAATATCCTTTCTTGCGAGGTGCCCGTGAGATGCATCTCGAGGCTAAGTACCTTTTGTATTGGCATGCTCTTTACGAGTCCCTATTAGTGTGCCAGTAAACCACACACGCTCCACTAATGACTCATAATGTGCAGTTGTAGCAAACAATACTTATTCAGATTTATATCATTTTCTATCGAGAGCGTTTCATTCGGAATCAATTACTTGAATCTGAATATCGCCTCACTCAACCAGATTTGCTCTAAGTACATTTCTATCTATGTTGCTTTCTTTTGATGATTCAATTACTCCCACTGGTTCTTAGGCCAGGTGTAAAATCAGTCAAATTATAACATAGATGGAGTCTCGCCTTTGTGTTCTCTTATTTGGCAGCATCCGGGCTCACCAATGCTTCCAAGTAGTAGGATTGTTTATCCGTACCAACTAAGTGTTTTACGACTAATCGGTATGTCACCCAGATCATAACACTTTATGATGGTGACTAATACTACTGGTCTACGAAGAGAAGAGTATGTCAGGTTCAACAGGAATCCAATCGTTGGTCAAGCCTCAGTGATGACTAGAGGTTCTTTCACTTGGCTAATCCTTGAACACCTTCAGGATCATTCTTACTCCCATTGTATCATTAGAGTGTGAGTCCTTTCTAAAAGAACTCTTCTTGCAAGATGGCTAATGAAACGACACTGCTGATAAGGTTCAGGCCAATCATGAGGTTTGAACGAATGCTATATGACCCTGTACCCTCTATGTACAAGTAGGGTGAACCAACTTTACACTTCAAACGGTGTCTGTGCAACCTACTTAGTCTAAGATGTGGTCGGAATATGGTTTTTGTGGTCTGACTTTGTGAACATTTAGTTTACTGAAGCTTATTGGAAGTGTATCTAATACATTGAGGATCAAACTGTTTCGATCAATGCTCAATTTTCTTCCGTAAGATACATTATAACCATTAATGTTCTTGGAAGAGGATGAACTATGAAACATTTTCTCAGTTTATGTTTTTTACTCAGATTATGTTGATCTTTATACTTCCTTTGAAGTCCTTGAAGAGTTCAAGGTTTTAATTAATCACTTATTCTGATAAGTGAAGTCATATTTGTCATACTGTTTGGCAAATATTATGAAGTATAACTAATTATGGTTTTGCTCACAGATTCGAGCAATTCACTAATGTGTCCATTGCTCATAATCTTAATGTCTTTTACATCTCCATGTAAATTTATGACTTTGCTAATTTGTTCAAGATATGCATTCATCACTTGAATCTAAGTCAACTAATTCTAAAAGCCTATCCATTGGATCTTTCGGTGATACATTTCTTGCAACAATAACTTTATTAAGAACTCACTTCATCATGTGACTCTAAGTCAAATGATTCCAAAGTCCTGTCCATCTATACCTTTGGTTGAAGTGATTCTTATAAAAGTTTACTTTAATAATCATAGAAAACACAATTCATGAATCCAATACACTTTGGATGCATCAACATTCAAGTTATCACTATTTATGCTATTGACACATTCATATACCATTGCAAGGACAATTTAAACAACCATGAAAAATAAATATATTTTATTAAACTAGAAATATCCTCACACAATGTAATATATGAAAACAATGTCATATGCATCTACTAGCTAATAACTAAATCAATTATCTAACTAAACATCAAAACTGCACGAGCTCGTAATCCAATCCGAATGTGCTCCTATGCATCAATGTCCTGCATCCTACTGAGTCCCTTCATACAGTGCAAATGTCACAATCACATTCTGTATCAAGGAATTAAGGATTAGGAGTTTTGAGTTTTTAGATATACCTGAGTTGCTAAACGATTTGGCTTTAAAGCATTTTCCAATCTTTCTGTGACTGTATCCCACCCTGTGGATTCTCTGACAACCGTAAAAAATCAGTCAACATACGTCAACGAAAAACAACAAAAGTCAACTGGAGCATACATTAGACTAACATGTTGAGTGACAACGCCTAGTGATATTAAGTATTTTAGGCGTTGTTGAGTCCTATTCTTGGTAAAATTATATCAAATATGTATGGGTATTCTCACTTTTCGTGTCAGGACTTGTCTGGAGAAAAAGAACAGAAACAGGGACTAAAAGTGTACAAAAAGGAAGAAGTTTGGAAAGAATGCAAAATCAAAGAAACACGTACGCGCGCCGCGGATTTCCATTCTGCACGACGCGGGCGTATGGCGGTGGAACACATTTGAATGACGAAAAAATGGGGAACGGATAAGTACGCGCGCCGCTGATTTCACTTCTGCGCGGCGCGGTCACGGGAAATTTGCAACTATAAATAGAGGCATTTCCAGCCGAAAACCCTAGCAAAGACCCGGTGTAAACATCAACCTAGAAGCTCTTTGACTCGATGATTCATTTCAGCAAGCTCATATTTGGTATTTTCATGTTTTAGATTTTATTTCATTTTAGTTGAACATTTGTAAGCTTTGAGTTGAGTCTTTGGGTGTGACAACCATTGATCTCAGGCTTAGGGTTCTGTTTTAGTAGTATTTAGTTACTGATTTTGTATTTGGAATTCGGATTTGGTGAATGAAATCATTTGGTTACATTTAATATTGATTTTTCGATATTTGAATGTTTGTGTTTGGTTATATGATCGATTGTGTTTTGGATTGTGTTTGTAACTTGGTTGGGACTGTTTTCCTTTGCTGAGAACAGTAGCTAATTAGGTTAAGGTTAAGCATTAAGCCTTGGCTAGTAATTGTTCAATAGGACTTTAACTAGCGGTAGTTTATGCTTTGCTTGGTTTTTGCTAGTTTGAATGCCTTCAATTGCTTCTGATCCAGAGATGTACTTCTGAGTTCAGAAAGTAACTAGGTCATTTGAGCTTGGCTAAGCTTGGCTAGAGTATTTGAATATTTTTTTGAGGTAGTAAGATAGAAATTAGTTCCTCCGACTATAGCTGTGACACTATTAGTTGGCAATCTCTCATCTAGTCTAACCACGTAGCTCCTGTGGATCGACCCTGACTCCACTATACTAGTGAATGTTAGGTTATCTCTTATTTTTGACCGCATGACGACCTCTGCGTGCACGTCAAATTTTGGCGCCGTTGCCGGGGAGCTGTGAGCTTAGGTTAGGTGAGCAGTAGGAACTTGTTTCTTGCTTTTTGAAATTTCATTTTTGGTAAGTTTTGATTTGTGATTTTTGTGGGCGTATTGCACTAGTGCATGCGTACCCGCAGGGGGAAGCAACTATCCCCATTGCAGTTTGATTCTGAGATTGAGCGTACTGCGCGCAAACTCCGTGCCCGTAGGCGTTTAAACATCATGAATTATAGTCAAGTTAGAAGTAGTCCGGTCAGTGTTGCCCAGGATCCATCAGGTGAGGCAACTGGGAGGTTTTCTATCCCTCCGCTTTCGGAATTTCAGTTTGGAAGAACGAGTGCTTCTGGTGGTGCAGTTTCAGCCCCTGCACCCATACCACCATGCACTCCTCCTTCCATCCCATCATTTACACCCGCTTCACAACCCCAATCCACCAATCCATTTACATCTGCTATGACTTGGGGAGAGCCGACCCGAGATGGCACCCCAACTCCTAGACAGCATACACCAACATCACAACCACAACATGTTCTCTTTAAACCTCAACCCACTTTTCAACCAACACAACCTATACACTTTCAATCACCGCCTCAGCCTCAACATCATTACCCAGAGACGGAGGAAGTATATGACGAGGAAGATGAAGGATGGATGCCACTAGCATCTCAACCACAATGGAACCGAGGTCGGGGACCTCCCAGGCGAGCACTACAATACCACCCACCAGGTCAGCGGGAGTACAATGATCATCTTTACGGTAACCCCGCCCAACCTTTACATTTTGCACAACCGAGACGGCAATCGGTTGCATCACATTTCCAACCGCGGGAATATGATGATTCGTCGCCAATCTATATTCCTGATAACATAGATTCGCAAGTAGAGATTAGACCTCAGTTATTAGGAATATTACCAGAATTCAGAGGATATAAGTAGGATGATCCCTATAACCATTTATATGAATTCTTAGAGATCGCTAATGCTAATAATCCCAGAAACACAAATAGAAATATTTTTAGGCTTAGACTGTTTCCGTTCACTCTTAAGGACAAAGCCAAGTATTGGTTCACATCGTTGCCATCGAACAATATTACTACGTGGGATCAGCTCAAGGCAAAATTCCTTCAAGAATTTTATCCAGCGAGCAAGACAACTGAAGTCAGGAGGGTCATCCAGGATTTCCAGCAAAAACCTGGAGAAGCTTTTCATGAAGCCTTCGATAGATTGAAGGAGTTGCTGCGATCTTGTCCGCATCACGAGATTCCCAGATGGCAGTTGGTCAAGTTATTCTTTGAGGGAGTTAGCGAAACACACCAGGCCATGATAAATGCCTCCTCAAGTGGGACATTCATGTGGCAGGATCCAGAAGAAGCCTGGCAGTTTTTGGAGCAGTTGAGTAATGGCTCCAAAGCAAATTTCTCCACCAGGAAGACTACAAGTACGGCGGCAGCAGTAGGAGTTGATGCTGATTGGAAAAAAGAAGTGAAAAAGGAAATCAGTGAATTGAACAGAAAGTTTGATAGGCTTATGGCAACATTACAAAATGGACCGCCAAATTCATCACAAGAAGGTCAAGGAGGATCTAAGATGCAGGAAGCTAATCAAGTTTACGGCCAGGGTCAAGGTCAACACAATAATGGACGACCCTACAGGCCATACAACCAAGGACAGCAACAAAATTTCAGGCAGAACAATTATCAGAATCAATCAAATAGTCAGCCTAGAAACCAGCAACCTGCAAACAATGGAAACAACAACAACAGGGGGCCCACCAATGCTGCCAACAACGCCCCAGGGACCCAAGAAGAGATGATATCAAAAAATGTATGACATGGTCACTGCGACTCAACAACAATCTCAAGCGAATGCAAAAGCTATCGCAAATATGGAAAGACAAATAGGTCAAATGGCTGCAGATCAGCAAAAGAGAGATAATGGCAAGCTGCCAAGTGCCACTGAAGTCAACCCTATGCATAATCAACGCCCAGGGAAGGAACAAGTCAATACTGTCGAATCAGGATGGCGAAAGGTCACTCTGGAGGATTTGTTCGAGGTAGGGAATGAAATGAAACCAGGGGAAGAAGGAAAGGCTTTAGAAAGTGAGGAAAGCAAAAAGGGAGAAGTTCCGGTTGAGAATGGCACTCAACCAGAAATAGACAAAAAGGTCCAAAAGGAAGAACAACCAACGATAGCAGGGATCAAACAAAAGAAGAAGAATAAGAAAGAAAAGAAGAAGCAGGAAGCATCTAGACCGACGGGACCCTTAATGAATCAGCCCCTATGGGATGAGCTTAAGGATGCTCCCGAGGACACCAAGATTCTTCAAGAGATGTGTGAACAGAATGAGAAACGCAAAGCACCTACGCCAAAAACGGTGAGATTGACTGTGAGAGCCAGCGAAGCATTGTTGGGTACACTGCCCAGAAAGGAAAAGGACCCCAGGTCACCATTGATCACTACAACTGTAGGAGACGTGGTTATTCGAAACACTCTTTTAGATTTGGGAGCAAGTGTCAATATCTTGCCAGGATACCTGTACGACAAGTACAAGAACGAAGAAATTGAGCCAGCAGAAGTTGTACTACAGTT
This sequence comes from Cichorium intybus, assembly GCA_023525715.1. Taxonomy (NCBI): domain Eukaryota; kingdom Viridiplantae; phylum Streptophyta; class Magnoliopsida; order Asterales; family Asteraceae; genus Cichorium; species Cichorium intybus. Next base: position 96,175,401 of record CM042017.1, read on the forward strand.
GGCTGATCAATCCACTAAGGTATCTAGGGGAAGTTGACAAACGTCATAGTCAAAGTTGGGGACTTTTTCTATCCTATAGATTTTCTGGTCATGGAATATGAAAGTCCAGACGATGCGCCTGCGCTTATCTTGGGGCGTCCATTTTTAGCTACCGCTGGGTCAGTGATCGATTGCAAGACTGGAGATATGGATATTTTCTTCGGGACCAGGAAAAGAAGATTGAATATGTTTGGGAACCCGATATCATTACCTTCAGAGGAAAATGGCAAACCAGCAGACAGGAAAACATTGATGGAACCAGGAATCAGAAGCAAAGAAAAGATATGGACACGTACAGGAGAGGGGGGAAAAGAGGAAATCTTAAAGGAAACTAAGGATCACCCGTTATCCGCCATCGACAAGGAACAATTGCTGGAAATGATAGAGATGATGGAAGCAAGGCATCAGCAATATGAAAGAGAATCCAGAAAACGAGAAGCGAATGTTTTCGAGCTATTGAAATCTCAACAACAATGGATCAGCGGTGTGAGTGATCGGATGACCCAACTCACATCCCTTCTGACAATGATGGCTAATAATTTCATGCCAGAATACCAGCAAATGTCATCAAGAGGTCAAGAAGAAGAAGAAGGGTCAGCTTAGGAGCAGCACGTCTGGCTGAAGACGTTAAACTTAGCGCTTGTTGGGAGGCAACCCATCGTGTCATAGGTAGGTTTTATAGGATTAATTTAGAAAATACATCAATCTTTTGCAGGTATTAGTGGTCTGAAGCAAGTGTGGGGTCGTGTGAAAAGTTTTGAAATCTTCAAGACCGCGTCGCGGATTTTTGAATTGCGCGACGCGGGTTCGAAACTCAACCCGATGCGCAGGGGTTGATTTGGTGACACACGCGTCGCGGAAACGGGAAATGCGCGCCGCGGGAAATGATCAGACGGTTTTTGCCCTTATACGGTGAGCCGCGGCTCACAACTCAAATCACACGACTCGGGCTCTGGTGATCAAAAATTTCTTGCAATTTTTCTTGCTCATTGTGTTTCTACTACCAAGGTACGCTCTTTTAACTATCTATCAGCTGTTTAAACTAGTTATTAGGTAGTTAATTTTAGGGTTTTATTCCAAAAAGTTCAAAAACTTAGAATCACTAATGCTAGCTTATAGGGTGTTTGTTTTGCCAAATGGATACCCTAGATAAGCTAGTCGGTGCTTTGGCTACCTTGTGGTATGATTTAAATGAGATTTAGCAGGTTAAAATAGGGATTTGATCCCGGGTTTTTGAAACAGGCGTACGCCGCGCCGCGCCCTTGCTCTTTGGCCGCGCCGCGGTGCGGCGGGGAAGAAAAGGACTAATTTTGCAAAATTTTTTGTTTTGTGCTATGTGTCTTCTTTTGCAGACGATGTTCAGATTGGACCACGCCTTCCTTCAGTTTCCTGCGGGACTTGACAGTTCAGTGGAGTACATTTCACGACGGGATGCATTGACCAGTCGCCGGGTTCTCGAGGCGACAGTTATAGACCGGGACATCTTGAGGGACGCAGGGCTCTGGGGTGCGATCGAGCCGTTTCTGCATCGCACCTGGACCCATGAGGAGGCATCGTTCACCTGCCGGGGTTGGGACAGGATTATGGCCACGGACGAGGACGTGGTCTACACGGAGTTGCTACTGGAGTTCATCTCCACCATCCAGTTCGCACCACGGGCGGGGGACCCACGCTCCAGATTGGTGCGTTTTCGTTTGGGAGGTGTGCACAGGGAGTGCAACCTCCGGGAGTTCGGGAGGCGCACAGGCATCAACACTGAGCAGGTCCTCCAGCACCGTTACTTCACCCGGTTCTTCGGGTCGTGCATCCAGGGGGAGCCTGAGCGCCCTCCCAACATGGAGGTTTGGACACCGTTGTCCAATGTTATGTACGAGGCGGGGACCTCGAGGGAGAGCCACCTCCGCGACCCACTTCACCGCCTTATGCACCGGATCGTCTCCACCTCCATCATGCATCGGGAGGGGGGGCGAGAAGGTGTCGGGCGATGACATGACGTATTTGTGGATCCTCCTCGACCCGTCCCGATTCCTCCATCTCCCCTACGCTCTTGCGACCGCCCTCTCCACTCATTCGACCGGCGCCTCCTCCAGCAGTCCACTAGCCAGGGGGTACTTCATTACCCGCCTGGCCCGCCCTTTTGGTATCCTCACTGCCCCCGTGGCAGCTTCCTTGACCGCTCTGCCTCCATCGCGCACTACAGCACGCACTTTGGAGAGGATGCAGCTCATTGAGCTGCAGCGCCCGGGGCAGTACATTCGGGCAGCGATCGAGCCTATTTAGGCACCCCAGCCTACATACGCCCAGCCCGGCAGGAGACGCCGGAGACCAGAGCCAGCAGCACCAGAGCCGGCACAGCCGCAGCCGGAGCAGGTCGACCCATCAGCCCTCCGCCGGTTGGAGGCCAGGGTCACGCGGATTGAGGATCAGCTTATGAGAGTCCTGGACCAGCTCGAGTGGATCGGGGAGGTACTTATCCAGACCGCATCAGCACAGGGTAGACGCCCCCGACCATTCCCAGCCAGGTCCTACGATCACGAGGCTGGATCCTCCAGGCCACCGGGTAGTGATTGATGTACTTTTTCTTTATTTCTTCTTTTTATATTTTTAGGATATATGTATAAACTTATGACACTTCTATCTGTATAGTTTTTATCCATATTTTATTTTTGCCATGTTTGTTTTAATTTATGTGTTGAGTTTGCATGATATACTAAATTGAGAAGGAGTTGTCTCAGACAAGTGTGGGGTCACCGTGCCCCTCCACTTGTCTTGACCACCGGCGTGTCCTACTGTAGCGCTACAACTCCAGCATATGAATCGGGGACCTTTCTGTACGCAATTATACCTGTGATATTGAGTACCAAGCAGTCTACCGTCCAAAAAGGGGTAACTCTTTCTCCCTTGTTTTGAATTAATTTTTGTACAACGGGGACGTTGTACGGTTTTAAGTGTGGGGTGTGGACGGTCGAAAGAGATTTTTTTGAAATTTTTTGCTTAAATGATCAATTTTTCAATTTTTAGCAATATTTTTCAAAAATTTTAATGAATTGCAATTTTGAAATGAATGGTTTGTGATTGTGATAGCACTAGTATTTTTCAAGAAATACTATTTAATTGTGAGCATGCTATTAGTTAGTCAAATAAGTTGAGTTTTACGAGTTTAGAAGATTGAGCTGTTTTAAGATTGGAATTTAGGAAGGAAAAGTCAATCTGTGGCCTTTGTTGTTCGAGCCGGTAGGTCTAAAATGGGTGGACTTTACGCACCTTACCACCTAAGATCGTCTGGTCTGGGATGGTATTTCTGAAAGCTCGTTACACGGACAACATCGAAAGTCATGGACATTTCCTTAATGGCCTTTAGAATCTAAATGAGTAAGTACACTTCATTGTGGACAGAAAGTTTGTAATCAAGGGTTCTCTAGAAAGCCATGAATTCCAAAGAACAACTCAATTATGTTTTCACAAACTATTCCACTCTAACTCGGGAGACAATAAACTTTGAAGCTGAACACAGTCAGAAATTGTTTGATTCTTTATTATAATTCGTTAAAAACTCTCTTGCTTGGGGACAAGCAAGGCACAAGTGTGGGGTGTTTGACAACGCCTAGTGATATTAAGTATTTTAGGCGTTGTTGAGTCCTATTCTTGGTAAAATTATATCAAATATGCATGGGTATTCTCACTTTTCGTGTCAGGACTTGTCTGGAGAAAAAGAACAGAAACAGGGACTAAAAGTGTACAAAAAGGAAGAAGTTTGGAAAGAATGCAAAATCAAAGAAACACGTACGCGCGCCGCGGATTTCCATTCTGCACGACGCGGGCTTATGGCGGTGGAACACATTTGAATGACGAAAAAACGGGGAACGGATAAGTACGCGCGCCGCTGATTTCACTTCTGCGCGGCGCGGTCACGGGAAATTTGCAACTATAAATAGAGGCATTTCCAGCCGAAAACCCTAGCAAAGACCCAGTGTAAACATCGACCTAGAAGCTCTTTGACTCGAGGATTCATTTCAGCAAGCTCATATTTGGTATTTTCATGTTTTAGATTTTATTTCATTTTAGTTGAACATTTGTAAGCTTTGAGTTGAGTCTTTGGGTGTGACAACCATTGATCTCAGGCTTAGGGTTCTGTTTTAGTAGTATTTAGTTACTGATTTTGTATTTGGAATTCGGATTTGGTGAATGAAATCATTTGGTTACATTTAATATTGATTTTTCGATATTTGAATGTTTGTGTTTGGTTATATGATCGATTGTGTTTTGGATTGTGTTTGTAACTTGGTTGGGACTGTTTTCCTTTGCTGAGAACAGTTGCTAATTAGGTTAAGGTTAAGCATTAAGCCTTGGCTAGTAATTGTTCAATAGGACTTTAACTAGAGGTAGTTTATGCTTTGCTTGGTTTTTGCTAGTTTGAATGCCTTCAATTGCTTCTGATCCAGAGATGTACTTCTGAGTTCAGAAAGTAACTAGGTCATTTGAGCTTGGCTAAGCTTGGCTTGAGTATTTGAATATTGTTTTGAGGTAGTAAGATAGAAATTAGTTCCTCCGACTATAGCTGTGACACTATTAGTTGGCAATCTCTCATATAGTCTAACCACGTAGCTCGTGTGGATCGACCCTGACTCCACTATACTAGTGAATGTTAGGTTATCTCTTATTTTTGACCGCATGACGACCTCTGCGTGCACGTCATTGAGATGTAAACTTCATAATCTTTGTATTATACTTGAATATTATAATACTACGTGCACTAGTTGAAAACGATTATCGAATAAACACTATAAATACGTATGATAAATTACGACAGCGTAGAATTTCGATAAACACACAAATATTATTCTGCTATAAATAATATTTATAAAATGATGTATTCATGAATACAAACCTGTGGATATAAGGAACGTTGAAAACAGAGTTCGTACGCAAAAGTTACAACAAGTTAAATCGATGTGAACGGTAAATGTACATAGGGTTTAGGCTTAAGATACAAAACGTGGTGTGTTAAACATCAAATACGAGGTAATAAATCATATATTATGAAGCGTAATATTATCTAGTATTTATTTCCAAAGCCAAAGATAATTGTCGGTAAAATGTTAAAAATCGCGTAATCGGACGAATACCCGTTTAAACGTGTATTTCATCGTCAAACGAGTTACGACACAATCTAAAAAAAATGTTTAACAATGTTTTTATATATAATATTGTTATAAATTCAGCGTTACCACGACAATTATGAACAAACTAAAAACTAGAATATAGATGAAAAAAGAAAGAAAGCTTGAGAGCTTGGAGCGAGTAGAGAGAGTTTATATCACTTGTGAAAGAGTTGATATGAGATGCATTTTCTTCCTTACATTGATGGTCTATTTATACTACCAAGTTTACTATTCAAATATAGTTGTTTAATTGGTAAATGCAAAGTGATGACATAATGTTGTCATTCACCAATTACTTGTAACACTCCCCCTTGAATGACATCATTCTACATCAGAGTTCAACTTTGAAGTACTGCCTCATTAAAAACCTTGCTAGAGAAAACCCAATGGGAAAAAACTTTAGCGAAGGGAAAAAGAGTGCAGTGTCTAGTTGACTCCCCCTCATTTAGATATCGAATGACCATTATGTATTGTGTAGATGTATCATTCCAATACCATGAACATGTTTTCTAAAGATCTTGGTAGGAAGTGCCTTTGTGAAAAGATCTGCTGCATTGTTGCTAGATTGAACATATTTTAGTTCAATCTGTTGATTCTTTATACGCTCTTGAGTGTATTCAAAAAACTTTGGAGGAATATGTTTTGTCCTGTCGCTTTTGATGTACCCTTCTTTCATTTGAGCGACACATGCTGCATTATCTTCATATATTAAGGTTGGAGATTTATCTTTATCTATTCCACAAGAGGTCAGGATAAGTTGTGTTATCGATCTTAACCATGTACATTCTCTACTAGCTTCATTTAGAGCACTTACTTCTGCATGATTTGAAGATGTGGCGACGAGTGTTTGCTTTTGAGAACGCCAAGATATTGCAGTACCTCCACTCATGAATACATATCCAGTTTGAGATCTAGCTTTATGAGGATCAGACAACTAACCTGCATCTGCATAACCAATCAAGCCTTGTTTTGAACTATTAGGAAAAAATAATCCTAAATCAGTAGTTCCGCGAAGGTATCGTAATATGTGCTTGATTCCATTCCAGTGTCTTTTTGTTGGAGATGAACTAAATCTTGCTAATAGATTTAATGCAAAAGAAATATCAGGTCTAGTACAATTAGTAAGATACATAAGAGCTCCAATTGCATTAAGATATGGTACTTCTGGACCAAGAATTTCTTCATTTTCCTCACAAGGGCGATATGGATATTTGTCAATATTTAGTGATCTAACAATCATTGGAGAGCTTAAAGGTTTGGCTTTATCCATATTAAAACGTTTCAAGACCCTTTCTGTATAGTTTGATTGATGGACAAGTATCCCATTTGGCATATGCTCAATCTGTAAACCAAGACAATATTTGGTTTTCCCAAGGTCTTTCATTTCAAATTCTTTCTTTAAAAATTCAATCACTTCGAGGATTTCTTTATTCGTCCCAATAATGTTTTGATCATCAACATAGACGGCTATAATCAGATATCCAGATGTTGTTTTCTTAATAAATACACACGGACAAATAGTATTGTTTTTATAGCCTTTGCTTATTAAGTAATCACTTAGACGATTGTACCACATACGTCCAGATTGCTTTTAACCCATACAATGATCTTTGCAGTTTGATAGAATACATTTGTTTGGGTTTTGCACTTAATGCTTCTGGCATTTTAAATCCTTCGGGGATTTTCATATATATATCACTGTCAAGTGATCCATATAAGTAAGCAGTAACAACATCCATAAGATGCATATCTAAATTTTCAGAAACTGCTAGACTGATTAAATATCTGAAAGTGATTGCATCCATAACAGGAGAATATGTTTCTTCATAATCGATTCCCGGCCTTTGAGAAAAACCCTGAGCAACGAGCCTGGCTTTGTATCTCACAATTTCATTTTTCTCATTTCTTTTTCGTATAAAAATCCATCTGTATCCCAATGGTTTCACAACTCCAGGTGTGAGTATAATAGGTCCAAAAACCTTTCTGTTATTGAGAGACGTTAATTCAGCTTGCATGGCCTCTTTCCATTTACCCTAATCCTGTCTATTTTGGCATTCAATGACAGATTGTGGTTCTGGATCCTGATTGATAATATTGCATGCAACTGAATAAGAAAATATTATATCTTCTAATTCATATTGGCTCCTTACTATTTTTATATGACCATAATTAATTTCAATCTCCTTATCATTTATTTCCTCAACTGGGGAAGTAATGTTATTTTGTGTTTCTTCATGAACACTTTCATTATGCTCAAACATATTTTCCATTCCTCTTCTTTTTCTAGGATTTGCATCCTTAGAACCAAATGGCCTTCCACGCTTCAGGCGTGCTTTGGATTCTTGAGTTACTTTTTCATCAGATTGTCTATCTGGGAGTTCAATTCGAGCTGGACCATTAACAGCAGGTATATATGATTTAGTAACTCTTTTTGTATCAGTAAATGCATCAGGTAATTGATTTGCAACTTCTTGCAAATGTATTATTTTTTGAACACCCATCTCACATTCTTGTGTGCGAGGATCAAGATATGATAAAGAAGGTTCATACCATGAAACATTCTTTTCTTGGGTTTTTATTTCTCCCCCAAGTGTTGGGAAATTTTCTTCATTGAAATGGCAATCAGCAAGACATGCTGTAAACATATCACCTGTCAAAGGTTCAAGATATCTTATTATTGAATTTGTTTCAAAACCAACATATATTCCCAACCTCCTTTGAGGAGCCATTTTTGTACGTTGTGGTGGAGCAATAGGAACATATACTGCACTTCCAAAAATTTTAAGGTGGGATATATCTGGTTCTTTTCCAGAAACAAGTTGAAAGGGAGAATATGTATGATATGCACTTGGTCTCATACGAATCAGTGATGCAGCATGTAAAATTGCATGACCCCATATGGAAACTGGAAGTTTTGTTCTCATTATTAATGGTCTAGCTATTAATTGGAGACGTTTAATCAGTGATTCTGCTAAACCATTTTGAGTGTGTACATGTGCAACTGGATGCTCAACAGTAATTCATATAGACATATAATAATCATTAAATACTTGAGACGTAAACTCACCTGCATTATCAAGTCTCACTTTATTGATGTTATAATCAGGAAAATGTGCTCTCAGTTTAATAATCTGAGTTAGGAATTTTGCGAATGCCATGTTACGAGTTGATAATAGGCAAACATGAGACCATCTAGTTGATGCATCTATTAAGACCATAAAGTATTTAAATGGTCCAGAAGGTGGATGAATTGGTCCACATATGTCTCCTTGAATTCTTTCTAGAAATGTAGGTGATTCCCTTTCAACTTTCATTGGTGAAGGTCTTGTAATTAATTTCCCAAGGGAACAAGAAATACACGGGTTATTATTACCTATTTGAGGGAACTTCTGGTCCTTCAATGGATGCCCAAATGTATTTTCAATTATTCGGCGCATCATTGTTAATCCTGGATGACCCAGCCTATCATGCCACAAACTAAATATTCTAGGATCACAAAATTTTTCTTTAACCACCAAATTTGAGTCAACTATATTTATATATGTAAAATGTAAACTAGAATCAAATTGTGGTAATTTCTCCAATATATGGTTTTCATTTATTATAAACATATATTTCTTGTTTCCTATTGTTTTGGTGAATGTGTCATATCCGTTAAGATATATATCATTAAAACCCAATAAATTTCTGTTTAACTTTGGGGAAAATAACGCATTACTGATTACAAACTTCGTACCATTAGGTAACATGAAACAAGCATTTCCTGCTCCTACGATCAAGTCTACAGGACCTGATATTGTATTTATGTGCCCTTTTACGGGTTTTAGTGTGGAAAAATATTTCTTTGTTTTCAAGATGGTGTGTGTGGTACCACAATCAATTATTAAGAGTTCTCCAAGATTTCCTTGGTTTTGTGCTACAGTTGAACTCATTTTGAACTTCATATAAGAAAAATAAATGATGAGTTATGAACACAATTTTAATAAAAGTGACCCACAAAAAACTTCATTAAGAAAGAAAAACATTACAATGAAAATTAAAAAACATGTTACAAAAAGGAAACTAGTTTTCTAGGATGTCTAAATCATTGCAAAAGTCTAGAGTGTTTAGTTCAATGTTTCCTAAATCAACACCATCGATGAGGTTGACTTCTTTCCCCTTTCCTTTAATGGAATCTTGGTAAAGTTTACAAAGATGGGGATCTGTACGACAGGTCCTTGACCAATGACCTGTGCTACCACATCTATAACAAGAACCTCCGGGGTTCTGTGATGTTCCGGCATCATTTCCTTTTTCTTGTGGTTGGAAATTATTTCCTTGTGGAGTGTGTTGATTATTGTTTCTTTGACCACGCCCACGGTTATAAGGATGGCCGCGTCCACGACCCTGAGTATAACCGCGCCCAAAATTTTGGTTTTGGTTAAAATGGTCTCGACCGCGACCACGGCCTCGTCCACGTCCACGACCACGACCACGTCCTCGTCCATACGAATTATTTCTAGGCTCATAAGTGATAGTATCACTTGCTTCAGGAAGTGCTACTGAACCTGTTGGACGGGACTGGTGGTTCTTTATTAATAGTTCATTATTTTGTTCAGCAACAAGGAGAAGTGTATTAATCTCAGAATATTTTTTGAGCTTTTGCATACGATATTGTTGTTGCAATGTCATATTTGATGCATGGAATGTGGAGAGAGTTTTCTCCAACATTGAAGCATCAGAAACCTCTTCCCCACAAAATTTTAGTTGTGAACATATTCGAAATAATGCGGAATTATAGTCATGTACCTTTTTGAAGTCTTGAAACCTCAACGATAACTACTCAGCCCTAGCACTTGGAAGTATAACTTCCTTTTGGTGATCAAATCTTTCTTTTAAGCTTTTCCAAAGAGTGCTAGGATCGGTGGTATTGAGGTATTCATACCTCAACATTTGATCGATGTGTTTGCGAAGGAAAATTATTGCACGTGCTTTATCTTGCGACGTGCACTTATTTTTTTCTTTTATAGTTTCAGATAAATCCATGGACACAAGATGCATCGTAACATCTATAGTCCAAGGCATGTAGTTCTTTCCGCTGACTTCAAGAGTGGTAAATTCAAGCTTTGCAATGTTTGACATATTGTAGTTCCTAAGAAAAATAAAACTCATTAAATTTGTCGTTTAAAGGTGGGGATGAGTTTTACTATTTCTATTATAGTTACAGACATAATTAAATAGATGAATCTTCTCAAATTCCTTTTATTTTAAAATTTAAAATTTTATTTTTTAATCAGTTGCGCATAAATAAACGTTAGTATATATAAATAGATGTCAGAGCATGAAAAATAGTTAGTATAGATAAATAAACGTTAGTGTGCGTAAATAAACATTAGTTTATATAAATAAGCGTTAGTATACATAAATAAATGTTAGTATGCGTAAATAAATGTTAGTTTGCATAAATAAATGTTAGTTGCCGTAAATAAACGTTAGTTGCATAAATAAACGTTAGTTGCCGTAAATAAACGTTAGTTTGCATAAATAAATGTTAGTATACATAAATAAATGTTAGTTGCATAAATAAAAACTAGTATGCGATAATAAAAGTTAGTTTGCACTAATAAATGTCAATGAAGCATAAATAAAGTTAAAATAAGAAATAAACTTCGTTAGTAGTCATAACGTCAAGGATACATAAGAAAAGAAATTTGTTAGTAGTCATAACTTCGAGAATAAAATGTTCTTTTTTTTGTTGTCGTTATTATTATTATTATTATTATTAATTAACATTCTAGTTTTGATGATATTACATACCTTGATTAAGATCGATGTGTCTTTTAATTGCCTTCGTTAGAGCGTCATGCTGATAACGTGTTATAAATTCAGCGTTACCACGACAATTATGAACAAACTAAAAACTAGAATATAGATGAAGAAAGAAAGAAAGCTTGAGAGCTTGGAGAGAGTAGAGAGAGTTTATATCACTTGTGAAATAGTTGATATTAGATGCATTTTCTTCCTTACATTGATGGTCTATTTATACTACCAAGTCTACTATTCAAATATAGTTGTTTAATTGGTAAATGCAAAGTGATGACAAAGTGATGAAATAATGTTGTCATTCACCAATTACTTGTAACAAATATTTATTTGTAACATTGTTTATTTAAAAACTCATAAAATTACGCTAAAACGTCTTACAGTTTTATAAAAACCACTTGTTTTTATATAAAAGAGTAGCATTTTTATAAAAACAACCCACCCACCCCCTACCCCCCATCGGCTGCATTGAGCCTCTCCACCATCCCATCTTTGTCATTAAACCTCAATTTCCAAGGCTCTAGACTAAAGGCTACGAAAACATCTCATTATGGATGTTGTAAGGCATCTCTTGGAACTTGCAACTAGTTGGTGCCTTAAGCTTCACAATCACCAACACAATCCTCCACCCCTTTCTCCCAAGAACTCGATCACACAATCTCCTTCCTCTCTTCTCTCCTAGTCTCTACCACCACCACCATCTCCCAAATCCTTGCATCTTCAAGTTTTTTTTCAAACTAATTGGTAAGTTGTGTTTCTCTCATGATTATAAGACTTTCTATATCAATTTCACCACTTTTACACACACTAACATCCACTAAATTCGTTGGGTAATAGCATTATTCAAAGGTCATTGAGCTCCATCATTCATCATCTTCAAAAGTCTTGCAAACCATCTTGGTAAGTTATGTTCATGTAGTAGTTTTAAGGTTCCTAATACTTTCATTTACTCTTTTACACACAAATACTCATGGAAATCCTTTGGATAATAGTTTTGTCCAAGAGTCCCTCGATTTCCAAAGCCTAACACTTCACCCTTTCTACCAAGATCCTTAGATCCATCACTCAAGGTGAGTTCATACCCCTCATTTTCACTTTTATCCAAGTTTTAGGGGAAGAATACAAGTTTAACCATGAATATGATGTATTTATGTAAAGTTTACAATATGTTCTAGACAAATGATATGCTTACATGTTATGTTCTTGAAATGTTATGTGCTTCAAAGTAGTCATCTTATTCTAAAGTGAATGGCACAAATAAAACGTTCGTGGTAAACTATTATACATATTTAGTTTAAGGAAATAATCATTTAGACTTTTACACATATTTGTCACAAATAAAACTATATGGTTTATCTTATGGACAAAATGGACATAAATATGATATCCATCTGACTACTTGACAAAGGATGTGAAAATGTGCTTTATTAAAATGGTCAAGTAAACATGATACCACAACTTTTACGTCAAAACTATTATATAAGTAAAAAGAATGTTATTACAACGTAGCTAAGACTTTTGGACTTTTAACATCATAATAAGGTTTGAGATTATTATTTATAAAGAAGTTGAAATTTTAAAATGTAAAGGACTATACTTTTAGTAACAAGTGCTAGAATGACTATTTAGAAAAATCACTATTATTTCCAATAAACGACGAGATTTAAAAATGTGATGCCATCACTTTACTAAAATGACTAATATGAACTCTTTACCATGACGTATTGTATTACTTCAAAACTATCTTGATATTGTTATAAATTCAGCGTTACCACGATAATTATGAACAAACTAAAAACTAGAATATAGATGAAGAAAGAAAGAAAGCTTGAGAGCTTGGAGAGAGTAGAGAGAGTTTATATCAATTATGAAAGAGTTGATATGAGATGCAATTTCTTCCTTACATTGATGGTCTATTTATACTACCAATTTTACTATTTACATATAGTTGTTTAATTGCTAAGTGGAAAGTGTTGACATATTGTTGTCATTCACCAATTACTTGTAACAGTCCCCGTTGAATGACATCATTCTACATCAAATCTCAACAGTACTGCCTCAGTAAAAACCTTTGCTAAAGAAAACCCAGTGGGAAAAAACTTTAGCGAAGGAAAAAGAGTCCAGTGTCTAGTTGACTCCCCCTCATTTAGATATCTAATGACCATTATGTGTTGTGCAGGTGTCGTATTCCAATACCATGAACATGTTTTCTAAAAATCTTGGTAGGAAGTGCCTTTGTGAAAAGATCTGCTGCATTGTTGCTAGATTGAACATATTTTAGTTCAATCTATTGATCCTTTATATGCTCTTGAGTGTATTCAAAAAACTTTGGAGGAATATGTTTTGTTGTGTCGCTTTTGATGTACCCTTATTTCATTTGAGCTACACATGCTGTATTATCTTCATAGATTAAGGTTGGAGAATTATCTTTATCTATTCCACAAGAAGTCAGGATAAGTTGTGTTATCGATCTTAACCATGTACATTCTCTACTAACATCATTTAGAGCAATTACTTCTGCATGATTTGAAGATGTGGCGACGAGTGTTTGCTTTTGAGAACACCAAGATATTGTAGTACCTCCATTCATGAATACATATCCAGTTTGACATCTAGCTTTATGAGGATCAGAGAAGTAACCTGCATCTGCATAACCAATCAAGCCTTGTTTTGAACCATTAGAAAAAAATAAATCTAAATTAGTAGTTTCGCGAAGGTATCGTAATATGTGCTTGATTCCATTCCAATGTCTTTTTATTGGAGATGAACTAAATCTTGCTAATAGATTTACTTCAAAAGAAATGTCAGGTCTAGTACAGTTAGTAAGATACATAAGAGCTCCAATTGCATTAAGATATGGTACTTCTGGACCAAAAATTTCTTCATTTCCTCGCAAGGGTGATATGGATCTTTGTCGATATTCAGTGATCTAACAATCATTGTAGATCTTAAAGGTTTGTTTATCCATATTAAAACGTCTCAAGACCCTTTCTGTATAGTTCGATTGATGGACAAGTATACCATTTGGCGTATGCTCAATCTGTGAACCAAGACAATATTTGGTTTTCCCAATGTCTTTCACTTCAAATTCTTTCTTTAAAAATTCAATCATTTCAAGGATTTCTTTATTCGTCCCAATAATGTTTAGATCATCTACATAGACGGCTATAATCACATATGTAGATATTGTTTTCTTAATAAATACACACTGACAAATAGTATTGTTTTTATAGCCTTTGCTTATTAAGTAATCGCTTAGACGATTGTACCACATACGTCCAGATTGCTTTAACCCATATAATGATCTTTGCAGTTTGATAGAATACATTTGTTTGGGTTTTGAACTTAATGCTTCTGGCATTTTAAATCCTTCGGGGATTTTCATATATATATATATATATATATATATATATATATATATATATATATATATATATATATATATATATATATATATATATATATATATATATCACTGTCAAGTGATCCATATAAGTAAGCAGTAACAACATACATAAGATGCATATCTAAATTTTTTGAAACTGCTAGACTGATTAAATATCTGAAAGTGATTGCATCCATAACAGGAGAATATGTTTTTTCATAATCGATTCCCGGCCTTTGAGAAAAACCCTGAGCAACGAGCCTGGCTTTGTATCTCACAATTTCATTTTTCTCATTTCTTTTTCCTATAAAAATCCATCTGTATCCCAATGGTTTCACAACTCCAGGTGTGAGTATAATAGGTCCAAAAACCTTTCTGTTATTGAGAGACGTTAATTCAGCTTGCATGACCTCTTTCCATTTACCCCAATCCTGCCTATTTTGGCATTCAATGACAGATTGTGGTTCTGGATCCTCATTGATAATATTGCATGCAACTAAATAAGAAAATATTATATCTTCTAATTCATATTATAATTAATTTCAATCTCCTTATCATTTATTTCCTCCACTAGGGAAGTTATGTTATTTTATGTTTCTTCATGAACACTTTCATTATGCTCAAACATATTTTTCATTCCTCTTATTTTTCTAGGATTTTCATCCTTAGAACCAAATGGCCTTCCAGGCTTCAGGAATGCTTTGGATTCTTGTGTTACTTTTTCATCAGATTGTCTATCTTGGAGTTCAATTCGAGCTGGAGCATTAACAGCAGGTATATATGATTTAGTAACTCTTTTTGTATCAGTAAATGCATCAGCTAATTGATTTGCAACTTCTTGCAAATGTATTATATTTTGAACACCCATCTCACATTCTTTTGTGAGAGGATCAAATATGATAAAGAAGGTTCATACCATGAAACATTCTTTTCTTGGGTTTTCATTTCTCCCCCAAGTGTTGGGAAAATTTCCTCATTAAAATGGCAATCAACAAGACGTGCTGTAAACATATCACCTGTCAAAGGTTCAAGATATCTTATTATTGAATTTGTTTCAAAACCAACATATATTCCCAACCTCCTTTGAGGACCCATTTTTGTACGTTGTGGTGGAGCAATAGGAACATATACTGCACTTCCAAAAAATTTTAAGGTGGGATATATCTGGTTCTTTTCCATAAACAAGTTGAATGGGAGAATGTGTATGATATGCACTTGGTCTCATACGAATAAGTGATGCGGCATGTAAAATTGCATGACCCCATATGGAAACAGGAAGCTTTGTTCTCATGATTAATGGTCTAGCTATTAATTGGAGACGTTTAATCAGTGATTCTGCTAAACCATTTTGAGTGTGTACATGTGCAACTGGATGCTCAACAGTAATTCCTATAGACACATAATAATCATTAAATACTTGAGACATAAACTCACCTGCATTATCAAGTCTCACTTTATTGATGTTATAATCAGGAAAATGTGCTCTCAGTTTAATAATCTGAGTAAGGAATTTTGCAAATGCCATGTTACGAGTTGATAATAGGCAAACATAAGGCCATCTAGTTGATGCATCTATTAAGACCATAAAGTATTTAAATGGTCCAGAAGGTGGATGAATTGATCCACATATGTCTCCTTGAATTCTTTCTAGAAATCTAGGTGATTCCTTTTCATCTTTCATTGGTGAAGGTCTTGTAATTAATTTCCCAAGGGAATAAGAAATACACGGGTTCTTATTACCTATTTGAGGGAACTTCTGGTCCTTCAATGGATGCCTAAATGTATTTTCAATTATTCGGCGGATCATTGTTAATCCTGATGGCCTAGCCTATCATGCCACAAACTAAATATTCTAGGATCACAAAATTTTTTTTAACCACCAAATTTGAGTCAACTATATTTATATATGTAAAATGTAAACTAGAATCAAATTGTGGTAATTTCTCCAGTATATGGTTTTCATTTACTATAAACATATATTTCTTGTTTCTTATTGTTTTGGTGAATGTTTCATATCCGTTAAGATATATATAATTAAAAACCAATAAATTTCTGTTTGACTTTGGGGAAAATAACGCACTAGTGATTACAAACTTCCTACCATTAGGTAACATGAAATGAGCATTTCCTGTGCCTACAATCAAGTCTACAGACCTGATATTGTATTTATGTGCCCCTTTACAGGTTTTAGTGTGGAAAAATATTTCTTTGTTTTCAAGATGGTGTGTGTGGTACCACAATCAATTATTAAGAGTTCTCCAAGATTACCTTGGTTTTATGCTCCAGTTAAACTCATTTTGAACTTCATATAAGAAAAATAAATGATGAGTTATGAACACAATTTTAATAAAAGTGACTCGAAAACTTTATTAAGAAAGAAAAACATTACAATGAAAAATTAAAAACATGTTCCAAAAGGAAACTGGTTTTCTAGGATGTCCAAATCATTGGAAAAGTCTAGAGTGTTTAGTTCAATGTTTCCTAAATCAACACCATCGATGAGGTTGACTTCTTTCCCTTTTCCTTCAATGGAATCTTGGTAAAGTTTACAAAGATGAGGATCTGTACGATAGGTCCTTGACTAATGACCTGTGCTACCACATCTATAACAAGAACCTCCGGGGTTCTGTGATGTTCCGACATCATTTCTTTTTTCTTGTGGTTGGACATTATTTTATTGTCGAGTGTGTTGATTATTGTTTCTTTGACCACGCCCACGGTTATAAGGATGACCGCCATCGTGGTTTGGGGTGTGACAGATTGTTATCAGAGCAATTGTTTATAGCGAACTAAGTATATTCTTCCATGTAAGAAATAAAACTATAGATACGGGGACTTATACATCTGCTAAAATTTTAAACATACAATAATATTTTTAAAATATAATAATATTCGTATAAAAGTATACACATACAAACAAAAATAGTATCACAATACAAGAACGCTAGAGTTTAAGTTAAAAATTATGGTTAGACTTAGTATAATATGTTATCAAATCATGGGAAGACGTAGCCTGATCAACTACGTTTAACTATGGTTTGACCGACACATAACTAAGTGTGAGTATAATAGACAACGAAATAAAAACTCGAGAACCACGCCGAAATTTGTAATATGAAGAATATAACCATGTTGATAATATTAGTTATTATTAAAAATTGTATAATATATGTACTTATACACATTATTTTCTTTATCTTTGCTAGTCATGTCAAACGCTCCCAACGAAGGTGGAGTTTACCCGGCACTTGGAGAGTACTATTGGAATGGAGAAGAATCGGAGGAGGAAGCTGAGGAGGAGATCAATCTGGGGGAGATTGTTAATGGGCTGCTTCCTATGGATGATTCCACACCCCCACATGTCTATCATGGAGCATCCCCAAGCTGGGATGCCATCTTATACGACTGGGCCAATGAGAGAGAATTAACTTCTCCGGTCGGCATATGCCACTCCCACATATCTCCAGCACTCCGCACGGTCAGGGATCGGGCCCTTCCTATGTTGGTACCTTGCGTGTACCGCCTTGATGCTCGCTTGCGATCCCTGCATGAATTGGAAACGGAGACTGCGGGTGACGCGAGAATTACCACCAGGAAGGTAAGGCAGTTGGGAGCAGTGCAGATCAACCACCAGGAATCAATCATGGCCTTACAAGAGGAACAAGAAAACACGTCAACCCGTGTTTCAGCCATGGAAGAAAGGATGGCCGTCTTAGAGCAAGGGTACAAGGATGCCATGAACAGGGCTGAGGCGGCTGAACAGTTAGCAGACCGTGTCACAAAAGAAGCAAGTGACATGGCCGCATATCTCGCCAGGCTTTATGGTATTTGATGGGTTCATTATCAAGCATATGATTATCCGGCTCAACTATTAGGAATTTTATTTCTTTTTGTTTTCCACTATCTAGGTATGATGTATTAGGATGCGTCAATGAACGCCTATTTTCTAATGTATTGTAACAAAACCTTTTGGATGCTATGACTAAGTTTCAGTTTAATTAACAAATGATTATGGTATGAAATATTTACTATGATTACTTGTTGGTTGTGACGATTTACTATAATGTTAGTAACATACTTACTCATGCGATTTGTATCAACCGCAAGTACTTAAAAACTTGTCCATCCAAAAGACAGAATCATGCCACCAAGGAGAAGTACAAGAGCTAATGCAAAAGCAACAGAAACACCAACAACATCACCCCCACCCTTGGATGCTGCAGCCATCGAATCAATGATTACAGAAAGGGTGGCGGCTGCTTTAGCAAACCACAGTGCAGCAAGACAAGAAGGATCTGGGCAGGGAACTAACAGCTCTCAGGGCGAAAGCCGTGGGCACCCTCGTCCATGTACATATAAGGACTTCTAAAATTGCAAACCCAAACCCTTCCATGGCGATGGAGGAGTAATCACATTGACTCGCTGGTTCGAGAAGACACAGTCAATCTTTGAAATTTGTTCTTGTCCAAGAAAATCGAAGTTTAAGTTCGCTGCTTGTACCTTCGTGGATGCAGCGCTATCATGGTGGAACGACCATGTAAAGACTATGTGCCTCACAACGGCCAATGCCATGAGCTGGGAAGAACTTAAGGTGATGATGCTCGAAGAATACTGCCCAAGAACTGAAATTCAAAGTTTGGAACAAGAACTATGGAACCTAACTATGAAGGGCTCATAAATAACAGTTTATACAAATCGTTTCAATGATTTGGCTGTCTTATGTCCCAGAATGGTTACCCCAGAGTACGTGAAGATCGAAAGGTACATCTGGGGATTATCGCCACAAATCCAAGGGATGGTCATTGCGTCAAGACCACTACCTACGACAGCGCTGTTGTAAATCCATGTTCATGTTATGACATTCAAACACTTGAAGTTGCAACGGAAGCATAAATGATGAACACGAATTCCATTCCAAGAGGATCATGCTACATGCATGTAAAGATAAGATGAAGAAGAAGCATAGATGGAGTTCAAGATCATACCCTTTCTTGTGTTCTTGGTTTGGACGATTTTGATGAGGCTAGGAATCAAGAAAGAATCCCTCTATAGTTGATCCACCCACAAGTAAAACACCTTAGATGCTAGTCTCTTTTAAACTTGCAAATGAACACTTTGATCCTTAATGCTTGAAAACGATTTTGCAAGAATTCAAGGAAGAGTATGAGAGTGTTCTTGGCTGATTTCTTTTATCAAAAGATGGTTGATTTGCTCTCTAAAATCTCGGCCAAGACTAGTAGCAAAAGGAAGAGAAGAAAGTGTATTATAAGGTGGTGGTTCCCATGGTCAAACCATAGGTAATACCAAGATTCCTTCATGCCTTTTGCTTCTTTCAAACACATGCTTTTCTAGCATGTATGGCCGGCCATTCCAAGGAGGAATAAACAAATAGAGATACCATTTTATTATTTATAAAAATCATCTCATAAGTTTTATAAATAATAAGCCTTTATACATTTGTTTAATGGAATAACATTTAAACCATAAATAACATAAATAAACCAATTAAACATGCATTATTAATTGTATAATTATATATATACATATATATAATATGCATATTTTATTTAATTTACCAATTAAATTAAATAAAAGGCTTACTTATAAATCAATTAAATCATTTAACAATTTAATTATCATGCTTAATTAATTCATCACATATGAATTAGTAATCAACCTTTAATATTGGAGTTATTATTATTTACCTTAAATAATAATAACTTACAAGATTAAATTGCAAGTTTAGTATCATTTGATGTTAAATCGAATTTAACATTCCAAATGACCAATTTGGTGTCAAACTTGTTATTGGTGTGACCCTATAGGATCATGTATTATTAGTAATATCATTTTATGATCATCCTTGGGCATATAGAACTAACAATCTCCCACTTGCACAAGGTTGCATCATAGAATGATACCGACGGTGATAAACGTCTAGCAACATTTCACTGCCCCCAATAACACATGACATAATGCCATTCAACAACATCCAATTCTTCAAAAGCACGAGGCTCTAATTGATGTACAAGGTTATCTATCAATTATCCCTTTGTCACAGACATCATGTTGAACGTGAGACATGGATCTTAATCACTCTCATTTTATGTTCAACTTTCAATCAGGCGCCTTAGATGTCTAACTCTCAACACATAAGAGGAACAAATCCCATCTTGACTACATATGCCCCTTATGTAGTTGGTACTATACTTGAGTATGGTCTGTATGGTTGTCTATATTTCAAGAACAACGGTGAACCATATCAAAGCATGGCACTCCATACACTTGAGTCCCAAATATGCATCTCAGGTCTAAGGATACAATGATAATACCTTTATTCAAGAATCACTTATGATGATGATCCACGGAGTGATCTTGAAACGGGTCAAGTCCAATACTTGTTCACTAACAAGTACCTATGAATTTGGTTGCAACCTTTTGCTACTTTTACCCATAAAAGTCAACCAATCCAATTCATATTAATCTTACTTCATAATTGCTCCCACAACTATGATCGACTATGGACATTTAGAATAATTAAATTATTCAAGGATTAAACATGCTAATATTTAAAACACAAAATTATGAATGAAACATCACGTCACATATATTACATAATAATTTTTGTGTACATAGTTTCATATTCATAAAACACTAAACACAAATCAGATCCATTCATTAGAAAAACGAAGTCCTATACCCTTAGCGTGACTTTCATGCTTAACTTGGGGTAAAGGCTTTCTGAATGGGTCTGCCAAATTCTGATCCGTATGAACCTTGTGAATACTTATTTCACCGTTCTTAACTTCATGTCTTATGTAGTTATACCTTCGGTGAATGTGTTTGGTCTTTTGATGCGATCTAGGTTCCTTTGCTTGAGCTATAGCACCTAGATTGTCACAGAAGAGTTCTATGGGGTCCCGAATGGAAGGAACAACCCCTAGATCTTCAATGAACTTTCTCATCCAGACAGCTTCTTGAGCAACTTCCGAAGCAGCAACATATTCTGATTCTGTAGTGGATTGTGCAATCACTTCTTGTTTGGAACTCTTCCAAGACACGGCTCCTCCATTTAAAATAAAGACATACCCAGATTGAGATCTCGAATCATCCCTATCTGTTTGGAAGCTTGCGTCAGTGTAACCCCTTACCTTTAAGCTTTCTTCCAAACCACCGTAAACTAAAAACATGTCTTTAGTTCTTCTTAAGTACTTAAGAGTGTTTTTTACAGCAGTCCAGTGGGCTTCACCTGGGTTCTGTTGATACCTACTTGTCATGCTTAAGGCACATGAGACGTCAGGCCTAGTGCATAACATGGCATACATGATAGACCCAATTGCCGAAGCATATGGGACATATTTCATCCTTTCAAGTTCAGTCCTAGTGCTTGGGCACTGAGACTTACTTAGGATGGTGCCATGTGGTATTGGCAAGAATCCCCTTTTGGAGTCTTGCATCTTGAACCTTTTCAAGATTTTATCAATATATGCACTTTGGCTTAGACCAATAAGTCTCTTAGATCTATCTCTATAGATCTTTATGCCTAATACATAAGCAGCTTCTCCTAAGTCCTTCATTGAGAAACAGTTCTCAAGGAACGTTTTGACACCTTTTAAGGTTGGGATGTCATTTCCAAATAAAAGTATGTCATCTACATACAATACTAGGAATATGACTATGCTCCCACTAGCTTTCTTGTAAACACAGGAGTAATCCTCATTTTTGATGAATCCAAAATTTGTAATCTTTTCATCAAAACGGATGTTCCACGTTCGAGACGCTTGCTTCAATCCATAGATAGATCTTTTAAGCTTGCACACTTTGTTTGGATGCTTAGGATCGACAAAGCCTTCAGGTTAATCCATATAGACATCTTCCAATAAGTGTCCATTAAGGAAAGCGGTCTTGACATCCATTTGCCATATCTCATAATCATAGTACGCGGCTATGGCAAAAAGTATCCTAATCGACTTGATCATTGCCACCGGTGAAAAGGTCTCATCATAGTCAATACCATGAGTTTGTGAGTTTCCTTTAGCGACAAGTCTTGCCTTAAAAGTGTGAACATTTCCATCCACGTCGGTTTTCTTCTTGAAAACCCATTTGTTCCCAACAGTCTTACAATTGGTGGGAAGATTAACCAAGTCCCACACTTGGTTATCGTGCATGGATTGCATCTCAGTGTTCATGGCTTCAAGCCATTTATCAGATTCAGGATCTGACATTGCACTCTGGTAGTTGACGGGTTCATCAGAATCGATCGTATAACATTCCTCTTCCATCATTAGGTAACCATACCTTTCAGGTTCAAATCGAACCCTACCAGATCTGCAAACAGCTTGTGTTACAATTTGTTCCTGATCAACTGTTTGTTCAGGTTCAACAATTTCTTGTTGAATGCTAGATCCAATTTCTTGTGTATCAGGTTGTGGTTCCTGAAGTTCTTCAAGTTCCACAAACCTCCCACTAGCCTCTTCCGTCAGAAACTTGTTTTCTAGGAATTCAGCTTTTCGAGAAATAAATATCTTATTCTCTATGGGATTGTAGAAGTGGTATCCAAGACAATCTTTCGGATACCCTACAAAGATACACTTGATTGAACGGGGTTCTAGTTTGTTTGAAGCTTCTTGTCTAACATAAGCTTCACAACCCCATACCTTGAGATAGGATAAAGATGGAACCCTTCCATGCCATATCTCATAAGGCGTTTTGTCTACCTTCTTAGTAGGTGCCATGTTTAGGAGACGAGCAGCTGTTTGTAAAGCATAACCCCAAAATGATAAAGGTAGAGTACTTCTACTCATCATGGATCGAACCATATCCAATAGTGTTCGGTTCCGCCTCTCAGATACACCATTATGTTGTGGTGTTCCAGGTGGAGTAATTTGTGAAACAATTCCACAAGTCTTAAGATGATCCATAAAGTTTGTAGTTAAGTACTCACCTCCTCTATCAGAACAAAGAACTTTAATTGTTTTGTTGAGTTGATTTTCCACTTCACTTTGAAACGTTTTGAACATTTCAAATGCCTCATGTTTATGTTTAATCAAATAAACATATCCAAAACGACTAAAGTCATCAGTGAAGGTGATGAAATATCTTTCACCATATCTAGTCATTGGCTTGAAAGGACCACATACATCCGTATGTATGATTCCTAACAAGTCCTTTGCCCTCTCGTTGGTTCCCGAGAAAGGGGCTTTAGTCATCTTGCCATGTAAACAAGATTCACATATATCAAATGAGTCATTCTCATTTGCCTTCAAAAGTCCACTCTTTTGAAGTTGGGATATGTGATTCTTGTTTATATGCCCAAGTCGACAATGTCATAGATAAATTTGACTCAAATCACATTTGGGTCTCTTGGTGAAAGTGTTGTATAAAGAGCCATGGTTAGTCTTTTCATCAAGGTTTACCTCATAAATTCCATTTAAAGGCCTAGCCTCAAAATAGAACACATTGTTTTTGTAAACACAAATATCATCATTCATAAAGGAAAGATCAAATCCACATTGTCTCAACTTAGCAACTGAAATAATATTCCTAGTCAAGCTAGGAACATAATAAACATTCAACAATGTCAAATACAAGCCACTAGGTAGTATTAAATCAAAACTTCCAATTGAATCCACCGCAACCCTTGCACTGTTTCCAACCCGGAGTACTACCTCGTTTGCCTTCAGTCTCCTACTCCTTTTGAACCCCTGCAACATATTACAAATGTGAGTTCCACAACCAGTATCAAATACCCATGTGTTAGGAGATAAATTATAAAGTTCTAGGTCTATCACATAGATACCTGAAGTGCCCTCACCGGCCTTCTTCTTCTTCAACTCCGCAAGATAGGTAGGGCAATTTCTCTTCCAATTCCCAACTTTGCCACATTCGAAGCACGCGTCTTCCTTGGCAACCTTTCCCTTCTTCTTGGGCAGACGGGATGGTTGGACAACTTTCTTGCCCTTTCCTTTGAAAACCTTTGCCTTTCCCTTGCCCTTGGAGTTGGTGGGGTGTTCGGGTCTAGTCCTCTTTGTACCACCTTCCTTAATCATGACAACTTGAGTGGTTTTCTTAGGCAGATTCTTTTCCGCGGTAATTAGCATCCCATGCAATTCCGGGATAGTCTTGTTCAAACCATTCATGTTATAATTCATGACGAAGGGATCAAAAGACTTTGTCAAGGAGTTAAGGATCATATCCGTTGTTAGCTCTTCGGGCATCACAACTCCAAGACGTGCCAAATGATCAATGTGACTCTTCATCTTGAGCACATAAGAGATAACCGACTGCCCATCCTCCATCTTGCAAGCATGGAAAGCCCGAACCGTTTCGAACCTTTCTGTCCTTGCAAGTTGTTGGAACAATTCCTTCAATTGATTAATCATGTCATAGGCCGAGTGATTCTCCAAATCCTTCTGAAGGTCAGGAATCATGGTTGTCAACATTAGACATGATGCATCAATGGAGTCATCCATCTTTTTAAGCCATGCATCGTGTGCGGGCTTAGGGATGGCAGGGGGCTCTTCAGGAAGTGGTTCATTGAGAACATATTCTTTCTTTTCTTGTTTGAGAACTATTCTCACACTACGGTACCAATCCAAGAAGTTGGTATGGTTGAGTTTTTCTCCCTCAAGGAGAGACCGTAGTGAAGTTTTGTTTGGAGCCGGGTTTGTTGTGTTTGGTGTCATCTACAAAAGTTTAACAAGGTTCAATTTAGTAATTTATGATATTAAGTCCTTAATAATTAATACCCTTCTTGTTTCATAAACTTTAATTGATTAAGGTCTAGAATCCAAGTTGCAATACAAACAAGCGGTTAGGTATCCTTTATCCCGCCTATTCGAATCAACAAGGTAGGTAACGGTTTACCAATTATATCCAAATATAATTTCTAGAGTTATGGGATCCCATTATAACATTTATAAGTTTGGCATGTTTGATCCCATCTATGCCTTGGATTTCTAACGCTTAGGTGACCTTTATCACAAAAGATTTCCAAACAAATCATCCTTCTTAAACGAACGTGTAGTTTTGACAACTATTAATGGTTAGGTGTCCTTTATCCCATAAATATTGCAAAACTACCTCTTGTATCACAAGAAGACTCCATGTGGTTAGGTGACCTTTATCCCACAAGGATATACAAGTGATACATGAGTGTCTTTAAGAGGGACGGCATTGATTTGTATTTCAAAAGGGATTTGTATGTTTT
This sequence comes from Cichorium intybus, assembly GCA_023525715.1. Classification (NCBI taxonomy): domain Eukaryota; kingdom Viridiplantae; phylum Streptophyta; class Magnoliopsida; order Asterales; family Asteraceae; genus Cichorium; species Cichorium intybus. The sequence continues at coordinate 96,200,998 of CM042017.1, forward strand.
ACAATTCTAATTTTGAAAACATATGGTATCATGTAGATTGCATGCATCCAATGAACATGGTACCATTATAATCTTATTTGGTTAATTGGTTCCTTAATCATAAAATCTTCATTTTATTGATTTATTGTTTGTGGTCAAGATTACATTTAATATCCAATATTAAGTTTGAGTTTGATCACATACATGAGAACCAATTTTAATCCTAAATAATTACCATTATTATTTAGGGTTGGAGTTTGTAAGAATTCATAAAATCTCCATTTTATTTGTTGTTTCATTCATTTTCAAAACTTGACTTTATAGGTTTTATAACAAAACCCATTTTTAATAAAACCAATTGTATTACATCTTATGTTTTTAAATGTCAATTTGAAAATCACAAACTCCTTGATGATTATGTTTAATTATCTAGGTTGTCTAGCATGAAAAATCTTATTTTCATCCACAACATAAAATAATAAAACATTCAATCATCACATGCATGCATGGGTGCATAAACACAAGCCAACTAATTTGATATTTCATGTGAGCCATACATGAAATATCAAGTCCAAACTTAGGGACAAAAAGATGACATAAACTCAACCAAATGATTTTCGATTTGGCTAAAATTTTGCCAGGCTTCTTATATCATCAAATGACACTTGAACCACCATTTCTTTACACCATTGCAAGAGTTGTGAATTTTCTTTTGGGCTCCTCAATATCACGACAGGAACAGCCAAGCAGGAGGTATTTTTGTGATTTTTTTGTTGCTTCCTTCACTTCATTCTTGGCCATATAGATGCTAATACTTGTTAAAACTTAATGTATATGCTAGATATTAAAGTTACCAACAAGTGTATCACCAAATGACCAAGATATGAATTTTTTATGAACCTTCTTAACAGGTTCGAAATTGGACAGCAGCCATGCAGGAAAATGTTGCTGTTGGGTCCATTCTTCTTTTGGCCTTTTACTTCATTCTCTTGTTACATTTTGTAAAAAATATAAAATACAACTATTCTAACAATTACAAAATGAATAAAAGAAGGAAATAACTAATTATTATTACAAACCATTTGAATAAAAGAATAGATTACAACCATATCGAATTTAAACACAAAACATGCATCATATGGTCCTTGGCTTGTTTATGCACCATTTCATCACATAAAATCATAATAAAATCAACACTTTGTTTTTCTAAGGCAATAATTATGTAACCAAATGCATGCAAACATAAAATATAGTTGGTTACATAAAATCATAGATTAAACACTTGCATGTTGCCAAAGAAGCCATGCATGAACATTGCATTCAAGAAGATGAACATTCATGGCTTCCAAAAACCAAGTTTATCCAAATAAACTTATTATCTAAACATGCAATATAGCCATGGCTCTGATACCAATTGTTGTAAATCCATGTTCATGTTATGACATTCAAAACACTTGAAGTTGCAACGGAAGCATAAATGATGAACACGAATTCCATTCTAAGAGGATCATGCTACATGCATGTAAAGATAAGATGAAGAAGAAGAAGCATAGATGGAGTTCAAGATCATACCCTTTCTTGTGTTCTTGGTTTGGACGATTTTGATGAGGCTAGGAATCAAGAATGAATCCCTCTATAGTTGATCCACCCACAAGTAAAACACCTTAGATGCTAGTCTCTTTTAAACTTGCAAATGAACACTTTGATCCTTAATGCTTGAAAACGATTTTGCAAGAATTCAAGGAAGAGTATGAGAGTGTTCTTGGCTGATTTCTTTTATCAAAAGATGGTTGATTTGCTCTCTAAAATCTCGGCCAAGACTAGTAGCAAAAGGAAGAGAAGAAAGTGTATTATAAGGTGTGGTTCCCATGGTCAAAGCATAGGTAATACCAAGATTCCTTCATGCCTTTTGCTTCTTTCAAACACATGCTTTTCTAGCATGTATGGCCGGCCATTCCAAGGAGGAATAAACAAATAGAGATACCATTTTATTATTTATATAAATCATCTCATAAGTTTTAAAATAATAAGCCTTTATACATTTGTTTAATGGAATAACATTTAAACCATAAATAACATAAATAAACCAATTAAACATGCATTATTAATTGTATAATTATATATATATATACATATATATATAATATGCATATTTTATTTAATTTACCAATTAAATTAAATAAAAGGCTTACTTATAAATCAATTAAATCATTTAACAATTTAAACAATTTAATTATCATGCTTAATTAATTCATCACATATGAATTAGTAATCAACCTTTAATATTGGAGTTATTATTATTTACCTTAAATAATAATAACTTACAATATTAAATTGCAAGTTTAGTATCATTTGATGTTAAATCGAATTTAACATTCTAAATGACCAATTTGGTGTCAAACTTGTTATTGGTGTGACCCTATAGGATCATGTATTATTAGTAATATCATTTTATGATCATCCTTGGGCATATAGAACTAACAAGAGCCAAGCGCATCGTACACCAACTAACTGAACAAGGCATCCGTCAAGGGAACATGACACAGAAAGCTGACCCTCCACGAGGAGGAGAGAACAAAAGAAAATTTGGGGGCAAAAAGAAAGGGATATATCAACAAGGGTCACAAAAGAAACAAGAAATGGTGGCAGTCTTCGCCGCTACTACCCCTGTCACTCCGGATCAACCAAAACAATACGCCGGATCCCTCCCAAAGTGTGGCAAATGCCACTTCCACCACAACGGCGCTTGCAGAGAACTAGCCTGTTTGCAACCAAAAAGGGCACATGGCCCGTCTCTGTAAAGTCCCAACCCAGGGGCGCTCGCTCTTGTTTTGGGTGTGGCGAAGCTGGGCATTTCAAAGAGATTGCCCGAAAACAAAAGGACCGGGCGGAGGTGGTCAAGGAAGGATTATGGCCTTGGGAGCAAAAGAGGCAATCCAAGACCCCACCATGGTGACCGGTATGTTGCTTGTTAATAACTCCTTTGCACACGTACTTTACGATAGTGGCGCAGAAACGAGTTTCGTTAGTCATGAATACAAACAAATACTAAAACAAAACCCCCAATCATTGAACAAAAACTACACGGTAGAAATGGCGAATGGGAGAACCGAAAGGACTAACGAAATTTACTTAAACTGTACCATAACCCTAAACGAACATAACTTCCAAATCAACCTCATGCCAATGACCATTAAAAGCTTCGACTTGATTGTTGGCATGGATTGGTTAGATCCTGATCACGCAGACATCATGTGCCATGATAAAGCTATACGACTTAACCTACCAAACGACGAAACCCTCATAGTACATGGCGTCAAATCGGGAAGGAACCTTCGGATTGCCTCATGTTTGAAAGCCCAGAAGTATGTACACAAGAAATATTACGCCTTCTTAGCCCATGTTGTAGATGAGAAGAAGAAAGTGAAGGAAATCATGTGCGTATAAAATCAATAAGATCGATAGATTCAAACAGCGGAATAAATAACAAGATCAAACAAATGAAGAACAGAAGTCAAATGATTATATTAAGCTACTCAAGAACAATTCAAAGAGAACTATTCTGAATGAGAGTCGTGAACAAGAATTACAAAAATGTTAACCCTAATTAGGGTACGAGCATGCCTTATATAAGAAAACTAAATATGGAATGGATAGGCCCACCCATTTAATATACAGATAATCTAAAGGCTTAATTATCCATTCGCGATCGACTCTATCTCTTATGACCTAACAATCTCCCCCTTTGAGTCAAATTGCGAAAGAGCGCTATCATTCTTCTGGCTCTGGCTTCGGTTCCTGATTCATCACCTCGAACACATTTGGCATTGTTGACAAGATTCTTTTCCGAAAATCCAGGTACCATTCCAACATGTATGAGAAACACTTGATGTCCCCCACTGAGTTTTTGGCGGACTTCTGTTTTATAAGTTGGAGGATGTGCGTCAGGGCTGTTGTTCGGAACAGATGCTTGTCTATTAGATGGAATACCTTCCAAACTACTGAGCCATTCTCTCTTGAACTAAAAACCACGTTCCAATGTGCATTATCAATCTTCCCATTTTTCCGAGTGCTAATATCGGAAATTGATTTCCAGGGTTTATATAGAGGTTGTTTGTTCAGAGGAGAGGCAACTTCAACATCAAGCTTTGCAACCTTTTAGATGTAACTGGCGATCATTCTTTTAAGGTGCTTGATGACGGGTTCAAGTTTATCCGATTTCCTCCTTAGAATATTAAACACTAAAATCCAGTCAAAAGGATTCATGAACGGTAAGTCTGCCATTGAGAACTCATCTGCTTCCTATTTATTTCCCCTCTGAACAGAAAATTTAGCATTCTTGTAAGGAGAAACAATCACAGGCATCTTGGGAGTAAGAGTGAGAATCTTCTTCAGGCTCCATGTGAGATACTCAGGCTTGGAGTTGTTAAGGTAAAAGTTGAAGAGCGTATCATTTACTGCAGAATTGGAAGAAGAAGTGCTGGCGATCTCTTCAAAGCCTCTAAATAGAAATGCTCGTGGGGTGATCGGAAAATCAAACTCGGAGTCTACGTCATTGCTCATGTCAAATGAGCAGACAGGTTGCAGCCAGTTGATTATCGATTCTTTGATTGCGTCATCTTCCATCCTGTCAAAGGACCAAGCAGGGAAAAGAGATTTTTGAGTTTTCAGCAAGTACTCGGTGTCCCTTTTTGCTGCTTCTTCGGCATCAAGATCTTGAGTTAGCTTTTTCAAGGCATGAAGCTCTTTGTTTTGGGCAACCCAAGCTGCCTTCGCTGCATCAGTGATCTCTGGTTCCTCGTCATTATCATCATCATCCTCACCGATCTTCTTTTTACCTTTTCGTTTAGAAGCGTCAGAGGAAGGACCAGTGGATTCACTAGTTTTCATCTGTTTGAGCCAATCCGAATCAGTATTTTGGGTTTCATCAGCGGACTACTTGGTTGGATTTTCATCATTCCTGTCATCGTTCCGAGTTCCTTCGTTCTCGTCTCCCCTTGCTTCGGAGTGGCATCGCCTTCTAAAACACCCTTTAAATTTCCTAGCAGGGTAAGAACATGATGTAGTTTATTCGTAAGGTGACCACGAACATGAGTGGTGAGGATCGGATCACCCTCTTCTACAATTCTTCGGAGATAGGAGTCAATTTCGGAAGCACAATTCCGAAGGGCTTTGCTTTGAGAAACGGCAGAGGCAAGGACTGCCGATGTGTGCCTGATATCTACCTTTAAGACTTGAATCTTTGTCGTTTTGGAAGCCAACTGATCCATGACTTCCTTTTCCGTGGCAAGATCTTTTTTTAGTTCTTCTGCCTTAGCGTCAAGGGACTTGGATAATTCAGAGAATTCCGTTTTCATTTCCGAACGAATAGTAGAGAGTGCCTCCTTTTCTGCTTTCAGTGATTCTCCAAAACTAAAAATCACCTTCTGCATCTGAGTATTGTTCGATTGGTGAGCATCTCGGAAATTCTGCATAAACTTAAAAACATCAGTTTGTAGTCTTCCGACAGTTGTGGTCGTTTCCGTCATATGCTTTTCGGATTTCTCCATCAGCATAGCAAAATTACCAAGAATATTGACGTTGTCGCTGATCAACGTCTCCATAGATGTCTTGTGAGCTAACAATTGGGATTGCCAGTCGAAAGCAGTAGGAGCCTTGGTGGATTCAATGAGCAAATCCAACTTTTCGGAAAGCTCTTTAAATTGACGTTGCGTCATCGGAGCCTCATCGCCACTAACATGAAGACGAGCAGAGAAGGGAGAGTCAACTTCATACTGCTCATCATAGAATAGCATTTCTTCTGAGGAATGTGATGGATGGGTAGGAGAAGGTATGTTGGTATTCTTGGATGATGGGGAGGGTGATTTATGAGTGTTGGTGTTGTGTAATGGAGAGTGGTGTAGGGTTGGCTTTGGACTGGAGTGCGGAGTGGTTTTCAGAGTGGAATCATGAGGAGGAGATGGAGGAATGTGTACAGTATTTCCAGTGGCATCTTCTTCTTCGTTCTGAGCCTTAGCACCTTCCGATTCCTCATGATCAGAAGGTGGAGTCGGATTTTTGGTCCTTTTAATTTTCTTGCTAGGCTTGAACTTCTTGGCTGTGTCGGAAGTCAAGCCTTTTCCTTTACATTTCATCACTTTTCGAGGGTTGTCAAGCTTATTGAAAGCTTCCTGAAGATGAGGAGGGATTTCACGATCTCTAGAGAGTGGCAGTTGACAGTATGCAACAACACATTGGACATCTTTCGGAACCCTATTTGTCATTGCCAATCGTATCAAACCAATTAATTCGAAATCTTCAGCTTTCATGTTGACAAACATACCTGTTGGAAGAACTGGAATGGCACCCATGACAGAGTCGGTCATGATGTGGATGTCGGTTTGGCTTTGGACTGGAGTGCGGAGTGGTTTTCGGAGTGGAATCGTGAGGAGGAGATGGAGGAATGTGTACAGTATTTCCAGTGGCATCTTCTTCTTCGTTCTGACCCTTAGCGCCTTCCGATTCCTCATGATCAGAAGGTAGAGTCAGATTTTTGGTCTTCTTAATTTTCTTGCTAGGCTTGGACTTCTTGGCTGTGTCGGAAGTCAAGCATTTTCCTTTACGTTTCATCACCTTTCAAGGATTTTCAAGCTTATTGAAAGCTTCCTGAAGAGGAGGAGGGATTTCATGATCTCCAGAGAGTGGTAGTTGACAGTATGCAACAACACATTGGACATCTTTCGGAACCCTGTTTGTCATTGCCAATGGTACAAACCAATGAATTCGAAATCTTCAGCTTTCGTGGTGACAAACGTACCTGTTGGAAGAACTGGAATGGCACCCATGACAGAGTCGGTCATGATGCGGATGTCGGTTTTAGAAATAGCCCACTGCACACAATAGGCCAATAGCGAGCACAAGAGATTTCCGTGTGACGATTCTTGTAAGTTATGCTCTCGGTGAAGTGAGTCCAAAGAACAGATCCGTAATCCAAGTTGATGTCATTGTAAAGACCATAAATGATAGTGTAGAAGGACTTACTTGCACTATCTGATCCTGAAGTTCTTTCAGAAAAGCTTTTGAACAAAATTGTGAAAAGCGCATTCCAAAAGGGAGGTAGGCCTTTCTTTGAAAACTTTGACAATAAGTCGATGTCACCCTTGTAACCCATCTGATAAAACATCTTCTGAAGGACCACCGGTTGATTAGACTCTGGTTCAACTAGATTTTCTTCGTCAGTAAACCCTAACAATTTGCTGAAATGGGACTTTGAGACACGAATCTTGAAGATGGAAATCTCAAAAGTGACACACTCATCCTCTTTATTGTAGAAGGCGGTCGAGTAAGCGACAAAGAGATGAGAGATTGGAACAGATGTAGAATTCATCAAAGCCGCAGAGATCCTCGAGTATTTCTTTCATTCGATCATCGGACAAATGCTCTCATTGTAGCATGACGAGTCATGATCAATCACCATATTCTGATTCGGTTTGATTTTCAAGATGAGTGTCGAAGCCATTTGTTCATTCACAGAAGAAGAACCCGCCATTGTTGAAAGCTTTGAAGATGATGAACACGAGAGAGAAGATGAATGTCGTGAGGAGGGAATGTGAGCAGTAAGGAGAGAGAATTCGTCAAAACCTTTGTATATCTTTGGGATTTAATGTGGAGAGAGAAAATCTCCAAGAATATCGGTTTCGTTTCCCCAAATATCTCGTCATGATGATAAGTTTCCCCTAAAGTCACCTTGCCAGGCACGTGAGACAGCTGACGTGACGTCCAAACTGATGATGGTATTTTGAAATTGAAAACTTCGCACTTGTGGAAACTTTTTCTCCAAGTGTCCTTTAATAGGAATGAGTCACCATTTTGATTATCTCTGAAAAATGCCAAATAAGAGTTTTCGCCAAGAAACCAGAGTTAGAAAAATCAAGATGATTTTTGTGCAAGAGTGTGCCAAATGAAAAGAAGTAAAGCAATATTAATATCTGGGAGTCTGCGACATCGGAATGACATGAAAGCAGATGGATCCCGGGCAACGATCTCTTCCTTTGGAATCAAGAGAGATTTGGAAGTGCTTGTGTGGTTTCTCATTGAAATACGATCACTTGATTTTTGAGAATCAGTGAAAAGCATCTTTTAAATGTTAGGTTTGTCTGGGTGGCTCTGCTTCCAACAGATTCCGGTGTAGCCATTAGTAACAAGTATGGTTGGAATTATTTGAAAGTGACTGTGGTGATACTGCAAATCTAAAAAAAAAAACCGGATCGTTTGGGAAGAAATAACTCAGGTGAAGTATATTTCATTAAGCTCACTCAAAAAAATGAAAAGTTTGAGATTTCGCAATAGAAGCCGTCAATTCGTAATGGTTGTTTGGAATTTTGGGTTTCACTCGGAAGTGTGGTAATAACAATTCCAAGATCATTAACACAGTTGTTGTGTAACCATCAGTTCTCATTGGTAATGCTGAGAACCTTGATAAGGGTTACAGTTATATGAAAGTGAGAGTGATGGAGAATTCAGAGATTGGTTAAGAAAGGTTTGTGAGTCTCACAGCGCATCATGGTGATAATGATTTGCGATCTTTTACTAGAGTTTATGAAGCCATATATCGAAATTGGTTTGATTTCGGTAATCATTGGACTTCATAGAAGGTACAATAAAATGTACAAAGGAAATATCCATCAATTCATAGTTCCATACTAAAAAGAAAAGAAATATTTTTGGTGTTTTTGAATAGAGAGAAAACAAAAATAAAAAAATAAACATATCAACTCCAGAAATGATGAGAGCGCCGTATGCTCTGAGTACAGATGTCAAAGAAGTCTGTAGAAACCATTGATTACGGAGGCGGATGTGAAAACCGGTCTAATCAACCGATTCTGACACGATCTCGCTTTGATGGAAGCATTAAAGAGAGCTGTCCAACCCATGATTACCTCCAAGAAATTGATTAGCACCATAAATGGAAGATTAATCGACCATTTGCTTGCCTATAAAAGTAGAGTAAGCTTAGTGGTAAAACTCACACCGAAAGAAAAAAATACTTAGCACACAGATGGCACAATGTCCTTTCAACCCTTACGACAAGGTGGAAGTAAAAATGTAGGAAGGAGAATTTGCTGGAGGGGTTTACGGCAGGGTTGTCACAGGAGTGTGGAACCACCGATACGAGGTGCGGCAGATCACGCTAACCAATTGAGAGACTAGTGGGCCACTGACGGTCCATGTGGGGTTCCCTTTTCTTTAACCCGTTCCACCAAATATCTTGGTGGAATAAAAACAGTTCGACCTTGTTGAGGTCTGGTACCGTCGAGGGTGGTGGCCGACGGTAGGACAACAGCCCACAACCAGTTCCACATCCTGCTAGTGGATGAGACTAGGTTGTTCGTGGATGAGTCCGAGCTGCGAATCCACCAGTCTTTTCACCTTGGAGACCCCCCGATGTGGCAGTATTATAAGCTTTAGGAAGTGATCTATCTTCTTTTGCTATTTTTGTATCATCTTCCTACTGAATGAAATCTGGCAACTTTTGTGTATGAATCTTTAGAAGTCTGTAAAATGAAAATAGCACACACAAGAGGTAATATTAAAAATAAGTAAAAATAAGTAAAAGAGAAATATTTTTGGAGTTTCAATAACGAGAAACACACAAAGAAAAACTTTAAAAAAATGTTTTTGATATTTTCTGAAAAGATAAAATAAGAAGATCTGAAAAATTATTTTTGGTATTTTGATAAGACACACAAAAAAATTTAAAATAAAACTGAAATAAAAAAAACTTAAAGAAGAAAAAAATAAAGAGCCATTATACAAAGGATATACAGAACCAGTTCTGAGGTCTTGAATGTTGGTAACCATCCTGAAGCATTCCGAGATTTGAAATCGTTCGGAATATGGCCAATGACTTCTAGTGTTAAGTTGATTTCCGAACCGATTCAGTCTCAATCATTCCATGCCCTTGCAATATGCGATTGAAAGTGGGTTCAGGCAAGGCCTTGGTGAAGATATCAGCTAGCTGGTCTGCTGATCGCACAAAATGGACTTCAATGTTACCATATTCAGCGTGATCTTTGATGAAATGATATCTGAGTGCAATGTGCTTTGTCTTTGAATGTTGCACTGGATTATGACATATCTGAATTGCACTTTCGGAATCACAGTAAAGCGTAATACGTTTCATACTGATCCCATAGTCTCTCAGTTGGTTTTGAATCCAGATAATCTGAGAAGTACAGGAGGCAGCAGCAATGTACTCTGCTTCAGCTGTTGAGAGTGAGACACATGTCTGTTTTCTAGATTGCCAGCTCACAAGCTTGCCATACAGAAGTTGACATCCTCCTGAAGTGCTCTTCCGATCCAGTCCGCATCCACCAAGATCTGCATCTGAGAAGGCTTGGACAAAAAAGCTAGATCCTGATGGGTACCACAGTCCAAGTGATGTTGTTTGCTTCAGATATTGAAATATGGTCTTCACAGCAGTGATGTGTGGCTCTCTTGGATTAGCCTGATACCTAGCACAATAACATACAACAAACATAATATCAGGTCGACTAGAAGTAAGGTAGAGAAGTGAACCGATCATTTGTCGATAGAGCATGATGTCTGCTGCAGGTTTCTCCAGAGAAGGGGTGAGTTTGGTTCCGAACGCCATCGAAACTTTTACTTTCGAATCACCCATCATTCCGAACTTCTCCAGAAGAGATTTTGTGTAGGCTTCTTGATTTATGAATGTTCCTTCTAAGCTTTGTCTAATGTTTAGGCCAAGAAAGAAGTTGATTTTTCCCATCGAACTCATCTAAAATTTAGTTTCCATTAGTTTTCAGAACTCAGCGGTTAGACTCCGAAAATAATGTCATCAACATAAATTTGAACAATCATAAGATAGTTTCCTTCCTTTTCGCGAAAGAAGGTTGGATCAACTGAGCCTTGCTTGAAATTTGACTGCTTGAGGAAGCGAGTCAACATCTCGTACCATGCTCTTGGAGCTTGCTTCAAGCCATATACTGCCTTATCCAGAACGTAACAATGATTCGGATGCTTGTTGCTGACAAATCCTGGAGGCTGCTCAACATACACAGTTTCCTCCAATTCACCATTCAGAAAGGCACACTTGACGTACATCTGATAAACATCAAATCCCTTAGCATATGCGAGAAAGATCCGAACAGATTCTAATCTTGCAACTAGTGAAAAAGTTTCCTCGTAGTCGATTCCTTCTTCTTGGCATTAACCTTTGACTACCAGTCGAGCTTTGTTCCGAATCACGTTCCCTTCTTTGTCTAGTTTATTTCTGAATACCCATTTCATTCCGAGAACAGATGCATTATCAGGAGTCGGAACTAATCTCCAAACCTTGTTACGCTCAAACTCATTGAGTTCGTCCTACATCGCTTAGACCCAGTCAGCATGATCAAGAGCAACATTGACCGTTTTAGGTTCTATTTTTGAGATGAACAAATTAAACATGCAAAATTCCAATTTAGAAAATAATGCAGTTTGTTTCGCTTTTTGCCGAGCCCTTGTCAGAAGACCTGCTGACGTTTCTTCGATTACTTGAGATTAAGGATGATCTTTTGTCCATTTTAACATTGGTGGGTAATTTGGATCATACTCCGGATTGATTTTGCAAAGACTTCCTGTGTTTCTAACTAAACTTCTGATTGGAAGTCAGAATCATTATTTTCATTCTCATTCTCCCCTTGGAAGTTTGCATGAAATTCGTCAGTAATCGGATGCTTCCCTCGAGAGCAGGTATATTCTCCTCTAGAACAGGAGTTGAACCCTCCCCTGCACAGGTTCGAAGTTCTCCCCTGGATGGGAGAGCCAGAAGAACCTTCAGAAGATCTGGATGTTTCGGAATCATCAGAAGTTGGAGTCGGAGAAGAAGTTGCATCTGGTACAGACGGGATCTGAGACGGAGTTGGCTTAAAAGTAGTTGGTGTTGGCCCTGGTGAGTCTGGGTTCTGTCAGTTTCAGTCGCTACATCTTCTACTATCTTGAGTAGTTCCTCCTCCTGATTGTCTTTAGCACTAGATTCTGAGGATTTTGCAGTTTCTGGCTCATCAAACAAATTCATGAATTCCTCATATAGATTCATGAGAGGAGTGGTTGTTTGATTTGATTTAGGAAAGATCTCGGCAGATTTCGTTGCTTTGTTCTGAACGCGTGACTTTTACTTGTCATCAAAAGTAACATAGTACGTTTCTTCTATCTTCCGAGATTCTTTGTTCAGAATCCGAAAGGCTTTGGACGTTAAGGAATAACCCATAAAAATTCCCTCATCAGCCTTTTCATCCCATTTAACACGTTTTTCCTTATAATTGAAGATGAAGCACTTAGAACCAAAGAGATGAAATATTTTCACATTTGGCTTTTGCTTGTTGAGAATTTCATAAGGAGTGAGTGATAATCGCTTGTTGATTGTTGAGCGATTCTGAGTGAACCAGGCGTGGCTTCACAAAGTGATCGATTGCAAAAGAGAGCATAGTGCGAGTAGCTTCACAAAGTGATCGATTGCGACGTTCCTCCACCTCGTTTTGCTATGGAGTATAGGGAGAAGAAAAGTTGTGAACGATCCCTTTGGACACAAGAAAGTCCTCAAGCTCTTGATTCTTGAATTTTGTGTCGTTGTCACTTCGAATCTTCCAAATAGGCTTTCGGAGCAGTAGTTCAGCTTGCTTGATGAAGTTAATCATGTTCGGAGTTGCCTCGGATTTCTGTTTAAGAAAGAAAACCCACGTAAAACGAGAAAAATCATCAACTACAACCAAAATGTACTTGTTATGAGCTACACTTTCGATTGCAGATGGACCACAAAGATCAATATGTAATAATTCAAGGGGTTCGATTATCTTTGTGTTGATTATCGTTGAGTGACTTTTTCTGCTTTGTTTTCCGAGTACGCAAGCATCACACATACGATATTTGTCGTACTTTAGTAGTGGCAATCCTCGCACTAGATCACCAAGTATGAGCTTTTTATATCTCTGAAATTCATGTGTGAAAGTTGTCTGTGCCACAGCCAGCTATCGTCATTTGCAACTTTAGTAAGTAGGCAGATGGCAGGCTTCCCTTTGATTGGTTTCATATCTAAGGGAAACATTTCTCCCTTTCTTTTTGACTTTAGAATGATTTTCTTAGTCTTCTTTTCGATTAATTCCGAACCATCTTCATCAAAGGACACTTTGAGCCTAGTTCCTACCACCAATTGCGAAACGCTGATTAGATTGTGTTGTAGACCTTCCACAAAAGCTACTTTGCGAATTGAGAGTTCGCCATTTGTGATCATGCCATAGCCTTTCATTTCACCAGTCACATTATTGCCAAATCGTATTTTTCCTCCATTTCATAACGAACGATACTCCCTTAACTTTTCCCTTCTACCTGTCATGTGACGCGAACAACCACTATCAATGTACCATTCTGGATCATACTGTTCGTCACGCATCACCTACACAATTTAGAGAGATTTAGGAACCCAAACCAATGTGGCTCTATGTGAGAATTTCTTGAGAACAGGAAATATGTTTGATTTGTCAACCCGAAATGACTTCTTCTTTGGAGGTTGATTCTTCTCAATTTCGAATCGAAACACTTTTGTTTTATTGGCTTGCCAATCATCTTTCGCAAATCGTGACTTGGTTTGAACAAAAGAATTTGATTTCGGAATTGATTTTGATTGGAAGCTTCCTAAAACCCTTGTGAATTTTGCTGATCGGAAAATGGGTTTCGGTTCTGAGTAAAATACTTTTTGAGGTTTTGTGATTTTTATCTCCTTGAAAATAGGTTTTTGTTATGGTTCGGGATAGAGTTTGGCTTTGCCCTTCAAGTCATTAGACCTCAGGACAGGTTTGACAATCTTTATCTTTGATGGTTCAGGAGACTTAGATTTTTCAGACATTTTCATGAAAGTATGTGATTTTTGAAAAGTTTGTTTTGTGGTTGAAGATTATTGTGGTTTCGGAATCGGAGTATGATTAATGTTTTGAGCAGAATTAGAATTAACAATATTTTTATAATTTTTGTTTCTCCCAAATTTTTTTCGTTCCTTCAAATTCTTTTTGTACCGACCATTCATCTGTCTCCTTCTTGCTATAAGCTCTTTAGGAGACTTATAAATACGGGGTATTGGGGTGGAGAGTTTAGTTGGCATAGTATTGTAATTAACAAAAGATGTATTCTGAATCACTTTGGTGCCACTTGTGCCTGCTGAGAAAATGAATCTTTAGATTCAGAGATCCTGAGACATATTTTCCGCGGGACTTCCAGGAGGTCATTTCAGAAAGACCTTTCGTTTCGTCTGCATTATCGATCAGTTTAAACCAGAAGAAAGCATCACAACCATCGGAATTATCGTTATCGACTAGGAGTTTGAGTTCAGAAATGTCCTTTACGTTTAGTCCTGGTTTCACAAAAACCTAATTTGGAACAGTTTTTATTTTTGGAAAACAGTTGCTTGTTCATTTAAATATTGGGAACCTTTATTTTCAACAATTCATGCAAAAGCAACTGAGTTTTCAGAAATGAGATTTTTCTTAGCTTCAGTTTGATTATTTACAAAAGTAGAACAATCAACTTCATCCTCAACAGATATTTCACTCATTTCACTTTCATCGAAATCGGAAATATTCTCAAAAATGAGAGTATTTTCGGAGTTCAATTTATTGCATAATGATTGAAAGTTCTGTGTAGTAGCTGATTTAATCTCTTCTTTATCATTTCTGACAAATATTCTTTCATCATGTTCTTGTGTTCTTTGGACCGTATATAATTTTCAATTTTGTCCAGTCGAATTCGATATGCTTCTGACACTTCGTCTGAAGAAACAATGGTTTCACATTTATAACATTCAGCATCAATTTCATCCTCTTTCAATTCAAGAAAGGGTAAAATCATTTTATGCAATCCCCTGCCTATATCACAATCAATATGCAGTTGAGTAATATTGTTAAAAAGTCGTTTCGCAATCAAACAGAAAATATTCCTTTGTTTAACAAGCAAAAAATTGACTCTTTTTGACATATATAATGTCATCCCTAGCCTTAACCAACTCTAACTCCAATGCGTCGATTTTCATTCTCCTCTCCTCATTCTTAAGTGTCACCTTGTTCAATTGATCATTTAGATTAGAATTACTAAGTCTTATTCGTTTTAAACTGTCACTAAAATTCGAAAAAGTAAACCTTAGGTAATCTAATTCTTTAGCATATGTAGAAGAGCAAACATTTAACAACTTAAGGATAGAGCGTACCTTGTTGACGACAGCCTCACACTCCTCTACCTGTTCCGAAACAGGTTTAGCAGCGAAACAGCTCGCTGTCGTCTGGCATCCATCTGTGGAATACCCTCGATGTTCAGAGCTGTCCACCTTCACCACGAAACATCGACAATGCGTTGGTTTCCTCACCTCATCATCCTTTGAATCCGTTGACCAGACTTCAACGGGACCATACTTATTATCCTCTTGCACCAAGAACACTGGCTTCACAGTTGAAGCATCATCCCTCTTCAGATCTGCAATCTTCTTGGCATAATATGCTTCATCTTTGACTTGCCCCTTCTTTTCATTCTGCTTTCGGAGCAAGTAGTCTTTCACAAAATGATTCTTGCCCTTGCAGTAATAGCAGTCATAACCAGAGTCACCAACCAGCTTTTTCTCGTCTTCGAATTTTTGCTTCCTTAGACCATCCTCCTTGGGCTTTTCGGAACTGAAGTTCCCTTGTCTACCATGATTTTTGAACTTGGAAAAATTCTTCTTGAAAACTTCTTCGGGTTTAAGACCATGAGAGCTTTATCTTCTCTCGTCAATTCTTCATTGGAGAAGTCAGACTCTGAATCGTCATTAGTGGCTTTCTTACCCTTCGCAACGAGAGCAAGGGAACCCAAACTTGAGGAAACTTTTGCTTCTAAAGTAATATCCTTTTCTTGAGACTTAAGGATACCCATCACTTTAGCCAGACTGTACGATTTGAACTGCTCGTGTGCCTTGATGGTTGATACAACGACTTTCCACTCGAATCAGAGACTGTTCAAAAATGTGACTTTTTGCTCAATCACAGTTCGAGCAATTTTGTACTTTAGTAACCTGCGTATAAGATGGTTGTAGCGATTGAATGTCTGAGCCAGGGTTTCATCAGAGGCTTGAGCGAAGGATCTGAACTCGAAGAGAAGAGTAGTTTGAATAGAGTGCTCCAGATCTGTATCACCGGAGTATAACTCTTTCAGCCTATCCAATATCTCCTTTGCAGTTTCACAAGAGCTAACCAGTCTTATCGTATCTGAGGGAAGAGCAAATCAAATAATTCTGAAGGCTTTGATGTTGCACATCAGTTTATTCTTTTCATCTAGAGTTGTATTTGCATGGCTATGTAAAACAAGATTATAATCGTTTAGGGTTTTAACGACTTTCCTTGAAGCAACATGAGCGAACGATCTACAGTTATTGCATGCCAGATGGTTGATCCATGTTCTTCTATCCCAAGAACATGGTCTTCAAAGTGCAACGCCCAGACTTCATAATCACTTGGGAATAAGATCTGGGCCCTCGTGGTAGATCCAATGCTGCTAGACAAGTTGAACGAGAGTGAATGTGGATCTTCGTGAGCCATTTAATCTTGTTTGAATGTGAATCAGACGTGTGTAAACAAATCGAGTGAAAATCTGAACGAAAGATCAAGATCTATAGTCTAAAATCGATTAAAGCGATTCAGACGAACAAGAAAAAATCTGAGTTAAAAAATTATAAACTCGACAGACAAAAAGTGTATGAATAACACAGTCTCCTGCTTGGATACCAATTGTGAGTATAAAATCAAAAAGATCGATAGATTCAAACAGCGGAATAAATAACAAGATCAAACAAATGAAGAACAGAAGTTGAATGATTATATTAAGCTACTCAAGAACAATTCAAAGAGAACTATTCCGAATAAGAGCCGTGAACAAGAATTACAAAAACCTTAACCCAAATTAGGGTACGTGCATGCCTTATATAAGAAAACTAAATATGGAATGGACAGACCCACCCATTTAATATACGACTAATCTAAAGGCTTAATTATCTATTCGTGATTGACTCTATCTCATTTATGACCTAACAAATCACTAACTTACTAGAAGTCCGTGATTTTCCTGACGTATTCCCAGAAGATCTCCCGGGGGTACCACCAACCGTCAAGTCGAATTCAGAATCGATTTAATTCCGGGAGCAGCCCTTATAGCAAAATCACCATACAGATTAGCTCCGACAGAGATGCAAGAGCTGTCTAGTCAATTACAAGAACTGTTAGAAAAAGGATTCATTCGACTGAGCTTCTCGCCAAGGGGAGCACCGCATCTGTTCGTAAAGAAGAAAGGCGAATCCTTCAGAATGTGTATTGACTACCGTGAATTGAACAAGTTGACCGTCAAGAACAGATACCCCCTCCCAAGAATTGATGACCTATTCGATCAGTTACAAGGAACCTGTTACTTTTTGAAAATCGATTTGAGGTCCGGGTATCATCAACTTAGAGTTCAAGAAGATGATATTCCGAAGACAACGTTTAGAACATGGTACGGTCATTATGAATTTCTCGTAATGCCATTCGGGTTAACCAACGCCCCTGCAGTATTCATGGATCTTATGAACCGAGTATGCAGACCATTCTTAGACAAATTCGTGATTGTATTTATCCATGATATATTGATATATTCACGAAGCAAAGAAGAACACGGTCAGCACCTGCATTTGATCTTGGAACTACTCAGAAAAGAGAAATTGTATGCCAAATTCTAAAAATGCAAATTTTGGATAAGAAAAGTAGACTTCTTGGGTCATGTGGTCAGCCAAGAAAGGATCCATGTCGATCCATCCAAGATCAAAGCAATAGAAAACTGAGAGATACCAAGAACCCCGATGGAGGTACGCCAATTTTTGGGCCTTGCGGGTTACTACTAAAGATTCATCAAAAACTTCTCCAAAATAGTGAAGCCCCTCATGGCACTAACACAAAAAGGTGCCCGCTTTGACTGGGATGACCCACAAGAGAATGCCTTCCAACCACAAAAGCAAATGTTGTGCAGCGCACCACATCCAGTCCCTCCCAAAAGGCACGGAGGATTTTGTGGTATATTGTGACGCATCAAAACAAGGTTTGGGATGTGTACTCATGCAAAGGGAGAAAGTTATTTCCTATTCCTCCAGACAACTCAAACCTCATGAGGTCAACTACACTACTCACGACCTCGAGTTGGGAGCCGTGATATTCGTACTAAAGATATGGAGGCACTATCTCTATGGAACAAAGTGTATAATTTTCACAGATCATAAAAGCCTCCAGCACATCCTCAATCAGAAGGAGCTCAACATGAGGCAACGGAGATGGGTTGAATTACTAAGTGATTACGAATGCGATATTCGTTATCATCCGGGCAAAGCAAACGTCGTAGCAGATGCTTTGAGCCGGAAGGAATACTCGGGACTTCGAGTAAAGTCGCTAACGATCACCATACGCTCACACCTCCCTACTCAAATCAGGGATGCCCAGCTTGAACCCCTGAAACCAGAGAACGTCACCAATGAAACTCTTCGAGGAATGGAAAAAAGTTTCGAGCTCAGAGAGGAGGGAACACGATACTTCATAAACCGAATCTGGACGCTAAAGTTCGGTGGGTTCAAAGAGTTGGTTATGGAAGAAGCTCACAAGATGAAATACTCCATCCATCCTGGGTCGGATAAGATGTACCTTGACTTAAAGAAGTTTTATTGGTGGCCGAACATGAAATCAGAGATCGCCACCTTCGTGAGCAAGTGCTTGACCTATGCGAAAGTCAAGGTAGAATACCAGAAGCCCTCGGGTCTGTTGCAACAGCCGGAAATACCCGAGTGGAAATGGGAACGGATCACTATGGATTTCATAACAAAATTACCTAAAACAATTGGTGGGCATGACACCATTTGGGATCTGCTCACTTCTTACCAATCAAGGAGACTGATAAGATGGAAAAGCTAACAAGGGTTTACCTCAATGAGATCGTAAAATTGCATGGTGTGCCAATATCCATCATCTCGGATAGAGACAGCCGATTCACTTCACGCTTTTGGCAATCATTGCAAGAGGCCTTGGGAACCAGACTTGATATGAGTACAGCTTACCATCCCCAAACAGATGGTCAAAGTGAAGGAACTATTCAGACGTTAGAAGACATGCTTCGTGCCTGCATGATAGATTTTGGCAAAGCATGGGACGTTCACTTCCCACTGATTGAATTCTCCTACAACAACAGTTATCATACTAGCATCAACGCCGCACCATTTGAAGCATTGTATGGACGTAAGTGCAGATCACCTTTGTGTTGGGCCGAAGTTGGTGATACCCAACTAGTCAAAGGTCAAGTAGCAAACAACACGCTCACCGCCCAGAAATTATACGAGAAACAACGAAAAAGATCGTTCAGATACGAGAACGATTGAAAGCATCTCGTTATCGACAGAAGAGTTATGCAGATAAAATGCGTAAACCGTTGGAATTACAGGTGGGCGACTTAGTCATGTTGAAGGTCTCCCCTTGGAAAGGAATGATACGCTTCGACAAAAGGTGAAAACTTAACCCAATGTATATTGGACCCTTCAAAATCCTGGAAAGGATTGGTCCTGTAGCCTATAAACTCCAACATACACAGCACTTTCCACGTATCCAATCTTAAGAAGTGCTTATCCGATGAGACCCTGGTTATTCCTTTAGACGAAATCGAAGTCAATGAAAACCTACATTTCATAGAGGAACCGGTGGAGATCATGGATAGAGAAATCAAAAGAACCAAACAAAGTCGTATTCCAATAGTAAAGGATCGCTGGAACGCTAAGTGAAGACCTGAGTTTACTTGGGAACGTGAAGGTCAATTGAAACAGTAGTGCCCCCATTTATTCCCGAAGACCCCTCTAACCAATGCCTAAAACTAAATTTCGGGACGAAATTCCTCTTAACGGGGGGATAATGTAACAACCGTCAAAATCGGTCAACATAAGTCAACGAAAATCAACAAAAGTCAACTGGAGCATACATTAGACTAACATGTTGAGATGTAAACTTCATAATCTTTGTATTATACTTGAATATTATAATACTACGTGCACTAGTTGAAAACGATTATCGAATAAACACTATAAATACGTATGATAAATTACGATAGTGTAGAAATTCGATAAACACACAAATATTATTTTGGTATAAATAATATTTATAAAATGATGTATTCATGAATACAAACCTGTGGATGTAAGGAACGTTGAAAACGTAGTTCGTACGCAAAGGTTACAACACGTTAAATCGCTGTAAACGGTAACTGTACACAGGGTTTAGGCTTAAGATACAAAACGTGGTGCCTTAAACATCAAATACGAGGTAATAAATCATATATTATGAAGCGTAATATTATCTAGTATTTATTTCCAAAGCCAAAGATAATTGTCGGTAAAATGGTAAAAATCACATGATCGGACGACTACCGCGTTTAAACGTGTATTTCATCGTCAAACGAATTACGAAACAATCTAAATAAATGTTTAACAATGTTTTTATATATAATATTTATTTGTAACATTGTTTATTCAAAAACTAATAAAATTACGCTAAAACATCTTACTGTTTTATAAAAATCACTTGTTTTTATATAAAAGAGTAGCATTTTTATAAAAAACAACCCACCCACCCCCTACCCCCCATCGGCTGCATTGAGCCTCTCCATCATCACATCTTTGTCATTAAACCTCAATTTCCAAGGCTCTAGACTTAAGGCTAAGAAAACATCTTATGATGGATGTTGTAAGGCATCTCTTGGAACTTGCAACTAGTTGGTGCCTTAAGCTTCACAATTACCAACACAATCCTCCACCCCTTTCTCCCAAGAACTCGATCACACCATCTCCTTCCTCTCTTCTCTCCTAGTCTCGGCCACCACCACCATCTCCCAAATCCTTGCATCTTCAAGTGTTTGTTCAAACTAATTGGTAAGTTGTGTTCCTCTCATGATTCTAAGACTTTCTATATCAATTTCACCTCTTTTACACACTAACATCCACTAAATTTTTTGGGTAATAGCATTATTCAAAGGTCCTTGAGCTCCATCATTCATCATCTTCAAAAGTCTTGCAAACTATCTTGGTAAGTTATGTTCATCTAGTAGTTTTAAGGTTCCTAATACTTTCATTTACTCTTTTACACACCAATACTCACGGAAATCCTTTGGATAATAGTTTTGTCCCAGAGTCCCTCGTGTTCCAAAGCCTAACTCTTCACCCTTTTCACCACTCAAGGTGAGTTCATACCCCTCATTTTCACCTTTATCCAAGTTTTAGGGGGAGAATACAAGTTTAACCATGAATATGATGTATTTATGTAAAGTTTATGATATGTTCTTGACAAATGATATGTTTACATGTTATGTTCTTAAAATGTTATGTTTTTCATAGTATTCATCTTATTATAAAGTGAATGGCACAAATAAAATGTTCGTGGTAAACTATTATGTATATTTAGTTTAAGGAAATAATCGTTTAGACTTTTACACATATTTGTCACAAATAAAATTATAAGGTTTATGTTATGGACAAAATGGAGATAAATATGATATCCATATGACTACTTGACAAAGGATGTGAATTTGTGCTTTATTAAAATGGTCAAGTAAATATGATACCACAATTTCTACGTCAAAACTATTATATAAGTAAAAAGAATGTTATTACGACGTAGCTACGACTTTTGGACTTTTAACGTCATAATAATGTTTGAGATTATTATTTTTAAAGAAGTTGAAATTTTAAAATGTAAAGGACTATACTTTTAGTAACAAGTGCTAGAACGACTATTTAGAAAAATCACTATTATTTCCAATAAACGACGAGATTTAAAAATGTGATGCCATCACTTTACTAAAATGACTAATATGAACTCTTTACCATGACTTACTGTATTACTTCAAAACTATCTTTATATATATATATATATATATATATATATATATATATATATATATATATATATATATATATATATATATATATATATATATATGTATATGTATATGTATATGTATATGTATATGTATATGTGTATGTATATGTGTATATATATATATATATATATATATATATATATATATATATATATATATATATATATATATATATATGTTAAATGTTTTAGATGTAATAAATCATACATTTCAACTCACTGACATCTTTTAGATCTAAACATACCAATACGACAGGAAAACATTTATATAAATTATTAAGGGTATAATTTATGAATCAAACGACAAAGTACGCTAAGAATTATAAGAATAATTATATGAATATATAATTATTACATATATTAATTATCAATGATATATTTTGGTAATTATAAATACAAAAGGGGTTTTCACTACACTACCAATAATGATATGACATTTACGTTGGGTAATATTGTGAGACATTGCTTCACGGTACTAAAAAAAGTACATCATAAATTCCTGGATTATAACATTAATCATGTATGAGCGGGATAGTTGTATATAGATCTATATGAGATTGACAATCCCCACCTATGGTTGTTAGCTACAACTACGATCGACATACCAAGGGTGACAAATGTATTACAACTATTACGACGCCTGAAGAACGTCGTGACAGGTCACTAGGTCATAGGAAGGTTATAATAACGCACATAATAACAACGAACGTCCTTTAATTAGGGGAAAATATCTTCAAATGGTTTTACTTAAATGTGAAACTACATGTTATTCTTTTCAAAGGTACGAATAAGGATTTTCACTATTTCACTACGATTTACATATCGCTATCATATTATGAGGACTTTCACTAATACACTATGATTTTTTCACTATTACACTAAGAAATATTTACACTATTTCTCTACGAGTTTTCATGAAGAAATCACTATATTTTATCACTACAAAAACTCTTATGAACTCACCAACGTAATGTTGACAATTGTAAAATTACTTGTATTCTCATGTAACCATTAAATAGGTACCATTAAACCTTTTGGGCGAGGCGCGAAGACGTCTCCTTTTATTACTTTTGATATTATGATGTAATTGGATCGAAAAAATATTACTTAATTGTGTAACATTCCAAATATAATGCATGATGGTTGTTATTTACTTATGTTTGGTTGTATATAATGCTTGTGATACTATGTGCCGTTCCACCCCCCGACGATTCTGCCATCGTGGTTTGGGGGTGTGACAGATTCCCATTTTGAGACATCTGAGAACCAGTCCAGACCATCTGGATCGTTTCTGGATGCGTCTCATCACTACTCAATCTCGAAGTAGCTGGCTTAGTGGAACTATGCATCTCTATGAATAACCTGTGCAGAGTCAACATCGAATGCATTTCCATAATAGTCTTGTCCTGGTTCCTTTTCCTGGACATCTGGATGAACAAATCGTACTGGCTACTCGGCGAGTCGAGTTAATGCTCAACTCCTGATTAATAGGGTGACCAAGTTTATATAGTTCGCCTATGTATCCCTCAATCATGAGAACTTGTGGACCGACGCTACTTCTACTAGCTTTCACATTTCAAGCTTTTTAAAGATCCAGTTCATTCCTCTTTAACCGGTTATCAGAACTTTTCCTCAACCAGTCGTGCTAACTCATATGACCCCAGGGATTCAAAATCCCTGTGGATGTCGGGGTCAACATGAGGCTACAAACTTCTTCAGATTCATCAATCAAGAAGCCTTGCTCATCACAAAGCTACAGTGTGATTCCAAGCTTGGGTGGAACGGGGAGCGGATACTTAATCGGATATGGCTTGCCAGCAAAACTGAGAACCATTCTCCATTTGCGAAGCCATTCTACATAGTTCAGGCCAGTCATCCAATTCATATTCAATAGATACTTTCTGAAACTCTCAGAAATGGGTGTTGGCGGAGGAGTAAGAGAGTTGACGCTGAGTCCAGACATCAATAGAATCAAAATTTATTAGTTTAATGTTTGTCCATATAAATAATTACCAATTTATTATTTAATAAGGCTAAGACCCAAAATGCCCCAGCTATGGTGTGAAGAGGGATGCCATAATCACAACATATTGGTCATTGAGGTAGATATACATTTATCAATTTCAATCTCCATGAAACTCCTAGATGTGTGAGATTCATTGACCGAGGTCAATGGCATGTTTAGTCTCGAATTATGCTCTTCTATTTGTGACAAGATGTGAATAATCATGCAAATTGCTTGGTAACCTCATTGTCGTTTATCATCTCACATTGATGTGCCGGTTAACCACAGACGCTCCATCAACAATGATAAATCATGAGATTGAATCCCTATTAGTGTGCTGGTTAACCACACATGCTCCACTAACGATTCTGTTGAAAATATAAAATATGATCACCACAAATAAAGGTTTGCACCGTTTATTGTGTGACAAATATATATATATATTAAAGATAAATGCGGAATAAATAATAAGAGTTGCAGATTAAAAATATATAATCTGATCGCCACAAATAAATGTTTGCACCGTTTACTGTGTGAAAGATATATAAATAATATAAATTGTAGTAATTAAATGACTTAAAACGATAAATAATATAAATGACTATAATTAAAAGACATAAAACGATAAATAATGTAAATGACTATAATTATATAAATATATATATATATATATCAAGTAGGTTCGTCAATAGATTGACTGAACTGGGTTACAACAGGACTATGGAACGACTGGTCTATCAAGTAGGTTCGTCAAATAAATTGACTGAACTGGCTTAGGGTTGGACTGGATTTCTAATAGACTGTGTCTCTATTTGTTCTTGTTTGATGATCTTGGTGATCTTGGTTTTCTTGTTTGATGATCTTGTTGATCTTGGTGTTCTTGGTGTTTTTCTTGGTGTTCTTGGTGTTTTTGGAGAGTGTTTGGAAGGTTGGAAATAAGATGGTGGAAGTTGGAGAGGTTTTTGAGAGAGTTTTGGTTTATAATTATGTGTTGTAATAAAAAAATGGTGTAAAAAATGGTTATAAAGGGTGTAAAATGAGTTTTGGGTGGATTTTGGATGAATTTCGGAAGTTTAGGGACCAAAACTGTAACTTTGGAGCTGAAACACGCGGGTTGGTCGGCTGGGTCGGAGGCGGGTCGAATCCGGGTTTGGGCGCGGTTTTCTTGTGAGATGAAAGGGGGCGAGTTCGGTTCGGGGACGGATCCGGATCCGGATCTATATTCCGGATTCAGAAGCTGGGTCGCTGAGGAGTGGGCTTCGGATCTTGGGCTGCGCACTTGGGCTGGACGCTTGATGGGCCGGATCTGGTGGGCAGGGCGGGTACTGTAGCAGCCTGTTCCATTTTAATTAAATAAATTGATTTTAATGTTTTAAAATTCAAAATAAAATCAAATAAATTAGGAAAAATCATTTTTAATTTATAAAATTAATTAAGTCTAATAAAATAAATTATTTAGAAAATATATTTCCAAAAATTCATTTTAAATAGATTTAATTTAATTTTCTTTTGAATTTTTCTTTGTTTTGGCTTTAAAACTCATTTTCTATTAAATTGCATCTTTTATCAAAATCAATTATTTAGAAAATAATTAAAATAACTATTCCTCAATAATCAAGTTTAATAAATGATAAATTTAACTCCAATCTTTTTTTTAAAATTATTTTCTTATTTTCTCGTTTAATCGTTCAATCTCGAATCCATGCAACCTGAAATAGACTTATAATATTTGTCAGATAATATAAAAACAGTTCGTCTTATTTCAATGATGGTCACATACAAAAACATTTTTCAACAATTTCCCCCTATGTGATCATTGATGAAATAAGGACAGATATAATCACATTAACAATTTTAACATTGAAGATTTGGGATAAAAGTTTTGTCAATGATAAGATATATATAAAGCCTTTGTAATCATTTTGAAAGTTTGTGACTTGGTTTTACATATCTTATGTTTTGAAAAAGATTTTGAAGAATGTTTGTTTCCGAATCAAAGTCTCGGGTTCGATTATCAAAGGGTAGCCATATATGTATTTAAAGAAATTTCTTAAGATTTTATAGCATTATTGATGATGACAAGTGGTCTAACAGGTCGATTCAGATGAACGCTCACAGATATAGCTCACATTTCACTTGGGTGTTTGGTTGTTCTGGCAGCAGAACAAGTTAATGATCACTAAAAATGAGTGATATCTCTCTCTGACGACTCACACTCATATAGGAGGTGTTCATCTATGCTTTTCCTGTAAAGTCACTTAGTCTCATTATTAGATAATCAATCATATAAGACTGGTTTCGACATTACTCAGCGGGTTTCTTCATTCATGCCATTAACGTTCACTCTCTCTCCGTCGGAAAATACATGTAGAGGGGTTTAGCAATTTTCATAGTGCAGTTTGCAACTAAGAATCTTCAGTGATGAAGGCTACAGTATCCCGGGAAATCCATTATTGTTGCAGCTTCTTCTTTGATGGTATCCTGTTTGTTGATCAATATCAATTTATTGTAAAAAGATATTTTGTTTTATCATTGAGAAGTTGCTACAATTGAGAATGATTTTTTGTGTAATTTTTTTTAAGAGTATTTATCTTGAGTGATTGAGATATCTGCTTTTCTGAAAAAGGAAATGGTTAAAAACAAATTGCGGGATTTGATGATGTTTGTTTTGAAATAACCATTTGGTTGAGAGTTTGTTTAACTTGGTATTTCTTCGGTGAGTGATTTGACTTTCTTGTTGACTCGTCTTTGAGGATTGGATGTTGATAGATCTTTGTTTCGCCTTTGATTTTCTTATAAGGATATGTCGTTGTTTGGAGTCTTTCCAATTTTGCGGCTGTCTTCATTTTTGGCTTTTAACTAGGTAGGGATAGGTGGCATAAAAGACATTTTGTCTAGTATGTAAGAAATGAATGTATCGTCCCTGGTCATTTTGATATCTAAGCAAAAATGAGACCATGACAAGGCATAATCGGATGTACCTTATAAGAAATAGTGACACACCTAAGCTCACAAGAAATGAATTCTACAATGATTTAGATCGACGAGGCACAAATTCTCACGTGGGTTTTGTTTTCATCTGAACCTCCTAACCTTATGTCCCTTGATTGTTTAAAATCGTCAATAATGAAATAAAATCGAAGGAAATAAAGTTATATACATTATGAAAAGTAGGAGATTTGAACCTTCACTCCAATTGAGAATCAATATGACTTAAAATCTTCATCGAGCATAAGCATCTGAAAATTAAGTCAAAAGACGATTAATCACAAGGTTCTATAAAAGCTTATTATGACAAGTCTTTTATTGTTTTTTTGAAAATTTGTTTTTCTGAATGTTTTTGGAAATTTTGGTTATTTGAATGTTTTTTGAAATTTTGGTTTTTAAGGAAAGATATGAAAATTATAAAAATCTAAAATCTTTGTCTTTTGAAGTTTTGTAATTTTTTTTTTGTTTTTCCTTTTTTTTGATTTTTTTTAAATAAAAGTAAACACAATTTTGTACAAACAAAAAGTAAAAGTTGAAGGATGGATGATATCTGGATTTAACATTCCTAGACGGCCTAGGAAGTATTGAAATTTTGTTTCATCGAGAGCCTTAGTGAAGACATCGGCAATTTGATCTTCGGTGTTTATGAAGTGTAATTCGATATGACCTTTTTCAATGTTGTCTTTAATGAAGTGATATCGAATATCGATGTGCTTTGTCATGGAATGGTGAACGGGATTGTGAGAAATGGCTATTGCACTGGTTGAGTCACAAAATATGGGAATTTGTGAAACTCTGAAGCCATAATCACGCAGTTGAGTTTGCATCCATATGACTTGTGAATAACAGCTGGCGGCAGCGACGTATTCAGCTTATGCTGTTGATGTGGATACACAACTCTGTTTCTTTGAAGACCAACTCACTAGTCGACCTCCTAGGAATTGACAGCTACCAGATGGATGTACTTTTCCTATCTAGCTTGCAACCTCCATAGTCTGAGTCGGTGAAAGCATTCAGCTGAAAATCGGATTTAGCTGGATACCAAAGGCCAAGTTTGGGAGTGCCTTTTAGGTATTTGAAGATGCGTTTCACAGCAATGACATGAGATTCCATAGGATTTGCTTGGTATCTGGCACAGAGACAAGTAGAAAACATAATGTCAGGTCTGCTGGCAGTGAGGTATAATAGTGATCCGATCATTCCACGATATCTTTTCTGGTCAACGGGTTTGCCATCTAAGTCTGCATCGATTTTGTATCCAAAGGCCATTGGGGTTTTGGCAGTATTGGATTTGTCCATTGAAAAGCGAGTGAGTAGGTTTTTGACATAATTCTCTTGGTTAATGAAAATTCCATCAGTTGACTGTTTGATTTGAAGTCCGAGAAAAGTAGTCATCTCCCCAATCATGCTCATTTCAAATTTGCTTTTCATTAAATCTGCAAACTTAACACTCAAAGATTCATCAGTAGAACCGAAAATAATGTCATCAACATATATTTGTACGATTAACAGATGTTTATTAAAGATTTTACGAAAAAGGGTTTGATCGATTGAACCCCTTTTGAAACCTGATTCTTCGAGGAATGTTGACAAGGTGGAATACCAGGCACGGGGTGCTTGTTTTAAGCCATAGACAGCTTTTTGCAATTTGAAGCTGTGATGAGGAAATTTGGGATCTTCAAAGCCTGGTGGTTGTTGGATATAAACATCTCGATCTAATTCTCCATGTAGGAATGCACATTTAACGTCCATTTGAAAAACTTTAAAGTTCTTATGTGCAGCATATGCGAGAAAGATGCGGATAGCTTCTATTCTGGCGACTGGAGCATATGTTTCATCGTAGTCTATTCCTTCTTGTTGTGAATAGCCTTTGACTACGAGACGTGCCTTGTTTCGACACACGACTCCTTGATCGTCAGTCTTGTTTCTGAAAACCCATCTTGAACCTATGACAGTAACATCGGGTGGTGTAGGAACAAGATTCCATACGTCATTTCTTTCGAATTCAGCTAGCTCTTCTTGCATAGCTTTTACCCAGTCTGGGTCTTTGAGAGCAGTATGTATGGTTTTGGGTTCAGTCATGGATAGGAAGGCTCCAAATAAGCATTCATTGGCAGTTGCGGCTCTAGTTTGGATGCCTGAATTGGGATCTCCGATGATTAGGTCAGTGGGATGGTTTCTGGTCCATTTTATTAAACGATTTTCTTCCGTTGTAATAATAGGATTTTCAGTATCCCATTGTTCTTCTCCAGTAGTTTCTTCTTGGAAGAGGTTTGATGGTTCCCCCATAAATGTTGCATCGGGATTGTTTTAGATATTTGGGGATGGAGTGGTAAAATCTGGGGTGGTTAAATTTGGAGTGGTTAAAGGAGGATTTGGTGTTTGTTCTAATGAGGAAGTATGTGTTTGTGGTTCCCCCTCAACTTGATCTGCAACATTTCTGTTTCTTTGTGGAGTTCCTTCAGTGGTTGTACCTGTAGGATCAATTTGAGTAGTTAGAATTTCAGAATTATAAGCAGTTTTAGGTTGTTCAAAAAGTAAATCAATATCAACTTCAATGTCTATGTCAGGAGATGGTGTTTGTGGAATTGGATTTTGAAAAATATTATCTATCATTTGTGAACCAAAATGTTCACGATCCAATTTTCTGACATAAAATTCATCGAAGTGGACATCGGTACTCTCTTCAATTACTCTTGTACGTTTGTTCAGTACTCGATAAGCAGCTGAAGAAAATGAGTAACCAAGGAAAATTCCTTCGTCCGACCTTGATTCAAATTTTGAAAGGTGGTCTTTATTATTCTTTATAAAGCATCGACAACCAAAAATATGAAAAAATTTGATATTTGGTTTTCGGTTGTTAATGACTTCATATGGTGTTTTATGAAGATTTTTGTGAATTAAGGAGCGATTTTGTGTGTAGCAAGCTGTGGCAATTGCTTCTGCCCAGAAGTATTGTGGCAGATCAGCAAAGATGAGCATTGATCTTGGAGCTTCGCACAGAGTTCGGTTCCTTCTTTCAACAACACCGTTTTATTGAGGAGTGTAAGGGGCTGAGAAGTTGTGTTCGATGCCTTTGTTTTTGAGAAATGAGTCTAGAGTTATGTTTTTGAACTCTAAACCATTATCACTTCGGATTCTTCGAACTGGTCTTTTGAGCTTTAGTTCGATCTGTTTTATAAAGTTGATCATCTCTTCTGGTGCTTCTGATTTTAGTCTTAAGAAAAAGACCCATGTAAATCGAGAGAAGCCATCAACTATGACAAGGACATACTTCTTCCCTTGTATTGTTTGGATTTTGGCGGGTCCACAGAGGTCTATGTGCACCAATTCTAGTGGTTTGGATACACTAGATTCTGTAATGCTTTTGTGAGAGGATTTGGAAAGTTTTCCCTTTTCACAAGCGGCACAAAGTGTTTCATTGTCGAGCTTCAGAAGTGGCAGTCCTCGAACTAGATCATCGCCGATCAATTTGTTGATGTACCCGAAATTTAGATGGGAAAGGCGGCGGTGCCATAACCAACTAATATCTGCTGGGGCTTTGGATAGCAGACAAATATCGGGTTTACCATAAATAAGATCCATGTCTAGTGGATACATATTTCCGGCACGTTGTGAATCAACAATGATTTCTTTGGTGTTGGCGTTCATGATCAAGCTTTGTTGTTTCGTGAATAAAACTTCAAGATCGTTATCACACAGTTGAGAAACACTGATGAGGTTGTGTTTCAGGTCATCGACATAGGCAACTTTCTTTATGGTAAATTTACCATTTGTTATGTTTCCATAACCTTTGATTTTTGCCGTCATGTTGTTGCCAAATGTAACGTCTTGATTGGTTTGGGTGGGTCTGAAGTCACGAAGGTAGTTTCTGTTTCCTGTCATATGCTTGGAGCAGCCACTATCAATGTACCATGTATCATCATTGGGTTCTCCAGCATTAGATCCCTGCAATTAGACAGAAATTTTAGGTACCCAGATCTGAATGGGTCCTGATTTGTTAGCTTTTGCTATTTTGGGTTTGTTGTTCAATGACTTTGGTTTATTGTGATAGAATGGTTGAGGTTTGATTTGATTTATCAAGTTTTCCCAAAATATGATTTGTTTTTGATAACCTGTGAGTTGATAAGATCTGTGATTTGGTGAACGATATCCTAGATGTGAAAATTGATTTGAAAAGTTTTCTTCATATCTAGGGTATGATGGACGGTTTTGAAAAGGTTTTGGATAAGGTTTTGATTTTTGTTTGGAAACCTGTTTATGAGGTATGACGTAGGGTTTAACATGTTTTGATACCCCAGAGTACGTGAAGATCGAAAGGTACATCTAGGGATTATCGCCACAAATCCAAGGGATGGTCATTGCGTCAAGACCACTACCTACGACAGCGCCAAGCGCATCGCACACCAACTAACTGAACAAGGCATCCGCCAAGGGAACATGACACAGAAAGCTGACCCTCCACGAGGAGGAGAGAACAAAAGAAAATTTGGGGGCAAAAAGAAAGGGAAATATCAACAGGGGTCACAAAAGAAACAAGAAACGGTGGCAGTCTTCGCCGCTACTACCCCTGTCACTCCGGATCAACCAAAACAATATGCCGGATCCCTCCCAAAGTGTGGCAAATGCCACTTCCACCACAACGGCGCTTGCAGAGAACTAACCTGTTTCAACTGCAACCAAAAGGGCACATGGCCTGTCTCTGTAAAGTCCCAACACAGGGGCGCTCGCTCTTGTTTTGGGTGTGGCGCAGCTGGGCATTTCAAAGAGATTTCCTGAAAACAAAAGGACCGGGCGGAGGTGGTCAAGGAAGGATTATGGCCTTGGGAGAAAAAGAGGCAATCCAAGACCCCACCATGGTGACCGGTATGTTGCTTGTTAATAACTCCTTTGCACATGTACTTTACGATAGTGGCGCAGAAACGAGTTACGTTAGTCATGAATACAAACAAATACTAAAAGAAAACCCCCAATCATTGAACAAAAACTACACGGTAGAAATGGCGAATGGGAGAACCGAAAGGACTAACGAAATTTACTTAAACTGTACCATAACCCTAAACGAACATAACTTCCAAATCAACCTCATGCCAATGACTATTAAAAGCTTCGACTTGATTGTTGGCATGGATTGGTTAGATCCTGATCACGCAGACATCATGTGCCATGATAAAGCTATAGGACTTATGTCACACCCCCAAACCACGATGGCAGAAACGTCTGAGGGTGGATGACTTCATGAACAGTATCACAACAACGTTTGTACAATAGTGATCAAAGCAAACACATCCATCATATACATAATTGTAAATGTTACAAGAGTTCAAAAGATTGTACGTTTTAAATACAATTACAATATGATATCAAAATACATAGTATGACGCCATAGCGACCCATCATCAAAGGTTGTAGTTAACTTATCAATTTCCAGAGAATACAAGTAGTTTGAAAGAGTGTCAACATTACGTTGGTGAGTTCATAAGATTTTTGTATGAGAAAATCCATAATCATTTTTCCTTGTAAAAGGATAGTGTTTGAAACCAGAAAATCCAATATTTTCTAATAAATGAGTCGTAGTCTTAAAACCCAAAGACCGAGAATGTATAAGTATTTCTATACTTGAAAATAGTATTACGTAGTTTTATTCTTGTATGAAATAGTGTAAATAGATGTTTACCCGTAGACCAATCGTAGATTTAATTCTGTAAAACTCATATGTATAAGTAAACCATACTTATATTTATATAATTGATAAAACGTAGTTTTAATTTCCATAGAACCAGTGTGTATAAGTAAAAACCATACTTATAGTTGTAACTTGTTAAAATGTAGTTTTAATACCATAAAACTTGTATGAGGAGTCTCTTTCCTTGTAAAAGGTAGTATTGTAATCCAAGAAAATCCAATATTTTTTTATGAATGTATCCAAGTCTTAAAAACCCAAAGACTAAAATGTATAGCGTAGTTTGTAGTATAAAGGCATTGAAAATGTATATTTCTACGTAAACAATTTATAAAGTTGATTTCCCATGCAAGACGCCCTATAACCATACTGTGACCATGTAGGCCTGCTTCGACGTTCTTCAGGCGTCGGACTGTTATGACATTTGTCACCTCAGACCCGTGGGTCTAGCTGTAGCTAGCAGCTCTGGTGCGGGGTTGTCAATCTCGTATAGATCTATACACAAATATCACGCTCTCTTACCGAGACTCTGGTTATAAATTTCAGGACTTATAGTATGTACTTAAATAAGCACTGTGAAGACCCGTCTCACAAAAATGTATGTATCAATCAACTTGTTTACGTAAAGTTTGTATATGAAAAACCCTTGTATTTGCCCAGTATCATTTTTCCCATGATAATATAGTAATGTACAATAATTATATATTTGTATATAATTATTTGTCTTGTTCTAACTGTTATAGTAACATTTGTATCCATAAACTATTCATATAATAGTTTATTTTTGGTATTCTGTCGTGAAAAGCATATATTTATGAATATATGTGAAATAACTTATTTAAATGGTTATAAACAATATCTTTTAAAATATTTTCCATAATAGTGGTGTAATAACTTGGTTATACTCTTATTTAATTCCAATATAATATTTCATGACTATCAAATAAAGAACAGCCAGGTAGAAGATCAAATGGGGAGGCAGGACCCTTTCAGCGTATAAGCCTTTCGGAAATCCAGCAACCTAGCCCAAATGATCGGCCTAGACACCGCTCTCGTAAGTAGATCATTCAATATTATATTTTGGAACTATAATTGAATTATTGTCATAATGATGTTTACAAAATTCACATTTTGTTTACTATTGTTACAAATGAGTATAAATAGCTATTTTTATAGTATAACTTGTAGTCTCCCCCTTAAAAACTTGAATAAGATAAAAAGAAGGGGTATGAACTCACCTCAATGTCGACTAGGATTTTATCGCCAATTGTTGTTAGATCGTCCGACTCTTCGTGCTTCTAACTCGAACTCACTATATTTATAACTGAAATATCTACTTCTAACGCTCATTATTCGTATATCTCTCTATACGTATCGAAGAACTTGTTTGTGTGATTTGAATGGGTAGAATGAGGCTATATTTATAGTAGAATTATTTTCGTATTACGGCCCTCAAGATACAGATATTCGACTTTTATAGCTTTTATAATTTGTTTATGACAAAACATACCCTTAAAATACTCTTTAAATAGATTTAATAGTTTTTAATTAAAACAAATGATTTTTGTTTATAGAAATATAATCTATAAAAATCGTAATTTAATAATATCAACTTTTTAACTAAAAGTATTTAACGAATTAACGAAAGTGTATTAATTGTAAGTTTATTGAAAATATAAGGTTTAAATGTAAATACAATTTCATTTTAAAGAAAAAGAAAATATTAAATATAAAACTAATATCAATAATATTAAATTTTGATGTCAGGTTGTCCGTATCGACGATACGGTTTTTGACGGTAAATTTTCCGTTTTATAAAACGACATAATATTTTTGATAAACTTAACAATACGTATTGAATACATAGTGTTCGAAATGAAAAATACGAATTTTTTTAGGGTAGAATATGTAAAATTGGATTAAATAATGAAGTGGAGCCCACTTTATATAAAATAAAATAAAAATAAAATATTAATTCATGTTTTCAAACTTTGAATCACCGGTGGTTTTTTTTTTCAAACATAGATTTTGACTTTCTTTTATTTTTTATTTATATTAAATATTTTAATAATCAAACGCCGCTTTCATGTTAAATTAAACGTTTTTCTATCGTAGCTTTTTATATATAATGTTTGGTAAAAATATAAATACACATTCAGAACCGTCGTATTTTTATCTACGTTTCGATATAAAATTTGTAATATTCGGACGAGTTTTAAATTTTATCGTTTAATATTTACGCCGTTCACTGTTCACGTCGGATACTATTCATGCTGGATCACTGTTCACGTCAGATACTATTCATGCCGGATCACTGTTCATGTCGGAGACTATTCACGACGTAAAAATTTTAATTTTAATATTTTTTATCAAACGTCTAAGTTTGCAGTGTATGTTCGCACAATTGATTTGAATTAGTGTATGTAGTATTATAATATCCAATAATACATCGTAGAGGTTATAAAATTTATATTTCAATATCTTAACCTAACGTGTGCTCTGGTTGACTCGAGTTGACTTTCGTTGACTAATTTGACAGTTGTCACATTATCTACCCGTTAAAAGGAATTTCGTCCCGAAATTTAGCACTTTGAATAGATCCTCATGGGTTTTGGAAGAGATGTGGGTATTTGAGTTTCATCTGGTCCTCACGTTTCTAGGTAAATTCAGGTCCACGCTTGGTGCTTCCTAGTTTTTAATTGCTTTGATTTTGGAGTGTAATGCCGTGATATTTTCGATAAGTAATTTGAGTTAATCCTAGTATAAATAAGAGTTACTAGGTTGTTATGTGAGTTAGGAGGAGTAGAAATTCATTTAGAAGGAGTTTAAACCTAAAAAATAGTATAAAGGAGTTACATGGGTCGTGTAGGAGCCACTCGGCTCGTGTAGTACACATTTTCAAAACTGTTTAGCTTTATAGAAGTTACACGGGGCGTGTTCTAGTTACTGTAGCATCCAGTAGAATTACACGGGTTAGGTTTTGGAGTACGGGTCGGATTTTTAGAAGTTAACAATGCTAACTTTACTGGTTAGCGTCGCTAACCTGTGTTAGCGAGGTTATTTGGGCAGCTTTCCTTATTTACCCCATTTACGAATAAAAAATCCTCCTAGATTATTTTCAAAGTAAAAGGTGCCAAATTTGGTTATTTTGATCAAGGGTTTTGCGTAGGAAAAGTTTGCGGAAGTCGGATTTAACACCCGGAACGCGTTCTCGAGATCTTAATTCACAAGGTTAGAAATTTTGAGTGTTAGGGTTTCAAACCCTAGATGTCCAAATCTGAAAGTATGCATTGGTTCACGTTATATGTAGGTTGCTAATATTTGTTGTATTGAGTCCAAATATTGTGATTTTTTTTAACGGTTGATTTAGTAAAATCGTGAAATTAGGAGTTTCGGTTTGATAACATATGATAGTCTCTAATTGTGACTTGTATTAGCTATTGATTTCTTAATCATTTGAGTTAAGTATTATGGAAATGTCTAAGCATATTTAAGATATGATATGTGATGTCATTTTACAGTTGATACTCGTAGGATGGAAGGAAACATGTCAGATACAGGTGAACCACGAGCTGTACAGATGCCAGATGAGTAAGTTCTAGTTCATTATTTATGAATAGATTATTACTGAATTAAATGTTCATTGAAGTATTTCCGTTATGAGAAGATATATATATATATATATATATATATATATATATATATATATATATATATATATATATATATATATATATATTAAAATAAATGTCTTTTCGTTATCCTGTCCTCATCGGAGTCAAGCCGCGAATTTGGAAAAGATATCACTTAGGGTAGTGAAAAGATTGCACCTACTGTAGATATTTTGAATTTCGGTAATAAGAACGTGGGTTGTCCTTTCAGTTCCAGCTGTACGATACTATATAAACGGGTATGTAGTATCATCCATATCTACATCTTTTCAGTCTCATTATTTCATACTATCAGTTTATTCTTATATAATCTCAGATTTCCAAATCGAGTTATGAAAAACATGTTGGATTAGGTGTCTAAGCCATGACTTATAATTTGTATTTATCTTATTAATAGAAGCAAAGTCTATTTGGGTTGCCCTTGGTAGTCCAACCGGCATCAAGGTTAAATAGAGAGAGAAATAAATAGTTCGTTAATTTATTATGTGATAATAAATTAATGATAAACTAGTTTGGAATTAATTAGAATTAATTGGAATTAATTTGGAATTAATTAAAAGTGCAGGGGCTAAATTGATTATAAGTGCAGGGGCTGGAATGCAATTGTTCAAAAGTTGAACACTATAAATAAGCCTCTCCCCTTCACTTGAAAACTTGCACCATTCCAAATCATCTCCTTGGAATTTCTCTTCTCTCCTTGTCGTCTATAATCCTTCTCTAAGGTTTTATAGCGAGCCGTTCTTAATAAGAGGTTAAGACAGTTAACCTCTGCTTGGGCTTCTGGGTGTGATCTCATTTGAGGCAGGACACTTGTGCTGCTCGGCTTCAAGAATAAAACTAAAGGTTAGTTTTTATTAATTGTTTTATATAGAAATTTCTGTTAGTCGTTATTAGAAATTTCTGTTAGCCGTTAGAATTATTATTATATGTTCAAAGATAGAAAACATAGATCCTTTCTAGGTTGCATGTGAACTTAGGTTATTTAGTTCATGGTTGCGGAAAACCTTACAGTGGTATCAGAGCGTTGGTTGTTTTCTTATTGAATTGTTATAATCTTTTAATTAAAAGATAAATTAAATCGTTTAACGGTTTAAATTTAATTTTAAAATTAAGAGTTAATTTTTGAAAAATTAAATAGATAAAACAGAAATATTTTAAAAGTTTAAAATACATCTTATATATATTATAATTAATAGTTAATATTTTATATATAAGATAAATTGGTTAGTCTTACCGTTAGTAGGCCTCATTCACAAAACTGTCTTATAAAGAGGGTATAAGGCGACTGCCTATAAAATGGTAGTCTAATGGGTATCCATTCTCACCCACCGCTCTCCTGGTCAGTCGAGTGTCGTTAGCCGAACGGGTTTGATAGAACCGCTAAAGCCTCTTAAAAGTATAATTATATATTTGAAAGTACTAGAACCATTATCAAAATCCCAATCTAGTTACTTTAGATTAAAAATGTGAATTGATGCTAACCCATGAAATTGCACATTGCACTTTATGAAACGTTGGTGGAGCGTGTGTGGTTTACCGGCACACCAATGGGGGTTCATAAAGAGTGGCAATGGGTGTCTCGGGTATTATCATTGTTGATGGAGCGTGTGTGGTTTACCGGCACATCAATTTGAGATGATAATGGACCCCGAGAGTACCAAGCTAATTTGAATGGTTATTCACACCCGGTTTGTGATCCTCGGCATCCCAGTCACAAACGGTGGGGCATATCCGAGATTAAACATGCTATTGAACAGTTCAATAAATCTCAAAAGAAACTAGGAATTCCATTTATAATAAGATTATTTTTCCGCGGTGGAATTGGCTGAATCGTCATTCGCCTACCTTTATAAAATTTGCTTATAGATTACGGCATCCCTCTTCTATGTTGCAAATTGTTATAGTTGGATCATAGCCTTATTTTATATTGGGTTATTATAAGGACCGACAAGTATCTAATTAAACTTACCTTCTTTTAAAGATGTCTTCTGCTGATCAATCCGCTCCCCACTCAAACTCCAGTGTTCCCTCTATCCTTTCACTGTGTTCCAAGGTTCAATTGAACGGGACAAACTATAATGACTGGATTAGAAATATCAAGATGGCTCTGAGGTACGAGAACAAAGAGTATGTCCTCGAGACCGAGCTTGTCGATATTGACTCTGAAACTGCAACTCCCGAGGAGATTGCCTCGTACCAAAAATATTCTGATGATGCGACCAAAGTGGCATGCATCATGATCGCCACAATGAACCCCGAATTGCAAAGGATATACGAAGACTACTGGCCCTTTGAGATGCACAAGGAGCTTGCGGAAAAGTTCCGTAAGCAAGAGCGCATCGAGAGGTGTGAGGTGGTCAAGGACTTCACGAACAGCAAACCTAAAGATGGAGAGTCCATCTGCGCTCATGTGCAAAGAATGCAAGGTTACGTGGAGCGGCTTAGAAAGCTTGCGATGCCTGTACAGGAGGAGTTGGCCGTTGACATGGTGCTTAACTCCCTACCGAGTTCTTATGACCAGTTCAGGCTGGCTTATCATTTGAACAACAATCAGGCTAACCTGACTGAGTTGCATCGCATGCTTCGAGTTGCTGAGGACGGGATGAAGGGTAAAAGTGTACCCTCGGTTAATCAGCCCGTCCTAGCCATTGGAAGTGGCAAAGGAAAGAAGAGGAAGGGCCCTCCTAAGCAAAATTGGAGGGAAAAGGTTCAGGTCGGGTCATCAAGCAATGGCTCGAGAACCAAGTCTTCCCAGATTCCTTGTGTAGCCAACCCCGATGAAGCCAACTGTTTCTACTGCAAAGAGAAGGGCCATTGGAAGAGAAGCTGCCCCAAATACTTGCAGGATGTCAAGGATGGGAAAGTAAAGCCATCGACAGCAGGTATATACACTATCTCTAAAAACTCACCATCTTCTAATTCTTGGGTCCTTGATACAGGATGTGGTTTTCACATTTGTTCTGATCTGCAAGGCCTAAAGGAAAGCAGGGAGGTGGAGCACGGTAGACTGAACTTGATCATGGGCAATAGGAGATCGTCCCCTGTTACCAAGATCGGCGTTTACAGTTTAGTGCTTAGTAGTGATGTTAGTATAGAGTTAATTAATTGTTGCTATTCGCCAGAAATGACAAGAAACATTATTTCATTTCACGCATTGTTCAGACAAGGATTTCAATTTTCTTTTGATAATAAAATTGGTTCGATTTCTGTTTTCAAAAATGGTATTTTGATTTTTACTGCTTATCCTTGTGATGGTGTGTATGAAACCGTTGAATGTGTTGACAATTTAGGACATAGTGTAAATTATATTGATTCTACTAGTGGTGTAGAAAAGGCATGTCTGTGGCATAGTCGGCTCGGGCACATCAGCAAGAAACGCATCGCCCAACTCCAAAAGGATGGAGTGTTGGAATCATTCGACCTCAGGTCGGATGATGTATGCGAATCTTGTCTGTTGGGCAAGATGACTAAATCACCTTTCAAAGGGTCTTTTGAAAGAGGTGAGGGTCTGTTGGACATCATTCACACGGATGTGTGTGGTCCATTCAGATCAACCACAAAGGATGGCACGCGGTTCTACGTAACCTTTACTGACGATTTTAGTAGATACGGTTATATCTACTTAATCAAGCAAAAGTCAGACACCTTTGAAAAATTCAAAGAGTTTAAGAACGAGGTAGAGAATCAATTAGGCAGGAAGATAAAGATGCTCAGGTCCGACAGAGGCGGAGAGTATCTAAGTATCGAGTTCCT
Organism: Cichorium intybus; assembly: GCA_023525715.1. NCBI lineage: Eukaryota > Viridiplantae > Streptophyta > Magnoliopsida > Asterales > Asteraceae > Cichorium > Cichorium intybus. Next base: position 96,241,054 of record CM042017.1, read on the forward strand.
AGACTATCTAAAGGAATGCGGAATAGTTTCGCAGTTGACACCTCCCAGGACACCACAGTTGAACGGTGTTGCGGAGAGGCGCAACCGAACCCTATTGGACATGGTTCGTTCCATGATGAGTCGAGCTTCACTTCCCATTCACTTCTGGGGGTATGCCTTAGAGACAGCCGCCCATATCCTCAATCTTGTCCCTACTAAAAAGGTTGCTAAAACACCTCATGAAATGTGGACGGGGAAAGTTCCCTCATTGGCACATATCAAAGTCTGGGGTTGTGAGGCTTTCGTTAGACGAGAGACTCAAGACAAACTTGCAGAAAGAAGCGAAAGATGTTTCTTCCTTGGTTATCCCAAGCAGTCCTTTGGATATCTATTCTACAGACCGAGCGAGGACGTGGTCTTTGTAGCTAGACGAGCAGTCTTTCGAGAGAGAGAGAGAGCTCATATTCAAAGAGGACAGTGGGAGTACCATTGATCTGGAAGAAATTCAAGAGTCATCAAATGACGCAACCTTAGGAGAAACTAGCAACCAACATGAGGAAGAAGTTACTGTTGGTCCGACAGATGTATCCTTACCTCTTAGGTATTCCGGTAGGGTTAGCATGCCACCCGAGTTTTATGGGTTCCATATAACTTCGGATGGGGACACGTTTGTCAGTGATAGGACACTGATAAATTTGGATGAACCAGCTAACTACCAGGAAGCAGTGGCGGGCATTGAGTCTGCCAAGTGGAAAGAGGCCATGGATAGCGAGATCAAGTCCATGTATGACAATCAAGTTTGGAACATGGTTGACAACGTACAGGGTCGAAAGACAGTCGGGTGCAAATGGATCTTCAAGAAGAAGACCGACATGGACGGAAAGGTACACACTTTCAAGGCAAGACTGGTTGCGAAGGGCTTTACTCAAACCCCAGGGGTTGACTATGACGAGACCTTCTCACCAGTAGCCAAGATAAAGTCTATTAGGATTATGCTGGCCATAGCTGCATTTCATGACTATGAAATTTGGCAGATGGACGTCAAAACTGCTTTCCTTAACGGAAAGTTGACTGAGGATGTTTACATGAATCAGCCAGAGGGTTTTGTCGATGCAAAGTATCCCAATAAGGTGTGTAAGCTTGAGAGATCAATCTACGGATTGAAGCAAGCTTCTCGCAGCTGGAATCTTTGTTTCCATGAGAAAGTCAAAGAGTTTGGCTTCTCTAGGAGCGAGGATGAGTCCTGCGTATATGTCAAGGCTAGTGGGAGTATAGTCACCTTTCTAGTGCTGTATGTCGATGACATACTACTCATGGGAAACGACATTCCAACCTTGCAAGATGTCAAGGCTTGGCTTGGGAAATGTTTCGCCATGAAGGACCTAGGAGAGGCTGCCTATATTCTCGGGATAAGAATATTGAGAGATAGGAAGAAGAGACTAATTGGACTTAGTCAGGGTACATACTTGGAAAAGGTACTAAAGAGGTTTAGTATGGAAAATTCCAAGAAGGGAGAGCTACCTATCCAAAGTAATGCAAAATTGAGTAAGACTCAAAGTCCGAGTACAGACGAAGAAATAGTTGAAATGAGTCGGGTACCTTACGCTTCGGTTGTAGGATCGATCATGTACGCTATGACGTGTACTCGCCCTGACGTGGCTTTTGCATTAAGCATGGTCAGTCGGTACCAGGGAAACCCTGGAAGGGCGCATTGGATAGCTGTGAAAAATATACTCAAGTATCTGCGAAGGACAAAGAACATGGTGTTAGTCCTCGGTGGCAGTGATACCTTGAGAGTTGAAGGATATACGGATGCCAGTTTTCAGACGGATAGAGACAGTGGTCGGTCTCAGTCAGGCTGGGTATTCCTTTTGAACGGTGGAGCAGTTACTTGGAAAAGTTCCAAGCAAGAAACAGTGGCTGATTCTACGTGCGAATCAGAGTACATAGCAGCAAGTGAAGCGTCAAAGGAAGCGGCTTGGCTGAAGAACTTTATCGGTGACCTTGGAGTAGTCCCGAGTATTCAGGAGCCCTTGGAACTGTTCTGCGATAACGAAGGTGCGGTCGCCTTGACAAAGGAACCGCGAGATCATGGAAAGTCCAGACATATCGATAGAAAGTACCACTACATTAGACATAGGGTAGAAGAAGGTCACCTCCTTGTAAAGAGGGTATCATCGGAAGATAATCCTACAGATCCCTTGACAAAGGCTCTGAGTAGGATTAAGCATAATCAGCATGCTAGGAGCATTGGATTAAGAGATGATATAAGTTTTTGCAATTAGATTAGTTTTTGAAACTTATAACAATGTTATAGTATTTGACTTATGTGATTTAATAATGGAGATTTATTAATGAGTAATGGTTTACTAATTTTGTCAATAATATATCATTGTGTTTCATTTTGCATGTTTTATTTCCTGAATAATTGGATTATTCAAATATCCACAGTCGTTCATATTTTTAGGGAGTAAGTATGAAGCAAGACTGTCATGAATTAGTTGTAGATTGTCTAAGGAGTTAGACATTGCAATAAGATTGCTGCAACATTCATGAGTACTTGGAAATGGAGATTTGAGTATTGGATAAACCCGCGCTCAATGGATTGCTTCATGGATTATATCACGAGCAATATTGAGACGATAATATCTTTTGATCTTTAAGCTAAGACATATGAGTTATGATTTACTAGACGGTTGTTCATTGATAATACGAAAACGCATCGGTAACTCGGTGTTATAAAACGTGTTGTTGTGAGTAATTTGTCTGGTAAAAGACATAAGTATATGAGTCAAAGGTTATTCGTCCCTTGACCCTAACGGGGAACAGATATCTGTAGGCCTCTCGATGAATTTGAAGTTGACTAAAATGGTTGGCCAACCGGGACTAAATTGGTAGTCTAAGAGTCATATACAAATAGGAAATCGATGAACAGTGAATCAGACCAGATTGATTTTATCCATGTCTTGAGTCTGAAAAAATATCTAGTTGGACGGAGGATCATCTGATCACTTATCTTTGGACAGATCTGACTAGGTCAGAGTTCGGCAGCAGTTTCTAGGAAGCTACAGTTTGCTAATTAATCTGAAGATAAATGGACAATTAAAGTCATAGACTTATCCAAGTGGGAGACTGTTGGATTAGGTGTCTAAGCCATGACTTATAATTTGTATTTATCTTATTAATAGAAGCAAAGTCCATTTGGGTTGCCCTTGGTAGTCCAACCGGCATCAAGGTTAAATAGAGAGAGAAATAAATAGTTCGTTAATTTATTATGTGATAATAAATTAATGATAAACTAGTTTGGAATTAATTAGAATTAATTGGAATTAATTTGGAATTAATTAAAAGTGCAGGGGCTAAATTGATTATAAGTGCAGGGGCTGGAATGCAATTGTTCAAAAGTTGAACACTATAAATAAGCCTCTCCCCTTCACTTGAAAACTTGCACCATTCCAAATCATCTCCTTGGAATTTCTCTTCTCTCCTTGTCGTCTATAATCCTTCTCTAAGGTTTTATAGCGAGCCATTCTTAATAAGAGGTTAAGACAGTTAACCTCTGCTTGGGCTTCTGGGTGTGATCTCATTTGAGGCAGGACACTTGTGCTGCTCGGCTTCAAAAATAAAACTAAAGGTTAGTTTTTATTAATTGTTTTATATAGAAATTTCTGTTAGTCGTTATTAGAAATTTCTGTTAGCCGTTAGAATTATTATTATATGTTCAAAGATAGAAAACATAGATCCTTTCTAGGTTGCATGTGAACTTAGGTTATTTAGTTCATGGTTGCGGAAAACCTTACAAAACAGATCTCCTATGGAAAATTTTTCAGACACTGAGCTGAATTTCTTAAGAGAAGAGGGTACCTCCCTAGCGCTTAATCAGATACCTCCACTGGGGTTTGGTAATTATAGTATCCTAATCTCCTTTTATTTCTTATTCCTTTTTCTATCGCTTTGATTTTTGTTTTAAATTATCTGAGGTATAGATTTTCCAGATATATTACCTCTGGATCAACCTCAAGATGATCTTGAAGTTTTTCCTCTGATGATTATTCTCCCTGAAGATCCACTGCCTTTAAATCAAGACATCGCTGTTGGGCAATCTCAATATATACTTCCAGGTTAAGTCATTTTGTTAAGCTTTATGTTTATTTTTCTTAATTATCTAACATACGTTATACACAGATCCATTTGTAGATGATCTTACTAATGATAATCTAAGCATGAACATGCCCATACTGCATAGTGGAGTAGATCTAACAAATCAGAGGTTTCAAACCGATATTCAAAATCAGGATCAAATACAGTCGATCCACGATGAAACTACCGGGCTCGCTTCAGCAAATTCTGAGTCTGTGAGTGGTTTTCAATATCAGGATCATTTTCAATTGATCCAAAGTAACTTAGAAAGTTTCAAGAATGGGAATTCTGGGTTTATGGTTGATTTTGGAAATCAAGAACTATTACCCATAATAGGTAATAATGAAAGTGTTACTGATCAGGATCATACACAATTGATCCAAAATGAAAACGTTTCAACCTCGATTCCAAGAACCTATGAATTTCGTAGAAAAAGGGGTTCTAGAGATGCGTTGAGTAAGGAAACAATATCCATGCATTTTGACAAGCCTATTTTGGAAGCTGCAAGAGAACTCAACGTTGGATCAACACAGTTGAAGCAACGCTGTACAAAGTTAGGTATCAAAAGTTGGCCTCGACGAAAGATTAAGAGTCTACAAACTCTTATTAACCATACTCAGGTTAAGAATTGTATTTCTTTTCCCCAAATTTTAATACCATGAGATTGTACTGACTGAAAGTATTTATGCAACAGGAATTGGATAATAATCCTAGTAAAGCAGACGTAATACTTGGTCTAGAGAATGAGAAAAGAGCAATAATCGAGGGTTCCAGTTCGAAGATAACTGATACCACAAAGAGATTGAGGCAAGCTGCCTTTAAGGCTGTTTACAAGAAAAGGAAGGTTCAGAAGAGGGAGGAAGCTTCATCAGGGACCCATACACAACAGCAATCTCTGCCGTCTGTTTCTGCTATGAGTGGTTTAAGCATGATTTTCTCAATATCAAAAGTGAAGAGGGCCCAGAAGACTTGGCAGGTGACTTAGCCCGCCTTCGGCTTTTAGATTGAATTTCTACCAATATTAGTTTAATGGAACTGTTGGTAGGAATGATGGTAGGTTTTCGATAATAGTTATTGGTCAGGTATTATTGAATTGCCATGTCTACTATGTAAAGATAGGGGTATAAGAGGTACATAACGTGTCTAGATGTCTGGTTCTATAGTATTATAAAATACTCCTATAGTATTTTAGCTTTATATTTTGTTTTAGAGTTTCTTTGTATATGGTTCTTGGTAAGTTTTTAGACTTGTTGTTCACTACGACTATTTCTAAGTACATGTTAGTCATATCTTGGACAAATACAGTTGATCAGGCTCTGTCTGTCCTAGGTATGATTACATAACTACCTAGGCCTACTCGTAGTGTTCAACTCATCTTATTACTCTTGTATTGTTCTGGTTATGACACTGTTCTAGTATGTATGTACTTGTACTTATACTTTATAAAAATATCATTGTATTTTAAAGTATACTTTGTACAGATTGTTTTAGAGAGTTTTAGTCCCATTGTATTTATAGTTGTATATCTTAAATGGATTGATATACTTAGTTTACTATAAACAATGCTCTGATACCAATCTGTCACACCCCCAAACCACGATGACGGAAACGTCTGAGGGTGGATGACTTCATGAACAGTATCACAACAACGTTTGTACAATAGTGATCAAAGCAAACACATCCATCATATACATAATTGTAAATGTTACAAGAGTTCAAAAGATTGTACGTTTTAAATACAATTACAATATGATATCAAAATACATAGTATGACGCCATAGCGACCCATCATCAAAGGTTGTAGTTACCTTATCAATTTCCTGAGAATACAAGTAGTTTGAAAGAGTGTCAACATTACGTTGGTGAGTTCATAAGATTTTTGTAAGAGAAAATCCATAATCATTTTTCCTTGTAAAAGGATAGTATTTGAAACCAGAAAATCCAATATTTTTCTAATAAATGAGTCGTAGTCTTAAAACCCAAAGACCGAGAATGTATAAGTATTTCTATACTTGAAAATAGTATAACGTAGTTTTATTCTTGTATGAAACAGTGTAAATGGATACCCGCAGACCAATCGTAGATTTAATTCTGTAAAACTCATATGTATAAGTAAACCATACTTATATTTATATAATTGATAAAACGTAGTTTTAATTTCCATAGAACCGGTGTGTATAAGTAAAAAACCATACTTATAGTTGTAACTTGTTAAAATGTAGTTTTAATACCATAAAACTTGTATGAGGAGTCTCTTTCCTTGTAAAAGGTAGTATTGTAATACAAGAAAATCCAATATTTTATTATGAATGTATCCAAGTCATAAAAACCCAAACACTAAAATGTATAGCGTAGTTTATAGTATAAGGCATTGAAAATGTATATTTCTACGTAAACAATTTATAAAGTTGATTTCTCATGCGAGACGCCCTATAACCATACTGTGACCATGTAGGCCTGCTTCGACGTTCTTCAGGCGTCGGACTGTTATGACATTTGTCACCTCAGACCCGTCGGTCTAGCTGTAGCTAGCAGCTCAGGTGCGGGGTTGTCAATCCCGTATAAATCTATACACAAATATAACGCTCTCTTACCGAGACTCTGGTTATAAATTTCAGGACTTATAGTATGTACTTAAATAAGCACTGTGAAGACCCGTCTCACAAAAATGTATGTATCAATCAACTTGTTTACGTAAAGTTTGTATATGAAAAACCCTTGTATTTGCCCAGTATCATTTTTCCCATGATAATATAGTAATGTACAATAATTATATATTTGTATATAATGATTTGTCTTGTTCTAACTGTTATAATAACATTTGTATCCATAAACTATTCATATAATAGTTTATTTTTGTTATTCTGTCGTGAAAAGCATATATTTATGAATATATGTGAAATAACTTATTTAAATGGTTATAAACAATATCTTTTAAAATATTTTCCATAATAGTGGTGTAATAACTTGGTTATACTCTTATTTAATTCCAATATAATATTTCATGACTATCAAATAAAGAACAGCAAGGTAGAAGATCAAATGGGGAGGCAGGACCCTTTCAACGTATAAGCCTTTCGGAAATCCAGCAACCTAGCCCAAATGATCGGCCTATTTTCGTATCGAAGAACTTGTTTGTGTGATTTGAATGGGTAGAATGAGGCTATATTTATAGTAGAATTATTTTCGTATTACGGCCCTCAAGATACAGATATTCGACTTTTATAGCTTTTATAATTTGTTTATGACAAAACATACACTTAAAATACTCTTTAAATAGATTTAATAGTTTTTAATTAAAACAAATGATTTTTGTTTATAGAAATATAATCTACAAAAATCGTAGTTTAATAATATCAACTTTTTAACTAAAAGTATTTAACGAATTAACGAAAGTGTATTAATTGTAAGTTTATTGAAAATATAAGGTTTAAATGTAAATACAATATCATTTTAAAGAAAAAGAAAATATTAAATATAAAACTAATATCAGTAATATTAAATTTTGATGTCAGGTTGTCCGTATCGACGATACGGTTTTGACGGTAAATTTTCCGTTTTATAAAACGACATAATATTTTTGATAAACTTAAAAATACGTATTAAATACATAGTGTTCGAAATGAAAAATACAAATTCTTTGAGGGTAGAATATGTAAAATTGGATTAAATAATGAAGTGGAGCCCACTTTATATAAAATAAAATAAAAATAAAATATTAATTCATGTTTTCAAACTTTGAATACCGGTGGTTTTTTTTCAAACATAGATTTTGACTTTCTTTTATTTTTTATTTATATTAAATATTTTAATAATCAAACGTCGCTTTCAAGTTAAATTAAACGTTTTTTTCTATCGTAGCTTTTTATATATAATGTTTGGTAAAAATATAAATACATATTCTGAACTGTCGTATTTGTATCTACGTTTCGATATAAAATTTGTAATATTCGGACGAGTTTTAAATTTTATTGTTTAATATTTACACCGTTCACTGTTCACGTCGGATAATATTCATGCCGGATCACTGTTCATGCCGGAGACTATTCACGACGTAAAAATTTTAATTTTAATATTTTTTATCAAACGTCTAAGTTTGCATTGTATGTTCGCACAATTGATTTGAATTAGTGTATGTACTATTATAATATCCAATAATACATCGTAGAGGTTATAAAATTTATATTTCAATATCTTAACCTAACGTGTGCTCTGGTTGACTCGAGTTGACTTTCGTTGACTAATTTGACAGTTGTCACAACTTAACCTACCAAACGACGAAACCCTCATAGTACATGGCGTCAAATCGGGAAGGAAGCTTCGGATTGCCTCATGTTTGAAAGCCCAGAAGTATTTACACAAGAAATATTACGCCTTCTTAGCCCATGTTGTAGATGAGAAGAAGAAAGTGAAGGAAATCATGTGAGTATAAAATCAATAAGATCGATAGATTCAAACAGCGGAATAAATAACAAGATCAAACAAATGAAGAACAGAAGTGGAATGATTATATTAAGCTACTCAAGAACAATTCAAAGAGAACTATTCTGAATGAGAGCCGTGAACAAGAATTACAAAAATGTTAACCCTAATTAGGGTACGAGCATGCCTTATATAAGAAAACTAAATATGGAATGGATAGGCCCACCCATTTAATATACAGCTAATCTAAAGGCTTAATTATCCATTCGCGATCGACTCTATCTCATTTATGACCTAACAATCTCCCCCTTTGAGTCAAATTGCGAAAGAGCGCTATCATTCTTCTGGCTCTGGCTTCGGTTCCTGATTCATCACCTCGAACACATTTGGCATTGTTGACAAGATTCTTTTCCGAAAATCCAGGTACCATTCCAACATGTATGAGAAACACTTGATGTCCCCTACTGAGTTTTTGGCGGACTTCTGTTTGATAAGTTGGAGGATGTGCGTCAGGGCTGTTGTTCGAAACAGATGCTTGTCTATTAGATGGAATACCTTCCAAACTACTGAGCCATTCTCTCTTGAACTGAAAACCACGTTCCAATGTGCATTATCAATCTTCCCATTTTTCCGAGTGCTAATATCGGAAATTGATTTCCAGGGTTTATACAGAGGTTGTTTGTTCAGAGGAGAGGCAACTTCAACATCAAGCTTCGCAACCTTATAAATGTAACTGGCGATCATTTTTTTAAGGTGCTTGATGACGGGTTCAAGTTTATCCGATTTCCTCCTTAGAATATTAAACACTAAAATACAGTCAAAAGGATTCATGAACGGTAAGTCTGCCATTGAGAACTCGTCTACTTCCTATTTATTTCTCCTCTGAACAGAAAATTTAGCATTCTTGTAAGGAGAAACAATCACAGGCATCTTAGGAGTAAGAGTGAGAATGTTCTTCAGGCTCCATGTGAGATACTTAGGCTTGGAGTTGTTAAGGTAAAAGTTGAAGAGCGTATCATTTACTGCAGAATTGGAAGAAGAAGTGCTGGCGATCTCTTCAAAGCCTCTAAATAGAAATGCTCGTGGGGTGATCGGAAAATCAAACTGCGAGTCTACGTCATTGCTCATGCCAAATGAGCAGACCAGTTGCAGCCAGTTGATTATCGATTCTTTGATTGCCTCATCTTCCATCCTGTCAAAGGACCAAGCAGGGAAAAGAGATTTTCGAGTTTTCAGCAAGTACTCGGCGTCCCTTTTTGCTGCTTCTTCGGCATCAAGATATTGAGTTAGCTTTTTCAAAGCATGAAGCTCTTTGTTTCGGGCAACCCAAGCTGCCTTCGCTGCATCAGTGATCTCTGGTTCCTCGTCATTATCATCATCATCCTCACCGATCTTCTTTTTACCTTTTCGTTTAGAAGCGTCAGAGGAAGGACCAATGGATTCACCAGTTTTCATCCGTTTGAGCCAATCGGAATCAGTATTTTGGGTTTCATCAGCGGACTACTTGGTCGGATTTTCATCATTCCTGTCATCGTTCCGAGTTCCTTCGTTCTCGTCTCCCTTTGCTTCGGAGTGGCATCGCCTTCTGAAACACCCTTTAAATTTCCTAGCAGGGTAAGAACATGATGTAGTTTATTCGTAAGGTGACCACGAACATGAGTGGTGAGGATCAGATCACCCTCTTCTACAATTCTTCGGAGATAGGAGTCAATTTCGGAAGCACAATTCCGAAGGGCTTTGCTTTGAGAAACGGCAGAGGCAAGGACTGCCGATGTGTGTCTGAGATCTACCTTTAGGACTTGAATCTTTGTCTTTTTGGAAGCCAACTGATCCATGACTTCGTTTTCCATGGCAAGATCTTTTTTTAGTTCTTCTGCCTTAGCGTCAAGGGACTTGGATAATTCAGAGAATTCCGTTTTCATTTCCGAACGAATAGTAGAGAGTGCCTCCTTTTCTGCTTTCAGTGATTCTCCAAAACTAGAAATCACCTTCTGCATCTGAGTATTGTTTGATTGGTGAGCATCTCGGAAATCCTGCATAAACTTAAGAACATCAGTTTGTAGTCTTCCGACAGTTGTGGTCGTTTCCGTCATATGCTTTTCGGATTTCTCCATCAGCATAGCAAAATCACCAAGAATTTTAACGTTGTCGCTGATCAACGTCTCCATAGATGTATTGTGAGCTAACAATTGGGATTGCCAGTCAGAAGCAGTAGGAGCCTTGGTGGATGCAATGAGCAAATCCAACTTTTCGGAAAGCTCTTTAAATTGACGTTGCGTCATCGGAGCCTCATCACCACTAACATGAAGACGAGCAGTGAAGGGAGAGTCAACTTCATACTGCTCATCAGAGAATAGCATTTCTTCTGAGGAATGTGATGGATGGGTAGGAGAAGGTATGTTGGTATTCTTGGATGATGGAGAGGGTGATTTATGAGTGTTGGTGTTGTGTAATGGAGAGTGGTGTAGGGTTGGCTTTGGACTGGAGTGCGGAGTGGTTTTCGGAGTGGAATCATGAGGAGGAGATGGAGGAATGTGTCCAGTATTTCCAGCGGCATCTTCTTCTTCGTTCTGACCCTTAGCACCTTCCGATTCCTCATGATCAGAAGGTGGAGTCGGATTTTTGGTCTTCTTAATTTTCTTGCTAGGCTTGGACTTCTTGGCTGTGTCGGAAGTCAAGCCTTTTCCTTTACATTTCATCACTTTTCAAGGGTTGTCAAGCTTATTGAAAGCTTCCTAAATATGAGGAGGGATTTCACGATCTCCAGAGAGTGGCAGTTGACAGTATGCAACAACACATTGGGCATCTTTCGGAACCCTATTTGTCATTGCCAATCGTATCAAACCAATGAATTCGAAATCTTCAGCTTTTGTGGTGACAAACGTACCTGTTGGAAGAACTGGAATGGCACCCATGACAGAGTCGGTCATGATGCGGATGTCGGTTTTAGAAATAGCCCACTGCACACAATAGGCCAATAGCGAGCACAAGAGATTTCCGTGTGATGATTTTTGTAAGTTATGCTCTAGGTGAAGTGAGTCCAAAGAACAGATCCGTAATCCAAGTTGATGTCATTATAAAGATCATAAATGATAGTGTAGAAGGACTTACTTGCACTATCTGATCCTGAAGTTCTTTCAGAAAAGCTTTTGAACAAAATTGTGAAAAGCGCATTCCAAAAGGGACGTAGGCCTTTCTTTGAAAACTTTGACAATAAGTCGATGTCACCCTTGTAACCCATCTGATAAAACATCTTCGGAAGGACCACCGGTTGAATAGACTCTGGGTCAACTAGATTTTCTTCGTCAGTAAACCCTAGCAATTTGCTGAAACGTGACTTTGAGACACGAATCTTGAAGATGGAAATCTCAAAAGTGACACACTCATCCTCTTTATTGTAGAAGGCGGTCGAGTAAGCGACAAAGAGATGAGAGATTGGAACAGATGTAGAATTCGTCAGAGCCGCAGAGATCCTCGAGTATTTCTTTCATTCGATCATCGGACAAATGCTCTCATTGTAGCATGACGAGTCAAGATCAATCACCATATTCTGATTCGGTTTGATTTTCAAGATGAGTGTCGAAGCTGTTTGTTCATTCACAGAAGAAGAACCCGCCATTGTTGAAAGCTTTGAAGATGATGAACTCGAGAGAGAAGATGAATGTCGTGAGGAGGGAATGTGAGCAGTAAGGAGAGAGAATTCGTCAAAACCTTTATATATCTTTGGGATTTAATGTGGAGAGAGAAAATCCCCAAGAATATCGGTTTCGTTTCCCCAAATATCTCGTCATGATGATAAGTTTCCCCTAAAGTCGCGTGAGACAGTTGATGTGACGTCCAAACTGATGATGTTATTTTGAAATTGAAAACTTCGCGCTTGTGGAAACTTTTTCTCCAAGTGTCCTTTAATAGGAATGAGTCACCATTTTGATTATCTCTGAAAAATGCCAAATAAGAGTTTTCGCTCGCCAAGAAACCAGAGTTAGAAAAATCAAGATGATTTTTGTGCAAGAGTGTGCCAAATGAAAAGAAGTAAAGCAATATTAATATCTGGGAGTCTGTGACATCGGAATGACATGAAAGCAGATGGATCCCGGGCAACGATCTCTTCCTTTGGAATCAAGAGAGATTTGGAAGTGCTTGTGTGGTTTCTCGTTGAAATACGATCACTTGATTTTTGAGAATCAGTGAAAAGCATCTTTTAAATGTTAGGTTTTTCTGGGTGGCTCTGCTTCCAACGGATTCCGGTGTAGCCATTAGTAACAAGTATGGTTGGAATTATTTGAAAGTGACTGTGGTGATACTGCAAATCTCAAAAAAAAAAAAAAAAAAAAAAAAAAAAAAAAACGGATCTTTTGGGAAGAAATAACTCAGGTGAAGTATATTTCATTAAGATCACTCAAAAAAATGAAAAGTTTGAGATTTCGCAATAGAAGCCGTCAATTCGTAATGGTTGTTTGGAATTTTGGGTTTCACTCGGAAGTGTGGTAATAACAATTCCAAGATCATTAACACAGTTGTTGTATAACCATCAGTTCTCAGTGGTAATGTTGAGAACCTTGATAAGGGTTACGGTTATATGAAAGTGAGAGTGATGGAGAATTCAGAGATTGGTTAAGAAAGGTTTGTGAGTCTCACAGTGCATCATTGTGATAATGATTTGCGATCTTTGACTAGAGTTTATGAAGCCATATATCGAAATTGGTTTGATTTCGGTAATCATTGGACTTCATAGAAGGTACAATAAAATGTACAAAGGAAATATCCGTCAATTCATAGTTCCATACTGAATAGAAAAGAAATATTTTTGGTGTTTTTGAATAGAGAGAAAACAAAAATAAAAAAATAAACATATCAACTCCAGAAATGATGAGAGCGTCGTATGCTCTGAGTACAGGTGTCAAAGAAGTCTGCAGAAACCATTGATTACGGAGGCGGATGTAAAAACCCGTCTAATCAACCGTTTCTGACACGATCTCGCTTTGATGGAAGCATTAAAGAGAGCTGTCCAACCCATGATTACCTCCAAGAAATTGATTAGCACCATAAATGGAAGATTAATCGACCATTTTCCTGCGTATAAAAGTAGAGTAAGCTTAGCGGTAAAACTCACACCGAAAGAAAAAATACTTAGCACACAGATGGCACAACGTCCTTTCAACCAAGGTGGAGGTAAAAATGTAGGAAGGAGAATTTGCTGGAGGGGTTTACGGCAGGGTTGTCACAGGAGTGTGGAACCACCGATACGAGGTGCGGCTGATCACGCTAACCAATTGAGAGACTGGTGGGCCACTGACGGTCCATGTGGGGTTCCCTTTTCTTCAACCCGTTCCACCAAATATCTTGGTGGAATACAAACAGTTCGACCTTGTTGAGGTCTGGTACCGTCGAGGGTGGTGGCCGGCAGTGATTTCTAGGACAACAGCCCACAACCAGTTCCACATCCTGCTAGTGGATGGGACTAGGTTGTTCGTGGATGAGTCCGAGCTGCGAATCCACCGGTCTTTTCACCTTGGAGACCCCCCGATGTGGCAGTATTATAAGCTTTAGGAAGTGATGTATCTTCTTTTGCTATTTTTGTATCATCTTCCTACTGAATGAAATCTGGCAACTTTTGTGTATGAATCTTTAGAAGTCTGTAAAATGAAAATAGCACACACAAGGGGTAATAATAAAAATAAGTAAAAATAAGTAAAAGAGAAATATTTTTGGAGTTTCAATAACCAGAAACACACAAAGAAAAACTTTAAAAAAATGTTTTTGATATTTTCTGAAAAGATAAAACAAGAAGATCTGAAAAATTATTTTTTGGTATTTTGATAAGACACACAAAAAAATTTAAAATAAAACTGAAATAAAAAAAAACTTATGATTAAGGATGATCTTTTGTCCATTTTAACATTGGAGGGTAATTTGGATCATACTCCGGATTGATTTTGCAAAGACTTCATGTGTTTCTAACTGAACTTCTGAGTGAAAGTCAGAATCATTATTTTCATTCTCATTCTCCCCTTGGAAGTTTGCATGAAATTCGTTAGGAATCGGATGCTTCCCTCGAGAGCAGGTATATTCTCCTCTAGAATAGGAGTTGAACCCTCCCCCTGGACAGGTTCGAAGTTCTCCCCCTGGATGGGAGAGCCAGAAGAACCTTCAGAAGATCTAGATGTTTCGGAATCATCAGAAGTTGGAGTCGGAGAAGAAGTTGCATCTGGTACAGACGGGATCTGAGAGGGAGTTGGCTTAGAAGCAGTTGGTGTTGGCCCTGGTGAGTCGCTGCATCTTCTACTATCTTGAGTAGTTTGTCCTCCTGATTGTCTTTAGCACTAGATTCCGAGGATTTTGCAGTTTCTGGCTCATCAAGCAAATTCATGAATTCCTCATATAGATTCATGAGAGGAGTGGTTGTTTGATTTGATTTAGGAAAGATCTCGGCAGATTTCGTTACTTTGTTCTGAACACGTGACTTTTACTTGTCATCAAAAGTAACATAGTACGTTTCTTCTATCTTCCGAGATCGTTTGTTCATAATCCGAAAGGCTTTGGACGTTAAGGAATAACCCATAAAAATTCCCTCATCAGCCTTTTCATCCCATTTAACACGTTTTTCCTTATAATTGAAGATGAAGCACTTAGAACCAAAGACATGAAAGAATTTCACATTTGGCTTTTGCTTGTTGAGAATTTCATAAGGAGTGAGTGATAATCGCTTGTTGATTGTTGAGCGATTCTGAGTGAAGCAGGCGGTGGCAATAGCATCAGCCTAGAAGTACAACAGAAGCTTTGCAAAAGAGAGCATAGCATGAGTAGCTTCACAAAGTGATCGATTGCGACGTTCCTCCACCTCGTTTTGCTGTGGAGTGTAGGGAGCAGAAAAGTTGTGAACGATCCCTTTGGACACAAGAAAGTCCTCAAGCTCTTGATTCTTGAATTCTGTGTCGTTGTCACTTCGAATCTTCCAAACAGGCTTTCGGAGCAGTAGTTCAGCTTGCTTGATGAAGTTAATCATGTTCGGAGTTGCCTTGGATTTCTGTTTAAGAAAGAAAACCCACGTAAAACGAGAAAAATCATCAACTACAACCAAAATGTACTTGTTATGAGCTACACTTTCGATTGCAGATGGACCACAAAGATCAATATGTAATAATTCAAGGGGTTCGATTATCTTTGTGTTGATTATCGTTGAGTGACTTTTTCTGCTTTGTTTTCCGAGTACGCAAGCATCACACATACGATCTTTGTCGTACTTTAGTAGTGGCAATCCTCGCACTAGATCACCAAGTATGAGCTTGTTTATATCTCTGAAATTCATGTGTGAAAGTCGTCTGTGCCACAGCCAGCTATCGTCATTTGCAACTTTAGTAAGTAGGCAGATGGCAGGCTTCCCTTTGATTGGTTTCATATCTAAGGGAAACATTTCTCCCTTTCTTTTTGACTTAAGAATGATTTTCTTAGTCTTATTTTCGATTAATTCCGAACCATCTTCATCAAAGGACACTTTGAGCCTAGTTCCTACCACCAATTGCTAAACGCTGATTAGATTGTGTTGTAGACCTTCCACAGAAGCTACTTTGCGAATTGAGAGTTCGCCATTTGTGATCATTCCATAGCCTTTCATTTCACCAGTCGCATTATTGCCATATCGTATTTTTCCTCCATTTCATAATGAACGATACTCCCTTAACTTTTCCCTTCTACCTGTCATGTGACGCGAACAACCACTATCAATGTACCATTCTGGATCATACTGTTCGTCACGCATCACCTACACAATTTAGAGAGATTTAGGAACCCAAACCAATGTGGGTCTATGTGAGAATTTCTTGAGAACAGGAAACATGTTTGATTTGTCAACCCGAAATGACTTCTTCTTTGGAGGTTGATTCTTCTCAATTTCGAATCGAAACACTTTTGTTTTATTGGCTTGCCAATCATCTTTCGCAAATCGTGACTTGGTTTGAACAAAAGAATTTGATTTCGGAATTGATTTTGATTGGAAGCTTCCTAAAACCCTTGTGAATTTTGCTGATCGGAAAATGGGTTTCGGTTCTGAGTAAAATACTTTTTGAGGTTTTGTGATTTTTATCTCCTTGAAAATAGGTTTTTGTTATGGTTCGGGATAGAGTTTGGCTTTGCCCTTCAAGACATTAGACCTCAGGACAGGTTTGACAATCTTTATCTTTGCTGGTGTAGGAGACTTAGATTTTTCAGACATTTTCATGAAAGTATGTGATTTTTGAAAAGTTTGTTTTGTGGTTGAAGATTATTGTGGTTTCGGAATCGGAGTATGATCAATGTTTTGAGCAGAATTAGAATTAACGATATTTTTATAATTTTTGTTTCTCCCAAATTTTTTTCGTTCCTTCAAATTCTTTTTGTACCGACCATTCATCTGTCTCCTTCTTGCTATAAGCTCTTTAGGAGACTTATGAATATGGGGTATTGGGGTGGAGAGTTTAGTTGGCATAGTATTGTAATTAACAAAAGAAGTATTCTGAATCACTTTGGTGCCACTTGTGCCTGCTGAGAAAATGAATCTTTAGATTCAGAGATCCTGAGACATATTTTCCGCAGGACTTCCAGGAGGTCATTTCAGAAAGACCTTTCGTTTCGTCTGCATTATCGATCAGTTTAGACCAGAAGAAAGCATCACAACCATCAGAATTATCGTTATCGACTAGGACTTTGAGTTCAGAAATGTCCTTTACGTTCAGTCCTGGTTTCACAAAAACCTAATTTGGAACAGTTTTTATTTTTGGAAAACAGTTGCTTGTTCATTTAAAGATTGGGAACATTTATTTTCAACAATTCATGCAAAAGCAACTGAGTTTTCAGAAATGAGATTTTTCTTAGCTTCAGTTTGATTATTTACAAAAGCAGAACAATCAACTTCATCCTCAACAGATATTTCACTCATTTCACTTTCATCGAAATCGGAAATATTCTCAGAAATGAGAGTATTTTCGGAGTTCAATTTATTGCATAATGATTTAAAGTTCTGTGTAGTAGCTGATTTAATCTCTTCTTTATCATTTCTGACAAATATTCTTTCATCATGTTCTTGTGTTCTTTGGACCGTATATAATTTTCAATTTTGTCCAGTCGAATTCGATATGCTTCTGACACTTCGTCTGAAGAAACAATGGTTTCACATTTATAACATTCAGCATCAATTTCATCCTCTTTCAATTCAAGAAAGGGTAAAATCATTTTGTGCAATCCCCTGCCTATTTCACAATCAATATGCAGTTGAGTAATATTGTTATAAAGTCGTTTCGCAATCAAACAGAAAATATTCCTTTGTTTAACAAGCAAAAAATTGTCTCTTTTTGACATATATAATGTCATCCCTAGCCTTAACCAACTCTAACTCCAACGCGTCGATTTTCATTCTCCTCTCCTCATTCTTAAGTGTCACCTTGTTCAATTGATCATTTAGATTAGAATTACTAAGTCTTCTTCGTTTTAAACTGTCACTAAAATTCGAAACAATAAACCTTATGTAATCTAATTCATTATCATATGTAGAAGAGCAAACATTTAACAACTTAAGGATAGAGCGTACCTTGTTGACGATAGCCTCACACTCCTCTACCTGTTCCGAAACAGGTTTAGCAGCGAAACAGCTCGCTGTCATCTGGCATCCATCTGTGGAATACCCTCGATGTTCAGAGTTGTCCACCTTCACCACGAAACATCGACCATGCGTTGGTTTCCTCACCTCATCATCCTCTGAATCCGTTGACCAGACTTCAACGGGACCATACTCATTATCCTCTTGCACCACGAACACTGGCTTCACAGTTGAAGCATCATCCCTCTTCAGATCTGCAATCTTCTTGGCATAATATGCTTTCGGAGCAAGTAGTCTTTCACAAAATGATTCTTGCCCTTGCAGTAATAGCAGTCATAACCAGAGTCACCAACCAGCTTTTTCTCGTCTTCGAATTTTTGCTTCCTTACACCAGCTTTTTCTCGTCTTCGAATTTTTGCTTCCTTAGACCATCCTCCTTGGGCTTTTCGAAACTGAAGTTCCCTTGTCTACCATGATTTTTGAACTTGGAAAAATTCTTCTTGAAAACTTCTTCGGGTTTGAGACCATGAGAGCTTTATCTTCTCTCGTCAATTCTTCATTGGAGAAGTCAGACTCTGAATCGTCATTAGTGGCTATCTTACCCTTCGCAACGAGAGCAAGGGAACCCAAACTTGAGGAAACTTTTGCTTCTAAAGTAATCTACTTTTCGTGAGACTTAAGGATACCCATCACTTTAGCCATACTGTACGATTTGAACTGCTCGTGTGCCTTGATGGTTGATACAACGACTTTCCACTCGAGTCGAAGACTGTTCAAAAATGTGATTTTTTGCTCAATCACAGTTCGAGCAATTTTGTACTTTAGTAACCTGCTCAGAAGATGGTTGTAGCAATTGAATGTCTGAGCCAGGGTTTCATCAGAGGCTTGAGCGAAGGATCTGAACTCGGAGAGAATAGTAGTTTGAATAGAGTGCTCCAGATCTGTATCACCGGAGTATAACTCTTTCAGCCGATCCAATATCTCCTTTGCAGTTTCACAAGAGCTAACCAGTCTTATTGTATCTGAGGGAAGAGCAAATCAAATAATTCTGAAGGCTTTGATGTTGCACATCAGTTTATTCTTTTCATCTAGAGTTGTATTTGCATGGCTAAGTAAAACAATATTATAATCGTTTAGGGTTTTAACGACTTTCCTTGAAGCAACATGAGCGAACGATCTACAGTTATTGCATGCCAGATGGTGGATCCATGTTCTTCTATCCCAAGAACATGGTCTTCAAAGTGCAACGCCCAGACTTCATAATCACTTGGGAATAAGATCGGGGCCCTCGTGGTAGATCCAATGCTGCTAGACAAGTTGAACGAGAGTGAATGTGGATCTTCGTGAGCCATTTAATCTTGTTTGAATGTGAATCAGATGTGTGTAAACAAATCGAGTGAAAATCTGAACGAAAGATCAAGATCTATAGTCTAAAATCGATTAAAACGATTCAGAAGAACAAGAAAAAAATCTGAGTTCAAAAATTATAAACTCGACAGACGAAAAGTGTATGAATAACACAGTCTCCTGCTTGGATACCAATTGTGAGTATAAAATCAATAAGATCGATAGATTCAAACAGCGGAATAAATAACAAGATCAAACAAATGAAAAACAGAAGTTGAATGATTATATTAAGCTACTCAAGAACAATTCAAAGAGAACTATTCTGAATAAGAGCCTTGAACAAGAATTACAAAAAACGTTAACCCAAATTAGGGTACATGCATGCCTTATATAAGAAAACTAAATATGGAATGGATAGGCCCACCCATTTAATATACGACTAATCTAAAGGCTTAATTATCTATTCGTGATTGACTCTATCTCATTTATGACCTAACAAATCACTGACTTACCAGAAGTCCGTGATTTTCCTGACGTATTCCCAGAAGATCTCCCAGGGGTACCACCAACCCGTCAAGTCGAATTCAGAATCGATTTAACTCCGGGAGCAGCCCTTATAGCAAAATCACCATACAGATTAGCTCCGACAGAGATGCAAGAGCTGTCTAGTCAATTACAAGAACTGTTAGAAAAAGGATTCATTCGACCGAGCTTCTCGCCAAGGGGAGCACCGCATCTATTCGTAAAGAAGAAAGGCAAATCCTTCAGAATGTGTATTGACTACCGTGAATTGAACAAGTTGACCGTCAAGAACAGATACCCCCTCCCAAGAATTGATGACCTATTCGATCAGTTACAAGGATCCTGTTACTTTTTGAAAATCGATTTGAGGTCCGGGTATCATCAACTTAGAGTTCAAGAAGAAGATATTCCGAAGACAGCATTTAGAACATGGTACGGTCATTATGAATTTCTCGTAATGCCATTCGGGTTAACCAACGCCCCTGCAGTATTCATTGATCTTATGAACCGAGTATGCAGACCATTCTTAGACAAATTCGTGATTGTATTTATCGATGATATATTGATATATTCACGAAGCAAAGAAGAACACAGTCAGCACCTGCGTTTGATCTTGGAACTACTCAGAAAAGAGAAATTGTATGCCAAATTCTCAAAATGCAAATTTTGGATAAGAAAAGTAGACTTCTTGGGTCATGTGGTCAGCCAAGAAGGGATCCATGTCGATCCATCCAAGATCAAAGCAATAGAAAACTTAGAGATACCAAGAACCCCGATGGAGGAACGCTAATTTTTGGGCCTTGCGGGTTACTACTAAAGATTCATTAAAAACTTCTCCAAAATAGCGAAGCCCCTCATGGCACTAACACAAAAAGGTACCCGCTTTGACTGGGATGACCCACAAGAGAATGCCTTCCAAACACTAAAGCAAATGTTGTGCAGCGCACCACATCCAGTCCCTCCCAAAAGGCACGGAGGATTTTGTGGTATATTGTGACGCATCAAAACAAGGTTTGGGATGTGTACTCTTGCAAAGGGAGAAAGTTATTTCCTATGCCTCCAGACAACTCAAACCTCATGAGGTCAACTACACTACTCACGACCTCGAGTTGGGAGCCGTGATATTCGTACTAAAGATATGGAGGCACTATCTCTATGGAACAAAGTGTATAATTTTCACAGATCATAAAAGCCTCCAACACATCCTCAATCAGAAGGAGCTCAACATGAGGCAACGGAGATGGGTTGAATTACTATGTGATTACGAATGCGATATTCGTTATCATCCGGGCAAAGAAAACGTCGTAGCAGATGCTTTGAGCCAGAAGGAATACTCGGGACTTCGAGTAAAGTCGCTAATGATCACCATACACTCACACCTCCCTACTCAAATCAGGGATGCCCAGCTTGAAGCCCTAAAACCAGAGAACGTCACCAATGAAACTCTTCGAGGAATGGAAAAAAGTTTCAAGCTCAGAGAGGATGCAACACGATACTTCATGAACCGAATCTGGACGCTAAAGTTCGGTGGGTTCAAAGAGTTGGTTATGGAAGAAGCTCACAAGATGAAATACTCCATCCATCCTGGGTCGGATAAGATGTACCTTGACTTAAAGAAGTTTTATTGGTGGCCGAACACGAAATCAGAGATCGCCACCTTCGTGAGCAAGTGCTTGACCCGTGCGAAAGTCAAGATAGAATACCAGAAGCCCTCGGGTCTGTTGCAACAGCCGGAAATACCCGAGTGGAAATGGGAACGGATCACTATGGATTTCAGAACAAAATTACCTAAAACAACTGGTGGGCATGACACTATTTGGGATCTGCTCACTTCTTACCAATCAAGGAGACTGATAAGATGGAAAAGCTAACAAGGGTTTACCTCAAGGAGATCATAAAATTGCATGGTGTGCCAATATCCATCATCTCGGATAGAGACAGCCGATTCACTTCACGCTTTTGGCAATCATTGCAAGAGGCCTTGGGAACCAGACTTGATATGGGACGTTCACTTCCCACTGATTGAATTCTCCTACAACAACAGTTATCACACTAGCATCAACGCCGCACCATTTGAAGCACTGTATGGACGTAAGTGCATATCACCTTTGTGTTGGGCCGAAGTTGGTGATACCCAACTAGTCAAAGGTCAAGTAGCAAACAACACGCTCACCGGCCCAGAAATTATACGAGTAACAACGAAAAAGATCATTCAGATATGAGAACGATTGAAAGCATCTCGTGATCGACAGAAGAGTTATGCAGATAAAATGCGTAAACCGTTGGAATTACAGGTGGGCGACCTAGTCATGTTGAAGGTCTCCCCTTGGAAAGGAATGATACGCTTCGACAAAAGGGGAAAACTTAACCCAATGTATATTGGACCCTTCAAAATCCTGGCAAGGATTGGTCCTATAGCCTATAAACTCCAACATACACAGCACTTTCCACGTATCCAATCTTAATAAGTGCTTATCCGATGAGACCCTGGTTATTCCTTTAGACGAAATCGAAGTCAATGAAAATCTACATTTCATAGAGGAACCGATGGAGATCATGGATAGAGAAATCAAAAGAACCAAACAAAGTCGTATTCCAATAGTAAAGGATCACTGGAACGCTAAGTGAGGACCTGAGTTTACTTGGGAACGCGAAGGTCAAATGAAACAGAAGTACCCCCATTTATTCCCGGAGACCCCTCTAACCAATGCCTAAAACTAAATTTCGGGACGAAATTCCTCTTAACGGGGGGATGATGTGACAACCGTCAAAAATCGATTAATATAAGTCAACGAAAATCAACAAAAGTCAACTGGAGCATACATTAGACTAACATGTTGAGATGTAAACTTCATAATCTTTGTATTATACTTGAATATTATAATACTACGTGCACTAGTTGAAAACGATTATCGAATAAACACTATAAATACATATGATAAATTACGATAGCGTAGAAATTCGATAAACACACAAATATTATTTTGGTATAAATAATATTTATAAAATGATGTATTCATGAATACAAACATGTGGATGTAAAGAACGTTGAAAACGTAGTTCGTACGCAAAAGTTACAACACGTTAAATCGCTGTGAACGGTAACTGTACACACGGTTTAGGCTTAAGATACAAAACGTGGTGCCTTAAACAACAAATACGAGGTAATAAATAATATATTATGAAGCGTAATATTATCTAGTATTTATTTCCAAAGCCAAAGATAATTGTCGGTAAAATGTTAAAAATCGCATAATCGGACGACTACCGCGTTTAAACGTGTATTTCATCGTCAAACGAGTTACGAAACAATCTAAATAAATGTTTAACAATGTTTTTATATATAATATTTATTTGTAACATTGTTTATTCAAAAACTAATAAAATTACGCTAAAACGTCTTACTGTTTTATAAAAATCACTTGTTTTTATATAAAAGAGTAGCATTTTTATAAAAACAACCCACCCACCCCCCTACCCCCCATCGGCTGCATTGAGCCTCTCCATCATCACATCTTTGTCATTAAACCTCAATTTCCAAGGCTCTAGACTTAAGGCTAAGAAAACATCTCATGATGGATGTTGTAAGGCATCTCTTGGAACTTGCAACTAGTTGGTGCCTTAAGCTTCACAATCACCAACACAATCCTCCACCCCTTTCTCCCAAGAACTCGATCACACCATCTCCTTCCTCTCTTCTCTCCTAGTCTCGGCCACCACCACCATCTCCCAAATCCTTGCATCTTCAAGTGTTTGTTCAAACTAATTGGTAAGTTGTGTTCCTCTCATGATTCTAAGACTTTCTATATCAATTTCACCTCTTTTACACACTAACATCCACTAAATTTGTTGGATAATAGCATTATTCAAAGGTCCTTGAGCTCCATCATTCATCATCTTCAAAAGTCTTGCAAACCATCTTGGTATGTTATGTTCATCTAGTAGTTTTAAGGTTCATAATACTTTCATTTACTCTTTTACACACCAATACTCACGGAAATCCTTTGGATAATAGTTTTGTCCCAGAGTCCCTCGTGTTCCAAATCCTAACTCTTCACCCTTTCCACCACTCAAGGTGAGTTCATACCCCTCATTTTCACCTTTATCCAAGTTTTAGGGGGAGAATACAAGTTTAACCATGAATATGATGTATTTATGTAAAGTTTATGATATGTTCTTGACAAATGATATGTTTACATGTTATGTTCTTGAAATGTTATGTTTTTCATAGTATTCATCTTATTATAAAGTGAATGGCACAAATAAAATGTTCGTGGTAAACTATTATGCATATTTAGTTTAAGGAAATAATCGTTTAGACTTTTACACATATTTGTCACAAATAAAACTATAAGGATTATGTTATGGACAAAATGGACATAAATATGATATCCATATGACTACTTGACAAAGTATGTGAAATTGTGTTTTATTAAAATGGTCAAGTAAACATGATACCACAACTTTTACGTCAAAACTATTATATAAGTAAAAAGAATGTTATTACGACGTAGCTACGACTTTTGGACTTTTAACGTCATAATAAGGTTTGAGATTATTATTTTTAAAGAAGTTGAAATTTTAAAATGTTAAGGACTATACTTTTAGTAACAAGTGCTAGAACGACTATTTAGAAAAATCACTATTATTTCCAATAAACGACGAGATTTAAAAATGTGATGCCATCACTTTACTAAAATGACTAATATGAACTCTTTACCATGACTTACTGTATTACTTCAAAACTATATATATATATATATATATATATATATATATATATATATATATATATATATATATATATATATATATATATATATATATATATATATATATATATATATATATATATATATATATATATACACTACAAGAAAACAGCCAAATAGCAACGGAAAGGTGCTACGGAAGACGTTTCCGTAGCCAAATTGCTACGGTTTATGCTACAGAATGACTTTCCGTAGCAAATTTACTACGACATTTGCCACGAAATGAAAATTCCGTAGCAAACACAAGAATAACTACGGTTTTTGTTACGAAATCAAATTTCGTTGCTATATTGCTACCAATTTTGCTATGGACTGGATTTTCGTTGCTATTTAGCTACGAAAATATCTACGAAAATACAATCTGTGGTTATTTTGCTACGAAAATAGCTACGAAAATACAATCCGTGGTTATTTTGCTACGGAATTATAATCTGTTGTTATTTTGCTACGGAATTTTGCTATGGACTGGATTTTCGTTGCTATTTAGCTACGAAAATACAATCCGTGGTTATTTTGCTACGTATACGAAAATACAATCCGTGGCTATTTTGCTACGGAATTATAATATGTTGTTATTTTGCTATGGAATTTTGCTACGAAATTAATTTCCATGGCTGATTTGCTATGAAATGAATTTACGTAGATAAGTAGCTACGGAAATGTTCTATAGAATAGGGATGTGCAAAGGGTGCTCGGAACCGAGCCCACGCCCAAGAACTGAGGAACCGGACCCGAGATAAGGAACCGACCATGTTACTTGGTCGGTACTCGGTCCGTATATGTGGCTTAATTCGGCCTTGGTCCTTTTCGGTGTTGGTCCTTCTTGGTCTTTGTCCTTCGGTATTGTCGGGTTCTCGGTTACAGAACCGACCAAAAGTTTAAAAGACATTAAGATTATAATGTAGGCCTTTAAAATTTTTACGCTTGGTCCTGCTCGGGTAAACCCCGACCAAACCCTAGCAAACCCATACCCGAACCCAATACCAAGTCCCATAGTTTGGTCGGTCCTCGGTTCCATTAAATGTCTTCCGTCAGGTTCGGTCCTGGTCCTGGTCGGGTCGGTCCTCGGTTCCAGGACCACGTTCACCCCTACTACAGAATTGTGGTCCGTAGTTGTTTTGCAATGAAATCAATATACGTTGGTACCCTTGTTACGAATTTTGTCACGTCCTTTATTTCCATAGATATTTAGCTATGGAATTGTTTTTATAGAAATTTAGCAACCAAATTTTGTTACGGAACTAGTATAGCTATGAAATTTATTTTTATAGAGATTTAGCAACGGAATTTTGTTACAAAACTAGTATGCTACGAAATTTTGTTTCGTAGCTAGTAAGTTGTAGAAATTTGCTACGGAAATTAATGTTCGAGTAAATTACAGAGATGGTCCCTGTGGTTTGGGATAATTTACACGCTTGGTCCCTAACTCTTTTTTTTAACTCGGATGATCCCTATTGATTGTTTTTGTTGCGTACTTGATTCCTAATAGATGTAAAAAAAATGAATTATCCTTAATAATTTATTTTTTAATTTTTCTTATATTATTTCTAATTTTTTAATTTAAAAAAAGAAAAAAAAAATCTCATTACCCCACCCCTTCAGCCCCAATCGGACTCTCTCAACAAACCTCCACTTACGGTATCTCTTTCTTCCCCCGCCGCTGGTCTTTCCGGCGGAGCTCGTCAACAAATCTTGCACATGGTTTACCGTAGATTCCGACATCTCTGTCTCCGGCACCACCATCCCCCTCTCACCCAAACCTACACCCTCCCCTCACATTCTTCTTCCAATACCCGCCTGCAGATTCCATTATCTGTGTGTCCGAAACGATCTCTACCCACCATGTGTTTATCAGAAACAAAAATCAAACATAGAATGAAAAATCAAACTAAGAAAATGCGCTCATCAGAAAAGAAAATCAAATCCAAAAATTGTTTTCGTCAAAAACAAAAATCAAACCCAAAACGAAAATCAATCTAGAAAACAAAAATCAAACCAAGAAATGTCGGTTCGGATCTTATCGATTCTCTCCATTCGCGATTTCCTCCTCCTCCTTTCTCGTTACCCCCGCCAAGAGATCAAAAACCAGACTCCATATCTAGGGGACGAACAGAATAGAAACAGAAACACTAGTAGATCTACGAGGCGAACAAAAGAGAAATCAGTGTTCTTGTGGTCGATCGAACTATATGCGTGTCTTCTCCACGTGTTCTTTAGACAAAAATTCCATTTTAGGAGCCGATAAATGTTTTTCCCGACGATTGTGGAAGGAAAAATCGGAGTTGGATGTGGTTTCCGGCAGAGGTGGTTTTCGACAGAGGTGGTCATTTGTTTTGATACTGGTCCAAAAGAGGCGCTGATGAGGTAAATGGAATCGACCGGTGGAGAAAAGAGAGGAAGGAGGTGACAGTGCCGGTTATGTTTATGTTTTGTGTATCCGTGTCCTTCTGTGTGTATTTAGTATATTTGTGTCCATCAGTTCATGTAGGTGTATGTATATGTGAGTTTATGTTTCTAAATCTGTGTGTGCGTCTAGATGTAGCTGTGTCTTACAACTTTCTTTGTTTTTTTACTAACGAAGTTTGCTGACCTTTTCAGTTTTTTGTTACCAGCAACGTAGGTATCAACCCCCATGTGTTCTAATCAATGATATGGTAAATGAGCATTGAGCAAAGTTCCGTGTTCTTATCAATGATATGGTAAAACCCAATAAATAACGACCTACTTTCTGTTATTTGGTTGTGAGCAGCAAAAGACTCTGTATCACAATTAGACAAAAGTAAGTTGCATTCGATTTTAGGATTAAATTCATAAAAAAGAATATAAAATCCATGAAACAACAATCTACTTTCTCTTTTTGATATAAAACCTAAAAACTAATGGAAATGTGTTGCATTTTTTACAACCAGGTATCAAAATTGTAAAAAAAATTGATCTTATTGCAATTTACTTTAAAATTTTCAGTTTACTTGCTGCCCCTGGTCAAATGGAAGGGGAAACAGGATGTAAATATTATATAGGGAACTATTTGACATCGAATTGAGATCAATCATCCAAACATTTAGCGACCTATTCGATCTAAAAACACTGTGAGTAACTTAAACACAGAATACAAGAAATTTAATTCAGTTACTCTTTTTCTATTTAATCTGTTTATTTCATTATAATGCCTTCATAATACATCACTTGTGGTAGTATCAAAAACCTGGGTGGCTTAAAGAGTCTTAAAAATATGTAATGATCATCTCAAATCTCAATATTAGATTCATTTTTGTTTCTTGTATTTAAGACCACTAATCAAGAAAATTCTGGACTTCAAAAAAATTGCAGGAATATGAGTTTTAATATATCAACATCATTTGGGACTGATCTGGATGGCTTAATCAACCTTGAAGTTCTGTAAGTCTTATCTCTATCATATTTCCAACATGGGATAGAAGGCTCCTGAGGCATCAATGAATGGAAAGTGGTATCAAGGATGGTCGGTTATGTAGCTGTCACAATAGTATAAAGAAGGTATAATTATGCTTTC
This sequence comes from Cichorium intybus, assembly GCA_023525715.1. Taxonomy (NCBI): domain Eukaryota; kingdom Viridiplantae; phylum Streptophyta; class Magnoliopsida; order Asterales; family Asteraceae; genus Cichorium; species Cichorium intybus. The sequence continues at coordinate 96,269,339 of CM042017.1, forward strand.
CTTTCATTTTAAAGGGATAATCACAAGAAATGACGACTTTATGACCTGATTTATAACGCATTCTCTACAGTCACCATCATATATTGTGTATAAGGTACCAAATGTTGGTTGTATCTATTGTAGAAGATTACCAATCATCAAGTGGCATTTCAGCTTTAAGTTAGTGCTACTGTTCCAGAGAAAAGTTCGTGATACTAGTGAAATCCAAAGAATAGTGTATGAGACAAGTTTTCTTTAAACTTGGGTAGCTTTTTAGTAATAATAAACTTTTGTATATTCTCTTGTTTTTGTTGTGAAACATTTTAATAATATGCAAATTTGTTTTGTTTTAGGTATTTGTGTTTTTAGATATTGGTACCAAATAATTGAAATTATATTTATTTTTGTAAATTGTTTCGTGAATTTCTTCGTAACAAAGTTTGCTACAAGTTTTGCTACGGAATTACACCTACGGATCTTACTACGGAAGCTTGACAACAGATTTTACTACGGAAGCATGACCATAGAATTTGCTACATATTTTACTACGGAAACATGACCACATAATTTGCTATGGATTTTACTACGAAAGCGTGACCACGAAAATTCCTACAGATTTTACTACGTAAGCTTGACCACGGAAATTTCTACAGAATCATTGCTACGGATTTTTTTAAAGAAACATAGCCACGGATTTTACAACGGAAGCTTGACCACGGATTTTGCTACAAAATTATTGTTACGGATTTTACTACGGAACCCTGACACTACGGAATTTGCTACAGAATTATTGTTACGGATTTTACTACGAAAGCTTGACCACGGAATTTGCAACAAAATTATTGCAACGACATTTGCAACGAAACCCGCTACAGAAGTAGCAACGGAAAAAGAACCATGGAATTCGCTACGGACAAACGGCTACGGAAATCGCTACGGAGTCCACCTACGGAAGTCGCTACGGAATACATGCACTACGGACTCAGTCCGTAGCAAAGTTGCTACGGAAATAAAAGTTCGTAGCAAACTCATTCGCTACGAGATTTATTGTAACGGAACAGTTCCGTAACAATTTCCGTTGCAAAACCCATTTAGCAACGGAATTTCAAGGTTTAGCAACGGAATTCGTCCGTTGCTAAATCGCTGTTTTCTTGTAGTGATATATATATATATATATATATATATATATATATATATATATATATATATATATATATATACGTATATGTATATGTATATGTATATATATATATATATATATATATATATATATATATATATATATATATATATATATATATATATATATATATATATATATATATATATATATATATATATATTGTGTTTTAGATGTAAGAAATCATACATTTCAACTCATTGACATCTTTTAGATCTAAACATACCAATACGACGGGAAAACATTTATATACATTATTAAGGGTATAATTTATGAATCAAACGACAAAGTACGCTAAGAATTATAAGAATAATTATATGAATATATAATTATTACATATATTAATTATCAATGATATATTTTGGTAATTATAAATACAAAAGGGGTTTTCACTACACTACCAATAATGATATGACATTTACGTTGGGTAATATTGTGAGACATTGCTTCACGGTACTAAAAGAAGTACATCATAAATTCCTGGATTATAACATTAATCATGTATGAGCGGGATAGTTGTATATAGATCTATATGAGATTGACAATCCCCACCTATGCTTGTTAGCTACAACTACGATCGACATACCAAGGGTGACAAATGTTTTAGATGTAAGAAATCATACATTTCAACTCATTGAAATCTTTTAGATCTAAACATACCAATACGTCGGGAAAACATTTATATAAATTATTAAGGGTATAATTTATGAATCAAACGACAAAGTACGCTAAGAATTATAAGAATAATTATATGAATATATAATTATTACATATATTAATTATCAATGATATATTTTGGTAATTATAAATACAAAAGGGGTTTTCACTACACTACCAATAATGATATGACATTTACGTTGGGTAATATTGTGAGACATTGCTTCACGGTACTAAAAGAAGTACATCATAAATTCCTGGATTATAACATTAATCATGTATGAGCGGGATAGTTGTATATAGATCTATATGAGATTGACAATCCCCACCTATGCTTGTTAGCTACAACTACGATCGACATACCAAGGGTGACAAATGTATTACAACTATTACGACGCCTGAAGAACATCGTGCCAGGTCACTAGGTCATAGCAAGGTTATAATAACGCACATAATAACAACGAACGTCCTTTAATTAGGGGAAAATATCTTCAAATGGTTTTACTTAAATGTGAAACTACATGTTATTCTTTTCAAAGGTACGAATAAGGATTTTCACTATTTCACTACGATTTACATATCGCTATCATATTATGAGGACTTTCACTAATTCACTATGATTTTTTCACTATTACACTAAGAAATATTTACACTATTTCTCTACGAGTTTTCATGAAGAAATCACTATATTTTATCACTACAAAAACTCTTATGAACTCACCAACGTAATGTTGACACTTGTAAAATTACTTGTATTCTCATGTAACCATTAAATAGGTACCATTAAACCTTTTGGGCGAGGCGCGAAGACGTCTCCTTTTATTACTTTTGATATTATGATGTAATTGGATCGAAACAATATTACTTAATTGTGTAACATTCCAAATATAATGCATGATGGTTGTTATTTACTTATGTTTGGTTGTATATAATGGTTGTGATACTATGTGCCGTTCCACCCCCCGACGATTCTGCCATCGTGGTTTGGGGGTGTGACAGATTCCCATTTTGAGACATCTGAGAACCAGTCCAGACGATCTGGATCGTTTCTGGATGCGTCTCATCACTACTCAATCCTGAAGTAGCTGGCTTAGTGGAACTATGCATCTCTTTGAATAACCTGTGCAGAGTCAACATCGAATGCATTTCCATAATAGTCTTGTCCTGGTTCCTTTTCCTGGACATCTGGATGAACAAATCATACTGGCTACTCGGCGAGTCGAGTTAATGCTCAACTCCTGATTAATAGGGTGACCAAGTTTATATAGTTCGCCTATATATCCCTCAATCATGAGAACTTGTGGACCGACGCTACTTCTACTAGCTTTCACATTTCAAGCTTTTTGAAGATCCAGTTCATTCCTCTTTAACCGGTTATCAGAACTTTTCCTCAACCAGTCGTGCTAACTCATATGACCCCAGGGATTCAAAATCCCTGCGGATGTCGGGGTCAACATGAGGCTACAAACTTCTTTAGATCCATCAATCAAGAAGCCATGCTCATCACAAAGCTACTGTGTGATTCCATGCTTGGGTGGAACTGGGAGCGGATACTTAATCGGATATGGCTTGCCAGCAAAACTGAGAACCATTCTCCATTTGCGAAGCCATTCTACATAGTTCAGGCCAGTCATCCTATTCATATTCAATAGATACTTTCTGAAACTCTCAGAAATGGGTGTTGGCGGAGGAGTAGGAGAGTTGACGCTGAGTCCAGACATCAATAAAATCAAATTTTATTAGTTTAATGTTTGTCCATATAAATAATTACCAATTTATTATTTAATAAGGCTAAGACCCAAAATGCCCCAGCTATGGTGTGAAGAGGGATGCCATAATCACAACATATTGGTCATTAAGGTAGATATACATTTATCAATTTCAATCTCCATGAAACTCCTAGATGTATGAGATTCATTGACCGAGGTCAATGGCATGTTTAGTCTCGGATTATCCTCTTCTATTTGTGACAAGATGTGAATAACCATGCAAATTGCTTGGTAACCTCATTGTCGTTTATCATCTCACATTGATGTGTCGGTTAACCACAGACGCTCCATCAACAATGATAAATCATGAGATTGAATCCCTATTAGTGTGCTGGTTAACCACACATGCTCCACTAACGATTCATAAAGTGTAATGTGCAACTTCATGGGTTAGCATGCTTTTCACTTATTTCTAAAGTAACTAGATTGTGATTGGGGTTCTAGTACTTTTGTTTAATAGAATTATACTTTAATTGAGATTAGGTTCGTCCTATCAAATCCGTTCTGCTAACGACACTCAACTGATCAAGGAAGCAGTGGGTGAGAGTGGACACCCATTCAACTACCATTTTATAGGCTTTCCTTACACCCCCTTATAGACCAGTTTCGTGAATGAGATATACTAGCGTTTGACTGACTTAATCTTATACATATAAATACTAACTTTTAATAATAATATATATAAGATGTATTTTAAACATTTTAAAATATTTAGGTTTATCCTTAAAATTTTTGAAATTAAAACAATTTAAATTAAACCTAAAGTGATTTAATGGTTATCTTTTAATTAACAATTAATTAAATTAATTAACCCCATACGACTTGTTGGGGGGCCGTTCGCCTTTATCACATAAGGATTAACAAATTAAACAATTTAATTTAATCCTATTCATTTCCCACTAAGTTTTCAAAATAAGGTCAAGGGTTTCCATTTATTAAATAATCATATTTACCAAAAATAGAAAAAGCCTACACTAGCCTTTAGATTTTTGAAAACTACAGGGTGGAGGTTAGGGTTTCTAAAAACCTAGCTAGAAGTCGACACCCTTAAGGCCAAGGGTTTAAATCCAATAAACCCTAATAACAGTTCTTCTATTACAACTACTCAACAGAAAACAGATCTAGCTCTGATACCACTGAAGGGTTTTCTGCAAACAATAAGCTTAAATCTTAAGTTCACATGCACCCTAATAAAGGATCTATGTTTTCTCAATTGAATCTATAACTAAGAACATAAGGTATATAATTAAAATTATATTCTAAAACAATTTAGAATTTCATACCTTCAATGCTTTGGAAGCAAGAACCACAAGTGTCGTGCCTCTAATGGCTCACACCCAGAACCAATCACGAAAGAAAATAAGAGAGGAGGAATGAGAGAACTCCTTATGAATGACGTGGAATATGGGGTGGGGAGGGCCTTTATTTAAGATCCTGATATGATAAGGCTTTTATCATATAACTAGATCTACTTATCATGGCCATAAATAATGTCGTTACCATATGTGGATTTCGAAAGCCATAAGGCCTTAGGCCTTGATTTCGTCCAACCTACATACAGAATCCTAATTGTCTTTTGCTCAACTATTGAACAATTACAATTCAGCCCCTGCACTTTTTTTAATCTAATTAATTCCAAAATTAATTCCAATTAATTTATGATTAATTATTAATTAAATATTATGATATCTAATTAATATATTATTCTCATAATATATTAATAAATCATATTTCTCTCTCTCTCTTTAAGTTATCTTGTCCTCTGCTAGGTTTTGAGGGCAACACAAAAGGACCGTGCTGCTATCTGTCACACCCCCAAACCACGATGGCGGAAACGTCTGAGGGTGGATGACTTCATGAACAGTATCACAACAACGTTTGTACAATAGTGATCAAAGCAAACACATCCATCATATACATAATTGTAAATATTACAAGAGTTCAAAAGATTGTACGTTTTAAATACAATTACAATATGATATCAAAACACATAGTATGACGCCATAGCGACCCATCGTCAAAGGTTGTAGTTACCTTATCAATTTCCTGAGAATACAAGTAGTTTGAAAGAGTGTCAACGTTGGTGAGTTCATAAGATTTTTTTTTATGTGAAAATCCATAATCCTTTTTCCTTGTAAAAAGATAGTGTTTGAAACCAGAAAATCCAATATTTTCTTATAAATGAGTAGTAGTCTTAAAACCCAAAGACCGAAAATGTATAGGTATTTGTATACTTGAAAATAGTATTACATAGTTTTATTTTTGTATAAAACCGTGTAAATAGATGTTTACTTGTAGACGAATCGTAGATTTAATTCCACAAAACTCGTATGTATAAGTAAACCGTATTTATATTTATATCTTTGATAAAACGTAGTTTTAATTTCCATAGAACCAGTGTGTATAAGTAAAACCATACTTATATTTGTAACTTGTTAAAATGTAGTTTTAATACCATAAAACTTGTATGTGGAATCTCTTTCCTTGTAAAATGTAGTATTGTAATCCAAGAAAATCCGATATTTTCTTATGAATGTAACCAAGTCTTAAAAATCCAAAGACTAAAATGTATAGCGTAGTTTGTAGTATAAAACCTTTGAAAATGTATATTTCCACGTAAACAATTTATAAAGTTGATTCCCCATGCGAAACGCCCTATAACCATACTGTGACCATGTAGGCCTGCTTCGACGTTCTTCAGGCGTCGGACTGTTATGACATTTGTCACCTCAGACCCGTCGGTCTAGCTGTAGCTAGCAGCTCAGGTGCGGGGTTGTCAATCCCGTATAGATCTATACACAAATATCACGTTCTCTTACCGAGACTCTGGTTATAAATTTCAGGACTTATAGTATGTACTTAAATAAGCACTGTGAAGACCCGTCTCACAAAAATGTATGTATCAATCAACTTGTTTACGTAAAGTTTGTATATGAAAAACCCTTGTATTTGCCCATTATCATTTTTCCCATGATAATATAGTAATGTATAATAATTATATATTTGTATATAATTAATTATCTTGTTCTAACGGTTATAGTAACATTTGTAACCACAAACTATTCTTGTCGTCAAAAGCATATATTTACGAATATATGTGAAATAACTTATTTAAATGGTTATAAACAATATCTTTTAAGATATTTTCCATAATAGTGGTGTAATAACTTGGTTATACTCTTTATTAATTAAAATATAATATTTCATGACTATCAAATAAAGAACGGTCAGGTAGAAGATCAAATGGGGAGGCAGGACCCTTTCAGCATATAAGCCTTTCGGAAATCCAGCAACCTAGCCCAAATGATCGGCCTAGACACCGCTCTCGTAAGTAGATCATTCGATATTATATTTTGGAACTATAATTGAATTGTTGTCATAATGATGTTTACAAAATTTACATTTTGTTTACTACTGTTACAAATGAGTATAAATAGCTATTTTTATAGTATAACTTGTATTCTCCCCCTTAAAAACTTGAATAAATATAAAAAGACGGGGTATGAACTCACCTCAATGTCGACTAGGACCTTATCGCCTTTCGTTGTTAGATCGCCCGACTCTTCGTGCTTATAACTCGAACTCACTATATTTATAACTGAAATATCTATTTCTAACGCTCATTCTTCGTATATATATCTATATATATCGAAGAATCTTCTAACAATACTATCTAGTGATATAGAGATCGAGATATGAGTTGTGAGAAAATGAGAGGATTTGAGCCTCTATTTATAGTAGGTTTATTTTCGTATAGCGGCCCTCAAGATACGGATATTTGATAATTATAATTTTTAAAATTTGTGTATGACAAAACATACCCTTAAAATACTCTTTAAATAGATTTAATAGTTTTTATATAAAATAAATGATTTTTGTTTATAAAAATATAATCTACGAAAATCATAGTTTAATAATATCAACTTTTTAACTAAAAGTCTTTAACGAATTAACGAAAGGGTATTAATTGTAAGTTTAATAAAAATATAGGGTTTAAATGTAAATACAATTTCATTTTAAAGAAAAAGAAAATATTAAATATAAAACTAATATCAATAATATTAAATTTTGACGTCAGATTGTTCGTATCGACGATACTGTTTTGACGGTAATTTTTCCGTTTTATAAAACGTCATAATATTATTGATAAACTTAAAAATACGTATTGAATACGTAATGTTCGAAATGAAAATACAAATTCTTTGAGGGTAAAATGTGTAAAATTGATTATATAATGAAGTGGGGCCCACTTTATATAAAATAAAATTAAAATAATATAATATAAAAAAAGTTTTCAAACTTTAAATTTCAAATCTCCATCTACCGGTGCGGACTAAATTTTTTTTTTTAATAATAATTAAACGTCGCTTTCAAGTTAAATTAAACGTTTTTCTATCATAACTTTTTATATATAACGTTTGGTAAAAATATAAATATATATTTGGAATCGTCGTAATTTTATCTACGTTTCGATATAAAATTTGTAATATTCCGAATAGTTTTACATTTTTATTGTTTTTCTATCATAACTTTTTATATATAACGTTTGGTAAAAATATAAATACATATTCGGATCCGTCATATTTTTATCTACGTTTCGATATAAAATTTATAACATTCCGAAGAGTTTTGACTTTTACCGTTTACTATTCACGTCGGATACTATTCATGCTGGATCACTATTCACGATGTAATTTTTTTTAAACATCGAGCTCAGCAGGGTTTGCTCGTATAACTAATTTGAATTAGCGTACGTAGTATTATAATATCCAATAATACATCGTATAGATTATGAAATTTACATTTTACATATTGACCTAATGTACGCTCTGGTTGACTTGAGTTGACTTTCGTTGACTTAATTTGACAGTTGTCACACTATCAATTCAACTATTCCTAAATTATAGTCATGACTTAGGCACCTAATCCAACACATAAGACTTTCGTTACTTAAACTTGACTAGTATACTATCATAATTGGATTTTTATACTTAGGGCATTAATCACCTTAGGTGATACCCCAAGTCTAGACTAGGATGGAAAGAACAAAATCAGTCCACCCTAGCGTCTTATACTTTTAGGACATCTACTTCACGAAGGGGTTGGTACCACCCCAGTAGACTCCTCTGGATTCCCTTGCGGGGATGTCATCCCCCGGGTACAAGAACATTTCCATTACTTCACATTGTTGTACATTTATTACATTATTACCAATCATTTATAACACTTTGAAGCTTTATGCCCAAACATCTTTTCATAAACATCGTATGACTAGATACCAAAACTTACTTTTATAGCATATTAAGCTTAATATCAAATCATACTTTCAAAACATATTTGGCTTAATGCCAAGTCATACTTTCAAAACACATCGGTAAACTTTCATATAGGTTTACATAAAACTTTATAAGTATTTGCTAATTTAAGCTTTAAAAACCATTTGGAAAACCATTACTTATGAAATATTTAGCATAACATCTAACATAAAACATTCAACATATAAAACTTGTTGCTATGTACCCAGTAAAAATCTTCATGTACTCACCTCGGTAGCTAGGTATGTCTAGCTACAAAATGCACTAGCTTTTGACTCTACTTGCTTCCAACATCTTTTAACCTCTATCAATTTATTAAGAGGTTAGAACTATTTATATAGCTAAACACATACAATGTGTTACATCATATACAAACTCTTTCTAAACATAATCTAATTCCATTTCAACCATTATGTATAATTCATAAGACATAATAATCATATTGGACAATATTACCCATTTTTCGTCCCACTTAGACTAATTGTGGATTTCTTAGGTTTAACATGAAAGATGTCAAAACATCTCTCATTTTACTCTTTTATATCATTTTTGGTATTTTAATTCATTAAAGTTTCTAAAAATAGAAACCTATCTAAATTATGACATTTTTCCGTTTTAATAAAACCAATATGCTCCCAACATTTTATAACATTCATTTAACCAATTTATATGCTTGTTTTCACACTATTCACGCCTAACACTATGTTCTCGAGTTAAATTACAAAGGGAATGGAATGCAAGGCAAAGGAAGGGGAGCGAATGGAAGGAAGTTAAAGGGAGGAGGAAGGGAATGGAATGGAATGGAAATGATCCCTTCTAAGCAGCCCATATTTAGGGTGTTAAGTTTTCAGTGTAATTTATGTACCCTTCCCTTCCCCTCCCTTCCCTTCCCTTCCTTTAAAAAAACTCAAGAACACGTCAGGTTTCCTTCCCTTCCATAACAAAAACTCATGAACACACATTTACTTCTCCTCCCTTCCCTTCCATTCCTTAAGTAAACTCAAGAACACAGCGCAAACTAAAATTTTCCCATAAAGGGTAGAATTCTCAATACCATTCCAATTATTAATTTTGTCCCATATTAATGTAAGTATATAATTCCATTCTTTTCCTTTTTAAATGGTGGAAACACCAATTCCGTCCCAACCAAATCCATTATAGAAATAGTCAAATTCCATTCTATTACGACACTTTATCGCCATATTACATTCCATCAATAGATTAAACATAATTCTTTTATAAAAATCGATGATTTACCAAGATTACTCGTCATGAATGCTAACAATGCATAACAATGGGAATTAGCTTTATTTCAAGTGTAATGCTCTTTCTAGCAACATAAAACAATCATTTTTGCAAACATTTAGCATCCATACATATTATCACAAAATAATAGATTCGGAGTTGAACTTTACCTTTCAATATGATCCCAAGATGAAGTTAACTATTTCCATGGATGTTGCTAATCGATTTCTCCAAGTACTCGAATTTTCTGTTTAAAATACATATAATCATTGGTAACGTATCATAGGATACGACTCGACTGAGCTCCACCGATCCAGACCCACAAGCGCTACCTTACAGCGCTGGGCTCACTCGCATATTACCAGGGCTGCCCCGCGGCACTGGCGCTCACCCCTGAGGGTCCCCACTCCCACAACACCTTCCCGCAGAACCATGCAAACGACAACTTGCAGGAAGACTGACACATGCAGGCGACAAAAGGTGCACACAGCACACTACCTATGCTATCCTCGTACTCCTCCTGCACCACGATCGCGTACCAGGCGATCGCCCAATCACCCCCTAAGCTCGCTGGGGGACTAACATCAATGTCCCCAAAAGCGAGTACAGCCTCAGTTATAAAGGGCCAAAGGGCCTTCAGGTAATCCCATGATCATTCAACCGTTACCTTCCGCTTTACGCAAGACTATACCCTCGATACCTTACTGACTTGACCGTCGGAGCGCCCTCCCGGAGCGCGACTAACGGCCTTTTCTCTCTCTGATGTGATCTCAGGCTCTCAGGACCACTGGAGTATCCTCCCTGCATCATCTCAGAGTCTAAAGTCATAACAATCATAAAGTATCAAGCTTCCACTTACCGTTAACCCAAAATAATAAGTTCTTAACCCAATAAGTACAAACATTTGTAAATCAATATTCTTGAACCCTTTGCATGATACTATTAAGAATTAGTGCCACTTCAACATTTCTTAATTTCAATCTATAACATCAAGTGAATTTCAATAAACTAAAGAATTACCAACATAATCATGTATTTCAAACAAATTTCAGTTTTGACATCCTAATTCCTCCGTATCAGTTGATTTTTAGAGTCTATAAACCTTGCCAACACAAATTCAAGAATCCAAAGTCAAAACCTCAATTTCATAGCTTGTTTGTACACTTAATCTCATAACATAACTTATTTCTAACATGCATTACAGATTCCAATTCAAATTTCAGAATCAAATTACGGTTCATAGAAATTACCTTCAATTTTTGTCCACATGAGCAACTTTTTGAAGTTGTGTGGTTACTGTAGCACAAATCAGACCAAAAGGGGTCCCTCCCCGACCACCGTTGCCGCTGCTGCAACAATTTCGGCGGCTTGCTGCCGTCGACGACAATCCAGAGCTCGGAAAACGCAGCTGCTGCTGCACCCTCCTCGAGTTGATGAAAATTTCTACCCACAGAGGCTGAAACTGAGCCCTAAATTAACATTGCTCCCTTCATTATCCTGAACCGCACCTGATGGTGTGTGTGTGTGTTTTCTGCTCATACTCCCTCCTTCCCGATCTCGTTTCTCTCTTTCTAATATCTCAAATACGCACCCATGTAAAGAGAAAACAGCCCAAGGCTAATTTTGACTAGTCCAACCCAAAAAAGACCAAATTGCCCTTAATGTCATACCTTAGCAAAAACGTTTTGCACTTGTACCTAATTTTCCCCGATCTTTGCACACTCATAACTTCTACGTATAATACCGATTTTTACAAACTTTATATCATTGGAAAGATGGGAATGAGCTTTACATTTTATTCTTACTGACTTAAATCTGAATCTAACTAGATTTTCTGCTATCGGCCGCTAAACATGACCACTTGACCATATTTGTCACTTTTTGGCCATCTTTACATCTTGGTAACTTCTTCGTTATAACCCCAAACGACCCGAATCTTTTTCCTATTTTCTTATTACATCAAATACTATCAGAGTCTCATTGATGACTTTTCCCAATTCCTTATAGATTTTTAGATATTAATTTGTAAAGAATTGACAAAAGTTTTCTTTCACTTTTGTCCCTAAAATTACATTTTTGTCCTCACCTCTTTAAAGCAAATTTCTAAATGACACAACACTTCATTATAACCTAATTAAAGGTCTTGAAACATAAATTTCTATATTTTTACCACTTTTGACCATTTTGCCCTTGGTTATAACACTTGAGTATTTAAGCATCAAACTTTCTATCTTATACAAAAAAATTTGGTTGTCACATAGTCTTCGATACTTGCAGCACTGACTGGTCCGTTTAGTCAGGGTTACTGGTCTACTGACGTAGAGATTAAACTTGCTTTCGCTGTTTATCTAACGTATCTTAGGCTCAAATTGTGACCGTTGATGTGTGCCACCTGTCTTTGACATGTCAGCTCAATCACACACGATCTTCTCCCTATATTCCCTCCTACCTTTTCGCCTCCCACCTGTCTCCCTCAAATATCACCAAATATTTCAAATAAACACCTTTCGCCATTTCTCTCCTGAAAACACTCTGTTCTCCGAAAAACCTCCAAAAACCCTAAAAATTTCCACTGCGATTTCATGGCTCCCGTCTTCGAGTTCACTCTTCCGAGTGATCTTTACAAAGCAGAATCTACTCCAACTTCATCTATCTCGATTAACCCAACGAATGTCACCGCTGTATTCAACATTCCCACCAAACTGAAAGACAAGGGTTTCGAAGTTTTCGTCGATTTCTTGAAGGAACACCCATTGAACTTTGCAATCTCTAACATACCTGAAGTGTTCCATCCTTCTGTAGTGGCTGATTTTTGGTACACCTGCGATTCTCACTCAAACTCATCCTCTATCGTCGGGACCATCCTCAATGGGTCTGAAGAAGTAGTTCTTACAGTTGATTCGTTCAGGTGATGCTTGCGTCTTCCAAACTCTGTGTCATTCACTACTCTTCCCTCTGAAGATGATACCAGGTCAGTTGTTAATATTCTTGGATACGATTTCTCTCTTGCTGGTAAAAGAGATGCTGCCAAAAGAGGGAGAATTATGATGATGTCACTGTGGACTCTGATCCTTCCTCTAAAAGTAAAGAATTTCAAGGAGGCCCTCAACTACAGATTCAAGATGCACTCGCTGTTTAGCAGGAGCAACCTAATGTTCTTTAACTGACTGTGTTTCAAGGTCCTTAACTTTTTGCAACACTCTCGTCTTTAGCTGAGGGGGAGCAAGGGTTAGAATAGAAAAAGCCTCAAATGCTGAGGGGGAGCAAGGGGCTGATGAAGAAAATATGGAAAATGAAAGTGACGATGAGGAAGGCATGTTTGAAATGCCCTATCTTGTGGATCCTATCAATTTTCTTTACCCAGTACAGCCCTTCCCTAATGATGATAAATGCCTTCCCCATGTAGATCCCTCTATGCCTCCATCTGCTTATCAGTTGTCAGCTCACATTCCTGAAGATGATGTTCCTCTGGTCTCAAGGAGAAAATGAACTCCTGAGTCATCTTCAACCCCCTGAGTCGTCAAAGCATCAAAAAGTTTCTCCTTCCATCCTTCAAATGGCTAAAGAGTGGTGCATGTCAGTCGACCAAGTTGAAAAACTTGCTGCTAAGCACAACTTTGTTCTTTTGAACCGAACTATCTCTCTCAAGGATGATTATGTGGCTCAGTAGCTAGTTCAATAAGAAGGTGGAGTTGATCAATAGCAAGGGCTTATGAGCCATTTTGCCTCTATGACTGAGAAAATAAAAACGAATGACAGTATCAACCGTCGAATTGATATGGCCAAATATGCCGGTGTGTTTTCAAGAAGACACTCAGCACTTCCAATTGTTAGGGTTGGATACTCGAAGAACAAAGGTGAAAAGATTCTTTTGCTGCACCTGCAAAGAAATGACAAAGACACTCTTGTTCCTGAACAAGTGTTTATCAATGAGGTTGCCAGATTTGTTTTCACAGAGTGGGAAGAAATGTTGTAGGTGACCAAGAGACACAAAGGCTTACACTCTCAAGAGCTTCGTGCTGCTCTTAATAAGTGGATAAGTAAAGCTCACAATCTTGATCTTGTCCCTACTTCTGCACGTCCTGACAAGGGGCCTCAGCCTGCTCCTAGAAGGAGAAGAAGGAATGTTTAGATCAAGCAACATCTGATTCCTTATGGATCAAAAGACATTGATGGAAAGATGTGCTTTATGATGTGCTTTATGAGAACATTTGATTCCTTTAGATCAAACTCCTCTGGTGCATTGAATGTTCTATGAAGACATTGATGGAAAGATGTGCTTTATGAGAACATCTGATTTACCAAAACCATCCACTTATCATTTTCCATCTTTGGTGCGAATGTTTCAAAGTTATAAGTGCTGAGGGTTTCCATCTCCTGATCTCTCACGAGTTAAAGAAGAGAGAACGTGAGCTCCATGCCCCCGAGTACAAATGGATCAAGCCAGATATCCTTACTGAAGCAGAGTATGTTGCTTCACTTGGCAGATGCACTTTTTTGCTAAAGATTTGACATCATCAGATTGGGGGAGATTGTTGGGCTGATCGGCATCAGCACTTGAATCTGATGAGTGTCAAAGTGGATCACACGCTACAAGGTTGTATCAGCGTCAAACTATCCGCAGCAGCATGAAATATGTATTCTTGTAATTATCTTGTTTCCATAGTTATCTTTGTTATAGTTGGGAGTTATCCATGATTTGTAGGGATACTCCATATACGTAGTTTTACCCTAGTATAAATGTAGCGGCTAGGGTTCTTGTAAAAGGTACCGATATACAATTCTAAAGATCTCCGTGTGAGATCAATATATCATTTTTATGTGTTAAATTCTTGTGTTCTTGTGTGTTTAGTCGTTTCTAAGTTCTAACAAGGGGCAATTTGTCATTTCAAGTTAAAATCTCAACCAACAATTCCTTTTATTTTTCTGTGGGCTACGTTTCATCCTAGGTCACGTAAGTTGAAATTAGAAAGGGAAAAAGAGTTGGAAGCAAGAACGCAACACACACATGTGTGTGTGTAATCATGAAAATCGAGAGAGGGAAATCAACACTCGGGCAACAATTTTTGATCAGGAAGAGTTGTGTTTTTATTCTGATCGAGGCAGGGGAAGCAATCGATGACGGCGGGTAGCCGTCGGAGTTGCAGCCGGTACCCGGTGGCGGCAGCATCGGTGGCGGCAGCATTACTGTGTGCATTGTGTGTAATCCAAGCAAGGAAGAGAGGCTGGGGCATCGACATCTGGGGATTCAAAAATAGATTTCGATTGCAATATGGACGAGATGCAAGGCAGCCAAGCTATTGTCGACCCTTGAAGGCCGAAAGCGCCGCCGCCCACTGCGGCTGTGGAGGTCACCAGAGTTTAGAAAGGGTCACATGCAGTCAAATTTCATGTTCAATTTGACTACACACCTCCTAATTTCGGAATTCTGAGAAAGAACTCAAAGGTATAATTGATTTTTAGTAAACCCTAGTGTTAAATCTGAATTTTTTTTAATGCATGTTGGAATTGAATATATATTTTGATTTGTAACAGTTTGTGGGTTCAAAACACATAAAGGTTGGTATTTGGTTGATATTATTGAATCCATGTTTTGGAAAAGTTGAAAGAATGATGAGTTCTTGGTATATTATAACCAAGGCCTAGATTTATGTAACGTCCCAAAAATTATAACCCAAATTTTTTTCTTTAAAACATATAAAGCAAGCCTCAATTATGATTAAAAACATTCATGTCATTTATTAAATCCAAAGCACATAGTTTAATCATGGAAAATAGTAGTAACAGCGGAAGACTAAAACACTAGAGTAGATACCATGTAGTCAAGCTGGTCCCAACCCGCCATTCCCCAAAGTACTTGCAACAACTAATTAAACTAACAACCATAAGCACATCGCTTAGTGAGTTCCCCAGATTACCGCATCACAACATTATATATTTAACAATTAAGAGGACGCTCGGACTCACCCGATCCACCCAGACTAGGACTCACGGGCGCACCCCACTCCGCCCGTCATTGGTATAATGTGTGGACTCTCGGGCTCACCTCGATCCGTCCGGCTCTCGGGCTCACCCCGATCCACCATCACATTTCATCCATTATTATTATTACTAATAAGCAAACATTTATCATACACTTGTCATACACATCACATCAGTAAGGGGAGGAGACTCACTGGATGAACAACTATACAAATTAAGAAAGTCCCGATAATAATCCTTCCGAGCTTCCTAAATTCAAAACATCGCATAAAATAAGATTCCCATCCAACCAGGCCCTTCCTGGGACCAAAACCCATTATTTCCTTATGTTTGACCAAAAAGTCAAACTGTACAAAAGTCAAAGTCAACAGTCAAAGTCAACACGACTTACTGTCGATATCTACAGAGATAGTGTCGCTAAGTTGGAAAGATAGCCTCGCTAAGTTGGATTGACTTAGCGGTGCTAACTCCTCTGTTCATCCAAACATTTTTCAAAGTTCTTAATACGCTAAGACAAAGCCTATGGCTTTCCAAAACTATCACAAACATCCCCTAGACTCATACAAACATGAACTTTACCAACAAATCAAAGCTCATGGTTAAAAATATAGCTTCCAAATGGTGAGAAATAAGCTCAAACTTATCCAACAAGGATCTCAAGATTAGGTTAGGGTTCTAACTAGGATTCAAAAACCAAAAAGGGAAGGGATCTACCCTCTAACTCCCAAACCCTTCCACATTCCATGAAATGGAACCTTTATTGCCTTTCAAGGCTCCAAAAGATCACATAACTCCAGTTTTGACAAGACAACTTAAGGAGACAAAGGTTTGAACACTTACAATGGTCTACAAACACCAAGGGAACTGATTCCTTCCAATAACAATCTTCTCTTGTACCTTCTCTTCTTCCTATTCTTCCAAAGTCCTTCAAAAATCCAAGATGAAGCAAGAACACCAAAGGAGATTTATGAGAGAGTTTTAAGGATTTCTCTATGGTTGGGAGTGAGAAATGATGCCCCCAAGTGAGATTTTAGCATAAAAAAACCCAATCCATGAAAACTAGGGCTTTTTGCATTTAGCGACAGTTAGCACCGCTAACATACATTTTGCGTCGCTAACTACGATCGTTCATGGCAACTCACCTGACAAGGATAGCATCGCTATCCTAGAAGATACCGATGTTATCTTCATTTTCCCACGTTTCTTATTTTATTTAAATAACTTCAATGATTAATAAATCATACTTGGATATAGCACTTTACAATTTATGTTGAACTTATTCTGTTTTGATTGAAGTTGATAAAGAAAGATTAGATGTAGGAAAGTTTTAACACACATTGGTGTTAGAAATTTTAAATTTGGAAAAGTGTTGGAGTGGTGTCGGCAGTGTGTCCGGTATGATAACATTAAGGTGTAAATCATGAATCTTAAATTGTGGAAGATGATGAATGATTTGTTTGGTTTTCCTTGAATTGGTCAAACTTGACCATAAAATGGGGTTTATGCAAGCATGTTGTTGTTGGTATATTCGGACTTTATTACATGCTATATACAAGTTGGAAATTTGTGAGTTACCTTGACGATATAAAGATTGTGAAAAATACTAGTTAAATCAATAGTCTTGTGAATGAGGAAATGGGACGAAATTGGTAATTCCTCAGACATATTATAAGTGAGGAATGGAATTATAGGTCCCAATGTTTAATTGAACAAAATTTAGTATGTGGAATAGTATCTTGAATCCTAACCTTTTTGGGACCATTTTGGTATGTATAGAAATAGCACAAAAGTGAACTTAGAATTTAAATGGAATAACATTATGAAGTGTTGGGAACACATTTGTTTATAATGAAAGGAAAAATGCATATTTTACAATAGTTTCTCTTGTTAGAAACTTTATTGATTCAAATTTGTCAAAACGATATAAATGGGTAAAATGGAAGATGCTTTGACATCTAAACATTTTGATAAACGTATCAAGCGTTAAAAATTAGAATGTAATTGAAATAAGCTTGTAGAATCTGAAAATACCATGTTTGGTCAAAATGGGACAAAAGGGTCAAAGTTTCCAAAATGGTTATTATGTTTTAAGATCCACACTTAGCCTTTGGAATGGAATTTCCTAATGACTAGAAGTAGTTCAAGAGTGATTAGACAAACGTTGTATGTTAAGCTATCCAATAAGTCTAATATTATATCAGATTAATAGAGATTGAAGGACGCTTGGAAGCAATGAAGGACTAGAGTTATGTGGATTAGTGTAGCTAGACATACCTAGCTACTAAGGTGAGTACATGTGGCTTTTTCCCACTATGGGGTACATGGTAAATCCTCTACTTATGTTATGATTAGGAAAGTTTTACATGATGATTATGAAAGAATGTTTTGGCATCAAGCCTACTCTGTTATTGAAAGATTGTTTTGGCTTTAAGTCTACTATGCTTATGAAAGAATGTTTTAGTAGTAAGTCTACTATGTGTTTATGTTATGAATTCTTTTCAAAAGAATAATGGTTATATGTGTTGCATGACTTGATTCTTATGTAAGTTTATGAATGACTAAATCATTAATGTTTACGTTCTTGCACATGCATCTCATGTCATTGTGTGCTTGACTTGCATACTTGATTCTTATGTAAGTTTATGAATGACTAAATCATTAATGTTTACGTTCTTGCACATGCATCTCATGTCATTGTGTGCTTGACTTGCATAAAATAAAAGTGGTGAATGCATGCATACATATAGCATCATTACATATGAGTTAAGTGAGGTATGGACACGTTTCCATAACGGGAAAACAAGACTCTACTGGGATGGTACCTCCCGTCACGAAGTATAAGTCTCCTATGATGCCAATGTAGGATGATTTGTTCTCTTATTTTGGTCATGTTGTGGTCTTTATAGACTCTATAATGTTGTATATATCTGTCAGCTATTTTCAAGAACGTGACATCGTCTTTTAGTCCTTACGATGTCGGTAGGAAAACCTGACAGGTTTGCATTGGTGTGCGAATCATGCATTGCATACTTGCATTATGCATGAACTATCTTAACTTGTACAAGGGAAAGAGATTATTTTCTACCCAAAAGTGTTATTTGTAGAATAAAATTTTAAAGAAGTTTTGGAATGAAAGAATTAGTTATATGAGTTTATTTCGCAAAGAATTTTGGAAGTAAATGTCATTTATATTACTTGGATTGTAAAGAAGTTTTTGGAAATTAAAGGCCATTTATATGACTTATTTTTCAAAGGATTTTGAAAAGAAATGTGCCTAATATATGATATTGATTATAAAACCTTTTCAATAAGGTTTTGAGTTTAAAACTCGTGTAGCTCACGAGACAAGTTTTTCTTACGTTATTTTTTCATAATGTTATGTATCTCAGGAACCGGTGAGCTAACATTGGGTAGAAGGATTGGAAGATTTAGAAATTATATGCAAGTTCGTTGATAGAAGTGATGATAGGGTGATATTTACCTCCTTAGTTACTATGATAATATATCATGTTAACGGAGAGTTGTATGATGAACTTAACATTTCCCTTTAGTTATGTTGCGATGTTTGTACCATGCCCCAACTTTCTTTTTCGAGCTTTTGCTTTGGATTTGAGTCGGTTTGGATCATATTCAATCACCTAAAGGTGATGCAGAAATTTCAGTTGATTTTTATGAATGGATGGGGCATGTGTGCATGTGATTTCTTATGCTTTCTATGCTTTATTTTTTATATGAAGTTTTAACCCCAAAGTTGTTTAAATATTTGTAAAACATAAATGGTTTTTGTTGGGACCAAGATTTTAAAATATGACTAAATGTCATAAACAAAATAAGTTTTTTCGAAATATGAGATTTTTCAACATAAATTTTTATAAAATATTACACCATTAAATGTATGAAAATTGGGGCGTTACACTTACTCCCACTGGTTTAAGGTCAGATGTAAAATTAACCAAATTCCAAACTCAGTTATCAAACATGGACTGAATCTCGCTCTTCATGTCCTCTTTTCATTTGGCAGCCATTACGGCTCACCATTGCTTCCATGTAGTTGGATGACTCATCCTCACCAATAAGTGTTTTACCACTAATCAGCATGTCAACCTTCAGTAATATGGAAACCATAAAACTCATGAGGGTGACGGACTCTACCAGATCTGTGAAGAGGTGGAGATATGTTAGTTCTCTTCAACAGGAGTCTCATCCTTAGGTTGACTACTAGTGCTAAGTAAAGGTTCTTTATTGGTTGACTCCTGAATCTCTTCAAGATCAATCTTACTCCCACTGGCTTCTCTAGATATGAGCTCTTTCCCAAGAAAGACTCTCCTTCGAGCCACAAACACTTTGTTCTCAAAAGGCTTGTAAAACAAGTATCCAAAAGACTCGCGGGGTTACCTAATGAAATAACACTTCTTTGGTCTAGGTTCAAGCTTGTCATGAGCTTCGTGATGAACGAAGACTTCACAACCCCATATTTTCATATGTGCTAGTGAGGGATGAACCCCATTCCACATTTCAGATGGTTTCTTTGCAACCTACTTAGTTGATACGAGGTTTAAGATATGAGTTGTTGTTTCTAGGATTTAACCCTTTGAAACTAATTTGGAAGTGTAGCTCGACACATCATGGATCGAAGCATTTCAAACAATGTTCGATTTCTCCTTCCAGACACACCATTATGTTGTGGTGTTCTGGGAGGATACAACTGTGAAACTATTCCATAGTTCCTAAGATGTTCGTAGAATACAATACTTAATATTCTAGCCTAGTTTATTTCCTACTTCATTTCGAAACTCTTTGAACACTTCAAAGCTTCCAACTAATGTTTGTACAAATAAACTCAGTTATATCTACTGAAATAATTAGCAAATGACAAAGTATTGTTCATCTTGTCTTGTGGCGGATATGAACGGTCCACAAACATCTATGTGAATTGGGTCTAACAAAATCCTTGTCTCTTTCACAGTTTCCTGTGAATGGCGTGATTGTCATATTCCAAGAAAGCAAGATTCAGATACATCATCTGACTTTAAATCAAATGATTCCAAGATCCTGTCCGCTTGGAGCTTGGTGATGTGATCCTTGTTTATATGGCCAAGGTGACAATGCCACAAACATGATTTATCCAACACACTCTTGGATGAATCAACATTTAGTATTATATTATTACTACTACTAATGCAAACAACACATTCACATATGTCATTGTAAGGATAAACAACCATGCTTATATAAAGAAAAATATCACCATTTTTGTTATCCAAAGAAAATACAAAATATCCTTAAATAATGCATAATATGAAACAATGTTTTGTGCCAATTCTGGTGAGTAGCAAAAATCAATAATGTAACTAAACACCACTAATCAGCACGAGCTCGTAATCCCCGATCCTTGTAACACCAGCAGTGCTTCTATATCTCATGACCAGGTTATGCTCCTATGCTTCAGCTTCTTACTTTCACTTAGTCTCTGGATACAGCACAGATATGAGTAGCACATCTTGTATCAAGGATTAAAGAGTGAGAAGTTGATATACTATGGAGTTCAGATATACCTAAGGTGTCAAGGTTATTGACCCTGTTCTTCTTTAAATCCTACTGGTATATTGGGCAACTATGTTTCCAATGTCCCTTCAGCTGGCAGTAAAAACATATGGCCTCATTTGGGTTAATGTAGGTCCAATGATCTCACAAAAACACAAAGATATCAATTAAACTATAAGAACAAAAGGAGATTTAACTTCAATGCACTCTTTGATTAACAAAGACTAGTACATAAGTTTGTGATTGCCAAGAACACTCAATAATTTCTCTCTCTAGCTTAGCACACTTTCCAAGGCAATCAACCCTTGCAAATAATGTCATAAAGACCTTAAATACTCTAGACCTAATGACCTAATGACCTAGGCCCATGGGAACCGATCCACTAGCCCAAACAAGGCGTGGACCAAGGACCAAAAACCGAACAACCCTTGGTTGTTTGGCCCCCCACCGATTTTACAAGTAAAACCCAAAATTAATATCTTTTACAATTTTAGTCCTAATAAATAAAAGATTAAACCAAACTAAAATTAATTGCCAACAATCTCCCCCTTGGTTTAATGCTTTCATTTATCTTCAGGTTTCACTTGGACTTCGACGTGAGCTGAATACTGCAGAAAATTTTCAACAATCTCCCCTCAAATGGACAATCTCCTCCATAGTAGGAAAACCTTCCTCTTAGCAGGCAACAGGAGTGAATGTTGATGGAATTCAGCACATTGCAGCAACAACTTCGTCTTCCATGCAGGTCGTCATCAGATTTGGATTGGTAAGCACTTTAGTCAATAGAGCATGTCTAGAATCAGCACATACAGCTTTTGATTTGACTTTGACTTTGACTGGAGTCTGACTATTCTTCTCTTCATTTGAGAACTTCAGGTGTTAATGTAGTAACAAGTTAACGGAGGAGGCATTCAAGCAACTTCTCACATGGAATTCAGCTTCACCTTCTTCGGGAACACAATTTCGTGTTGAAATTCTTGAACGTTGCATTTTACTGACGCTTCTCGATACGATCACTAATCAGAAAATCTTGTAGGTCATGGAGTTAGGAACTCTCACAACAGTTGTTCAAGGATTCATCCTTGGCTCAGAATGAGACTTCTCGCAGTATATGTGTGAACCCGGGGGAACGCACAGCGATTGTTTGAGTATCGGGGAACTACTCGTGGCCATTTTGATTTAGGCCCCTGCATATCCTTGATCAGAGATCTCAATGTAGTTGATAAATTGACAAGTCAACTTGGCTCTTGGCGAGATGTTCAATGGTATCCAAACTCTGCAGAGTGTACCATCCTAGTGCCAATTTTGAATCAGGTAAAGTTGTTGGGGTCTCACAGCTATTGTGGTAAACAACAACGATCACTGACCCAGAGTTTCTTTGTTTCATCAATGCGAGGTAATATTACATTGAGTCACGAACACCTTGTGTAGAAGAAGATATGGGTTCAAGAGTGGTATGAGCGTGTAATATGTCTTGGTTACTAGACATACACATCAGCTAGATTTTCGAATTGTCATCAGTGTATGGTTTATTACACTGAGTCATCCAAACTCTTGAATTAGAAGTTTTGTATGAAAGAAAAGTTGTTGATCCCTCGCATCTACTACTGTTGTTGTAGCAGATATCATTAGGATAGAATGTCGAAATATCATCATTACTTGGTTTAAAGTAATGAATCTTCTATTTCTTGCATCAGAAATTGTAAAGATGGTTAAGAATGGATTGGTGCGTGTGATAGACTACGGTATGCAGTCTAACCATCGGCATAGACTTTTTAACTCTCAACTTCGAGTGGTTTCTCTCAAAGTGTTTAGAAGTTGGTGTTACACAAGAAAAACGTTTAGATTGGTTAAGAAGCAGTTGTCAGTGCTTCACACTCATTGAGGTGTATCAATGAGGATCACAAACACTTAAAAGTTACCTCAGCAGTGAGTGGTATTAACTCGGTGCGTCGTCGGTAGATAAAAAATGTTTTTGGAATTTTAATTTTTTAAGGAAAGATACAAAAAATAAAAATCTTTTTGTCTTTTTAAGTTTTGTAATTTTTGTTTGTTTTTCTTGATACCAATTGTAATTACTTATAAATTTCTGATACCACTATGTTTTTAAATTTTCTGATTTTTGTTTTGTTTTCGAAATTTTGATACCAATAGTGGGTGTTATGTTAGAATCAGCCTTTCTATTAAGGCCTTGGTTAGACTATCTAACCTTAGCCTTTCCCTTTCTTTTGGGACGAGAGACTTTCTTCTTTTAGCATCAGCATGATGAATGGCCAAGATAGAAACGGTGGAACTTGAGCTATGGGACTGTCTTAAACTAGTCTCGGCAGTTGTTACCATACCATGCAGCTCCATCAAGGTCATGTCCAGATGGTCTTGTCGTAGTTCATAATAAACACATGATACCAACCAGAAAGCGAGTTAAGCACCACATCTATGGCTAACTCCTTTGGAAAATGTACACCAAGATTATCCAATCTATTTATGTATGATTTCATCTTCAGAACATGTATACACACAGACATTACTTCTTTATGTTTATATGCCCTAAGGGATTTAGCAATCTTTGACACGCCTAGGTCGTCGTGCGGTCAAAAATAAGAGAAAACCTAACACACACACCAGCACAGTGGTAGTCAGGGTCGATCCGCAGGAGCTACATGGTCAGATCAGATGACAGATTACCAACTATAGTGTCACGCTATAGTTGGAGGACTTAGTTTCTAAACCCTTGCTACTAAAACTCAGAAAAACCTAAACTGAACAATCTCAAAACAAGCATAGACTAAGCTAAGCTTCAAACCAAACCTAGTTACTTTCTGAAATCAGAAGTGCATCTCTAATTCAGAAGTAAACAAAGGCATCAAACAATCAAAACACAAACCAAAACAAGGCATAAACTAAACCAATAACTAAGATCCAACGGGACAGTCACTAGCTAAAGTTCAAACCTAAAAGGCTAACCTAATTGGCTACTGAAATCAGCAAAGGAAAACAGTCCAACAAGGTCAAATCAAACATCCAATCGCAATCAATAACAATCATCAAAACACCGAAAAACTGAGACTACTTGTAACCAAATGATTTTCATTAACCAAAACGAATTCCACAGGTACAAACAGTAACCAAATGATTCAAAAACATAAACTAAAGCCTAGTATCAGTGGTTGTCACTCCCAAAGATACTAGCTAACAATTACTAACTATCTAGCTAAATGAAAATAAATTCTAAAACATAAAATACCAATTGAGAGGTTGCTGATGCTTAATCACGGAGTTAAAGAGCCTTCAGGTCGATTTTCCACCGGGTTTTTGCTAGGGTTTTCGGCTGTAAATGCCTCTATTTATAGTTGCAAATTTCCCGCAACCGCGCCGCGTATTTAAGGATCCCACGGCGCGCCTACGTATTTTCCTGATTTTTCCTTCTTCTTCAAACTTTCTCCAATTTGCACGCTTTTGGTCCCTGTTTTCATTATTTTCTTCCAAACAAGTACTGGCACGAAAAGTGAGAATACCACGATATATATGATATAATTTCACTAAGAATAGGGCTCAACAACGACTAAAATATGTAATATCACTAGGCGTTGTCAAACACCCCACACTTGTGCCTTGCTTGTCCCCAAGCAAGAGAGTTTTTAATAAATTCTAACTAAGACTCAAACAATTTTTGACTGCGTTCAATTTCAAAGCTTATTGCCCTATGAGTTAGAGTGAAATAGTTTGCGAGAACCTAATTAGAATGTTCTTTGGAATTAATGGCTTTCTAGAGAACCCTTGATTACAAATTTTTTGTCCACAATGAAGTGTACTTACTCATTCAGATTCTAAAGGCCATTAAGGAATTGTCCAGGACTTTCGATGTTGTCCGTGTAGCGAGCTTTCAGAAATACCATCCCAGACCAGACGATCCTATGTGGCAAGGTGCATAAGCCCCACCCATTTTAGACTTACCAGCTCGAACAACAAAGGCCACAGATTGACATTTCCTTCCTAAATTCCAATCCTAAAACAATCCAATCGTCTAACTCCTAAAACTCAACTTGTTTAACTAACTAATAGCATGATCACAACTAAATAGTATCTCTTGAAAAATACTAATGCTATCAACAATCACAAACCATTCGTTTCAAAATACAATTTAGTAAAAATTTTTGAAAAAGTTGCTTAAAATTTAAAAATTGGTCTTTTCCCGCAAAAATTTTCAAAAACAAACTCTTTCGACCGTCCACACCCCACACTTAAAACCTTACAACGTCCCCGTTATACATAAAATATTTTAGACCAAGGGAGAAAGAGTTACCCCTTTGGACGGTAGACTGCTTGGTTGGTACTCGGTATCACAGGTAAAAATTCGAACAAAATGTCCTTGATTTCGCATTCTAGAGTTGTGGTGCAACAGTGAACATGCCGGTGGTCAAGACAAGTGGAAGGGGCACGGTGACCCCACACTTGTCTGAGACAACTCCTCCCCAATTTGGTATAACATGCATAACTCAACAGAACATTAAACGCAAACATAACAAATAAAATATAAACAAACAAAAGATAAAGATGTGTCATAGATTCAGTACATATATTCCAAAAAAATAAAAAAAAAGAAAAAAAAATACATCAACTGTCACCTGGTGGCCTGGAAGGTCCAGCCTCATGATCATGGGCTCTGGCTGGGAATGGTCGGGGGCGCTAACCCTGCTGGGTAGCTAGATCCAAAAGTACCTCCCCGGTCCACTCTAGCTGGTCCTCCATCCTAGCAACTCTGGCTACCAGTCGGTGGAAGGCCGCTGGGTCCTCCTGCTGCTGCTGTGGCTGTGGCTCTGGAGCTGGCGCTGCTGGTGGAGGCTGCCTCCTGCGTCTCCTGCCAGGCTGGGCGTACGCTGGCTGGGGGTCCTGGTGCGGCGTACGCTGCCAGCCTATCCCAGCCCCGGCAGGTAAATGAAGCGTCCCCATGGGTCCGGGTGCGGTGTAAAAATGGCTCTATCTCGCCCCAGAGCCCGGCACTCCTGAGAATGTCCCGATCAATAATCGTCGCCTCAAGAATCCGGCGACCGGTCAATGCGTCTCTCCTAGATCGGTACTCAACGGAGCTCGCAGGCCCCTCTGGAAACTGGAGAAACTCGTGGTCTAGTCTGAACATGATCTGCACAAACGAAAATTTTTTTTGCAAAATAAGTCCTTTTCTTCCCCACCGACCCGCGGCGCCGCCCAAGAGCAAGGGCGCGGCGCGGCGAGCAGCTGTTTCCAAAATCCAAACTCAAATCGAGTTTTAACATGTTTAAACTCAATCCAAATACACCACAAGGTAGCCTAAGTGCCGACTAACTCATCTAGGGTCTCTATTTGGCAAAAAAAACACCCTATGAGTCAGCATTGGCGATTTCTAAGTTTTGAACTTTTTGAATAAATCACTCAAATTAACTACCTAATCACTAGTTTTAACGAGTAATAGCTAGTTAGAATGACGTACCGTAGTAGTGGGAATGAAATGAGCAAGAAAAAACACGAGAAATTTTTGTTGATCAGAGCTATGAGTCGTGGTATGTGTGAATATTGTCGCGGGTTACCTTAATATAGAGGAAAACCGACCGATCGATTCCCGCGTCGCGCAAATGCAAAACTCGCGGCGCGCGTGTCACCAAATCAACCCCTGCGCATCGGGTTGGTTTACGAACCCGCGTCACGCAATTGAGAAAACCGCGGCGCGGTCATTAAAAATTCCAAAACTCTTCACACGACCCCACACTTGCCTTGGACCACTGGTACCTGCAATTAATGATAAGATTTTTCCTAATTATTTCTAAGAAATACAGAACCTAACCTATGACACGATGGGTTGCCTCCCAACAAGCGCTAAGTTTAACGTCTTCAGCTAAACGTAGTACTCCTAATCTTATTCTTCCTCTCCTTGAAGTTCTGAAGACATCTGCTTGAACCCGAGTATGAAATTATGGGCCATCATCGACATTAGGGATGTGAGTTGGGTCATCCTATCGCTCACTCCACTAATCCATTGTTGTTGCGATTCCAGAAGCTTGAAGACTTTTGCTTCCCTTTCTTTTGATTCTTTCTCATATTGCTGGTATCTCGCTTCTAGCATCTCCATCATATCCAGCAACTGTTCCTTGTCAATAGTGGCCAACGGGTGATCCTTTGTTTCCTTTAAAATCTCCTCATTGCCTCCTTCTCCCGTTTGCGTCCATATTTTTCCTTTGTTCTTAATCCTAGGCTCCATTAACACACTTTTGTCCAGTTGCTTGTCATCATCCTTTGAAGGTAAAGATGCAGGGTTTCCGAACACATTCAGCCTTCTTTTTCGTGTTCCAAAGGAGGTGTCCACATCCCCCGTCTTGCAGTCAATCACAGCGCCAGCCGTAGCTAAAAATGGGCGTCCTAAAATGAGCGCAGGCACGTCATCCAAACTTTTATACTCCATGACTAGGAAATCTACAGGATAGAAGAAGTCTTCAACCTTGACTATGACATTGGTCAATTTTCCTCAGGATACCTTTGTTGACTAGTCAGCCAGCTGCAATACAACTTTTGCTGGCTCTAGTTCTTCATTCTTGTACTTATCATATAAGTACCCCGGTAGCACATTTACACTTGCTCCCAAGTCCAACAAAGTGTTCCGAATGACCACATCTCCTACAGTAGTAGTGATCAATGGTGATCCAGGATCCTTCTCTTTTTTGGGCAGTGTTCCCAACAGTGCCTCACTGGCCTTAATCGTCAATCTCACAGTGTCTAGTGTGGGAATCTTACTTTTTCCATTTCTATCACACATCTCCTGAAGAATTCTTGTATCCTCAGGAGTATCCTTAAGTTCATCCCACAGAGGTTGGTTTATCAATGGCCCTATTGGCTTAGGCGCTTCCTGTTTCTTCTTCCCTTTCTTATCTTTCTTTTTCTGCTTGATTCCTGCTACTGTCGACTGCTTTTCTTCTTCGACCTCCTTGTCCACCACTGTTGAGTTCCCTCCTCAACAGGAATTTCTTTTTCCTTCATTCCTTCCTCACCTTCTCCTTTATCATCCACTGTCTTCTGGACTTTTTCTTCTTTCTCAAGCTCTGCCTCACTTCCTGAATCTAATAAGTCCTTCAGAGTGACTTTTCTCCATTCAGCCTCAACATTATTAACGTGTTCTTTCCCAGCTCGCTGATTATGGGTTGGATTAACTTCTGTAGCACTTGGCAACTTTCCATTGTCCCTTTTTCGCAGATCCTCGGCCATTTGTCCAATTTGGCTTTCCATGTTTACGATAGCTTTTGCATTGGCTTGGGACTGTTGCTGAGTAGCACTAAACATTTCATACATTTTTACTACCAGGTCTTCTTGAGTTCCTGGGGTATTGTTGACAGCAGTGTTGGGCCCCCTATTATTATTGTTGCTACCACTCCCACTCGCATTTCCATTATTGCATGTGGGCTGGTATGACCTCGGTTGATTAGACGATTGACCTTGGTAATTATTTTGTCTCTGGTTGTTGAAGTTCTGCTGATGCCCTTGATTATACGGTCTGTAGGGTCGTCCATTGTTGTACTGACCTTGACCGTGGCCATGCACTTGGTTTTCCTCCTGAACTTTCGGTCCTCCTTGACCCCCTTGTGATTGACCTTGAGGTCCATTTTGTAGCGTTGACATGAGCCTGTCAAACTTCTTATTTAATTCACTTATTTCCTTTTTTACCTCCTTCTTCCAATCAGCATCGGCTCCCACTGCTGCTGTTGTGCCTACAGTATTTCTCATAGAAAAATTTGCTTTGGAGCCATTTCTTAATTGCTCCAAGAACTGCCAAGCCTCTTCTGGGTCTTGCCACATAAATGTCCCGCTTGACGATGCATTTATCATAGCTTGATGTGTTTCACTGACTCCTTTGAAGAACAACTTCACTAACTGCCATTTGGGAACCTCATGATGCGGGCAGGATCGCAATAACTCCTTCAACCGATCAAATCCTTCATGAAAAGCTTCTCCTGGTTTTTGCTGGAAGTCTTGAATAACCCTCCTGATCTCCGTTGTCTTGCTTGCCGGATAGAATTCTTGTAGGAACTTGGCCTTGAGATGGTCCCATGTGGTGATGCTATTTGATGGTAAAGAAGTAAACCAATATTTGGCTTTGTCTTTAAGAGTGAATGGGAATAACCTAAGCCTAAAGATGTTCCTATTAATATTTCTAGGGGTATTAGCATTGGCAATCGCTATAAATTCATACAAGTGATTGTACGGGTCATCCTGCTTGTACCTCCTAAACTCCGGTAATATCCCTAACAACTGAGGCCTTATTTCTACTTGAGATTCAATATTGTCAGGAATATAAATTGGCGATGAGTCATCATATTCCCGTGGCTGGAAATGTGATGCAACCGATTGCCTTCTCGGTTGTGCAAAATATAAAGGTTGGGCAGGGTTACCGTAAAGGTGATGATCGTTATATTCCTGCTGACCTTGTGGTGGTTGATACTGCGGTGCTATTCTCAGAGGTCCTCGACCTCGGTTCCTTGGTTGCTGTGGTGCTGGTGGAACCCATCCTTCATCTTCTTCATCATATCTCTCCTCAATCTCTGGATACTGATATTGTGGCTGAGGAGGTTGCTGGTATTGTTGTGGTTGTGTAGGTTGAGGTTTGAAAATTACTGTTTGTGTTTGAGGAAATGGTTGAAAAGTTGGTGTCTGATGTCTAGAAATTGGGGTGCCATCACGGGTCGGCTCTCCCCAAGACATTGCAGAGGTGAATGGATTGGTGGATTGTGGTTGTGATACTGGTGGAAATGGTGGAATCGTTGGCGGAGTGCATGATGGTATGGGTACAGGGGCTGAAACTGCAACACCATAAGCACTCGTGCTCCCGAATTGAAACTCCGAAACCGGGGGAATAAAAGACATCCCCGTTGCCTCACCCAAAGGTTCCTGGGCAACGCTTACTGTACTACTACTGACATGACTGAAACTCATTGTATTCAAACGTCTACGTGCACGGATTTTTCGCGCAGTTCGCTCAATCTCTGAGTCAAATGCAAAGGGGATAATTGCTCACCCCTACGGGTACGCATGCACTAATGCAACACGCCCGCAAAAATCAAAAACCAAAAACTAACCAAATGAAACTCAAAGAAAATCAAGAAACAAAAGTTCCTACTAATCACCTAATCTAAGCTCACAGCTCCCCGGCAACGGCGCCAAAATTTGACACGCCTAGGTCGTCGTGCGGTCAAAAATAAGAGAAAACCTAACACACACACTAGCACAGTGGTAGTCAGGGTCGATCCGTAGGAGCTACGGGGTCAGATCAGATGACAGATTACCAACTATAGTGTCACGCTATAGTCGGAGGACTAAGTTTCTAAACCCTTGCTACTAAAACTCAGAAAAACCTAAACTGAACAATCTCAAAACAAGCATAGACTAAGCTAAGCTTCAAACCAAACCTAGTTACTTTCTGAAATCAGAAGTGCATCTCTAATTCAGAAGTAAACAAAGGCATCAAACAATCCAAACACAAACCAAAACAAGGCATAAACTAAACCAATAACTAAGATCCAACGGGACAGTCACTGGCTAAAGTTCAAACCTAAAAGGCTAACCTAATTGGCTACTGAAATCAGCAAAGGAAAACAGTCCAACAAGGTCAAATCAAACATCCAAACACATCACAAACATTCAAAACCATTAATAATCATCAAAACACCGAAAAACTGAGATTACTTGTAACCAAATGATTTTCATTAACCAAAACGAATTCCACAGGTACAAACAGTAACCAAATGATTCAAAAACATAAACTAAAGCCTAGTATCAGTGGTTGTCACTCCCAAAGATACTAGCTAACAATTACTAACTATCTAGCTAAATGAAAATAAATTCTAAAACATAAAATACCAATTGAGAGGTTGCTGATGCTTAATCACAGAGTCAAAGAGCCTTCAGGTCGATTATCCACCGGGTCTTTGCTAGGGTTTTTGGCTGTAAATGCCTCTATTTATAGTTGCAAATTTCCCGCAACCGTGCCGCGCATTTAAGGATCCCGCGGCGCGCGTACTGATCTTCTCCCGTTTTCTCGGCATTTGAATTTGTTCCACCGCCTCAAAGCCGCGTCGCGCCTTTGTGACTTCCGCGGCGCGCATACGTGTTTTCCTGATTTTTCCTTGATCTCCAAACTTTCTCCAAGTTACACGCTTTTGGTCCCTGTTTTCATTATTTTCTTCCAAACAAGTACTAGCACGAAAAGTGAGAGTACCACGATATATATGATATAATTTCACTAAGAATAGGGCTCAACAACGACTAAAATATGCAATATCACTAGGCGTTGTCAGTCGTGTGCTTCGCCACAAGTATATTTTACCGGCTCAAGCGGTCAACTGGGAGTTGACCCGAGAGTCGGGCATCATGGAGCACCTGGAACAGTGGACAGTCCAAGAAGGATACGAGGCCAAAGAACTTACTTATACTTGTCGGGCGGTCGAGGCTGTATTTCGCATGGAAGAACCAGTGTACCACGAGGTTCTTCTCCAATTCCTCGCAACTTTTGATTTTGACCACAAGCCTTTGGGTATGGAAGATGGCGATGCCATCAATTTTTGTTTGGGAAACGCGAATCGCAATTGCTGTTTACGGGAATTCGGAGTCCGTTTGGGACTTTATACCCAGGAGGAGTCTGACACTGATGGGTTTGAGCTTTTCCATCATCAAGCCAACTATGCCCCAAACCGATTCGTTCTCCGGTGCTGACTTTTGGGCCACTATTTCATCCACTCGATACCACCAAAACACAATTTCTGAGGGCCAGATGCATTTACCATCACACCGCATGCTTCACATACTTATTTCTACGATGTTTTGGCCGCGTGCAGACACGGATCGGGTCACCCACCATGATCTTTATCTCATGTGGGTGTTGACTAGGAAGCTGGAGACTTGTAATGTACCGTATCTCATAGCCAACTACTTTAAACAAATCACCGACGCGCCTTTGAAGTTTGTAACGGTTGGTGGAGGGCACTTTGTTACGCGCCTCGCGCCCTCATACAGGTTGTTGGTGCCAGCCAATACCTGGCATTTGGAGAAGATTCCGCCCTTGCCATTCCATCCGCTGACTACCACCTCGCGGGAGCTTATTTACATAGACGACGGTATTCCGACGTGTTAAGTGTTGAAATTAATTAAATGACGAGTAATGACTTAAGTTCTAACAGTATAACAAATATTTAGCAATCACACATTGACAAAGAACAATCAAGAACAATAGATGAACAAGGTGAGATGGATAACAAGTGCCGAATGCTTGATTGATTGATTTAGGGTTTTACAATGGGACGATTACAATCTCGCATCTAACACGGCATGGTATCACTGATATTTATACTGAATCAGTGATACGCATAGTACAAAGTTTGTTACAGAGAATATTCTATCAGATGTACTATCCAATAGAATGCTAGATACATGCAACACGTAGTCTACAACCACGCATGCACAAAAGATTTGACAGCTGTGAAGTCTTCGGATACTCCAAATAACATACTTCGGATTCTTCAGACTTCGGGGTTCTTCCAGTTGTTTTATTACTTCGGGGTTCTTCAACTAGATCTTCAGATACATAGGCACTTCATCACAAATATTCTCAACAATCTCCCCCTTTGTGTGAAGGCATCCGAAGCCTATACACGGAAGTTTCTTTTGTAGGCTCTTTCGAATCATGTTGGAAGTCCATTTTTCATTCCGAAGTCTGTTTGATTCAATATCAATCATGAATGTATAAGTCTAATCACCCCATTGTCAACTTGATTTCGCATTTAGAACCAAGAGTTTGATTGATCTTTTGTGTTTCAAAATTTTCATACCAAATAATGATAACATCCTTTGCATTTAAAATTTAAAAATATTTCATTCTTGAATTAAGCATCAGAAGTGTTTTAGAATTTGGATTGACTTTGAATAAACCTTTTTGAAAAACCTATTCCATTTCATCAATTGAAGTGTTTGGATACTAAGCTCTGATGACAAGCCTTTGAGCTTCGTACACCACCCCAATTTTATCATTTAAGATAGATTACTTGAAATGTTCATATTCTCTACATGGTACTCAACTATGTTATAGGAGTTCCTTGCATTGTTATTTAAAACAGAAGAATAAGCCTTTGAGTGCTGATTTATCTTTTTTTTACACTCCCTTGTTTATCTTTTTGATTTGTTTGTTGTCTTTGAAATCTTTTGACAATTTGTTTTCTGTTTATCTTTCTAATTTTTTGTATTCATTTTCATTTTGAATGTTATCTTTTCCTTTTTGGATTTTCTTATCCGAAGAGTCAAAATTTCACCATTTAGTTTCTTCCTGTGGTGCTTTTTGTTTGTTTTGTACAATCCTTGAGTTTGAGAAACTTCATTTAGCTAAATTTTGAAACATTAATGAAAACAATTTTAAATTTGCTTATCAAACAATGTTGGTATTACTTTTGAAGAGAACTTCGGAACACTTGAGTTATCCTATGTAGTTTTGAGGCTACATGATTAGTTTGATATTGAAGCGAGTCAAGTTTAGAAGGGAGGTTAGGAATAGACATTATGTTAAGGATATTAGATTCAAACAAGGCTTTGAAATGTAAAATAGCCTTGAACTCACTTCGAAGTCTGTTTACTTAACAATGTTTCAAGTCTATTCCCAAATACCTTTTAGTGCAATAAGGTATGTTCATCAGAATCTAAAATCAAAGTTTTGTCCTTTAATCAGTTAATTCATGAAAAGAAGGTTAAACTTTGTCACTCATGCACTAAAAATTGTGTTTTGAACTTCAAAATATTTGCAAGTAATTTTGTTTTTGATTTTTCTTTAAAACAGCCTTTTATTGTGAGATTACTTGTCCTTGAGATACGAAGTCAAAAGATGTTTCAAGAGATTTTAACATTCATAACAACTTTACTAACTAAAATTGTCTGATCTGAGGTGCTCCGAAGCGATAGAAGACTTCGGAGTACTGCGGTGCAACCATAAGTTGTTTGATTTGTTTTACTCCGATGTGCTCCGAAGGGAGAAAAGTCTTCGGAGTGCTGCGGAGTGTTATGGATTTTTTTTGTTTTGTAATGGAAAAGTCTAAGGAAAGAAAGAGCAAATCTGAGATTTATTATAGAGTGGATCCATCAATCATTCCAAGTCCACGAACTATTCTTGTGAATGCCTCTTCATTTAGAGCATTTGTGAAGATGTCTGCCAGTTGTTCAGTTGTGTGAACAAAGTGCACCTCAATATTCCCCTCCTCAACATGACTTTTGATGAAGTGATAGCGAAGAGCTATATGCTTCGTCTTAGAATGTTGAACAGGATTGTGGCATATACGAATGGCACTTTGTGAATCACAAAATAATGGTATTTTTCTCATGTTGATGGCATAATCCTTCAGTTGGCTTTGGATCCAAATGATTTGTGAGGTACAAGATGCAGCTGCTACATATTCTGCTTCTGCTATGGAGATAGAGACACAAGTTTGCTTCTTAGATTGCCAACTGATTAGCTTCCCATCCAGGAATTGACAACCCCCGAAGTGCTCTTGCGATCAATAGAGCATCCACCAAGATCTGAGTCTGAATATGCTTGTATATAGAAGCCTGAGTTTTCTAGATACCACAAGCCATAAGCAAGTGTATTGTGAAGATATCGAAAAATTGTTTTAACCGCAGCCAAATGAGGTTCTCTTGGGTCAGCCTGGTATCTTGCACAGTTACATACTGCAAACATGATATCAGGTCGACTAGCTGTGAGATAAAGTAATGATCCAATCATGCTTCGGTATGTTTGGATATCAGTCTTTGGTTTATCCAATGAAGGATTTAACCTTGTACATGCAGGCAAGGGAACTTTTGCTTTGGAGCAGTTAGTCATTCCGAAGCGTTCAAGCAAACTCTTCGTGTACTTTTGTTGATTAATAAAGATTCCCTCCTTAGATTGTTTTATTTGTAATCCAAGAAAGAAGTTAATCTTTCCCATCATACTCATCTGAAATTTGCTTTTCATGAGTTTTTCAAAGTCTTTTGAGAGATTGGGGTCAGTGGATCCGAAGATTATGTCATCCACATAAATTTGGACCAACATCAAATGAGATCCAACTTTCTTTCTGAAAAGTGTTGGATCCACTGAGCCCTGTTTGAAATTTGATTCTTTTATAAATTTTGTCAAGGTCTCATACCAAGCCCTTGGAGCTTGTTTTAAACCATATACAGCTTTGTCTAGCACATAGCAATGGTTGGGATGTTCTTTACTTTCAAAACCAGGTGGTTGTTCAACAAAAACGGTTTCCTCGATATCACCATTCAGAAAAGCACATTTGACATCCATTTGATAGACATCAAAATTTTTATGTGCAGCATAAGCCAAAAATATCCGAACAGATTCCAGTCTGGCAAGAGGAGCAAATGTCTCTTCGTAATCAATCCCCTCATGTTGACAATAACCCTTGACAACCAACCTTGCTTTATTCCGAACCACGTTGCCTTCGGTGTCTAGCTTATTTCTATACACCCATTTCAGAGCAACAATTGAAGCATTTGCAGGTTTTGGAACTAGCCTCCATACTTTGTTTCTTTCAAATTCCTCTAATTCCAACTGCATTGCCTCAGTCCAGTCAGGGTGATCAAAAGCATCCTTAACATTCTTAGGTTCAACCTTAGAGATAAAGACATTAAACATACACAGCTCCAAAGTTTTGTTTAAATCAAGTTGTTTTTGGTGGAGTTGTACACGAGTCAATACTTTATCCTGAACGTTACCGATGACAAGAGATGGTGGATGATTTTTTGTCCATTTGTCCAAAGGAGGATAATTTGGATCGAAATCAGGTGGTCCTTCAGAACCAATATCCTCAATATCTGAAGGATATCCCGAAGTGGATGGAAAATTACCCATTATTAAATGATTTTCTGAGTGTGTTACGTTTGTTTGTGGTGTATGCAATTGTGAAGAAGAGTTTAGAGTATGCTCCCCCTCGACAGTAGTTGGTGTTGAGGAAGTGGTTGCTCTATCTGAAGCGACTGGTGTTGCTGAGTTCGGAGTGGAAATCTTTGGCTCCCCTGGACTGAAGGGTACAGGGACATGATATGAGAGATTTCTTGTGGGGTTGATATTGAACTTTTGTTTGGCTCCCCCTCAACACTGGCATTCCCTTCACTTCGGTTCGATGGCTCCCCCTCAACAGATGATGGTCTTTGTACACTACTTGTAGAAGAATCATCCGGTCCATCTGTGAGTTTGGACAATTCGGACACATGGTTATCAGGTGCCCTGGCTTCGGAGTCTACAGCCCTCACAGGTGGATCGAACAAAAGAGCGAAGTCTATATCAAATGTAGTGATTGGTACAGCATCCACAGCAGGTTTTCGAAAGATGGATGACATGGGGAATGTATGCAAAGACTTCTTGATGTAGTAATCATCAAATCTTAGGTTGAAGGTTTCTTTGATTTTTCGAGTTCTCTTGTTCATGACTCTGTAAGCTTTTGAGTCTTGAGAGTATCCAAGGAAAATCCCTTCTTCTGACTTTTCATTGAACTTTGTCAAATGATCTTTCAAATTTAAGATGAAACACCTACAACCGAAAATGTGAAGAAATTTGACATTTGGTTTTCTTCGGTTGAGTACTTCATAAGGTGTAATATGAAAACTCTTGTGAATGTAGGATCTATTTTGAGTAAAGCAGGCTGTAGAAATGGCTTCGGCCCAGAAGTACATGGGCGAATTTGCAAAATTAAGCATTGTTCTAGCTGCTTCACACAAAGAACGATTTCTCCTTTCTACAACACCATTTTGTTGTGGTGTATATGGTGCTGAGAAGTTGTGACTAATCCCCTTTGTTTTCAAGAATCCATCAAGAGTTCGATTTTTGAACTCCGAACCATTGTCACTGTGCACAGTTCGGACCTTCTTGTTTAGCATCACTTCCATCTTCTTAATGAAGTTAATGATTTCTTCAGCAGCATCTGATTTGTTTCTTAGAAATAGGACCCAAGTAAACCTTGAATAATCATCAATTATCACAAGAATGT
Source organism: Cichorium intybus (assembly GCA_023525715.1). Classification (NCBI taxonomy): domain Eukaryota; kingdom Viridiplantae; phylum Streptophyta; class Magnoliopsida; order Asterales; family Asteraceae; genus Cichorium; species Cichorium intybus. The sequence continues at coordinate 96,307,038 of CM042017.1, forward strand.
ACTTCTTCTTTCCAATTGATTCTACTGCGGATGGACCACACAAGTCCATATAGAGAAGTGAAACGGGTTCTATGATTTTAGGATTGATCACAGTTGGATGCCTCTGTTTTGTTTGCTTGCCATGCTCACAAGCAGAGCAAAGTGAATCAGTATCAAATTTGAGAGCAGGCATTCCACGAACCAAATCCATAGCCACTAACTTGTTTAAGTCCTTGAAGTTCAAGTGAGCAAGTCTTCAGTGCCAAAGCCAGCTAACATCGGAGTTGGCTTTTGAGAGAAGACATAATGATTGCCCACCAATTACAGGCTTTACATTTAAGGGAAACATTGATCCCTTCCTTTCAGATTTGAGCAAGATCTCATTTGTTTCTTCTTTTGTGATGACACTCCCTTGGTTGTTGAATGTAACTGCATTACCTGTTCCAACCACCAATTGGGATATACTCACAAGATTGTGTTTTAACCCTTCAACAAATGCCACTCTGCTGATTGTAAATTGGCCATTTGTTATTTTGCCATAACCCCAAATTGGACATGTTTCATTATTACCGAAGCGAACATTTCCAGCATCATCCAACGTCCTATAATCCCTAAGATATTCCTTCTTCCCTGTCATATGTCTTGAGCAGCCACTATCCATGTACCATTTTGTATCGTACCGCTCAGTAGACATTACCTACAATTAATCAAGAAGGAGTTGGTACCCAATCAATCTTGGGTCCTCAGGGTAAGCGAAGGATTCTTGAAGTTGATATTTCATTTGCATTTAAGTTGATCAGATTCTCCGAAGCCTCATGTGATGAACATGATTCCAAAGAGTCTGAACATGATTCTGAAAAGCTTTTTGTCAAATTTGATGAGTCCGCAGTTACTGACAAAATGCAAGTCTTCGGAACCCATTTTTGTTTGGATGATTTTGACTTCGAGGTTTTTGATGTTTTCTCTTTACTTGAAAGTTTTGAACTCTTTGAAGATTTTGAAGATTTTGTTTTAGCAGTAAAATTTTCATTCAGATCATTTCTTTTCCAGTTTTGTTTTGATTTTTCAATTGTTGACTTCCTTGAGATTGAACTACACAATGTAGAGGTACAAAGGTACTCTCCGTATACCAATTTGAAGTCGTTTAGTGAAAGATTCTTATCTTTAAACAAATCCAAATTTTTGTCTAGCCATTGATGAAATATATCTATCAAATTGTTTCCTTTGGAAAATGTTTTCTTTGTGGGTTTTTGAAATTTTGGATTGGGAACGTTAGGTTTTGTTGGTGTAAAATTTAGTTTGGCATGTTGATTTTTGACTTCTGAAACCTTTGAGTTAAATGGTTTTGTTCCAGAAGTTGAAGCAATTGCCTCAGTTGGTTTCAAACCTCCGAAGGGAGTTTTTCTTTTGACAAGATATAGAATTTGTTTTGATTTCATGTTCGCAGCAATAGGTTTCTGAATTGGTTTTGTAATCAGTATTGCTGGTTTTGATTTTTGGAGAATTTGAGGTCTTTTCAAAATCTGAGGTTTTTGTACCGGAGCCTTGGTAATAAAAACTTTTGGTTTTGAAGCAGCGTTTTCAGAGGTTTGTGACAACGGTACACTCTCACATGATTCCATTAATTGAAAAACATCCATCTTCGGAGCTACGGGTTTTTCTATAACTTGAATTTGTTTGTAATTTCGATTAGTGTAAATGTGATTATCATTTTTGAGACTCAGAAGATGTGTCATATTTTTAGGAATCTTTTCTTTCTCATAACAAATACGATTGTAAATGTTGTGACCATACAAATCTTGTTTTCTTATGTTGATTTTTACTTCCATTCTTTCATTCATTTCGCTTTCAACCATTTTTGAAGATGAAAAGAATCCTTCCTCAGTAACTGTGGAATTATCATTCTCAAGAAGTTTTTCCAAATCGTGTTCAATCAAAGGTAATCCACCCGGTTTCACAAAGATTGCATTTTTGAAATAAGATATTTTCGGATAGATACAAGCCACATGGACTAGTCTTTTTGAATTGTCCTTGAGATATTGATCATAAGAAGCATAATCATCTGAGATTTGTAGTTTAGATTTCACAGTTTCTTTATTTTCAAAAGTTTTAGTTTCACAAACAACTTTTGCTTTTCCTTTGTCCGCCGAAGACAGTTGTGATATGTCTTCTGAGGGTGATGCGGATGTGGAGGATGATTTTAATAACGTTAATGAAGAACAATCAATTTCCTCCATATCCGAATCACTTTGAGAATCATTCTCAGATGCAGTTTCAACAATAACGTTTTCTTTGTTTTCAATTTGAGGAACATTCTTTTTCAAGATTGGGATTTCTTATGGCAATAATTTCAACAAGTTATCAGCAGTGAGATGTTTTTCTACAGATATCAAACCATGTTTATACGAAGGATTGGTCACTTCGGACCCAGACACTATAGATTCACACTCATAAGATATACTATCAACTTCCTTAAGCTTAAACTCAATAAAAGGTAATAATTGTCTATGTTGAACATTGCACACATCAGCTAAATGATAAATACGTCTAATTTGAGCATATAAATGTTTTGCAGTTTCACAAAATATATTACGTTGTCTTAAAATTACATCATGATTGCTCAAATATTTTTCTCTATTCTCTTCTAGCAATGAGATTCTTAGGTTGGACTTTTCTAGGGCTAGCTTCAAACTTTCTACTCTCCCTCTCAAGCTGAGAATCTCCTGCTTACTGATTGTCTCCCTAGTTTTCGCATCAATAAGCATTTTATGCATCACAGAACAATCACGAGTTATTTCATTTATGATAGGAGTTGACTGAGAAATAGGAATTTTAAAAGTTGAGAGAAGTTTGGATACCTGCTCAGGAATGGTCAGGCGTGTGTCATTTGCCATCAAACATATCTCCTCATCATCATCCGAAGTGTCGTCAGACCAGGTCTTCGGATTCCCAGCAACAATCAACTAATCCACCTCCGAAGTCTTAAAACCAAGACCAGCAGTTGTTCCATAACCCAACTTCTCCTCATCACCCATCTCCTCAGAAGTGCTTTTCAGAAAGCTCTTACCATCATTATATGCCATGAAAGCACTATGAGTTGGCTTTCTCACTTCTTCATCTTCTGAGTCAGAAGACCAGACTTGATAAGATCCTTGATAATCCTCAGCAGCCATCAGGGCTAAGTCTTTGGTCTTTTTCCTCAATTCTTCCATTTTCATTGCATAGTAAGCTTCATCCTTCACTTGAGGTTTCTTATCATTTTGTATGCGAAGCATACAATCTTTTGCAAAGTGATTCTTACCATGACAGTAATTGCAGTCATAGCCTGAATCACCAGAAATTTTCTTCTCTTCAGTTTTCTTTTTTGATGACTCTGAAGCCTGGTTTTCATATGGCTTCGGAGTTGAAGACATTGAATTATCATCCTTCGGAGTGTACATTTCCGGTTTGGGTTTTGGATGGTTTCTTGAACCTTCGACTGTTAGCTGCATAGAGAGCAATTGTTTCACCATTGTCATCAACCATGTATGCAACAACCTCTTCATCACTGGCTTCTTCTTCTTCTTTTGAAACAAGGGAAAGAGATCCGGATCCAGCAGCCTCACTTCTTCGACCCATAATATCTGGTTCGTGTGATTTTAGCAAATTGTACAGAGCGGCTAACTTGTACTTCTCAATGTTTTCGTAAGATTTAACCATGAGCATGATTGGTCTCCATTCTTTGCGAAGACTATAAAGAAATTTGATATTGATATCCTGTTGACTTCGTGTCTCTCCATACTTTTCCAAGGTATAGATCATGTTACTAAGACGTTCATAGCAAGCTTTGAGGGACTCATTCTCTTCTTGTTTGAAGTTCCCAAAGTCTGCTAGAATTTCTTGAAATTTGCTTGTGTGAAGAATCTTGTCACCTCCAAAACGAAGTTCAAGATTATCCCACATCTCTTTGGCAGACTTCGCATCCGCTATATGATGACTAACTTCAGGACCCAATCCACTTCGTAGTTCACGCATGGCTCTTTCGTCATTTTCAAGTTTCTTCATATCTGCAGCATTCAGAACTACAGCTTCTTCCCCATCAGGGACTATGAAACGACCAACAATGTCAGTATGAGGACCATCAGTCACAGATCTCTATAGATCTTTATCAAGCCCTATTAGATAGTCCTTCATTCTTCCAGCCCAGTAGTCATAGTAAGAGGTTACTAGAACAGGGGCTTTAGTTGCAGAACCAATGAGATTTGCATAGTTGAGCATGTTTGCATAAGTCGCTGTAGAGTCAGCCATTTCAATTGATTTTTCACCTGGATATTTTCAGAAAAACTTGTAATAGAGTCTTGTAACAGTTGAGGAATACTAAATCTGATAAACAATTCAGATCTAGAACTGTAACAATGGAATAAAGCTCTATAAACAGGTTTTCGAGCTGAACCTGCTCTGATACCGCTTGTTAAGTGTTGAAATCAATTAAATGACGAGTAATGACTTAAATTCTAACAGTATAAAAAATATTTAGCAATCACACATTGACAAAGAACAATCAAGAACAATAGATGAACAAGGTGAGATGGATAACAAGTGCCGAATGCTTGATTGATTGATTTAGGGTTTTACAATGGGACGATTACAATCTCGCATCTAACACCGCATGGTATCACTGATATTTATACTGAATCAGTGATACGCATAGTACAAAGTTTGTTACAGAGAATATTCTATCAGATGTACTATCCAATAGAATGCTAGATACATGCAACACGTAGTCTGCAACCACGCGTGCACAAAAGATTTAACAGCTGTGAAGTCTTCGGATCCTCCAAATAACATACTTTGGAGTCTTCAGACTTCGGGGTTCTTCCAGTTGTTTTATTACTTCGGGGTTCTTCAACTAGTTGTTTTATTACTTCGGGGTTCTTCAACTAGATCTTCGGATACATGGGCACTTCATCACAAATATTATCAACACGATGGCCACCCGCTCACCATTTTTGGTTCTCCGCAACGAGCTGGTAACATTGAAGAAATGGTCCCGAGCACCGAATAGCTTTCTGGTACGCATCTCGCCTGCGAAACTGGATTCATGGTTTCTCGTGGATGAATTGAAGTCTATTCACCAAACAATGAAGTCCCAGCGGCTTGAATACAATGCACTATCGATGAATGTTCAGGAGGCGGTTCGATACTCCTATAATGCCCAAAACCAAATGTTGTGGATAGCGGAGTGCGTGACAAAAATTTTCAATGATTTCAAATGTGACGTACCATGTACTCAACCTCCGTTGATCGAGGAGGAAGAGGAAGAACATGTCGAGGAAGTAGAACCGGAAGAAGATGAAGAGGCGGACACATCTCATAGCTGAAAAAGGGGGTCTTTGTAATTATTTTTACTCATTTTTTCATTTTTAGGGTTAGTTTTAGTTTTAGGCCAAATTGTTGATAAAATTGGGAAATAAGTGTTTAGGTTGATAAATAAGCCTTATGGCAGTAATAAAATGAAGTAAGTTTAGGTAAAATGTGTTTGAAAATGAGTTTGATGGTTGTTTAAAGTTGTCTTAGAATTCTGAAATTACCGCGCCGTGGCAATTCTTCTGTATGCGTCGCTGTCATTTCCCATATGACATAAGCAAACATCACTCGCAATTACAACGACGCGCGTATCATAATCACACGTCGCGGTAGGTCGTAACACTTTTATGTTGTACCTTTTAGTGTTTGTTCTTTTTGCATTTAATTTGTTTGTGAGTATTTGCATGTGAATACCAATGGAAGTCCACTGAGGAGTTGTTTCAAGAAATTGTGGGGTCATTGTACCCCTACACCTGCCATTTCACCGGCGTGCTCACTGTTGCGCCACAACTCCTAGAATCTGAATCGTGAGGAGTATCGAGTTCCAACAAGCAGTCAACCGTCTAAAGGGGTAACTCTTTCTCCCTTATTCTGAACTATTTTTAAGTACAACGGGGACGTTGTACGGTTTTAAGTGTGGGGTGTGGACGTTCGAAAGAGTTGATTTTTGAAATTTTTGCAGGAAACGAGTAATATTCAATAATTTTAGCAATTTTCAACAATTTTAATAGATTATAATTTTGAAATGAATAGTTTTGAATGTTTTTGCATTGGTATTTTTCAACAAATACTGTTTAGTTGTTATCATGCTATCTGTTTAGTCAAATAAGTTGAGTTTTAGGAGTTAGAAAAAATTTAAGATTTGTAGTATTTTAGGATTGGAATTTAGGAGGGAACTGTCAATCAGTGGCCTTTGTTGTTCGAGCCGGTAGGTCTGAAACGGGTAGCCTTGAAGAGGCACTTATGCACCTTACCACCTAAGATCGTCTGGTTTGGGATGGTATTTCAGAAAGCTCGTTACACGAACAACATCGAAAGTCATGGACAATTCTTTAACAGCCTTTAGAATCTGAATGAGTATGTGCACTTTTTAGTAAATAGAAAATTTATAATCAAGGGTTCTCTAGAAATTCATGAATTCCAAAGTATATTCTAATCAGTTTTATTAAAATCATTTTCAATCTAATTCTAAAAACAATAAGCGTTGAAATTGAACACATTCAATAATGTTTGAGTCTTAGTTAAAATCTGTTAAAAACTCTCTTGCTTGGGGACAAGCAAGGCACAAGTGTGGAGTGTTTGACAACGCCTATCAATATCAAGTACTTTAGTCGTTGTTGGGCACTATTCTTGGTGAATTTATATCGTATATCATATGGTATTACTCACTTTTGTGCTAGGACTTGTATGCAAGAAAATGATGAAAACAAGGACTAAACATGGACAAAATGAAAGAAGTTTGGATAAAAGCCATTTCAGTCGAAGTCGTATTTGCGCGTCGCGCATAGTCAACGATGAGGCGATGAAGAATAATTCAAATTGCGAAAAACAGGGGAAAAACTCGTACGCGCGTCACGGATCCATGCCTTGCGTGCCGCGGATCGTCAGAATTTACAAGTATAAATAGAGATCATTAGGTCGAAAAAAGGAGGCGAAGAATGACCCCTAAGGTGGACTTAAGGCTTCTTCAACTCAGGATTCGAATTTTCAGCAACACTTTTGGTATTTCTTTATGTTTTCACTTTTAATTCATTAGTAGTTAATTTAGTTTAGCTTCTAGTCTATTGTTTCTGGATTTTTTAGATCAGTAGCATTAGTTCAGTAGTTTTTATTTTCGAATTTCGGTACCTTGGATCTCTGGATTTGGTTTTTAATTGAAGTAATCATTCGGTTTGATGTTGATTTGCATTTTTTCGGTATTATTGATGTTTGGATGTGTTTTGATTGTATTGGATTGATTGTTTCCTTTTGGATTCTGAATTTAGTTTCTGATTTCAGTAAGGAACTTTAGTATAGGATTTGGTTTGGTTTAGTTTAGTCTATGTTTGATTGGTTTTTGGAATTGAGTTTTTGTTTGTTTTGGAAAAGTAGAAATAGTCCCTCTGGCTGTAGCATGACACTACAGTTGGTAAGCTATCGTCCTATCTTGACCAAAAAAACTCCCGTGGATTGACCCTTGCTACCGCTATACTAGTGAGTCTGTGAAGTTATTTTTCTTATTTTTTTATCGCATAACGACCTAGGCGTGTCAAGTACCTTGTGGTTATAATTGAGAGAACCTAGAGTGGTTCATATAGTCCTTATTGGCCTAGAGATTGAGTTAATTGCCTATGTGGTTGAGATCACATATTTTGTGATGCCACATATCGAGCAAAGTGGTTGAAACCACATATTTTGTGGAGCCACATATCGAGCAAAGTGGTTGAGACTACATATATTGTGGGGCCACATAACGAGTAAATGTGATTGAGACCACATATTCTGTGGGGTCACATATTGAGTAGTTGAGGTCGAGACCACATAACGAGCATCTTGTGGTTAGAGTAGTGGGGACATTTGTGACTCAAACAAAAAGAGGAGTGATGGTGAGTCTATATGGCTCGAGACCGTAGGGGAGACCCGCTAAATTCGAAGAGGAGATTGATTCAAATCAGAAAATGGTACCTCGAGATACCATGATTTGATCAGAGAATGGTATGAGATACCGTGACACAGCGTTGAGTGGTTATAACAGAGAACGGTACGAGGTACCATAAGAGAGTGTTGAGCAATGAGGTCGACGAACCGTATGAGGTACCGTGAGATAGTGTTGAGTGGTGAGTTTGGAGGACAGTATGGAGTAATGTAAGATAGTGTGAGTGACGAGACAGGAGGATGGTACGGGGTACGATAAGCAGAACTGGAATGATGTTGCAGTGTTGTGCTTATGTGTAGACATAAGTGCACTGTATGATGATGATATAAAGTATTGAGATTGTACTATTTTTGAGTATGTCTGAGCTGTGTTTAGACGATATTGAGGATGATATTGAATTATAAATATGTGTTAACCTATTAATATCGGAATATGTGAGATTTACTTGAGTGTTGAACGAGATAAAGTTGTATAATTATGTAATGAGTTAAAAAGAGTATAAAAGTAATTGTGATTGTGTTTTATAGGATTCGTTCCTTAGCAATCAAATCGATTACTGTTAATAAGAGAAATGTGTGAATGTCGAGATAACAAAACTACTTATTCGTATGAGACGATGGATAGTAGATTTTGTTATAATAATGTTGAGTTATTTTCTTAAGATTAATGAGTTAGTCGAGTGATGAGATATGATCTTACTGTAGAGATTGCGGTGTTGAACATTATTAATTCTTTGCGAGTTGTGTATGGAGATTACGGTGAGCCATAATGTATGATTTATTTTATTGTCATTATGATGAATTAGAAATTTAGATGAGAATGACGGAGAAATGGGAAGGGGAGAATTCTTACTAATGATGTATCGGGAGAAATATATGCGATTGTGTTGAGAATTTATTTGATAATAAATTGGTAGGTCCACTATGATTATTGATTGAGTGAGAGCGTGATGTGGATTGTCCACATAAGTGAGGATGTAATAAGTGAGTACATCGAGAGAAACAACATGAGGTATGTTATTGAACTGAGATAAAGAGGAGTCAATTGGTCGAGGATTGTTAGTTGTATATTGGGTGAAAAACCTAATATGTGTGCTGAAGTAGGAGTAGAGATAAATGAGCTTTCGGAGAAGTTGTAATAGGTTGTGGTGATGAGACAACTGAAACGAGTCTTGTGTGACCAAAGTGTCGAGAGTTAAATAATAAATTTAGAGGAGGCGTGAGTGAAACTCAAGATAATTTCTAATATTTTGTTATTTCTGGATTTTTATCCTAGTATGTATGAGTTGTGTTGATGAGGAATCAATAATTGACATGTTGCAATTGAAGGAGTAAATTAAGATAGAATGAGTATTGGAATCGGCGGGACCGTTTTCCTTATTGAAGAATGGTACACTAAGAATGTGTCTCGATGTGAGTCATAGATATGAGTGTATGTAAATGATGATATTGGTTGTAGTACCACTTGAGAAGTAAGGTGAGATACCTTGATATCGACAAAACTAAAACCAAAGGTGTGCTCTAAAAGAGTAAGTACTTGTCTACGTGGCAATGATGATAGTCAATATGGCTATAGAGATCATCTTATGAAAATGATAGCGGGCGTTAGCAATATTATGATGAGGTGTAATGATATATACATGCCATATGAGCTGACAAGAGGATAATATCATTATTGTAAGTGATGTGTGATTGCGGTGATGAGGTAGTTGTACAGACCGTGCCCATTCTAAGAGATTCCGAGGACGGAATCTTTTGAAGGAGGAGAGAACTTGTAAGACCCATTTTTAAATTGAAATGCTTTATAAGGTAAGTAGAATTATTACCTTATAGTCGGTGTGATTCTAGCTATGAGTTTGCTTAGCGTAAAGGTGTGGTGATCCTTGTAATTACCTTTGAGTTATGAGTTGTTGATGAGTGAGAAGAGGTTGGAATCCCTCTTATGTACTAATCTTGGTTTAATTAAGATTAGTTAAGTTATTATATGTGTTAGTGTGGTTAGAGGACCTTTTGGGAGAAGTTTGAGTTTGAAAATTGCCAAAAGGAACCAACCCGGGTCGTGTAATAAAACCGGGACCGTGCTGTATCTACTGAACAAACGGAATAAATGTCGTAAAAGGAACCCGGGTCGTGTTCCTTAACCAGGGTTAGGTTTCGCCTGCATACCCCTTTAAATGTGCAGCAAACCCATTTCGAGGAAAACATTTCATTTTCGATTTTGAGAGCTACAAATGGCGATTTTGAGTGAAATGAAGCCTGGAGGTTCGTGGGGAAACATGTAGAAGCGTGAATCTAACCCCGTAAACGTGTTCTTGCTTCCTAATTCGTCAAGGTGAGTATCTCTCGGTTTTGGGGGTGTCAAACCCTAGTCTTCAATTTTCGTGATTTAGCTATAAATTGTTAAATATGTTGTTATAGATTGTTAGTGGATGCCTTTTGAGCTATTGGTGTGATTATTGTCGAGTTCCTACGGTTGAATGAGTAGAACCGCGGATTTGGGGGTTTCGGTAAATATAGAGTTGATATTTACCGTTTATACTCCTTTTTCCTCTTTTGATTTATACATCTTTGAGATAGATGTTATTGATATGATTGTGGATGTTGGAGAATTAATTTAGACTATGGCGATATAACCAAGTCTAGCGAACAGGAGCCCGGTACGCGTAAATTGGGATTCCATATACTAAGCCGATATCAGGTGAGTACTTTTGAATATTTGAGTAAGAGTTATACCTTGTTATATATATGTTGTACATATATGTGTGTTATGTTGATATTGTGGTAGCTTAGAGTTAAAGTGGTTTTGTTATCCGTGGATAACAAGAGATGAGTTAAAAATTTATATTTGAATATAAGAGCAGAATATATGCTAAAGTGAGTGTGTTAAAGAGTCTTTGAGTTTGATTGCTACAACCTTGATGGTTGTTATAATTGAATATAAATGTGATTGTGAAATGAGTATATGCGAGAGTGTGTGATTGAGTTTTTGAGTAGTATCAGTTGTGATACTTATTATAGAGTTGATGTTGCTAATAATTAGCAGGTGTTTGTAAAGCTAATATGTTGCTAATAATTAGCTGGTGTTCGTGGAGGGTGATTGAGATTACTCACTAAGCTTTTTATAAGCTTACACTTGAGTTGTATGTTGTTTTGCATGTATCTGTAGCTGTGATAAGGGAATGCATGTGATAAAGAAAGACGGACAAGTTTAGAGTCTGTCCTTTAGTCGTGTTAGATTTTATTTATAATGCCTTGTCGGATTTATAAGGACCTTTTGTGTAATTAATTATGTTTATTTATCTTGTTTCCATGGTTAGCGTACAAGTATACCCATTTTTAATGTGCTATTGTTTGAAAATTTTGGGTGTACTTCGTATGAGAAACTGGGTGTTACAACCATAGACCACAGAGATCGGATTGGTTCCTAATTTCAAAAGCATTCGGCTCTGATTCGGGGTTTGGTTTGAATGCAAGTTACTTTTGGTTTACATTTATTCGCAATTTTATGTTTTCGGTATTGATAATTGTTCGTAGTTATAAGTTTATGATTTGATAGTTCTTGATTTTCTGAGTTTGATCTCAGAATCTGATTAGTTTGGTTAGATTGGTTGTGGTCTATTTCTTAGGCATAGATCATTAGTTTTAGTTTTCAGTGTTAGTATCAGAACGGGTCATTGACCAACCCGGAGTTTGTCTGGAAACTTGTTATGTTGTTTGGTGGTCTTTTGTTTGTATATCTGTTTATTTGTTGATGGAATGAGTTGATGATGTAATTGTCAAAAACAATAGTCTACTTAATGGTTATATGTTCCGAATTAGATTATCAAAATATCAATGAACATGTTTGTTGATTGCTTATATCTTTATGTATTCGATATATATATATATATATATATATATATATATATATATATATATATATATATATATATATATATAGTACAGAAATCCACTCTTGGATTTCGGTATGTGTTACAAGTTCCAGTTCGGAAGTCTACCCAAGTTCGGAAGTCCAAGTTCCAAAGGTTACCAAGGTCAGAAATGTCAAGGCACCGAAATCCACTCTTGGATTTCTGTTCAGCAACTCAAGCATCTTCCAAAGAACATGTTCAGTAATCAGCCATTCAAAAGTTAAATCTTAACTTTGGACATCATCAAAAATTCAGAAGACTGAAAATGAAGATAAGACAAAAGGATAAGCACTTCAAGTTATATAGAATGATTAAGCTAGATTAGTCGTGATCTTTTAGAAGCATGTTGCTCGTACTTGTTGTATTATTTATATTTTAGCATAGCCGCCCTAGTATGACATTGTATTATTTTATTATTTAGAACCATCTCATCTGACTGAAGAGAGACGTGTTGTCTCCTCTTCAGTCCTTAGGATAATATCCTGTGGTCCTCCCTTGCACTATAAAAAGGAGACCACTTCTTCATTTAGTCTTCATGGTTTGGGAACTGATTTGTAAACGATGTTTCATTGATATATATAAAATCTTCTCATTCCATCATATCTTATATTGTTCATACCTGTTCTTACTTTACTTGTCTTACTTCTTGCTTTTCAATCTTAATGTCTTGTCTTTCCATATTCTTAACTGTTTGTGCATCTTTATTGTTGAGCTATTAAACTCTTAAGTTTCCGAACTTGTCCATCATTCCGCATTCCAACTCAAGTCTTCAGATTTGTCCAACAGTTCCAAACCCATTCCTGCTCGGAACTCATTCTCACTTTCCACATTTTTACTTAGGTTTCTGTTCCAACATTCATTTTTTGTGTTTTCGGGATCGAGTGTATGAATAGAAGCCGTCTATAGAGTGACACTATAGATATGTGTCAACCACGAACTCCTTGGTTCGACCCTTACTTACCGCTACTAGTGGACTGTAATGTTTTATTTTTGACTTTTGACCGCATCAACAGCTACGCAGCTGTCAAATTTCAAAAGCCTTTATCCAAAAGGGGATAAGATTAACATGATAGATATTATAAATACCCATCATGATTATCAATTTTAGATGATGAAACCCTAAAAAATTCATGTCCCCTCCTCCTTCCTCCCTCATCCCTCCTCTTTCCCTAGTTGATTCATTTCACAAACCTTAAAGAAATGTTGCTTGTTCTGCAAGCAATGAGCTATTCCCAACTCAAGTCTTCGGACTTGTCCAACAGTTCCGAACCCATTCCTGTTTCGGAACTCATTCTCACTTTCCACATTTTTACTTAGGTTTCGGTTCCAACATTCATTTTTCGTGTTTTCGGGATCGAGTGTATGAATAGAAGCCGTCTATAGAGTGACACTATAGATATGTGTCAACCACAAACTCATTGGTTCAACCCTTACTTACCGCTACTAGTGGACTGTAATGTTTTATTTTTGACTTTTGATCGCATCAACAGCTACGCAGCCGTCAAATTTCAAAAGCCTTTATCCAAAAGGGGATAAGATTAACATGATAGATTTTATAAATACCCATCATGATTATCAATTTTAGATGATGAAACCCTAAAAAATTCATGTCCCCTCCTCCTTCCTCCCTCATCCCTCCTCTTTCCCTAGTCGATTTATTTCACAAACCTTAAAGAAATGTTGCTTGTTCTGCAAGCAATGAGCTATTCTACTTCAACGGGTGTTGAATCATTGTCTTGGGTGCGACTACATTAGATGGGTTCTAGTTTGGGTCGTGTTCATCCTAAATATCATACATCAAATCCACTACAAAGGTAATTCTTGAACTCCATTTTTAGTTTACAGTTACAAATGTGTAACGCCCGGTTTTTCCCGGTATGTTTATTTATTTTATTTAACTAATTATGTAACATTATATTAATTTAGTTAATTAAGATATGATTAATTGAAAGATTGGGCTTATAATTATTGCCATCTTTTAATCATATAATTAAGTCTATGGATTATAGCATAATTTGCAACTTTCACCATTTGACAATTTTAATCCCTTGTCTTTCATGTTTTATTTTCCATTTAACCAAGTTTGATTTATCTTACATTTAAAGTTTGCTAGGATGACACTTTCACTCCTCTAATTTCTATTTTACTATATTATTATTATTATTATTATTATTATTATTATTATGATTATTAGATGTAAATAGACGGAACCTCATTCTTTAAATCATGTCCCGATTAAATTTATCTCTTTTCTCAATAATATGCATCTAAGATAACCAACGTTATTCAAAATCGTTAAATCGAAAATGAGGTGTTACACTAGAAGAACATTTGGGCTCTAATATGGGCTGTTGGAAGAAGGTGTGGCTGATAGTTTTTATCTTATTATCATTTCTATATATATATATATATATATATATATATATATATATATATATATATATATATATATATATATATATATATATATATATATATATATATTACCTAAACCTTATTATCATTTCTATATATATATATATATATATATATATATATATATATATATATATATATATATATATATATATTACCTAAACCTTATTATCATTTCTATATATATATATATATATATATATATATATATATATATATATATATATATATATATATATATATATATTACCTAAACCATATTATCATTTTTACCTAAACCTTATTATCATTTCTACCTAAACCTATAGGAACACTAGAAGCCAAACAATCATACATCTAGTTTTCCTTTTCCCGTTTTTGAAAATACAACCCCAGAGTTCGACCATTTCAGGGAGATTCAGACTTTGGATCGTCACGAAATTTTAACTGAAGGTTCCCAAGACATATATGAAGGTTCTGACCGAAGGAATTGTGTTTTCAAGGTATAGATTTTGAGTTATGAATTTTGCAATATAACCTAGGGTTTCTGTCAGATTTCACTGCTGAGTCTCCTTTCTTGTAAAATTCATATCTCGAGTTATAGGACTCAAATGGACCCAATACCAGTGCCCAAAGTTCCCATATTTAGTTGGATAACTTTCTTAAAAGGCACTCTCGCTGAAAAATGACTTTACCTATGGACAACAACAGCTTCTCTGCTGTTGGGTCTAATCCGGGTCTGCTAGGATATGTCATTTTGTTTTTATCATTACTAGGGTTTGGGAGATGATCCTGAGTGATTCCAATTACCCACATGTACATTACATAGTTAATTTAATATCTGGAGAATATGGGTAGTTAATTCTTATTATAATTTGGTTAGAATGGACCCACACTCCAGGTCAATGGACAGTCACCAGCTTATGCTGATTCTGTGATTGACCACCTTGTGATTTTTATATCTAGAGCTTGGGAAACCCTTTTTAATCGATTCCAACTCTGAGAATTGTATTTGTGTGTCTAATGTTCCTCTTATTTTTGGTTGGGGCTAATTCCATTCATAAGTTGGGTAGAATTGGCCAACACCACCTGACTGTTCGTCCAAAGACTGCAGTGACAAGTCGTTTTGTAAAATTCATATCTCTTACATCCTTTGGAGTTATGAGGAGTTCTTTATGGTTCTGGAAACCTAAGTCATTGAAGTTTATTGTAAAAATTATTTAAGCCTATGTTTCAGTTGTATATTTTGGAGTAATTCAGTCCCGAACAGCAGGTCTGTTTTAGAGACCTTGCTGTGATTACTCCTTTCTCATTCATTAGCTTCACAACTTCATCATTCTAACCTTTAGTCTTAATTAGGTGAAGTGTTGAAGTTTGCACAATCTTGGTAGCCATATATTGACTTCTATCTATTATATCACTCACTCAAGGTGAGTTCTCTCACACCGTTGTATTGATGTTTGTGTTTGCTAGTTAGCTCGTGTGTGATTGTTTAGATTTATTATTTAAAGCATGCTATATTATTATTATAAATCGTACATGTGCACTGTATGTAATTGATTATTACTATGAGGGGTAGTTAGGTAAGATCACCATCGTTATACTCTTTATGAGGTGCGGGGATCGGGGCCAAAGGATACGGGATTTACCCGGTGCGGCTCAAACCTACAAGTCCGCCCTATTTTATATAAGCACTGATTCGTTCTTTGCTTAGTTTTTATAATTATAATTGGAAATGGATTAGGGCTGGTAAATATGAATATTAATATGATGTTTGTGTTTGAATTCACTAAGCTTTTGCTTACGGTTTCCCTAAACATTTTTCAGGGGTTAAGTTCAAGGAGACTCAGGCTTGATTGGAGCACCGGGATCGCTACTACTAGGAGTTTTATTTATTTGGGACTATGACATGTTATGCTTCCGCACTTTACTTTAGTATTTTGCCATGTTTTGGGTTTGAGCTACTTATTTATTTTGGAAACTTATAACTATTTTTATAAAAGTTATCTTTGAAAGTTAAAATATTTTGCGAAAAATTTTGGGTGTTACAAGTTGGTATCAGAGCACACGTTTGAGGGAACTAGGCATTCTTAGGAATGTTCTAGACTCAAATTTGAGGCTCGTAAAAAAAAATATATATATATATATATTATTTTCTTTAAAAATATTTTCTTTAAAAGAATTTCTTAAGACTTTTGAGGACTAGTAGTGGAAGATCCTATGGTGCGCCAGTTAGCCAAGTAAGCCTTGTTTCTTAAATTCTTATTTCGATGGATTGTTATATCTTGAGTTGTTTATTATAAGTTTTATCTGCAAACATACCTTTAATTATCCTTAAATTGTTAGATTTTTCACCCATGTTAGTAATATCATGTGAGAGAGTTGTTTAAATAAACGGCTAGAGCAAACTGGAACATTTGAAACTAGACACGAATGCGAGATTGGAACTTGTGTGGAAGGTAGTAGAAGGGCCCCTACTATTTGAAGCACCGGTGCCGATCTCGGGTCGGGGCAAGGTTGAAAATGTCTGGTGAGCTGAGTGTTTCAGGCTTCCTAGAAAAATCTAGGGTGAATAACTCCTAATAATCTCTTTATTCTGCGAATCTAAATGGCTCCGACAACTCGTCTTAATCAGACCCAAATGGGGCAAGTTAGGGAACTCATCGCTGAATAATTCAACAATGCCTTTAACGAGCTCATTCCGAATGTCACTTCTGACATAATTACCCAATTCCGTGCTCTCTTGGATGAGCGCCTCGCAGCTGTTAACGGAGGAGCTTTACCCGCTCCTCCTGTTCGCGACTCAGCCTATTATTTCGAGAAGTTCTCTAAGTGCCACCCTCCACAGTGGAATGGTGACTTGAATCCAGTGGAAGCTAAACACTGGATTGCCGATATCGAAAGCGCTCTCATGACTTGCGGGTGCCCAGATCAATTCAAGGTTGTTGTTACTATGAGCCAACTTAGGAAGAAAGCAAATACCTGGTGGAATCGTAAAGGAATTGTGGTAATCTGGTGGGTAATGGTTTTAAAGAAATTACTAAGGATAACATAGGAGTTATATGCCTATGTAATAAGAACAAGTAAGATTATAAGTATTAATAATAATAATAATAATAATAATAATGCAGTGGATATATATACCACTTACTATGACAAGGTAAAAGAAATTAATAAGATAGTTAATACTCTTGAGACAATATGAAAGGAACTAGTAAAAGAGACATGGCCAGAAGGTATAAATATATTGAAAATGTTAATGGAGTGTATAGTACAAATATAAAAGAAAAGTTTACAGAATTACTAATCTAATCTGAAGAATCAGAAGGAAGCGAAATAAAATCTTCTAGACTCCACTCTTTGTCATCATTAGGTTGACTTGTACCTTCTTGAGGATTTGGAAGGGGTATGTTTTCAGATATTGGAGGAGGAGCTCCAAGATGCGGGGTCTCGATAGGGTTGGAACCCGTAACCCCATGGGTATGGGTTAAAAATTGACTCGTTTGGGGAGTGTGCAAGTAGGGAAGTGATGAAGAAGGGTTCCAATTCGAAACCTGTTGGGGGTAGCTATAAGGAGGAGGAAACCATGCTAGATTACCTACAGAGCCTCCAAAATTTCCTTCACTCACAGGCTCGAGTAAACCATGATTAATACTACTCATACCGGAATTAGATGGCAGAGATTGCTGCTGTGTATGAGTTCTGGATGAAGATTCCCCTTTTTCCAGAAATTTTCTTTTCTTATATTCATTCTTATGACCAGCTTGTATTAGTTTCTTTGTGCCGTCAGTGAGACCTGATTGTGACCCTTCCATTATTGCTTCTCTCTCCCTTTTTAGGTTGGGTAATAAATCTTCCGATAATCCTGCTGCTCCACTAAACTCGTTACCAAATTCCTGTTACATAAACAACGTTAGTAATAATAACATTATATATAAAAAAAAAATGTAGTTCTTTACCTCAACACGATCAATGAGAGTTTGTAGACTCTTGAGTTGTCGTTGGGGCCAATGAACAATACCTAAATCTCTACAACGTCTTTTTAATTGTGTCGTTCCAATATTGAGTTCCTTCGCAGCTATCTCAATTGGTTCATTAAAGTGTTCAGCTATTATTTCTCTACTTAATGAGTGTCTGAAACCTCTTCTACTGCCAGCTGCTGTGGTTGTCGGAATTGAAGGATCGAGTTCAAATGTATTATTATTATTATTAGTTGGGATCATTTGAACATGATCCTGATTTTCTGAATCAAAGATGGACATTGATTCATTAAAATCAGTAGCTTCCATCGGTGGTAATTGTACGTTTTCAATCATGGACTCAGGATTTTGAAATCCTTCTAAGTTCCTCTGAATCACCGGAAGGTGATTTTGATATTGAAAGCCAACCCCAAGTTCGGGATTCATTTCAATATTTATGTTATGAGTTATTTGTAATTGACTTTCATTTTGAATATCAGTCATGAATTCTTGATTCATGGGGATGATCTCACTACTCGTTGAGGATACGATGTTGAATGAATTGTAATCGGGTAGACCATCCACAAATGGGTCTACAAATATCAATTGTTAGATGATAAAACAAAATTAAATATTCATAGAAGCAAACATTCGAAGAATTTAACCTGGTAGAAGGTATGGTGTGACACCCCATTTCTACTGTTTGCAAATACTATGGTTTTTCGTATAAATACTTGAATACAAAAAAATACGGTTTAACAAAAACCGATTATTTATATATTTAAAACTGTGGGTGTTACAAATCCATACCAAACTAACCATAGTAAGCAAGAAAAGGATTAAACCTTGTGTCCAAGATA
Source organism: Cichorium intybus (assembly GCA_023525715.1). Lineage (NCBI taxonomy): Eukaryota > Viridiplantae > Streptophyta > Magnoliopsida > Asterales > Asteraceae > Cichorium > Cichorium intybus. Next base: position 96,326,121 of record CM042017.1, read on the forward strand.
GGAGCTATGTGGGCTCCACTCCAGCTAAACTTCATCCAATTATAGCGTAGCATTTAACCTGGAATACATGGCATAAAAATAGAATACGTAAGACAAAAATTGTCTCGTGAGTTACATGAGTTTTAGACTCAAACTTTTAACTTCTTTTCCAACCTTTATATATAAAACTTATGACATAAAACATCTTTCAAAGTTTTATAATAATGTCATACCATAGCTCTTTACTTTTAAAAATCATTACATATCATACCTTGCAAAAATATCTTCATTCAAAACTTTATATTAGCAACATACTATAACTCTTTACTTCTCAAAAATCATTTTGTGACATACTTTAATAAATAACGACTTTCTTACTTTCTTTGACTGGTTTTATAAGCTTGCTGGATTTTTATACTTAGGGCTTTAATCACTATAAGTGATACCCCAAGTCTCTATGGCTAGAAAGAACGGATCAATCCTCACCATAGAAGTGCTGAGGCGATCTACTTCGCGACAGGGATTTTCCCCAGTAGACCCCTTACCTAACCCGGGAAGGTTGGAACATAGTTCCCTTACTAACGCTGCTTGCTACAATTACCAGTCATACAAAACATTTGAACATTACTTTCATACATATAACTTGTGGCTAAGTGCCAAGCTTCATTACTTTCTATCTTTATGGCTAAATGCCAAATTTGTAACTTTCATCTTTCTTAAACCATATGTTTAAAACATGTCTATATAACATTTTAGGTTTAATGTCAAGTCATACTTGAAAACATATACAATTTGTAACCGAAACATACTTCTTAAACATATTGTGGCTATATGCCTATCCATACTTTCAAACATGTATAACTTATATTCAAAACATATATACCTTCATATAATTGGTTCATAGACCAAAATATACTTTCACATAATTGGCTCATAGGCTAAAACATAACTTCAAATATAGCATTATACTTTCACAAACAAGTTAGAAATAATTCTCTTGCATATAATTTCACATATAGAAATTTTATAAAAAAAATCTTGAAAGTACTTACTTGCCATGTACCCCAAAATGGGTAAAATACTGCATGTACTCACCTCGAGTCGGCAATGTAGAAATCCGTGCGGCAACTCCGCAAATCCAACCAAGCTTAAAACCGCACACCTTATACTCCTATAAGGTATATTAAGTTATTATAAGGCATAATAACTAAGCCCTATCTTAATTATATATTTGTAGAATTAAAACACTTATTATATTTATTTTCAGCTTTTAACCCCAAAACAGAAAGTCTGTTTATGACCTCTTCAAGCCATCTTAAACTTAACCAATAAATGATATTTTTACACAGTCACCTAGCTCACCTCTTTAGCTTTCCAGGGATATACGGCACATGCAATAACTATTTTTCCTCTATTATATACAAATTTACCAAGATTGGGTATCAAGATATGTCAAATCCATACCGGATTGCAAAGATTGCCACGTTCAATCTAGAAATGATCATCAATAAATTCTGGGAAAAATATTGGACAAACAAGACTCTAAAGCAAGACTACAGGCCCTGACCTCATGTCATTTGCACCTTTCAAGAATAAACGAAAAATCCCCAAAGTTGATTGATAAAATCAGTTCACCCACAGGACCACCCTTGAAGAAATATTAATCGCTCAAAATGGGTTAATAACTGAATTCTGAAATTTGGTAAGGACAAACTAGACTTCAAAAGTGAACTAAGGCAACTGGCCTTGTCCCCAAACGATTTATGTACAATTTATAATGAATTTCGTAAGACAGGAAACCAAATCTGACAGAACTTGGACAAGTCAGTGAATATTGCACAATTCACTTAACTTAGGATCCAAATTAAACAAAGGCCTTCTGGACCAAGGAACTACACACCTATAGCTTTCCAGAAAGGTATGATTCACCCCAAATGGCCAAAAACACAAGTTTATATTAAATTCCCAAAAGATCTGAGTAAAATCAACAAGTAAGCTCAACAGATTAGTACAATAAGTTGGACCAAACCTCCAAGAATTAGTTAAACCTCCCAATGCGCTAAGAACTGGGTTCTAAAATTTTATATGGAAAAACTAGACACCAATACCTAACTAATGCCGCTGATTTCATCCCAAAACCATGTTTCTCCAATTTATGGTGATTTTTACAAGTTGAATTAAAGCAGTTCGTAGTTCATTAAACAGCCTTTGACAAAACCCACATTCTGACCTATTTAGAGTTATAATCAGCTTTTGCACTAAAAATAAAAGTTGTAACTCACATCCTAGCCTTTCTAAAACCTATGGCCTCATAGTCTAACCATTGTTCGTTGAATTGTTATGAATTTCTGAAGTTTCTAACAGAGATCTTACCTCAAAAAGGAAATTGCCTCCTGCCTTGGTTCCTTCTCCCTTTCTCTCGATCGGACAACAGCAAGCCCCAAAACCAATTAAACCCTACCACTTTTATGTACCATTTTAATGAAAGAAAATACAACCTAAGTCCTTGTAGTTTGCTATTGTATTTTTGTTTAGCACATTTTGATATAATTTTACATTTAAAGTTTCCAAAGTTGACATAAACTATCCCCGTGCTATACTTCCCAACTTAGAATCATTATTTCCATTATTATTATTATTATTATTATTATTATTATTATTATTATTATTATTATTATTATTATTATTACTCGCTAAAAATAATTAATTCACATAAACGAATGAATCGGAAAAATGGGGTGTTACAACTCTCCCCCACTTATAAGAATTTCGTCCCCGAAATTCAACACCAAGACAATAGGTAATCTAGGTTGAAACTTTCATTAACCCATAAATCCACAAGATTAATAGTCTGTGAATACATTATCCCATATTTCATTTTTATATTGGTCTATTAATTTGCCCATAACTACTAGCCCAACGACATAAGTCCAAATATGTTAAGTTTTAGCCCATTAGGCCTAGAGTCCAACGCAGGATGAAAAGTCAAAATAAGTCAAGGTCAATACTTCTTCAATGTTAACAGATAGGTCGTACACATTGTTTTTATGTGACATCACATCACTAATAATCAACAGCCTACAACAGTCTGTGCAATTAAGTAATCAGTAAACGACACCACTTTATTCACCTTTATTCCAAAAAAATCTCATCAATATCCCTTTATCACTAGAGTCTAGCAGTGAATTTGAAAATTAACCGGCACTCAGGGTAGTGAAGGGTCGCATCCACTGTAGATGGTTTGAATTTTTGGTAATAAGAACATGAATTGTGCTTTCAATTACATGCGTCCTTTCGGTTCCAGCTGCAAAATGCTATATATATACACGTAAGTAGCATCATTTATTTTTCACGTTCATTTTCAGTCTCATTCTCTTCTATCACTAGATTGTTCATATACGAACTCATATTTAAAGCTGAGTCATGGAAAACAGATCTTCAAAGGGCGATCTGTCAAACCCTGGACCTGGTTTTCCGCAAGGAGAGGGTCCTTCAGATCAGACATCTTTACAGGAGTTCGGTGACTTTAACATTCTAAACATCCATTATTGTTTTTCATTTTTTCTTTCTAATGTTTTGTTTGATTTTTGAATTATGATACAGTCTTCCAGATATACTATCTATACAGCTACTCAACGATGAGCCAGAAATTTCTCCCGAGCTAAACATCAACTTAGACGATCCGGTGAATGTATCTTTAGACCATGTACTTGATCAAACTCCACACCTTCTACCAGGTTAAATTCTTTTAAATGATTGCTTTTATGAATATTCAATTTTGTTTTATCATCTGATAATTGTTGTATGTAGACCCATCTGTGGATGCTTTATCTGGTTACAATCCATTCATCGACGTACCCTCAACGAGTAGTGAGATCATCCCCACGAATCAAGGATTCATGGCTGACATTCAAAATGACAATCAATTACAAACGACTCGTAACATAAGTATTGAAATGAATCCCGAACTTGGGGTTGGTTTTCAATATCAAAATCAACTTCAGGTGATTCAGAGGAACCTAGAAGGATTTCAAAATCCTGAGTCCATGATTGAAAACGTACGATTACCACCAATAGAAGCTACTGATTTTAATGAATCAATGTCCATCTTTGGTTCAGAAAATCAGGATCATGTTCAAATGATCCCAAATAATAATAATAATACATTTGAACTCAATCCTTCAGCTCCGACAACCACAGCAGCTGGCAGTAGAAGAGGTTTTAGACACTCATTAAGTAGAGAAATAATAGCTGAACACTTTAATGAACCAATAGAGAAAGCTGCGAAAGAACTCAACATTGGATCGACACAGTTAAAAAAACGCTGTAGAGATTTAGGTATCGATCATTGGCCCCAACGACAACTTAAGAGTCTGCAAACTCTTATTGATCGTGTTGAGGTAAAGAATTACATTTCTCTTTATATATCATAAAATTGTAATTACTAAAGTTATTTGTGTCACAGGAATTTGGCAACGAGTTTAGTGGAGCAGCAGGATTATCGGAAGAGTTATTACCCAACCTAAAAAGGGAGAAAGAAGCAATAATTGAAGGGTCGCAATCAGGTCTAACAGAAGGCACAAAGAAACTAATACAAGCTGCTCATAAGGTTGAATATAAGAAAAGAAAATTTCTGGAAAAGGGGGAAACTTCATCAAGAATTCATACACAGCAGCAACCTCAGCCATCTAATTCTGGTACGAGCAGTATTAATCCTGGTTTACTCGAGCGTGCGAGTGAGGATAATTTTGGAGGCTCTGTAGGTAACCTAGCCTGGTTTCCTCCTTCTTATAGCTACCCCCAGCTGGATCCAAATTGGAACCCTTCCTCATCACTTCCCTACTTACACACTCCTCAAACGAGTCAATTTTTAGCCCATACTCATGGGGTTACGGGTTCCAACCCTATCGAGACCCCACACCTTGGAGCTCCTCCTCCAATAACTGAAAACATATCCCTTCCAAATCCCCAAGAAGGTACAAGTCGACCTACAGATGACAAAGAGTGGAGTGTAGATGATCTTTTTTCGCTTTCTTCTGATTCTTCAGTTTAGGCTACTAGTTCTGTAAACTTTTCTTAATGTATTACTATAAAGTTATAGTAATGGGTCACATGTATCGATGTGTTACTACTTTTATTTATTATTAATATTATTTTCCAATCTTTCTTTCTTTGGTCACTGAAGTGACACTACTTTTATCTTTATTCTATAATCATAATTCGTTTCCGTTAGACAACGAAATTTTCAGTTATACTCTTTCTTTTATATTTGTACTGTATACTCCATTAACATATCCAATATATTTATACCTTCTGGCCATGTCTCTTTTACTGGTTCCTTTCATATTGTCTCAAGAGTATTAACTATCTTATTAATTTCTTTTACCTTGTCATACTAAGTGGTATATATCCACTCCATTAACCTTTAATACTTATAATCTTACTTATTTTTATTACATGGGCATATAATCCCTAGGTTATTCCTATTACTCTCTTCACAATCCTTACTTACTAGACTACCATAATTCCTTTACGATTCCACCAGTCTCAATACATATCCTGTGATTATGATAATACGGGCCCATATTACCATAATCACCTATACATATTGATTCTGCTGTTACCACAAGGTCTCATGGGACACTGGTTCCTTTAACATATAACACCATTGTAAATACATGGTGATCATTACTGGAAATCTTTCTACTTTATAAACATAGTCTTTAATAAATGTAGACAGTTATGGAAAATAACATACCATTTTCTTAACAGTCAAACTTTTGCTGAATCTAAGCGTTAGCTAAACATTCTTAAAGTTATATTTATATATATATTAAATGATGCATAATATCTTAGTCATTTAAGACATCATATAACATACTTTCATGAACTAACATTCCTATAGCACGAGTTTAAGCCTAGGAGTGGAACAAGCCAATCCTAATTCGCTTAAACTATGGCTCTGATACCAACTTGTGACACCCCATTTCTACTGTTTGCAAATACTATGGTTTTTCGTATAAATACTTGAATACAAAAAAATACGGTTTAACAAAAACCGATTATTTATATATTTAAAACTGTGGGTGTTACAAATCCATACCAAACTAACCATAGTAAGCAAGAAAAGGATTAAACCTTGTGTCCAAGATAGGAGCTATGTGGGCTCCACTCCAGCTAAACTTCATCCAATTATAGCGTAGCATTTAACCTGGAATACATGGCATAAAAATAGAATACGTAAGACAAAAATTGTCTCGTGAGTTACATGAGTTTTAGACTCAAACTTTTAACTTCTTTTCCAACCTTTATATATAAAACTTATGACATAAAACATCTTTCAAAGTTTTATAATAATGTCATACCATAGCTCTTTACTTTTAAAAATCATTACATATCATACCTTGCAAAAATATCTTCATTCAAAACTTTATATTAGCAACATACTATAACTCTTTACTTCTCAAAAATCATTTTGTGACATACTTTAATAAATAACGACTTTCTTACTTTCTTTGACTGGTTTTATAAGCTTGCTGGATTTTTATACTTAGGGCTTTAATCACTATAAGTGATACCCCAAGTCTCTATGGCTAGAAAGAACGGATCAATCCTCACCATAGAAGTGCTGAGGCGATCTACTTCGCGACAGGGATTTTCCCCAGTAGACCCCTTACCTAACCCGGGAAGGTTGGAACATAGTTCCCTTACTAACGCTGCTTGCTACAATTACCAGTCATACAAAACATTTGAACATTACTTTCATACATATAACTTGTGGCTAAGTGCCAAGCTTCATTACTTTCTATCTTTATGGCTAAATGCCAAATTTGTAACTTTCATCTTTCTTAAACCATATGTTTAAAACATGTCTATATAACATTTTAGGTTTAATGTCAAGTCATACTTGAAAACATATACAATTTGTAACCGAAACATACTTCTTAAACATATTGTGGCTATATGCCTATCCATACTTTCAAACATGTATAACTTATATTCAAAACATATATACCTTCATATAATTGGTTCATAGACCAAAATATACTTTCACATAATTGGCTCATAGGCTAAAACATAACTTCAAATATAGCATTATACTTTCACAAACAAGTTAGAAATAATTCTCTTGCATATAATTTCACATATAGAAATTTTATAAAAAAAATCTTGAAAGTACTTACTTGCCATGTACCCCAAAATGGGTAAAATACTGCATGTACTCACCTCGAGTCGGCAATGTAGAAATCCGTGCGGCAACTCCGCAAATCCAACCAAGCTTAAAACCGCACACCTTATACTCCTATAAGGTATATTAAGTTATTATAAGGCATAATAACTAAGCCCTATCTTAATTATATATTTGTAGAATTAAAACACTTATTATATTTATTTTCAGCTTTTAACCCCAAAACAGAAAGTCTGTTTATGACCTCTTCAAGCCATCTTAAACTTAACCAATAAATGATATTTTTACACAGTCACCTAGCTCACCTCTTTAGCTTTCCAGGGATATACGGCACATGCAATAACTATTTTTCCTCTATTATATACAAATTTACCAAGATTGGGTATCAAGATATGTCAAATCCATACCGGATTGCAAAGATTGCCACGTTCAATCTAGAAATGATCATCAATAAATTCTGGGAAAAATATTGGACAAACAAGACTCTAAAGCAAGACTACAGGCCCTGACCTCATGTCATTTGCACCTTTCAAGAATAAACGAAAAATCCCCAAAGTTGATTGATAAAATCAGTTCACCCACAGGACCACCCTTGAAGAAATATTAATCGCTCAAAATGGGTTAATAACTGAATTCTGAAATTTGGTAAGGACAAACTAGACTTCAAAAGTGAACTAAGGCAACTGGCCTTGTCCCCAAACGATTTATGTACAATTTATAATGAATTTCGTAAGACAGGAAACCAAATCTGACAGAACTTGGACAAGTCAGTGAATATTGCACAATTCACTTAACTTAGGATCCAAATTAAACAAAGGCCTTCTGGACCAAGGAACTACACACCTATAGCTTTCCAGAAAGGTATGATTCACCCCAAATGGCCAAAAACACAAGTTTATATTAAATTCCCAAAAGATCTGAGTAAAATCAACAAGTAAGCTCAACAGATTAGTACAATAAGTTGGACCAAACCTCCAAGAATTAGTTAAACCTCCCAATGCGCTAAGAACTGGGTTCTAAAATTTTATATGGAAAAACTAGACACCAATACCTAACTAATGCCGCTGATTTCATCCCAAAACCATGTTTCTCCAATTTATGGTGATTTTTACAAGTTGAATTAAAGCAGTTCGTAGTTCATTAAACAGCCTTTGACAAAACCCACATTCTGACCTATTTAGAGTTATAATCAGCTTTTGCACTAAAAATAAAAGTTGTAACTCACATCCTAGCCTTTCTAAAACCTATAGCCTCATAGTCTAACCATTGTTCGTTGAATTGTTATGAATTTCTGAAGTTTCTAACAGAGATCTTACCTCAAAAAGGAAATTGCCTCCTGCCTTGGTTCCTTCTCCCTTTCTCTCGATCGGACAACAGCAAGCCCCAAAACCAATTAAACCCTACCACTTTTATGTACCATTTTAATGAAAGAAAATACAACCTAAGTCCTTGTAGTTTGCTATTGTATTTTTGTTTAGCACATTTTGATATAATTTTACATTTAAAGTTTCCAAAGTTGACATAAACTATCCCCGTGCTATACTTCCCAACTTAGAATCATTATTTCCATTATTATTATTATTATTATTATTATTATTATTATTATTATTATTATTATTATTATTATTATTACTCGCTAAAAATAATTAATTCACATAAACGAATGAATCGGAAAAATGGGGTGTTACATATGGAGTCTGATCGAGTGCAAAGTCTAAAGATGCATGCACTGAATCTTCTGAGTTAATATTCAGCTCGGGAAAAATTTCCGGCTCATCGTTGAGTGGCTCTATAGATTGTATATCTGGAAGACTGTACCATAAATCAAAATCAAACAAAACATTAGAAAGAAAAATTAAAAACAAATAATGGATGTTTAGAATGTTAAAGTCACCGAACTCCGGTAAAGATGTCTGATCTGAAGTACCCTCTCCTTGCGGAAAATTAGGTCCAGGGTTTGACAGATCGTCCATTGAAGATCTGTTTTCCATGACTCAACCTTAAATATGAGTTCGTATACGAACAATCTAGTAATAGAAGAGAATGGGATTGAAAATGAATGTGAAAATAAATGATGCTACTTACCTGTATATATAGCATTTTGCAGCTGGAACCGAAAGGACGTATGTAATTGAAAGGACACTTTACGTTCTTATTACCAAAATTCAAACTATCTACAGTGTATGCGACCCTTCACTACCCTGAGTGCCGATTAATTTTCAAAATTCACTGCTAGACTCTAGTGATAAAGGGATATTGATGAGATTTTTTTGATAAAGGTGAATAAAGTGGTGTCGTTTACTGATTACTTAATTGCACAGACTGTTGTAGGCTGTTGATTATTAGTGATGTGATGTCACATAAAAACAAAGTGTACGACCTATCTGTTAACATTGGAGAGGTATTTACCTTGACTTATTTCGACTTTTCATCTCGTGTTGGACTCTAGGCATAATGGGTTAAAGCTTAACATATTTGGGCTCATGTCGTTGGACTAGTAGTTATGGAAAAAAAAAAATTAATAGACCAATATAAAAATGAAGTATGGGCTAATGTATTCACATACAATTAATCTTGTGGAATTATGGGCTAATGAAAGTTTCAAACTAGATTACCTATTGTTGGTGATGACTTCGAGGACGAAGTCCGTTCCTAGTGGGGGAGAGTTGTAACGCCCGGTTTTTCCCGGTATGTTTATTTATTTTATTTAACTAATTATGTAACATTATATTAATTTAGTTAATTAAGATATGATTAATTGAAAGATTGGGCTTATAATTATTGCCATCTTTTAATCATATAATTAAGTCTATGGATTATAGCATAATTTGCAACTTTCACCATTTGACAATTTTAATCCCTTGTCTTTCATGTTTTATTTTCCATTTAACCAAGTTTGATTTATCTTACATTTAAAGTTTGCTAGGATGACACTTTCACTCCTCTAATTTCTATTTTACTATATTATTACTATTATTATTATTATTATTATTATTATGATTATTAGATGTAAATAGACGGAACCTCATTCTTTAAATCATGTCCCGATTAAATTTATCTCTTTTCTCAATAATATGCATCTAAGATAACCAACGTTATTCAAAATCGTTAAATCGAAAATGAGGTGTTACACTAGAAGAACATTTGGGCTCTAATATGGGCTGTTGGAAGAAGGTGTGGCTGATAGTTTTTATCTTATTATCATTTCTATATATATATATATATATATATATATATATATATATATATATATATATATATATATATATATATATATATATATATATATATATATATATATATATATATATATATATATATATATATATATATATATATATTACCTAAACCTTATTATCATTTCTATATATATATATATATATATATATATATATATATATATATATATATATATATATATATATATATATATATATATATATATATATATTACCTAAACCTTATTATCATTTCTATATATATATATATATATATATATTACCTAAACCATATTATCATTTTTACCTAAACCTTATTATCATTTCTACCTAAACCTATAGGAACACTAGAAGCCAAACAATCATACATCTAGTTTTCCTTTTCCCGTTTTTGAAGATACAACCCCAGAGTTCGACCATTTCAGGGAGATTCAGACTTTGGATCGTCACGAAATTTTAACTGAAGGTTCCCAAGACATATATGAAGGTTCTGACCGAAGGAATTGTGTTTTCAAGGTATAGATTTTGAGTTATGAATTTTGCAATATAACCTAGGGTTTCTGTCAGATTTCACTGCTGAGTCTCCTTTCTTGTAAAATTCATATCTCGAGTTATAGGACTCAAATGGACCCAATACCAGTGCCCAAAGTTCCCATATTTAGTTGGATAACTTTCTTAAAAGGCACTCTCGCTGAAAAATGACTTTACTTATGGACAACAACAGCTTCTCTGCTGTTGGGTCTAATCCGGGTCTGCTAGGATATGTCATTTTGTTTTTATCATTACTAGGGTTTGGGAGATGATCCTGAGTGATTCCAATTACCCACATGTACATTACATAGTTAATTTAATATCTGGAGAATATGGGTAGTTAATTCTTATTATAATTTGGTTAGAATGGACCCACACTCCAGGTCAATGGACAGTCACCAGCTTATGCTGATTCTGTGATTGACCACCTTGTGATTTTTATATCTAGAGCTTGGGAAACCCTTTTTAATCGATTCCAACTCTGAGAATTGTATTTGTGTGTCTAATGTTCCTCTTATTTTTGGTTGGGGCTAATTCCATTCATAAGTTGGGTAGAATTGGCCAACACCACCTGACTGTTCGTCCAAAGACTGCAGTGACAAGTCTTTTTGTAAAATTCATATCTCTTACATCCTTTGGAGTTATGAGGAGTTCTTTATGGTTCTGGAAACCTAAGTCATTGAAGTTTATTGTAAAAATTATTTAAGCCTATGTTTCAGTTGTATATTTTGGAGTAATTCAGTCCCGAACAGCAGGTCTGTTTTAGAGACCTTGCTGTGATTACTCCTTTCTCATTCATTAGCTTCACAACTTCATCATTCTAACCTTTAGTCTTAATTAGGTGAAGTGTTGAAGTTTGCACAAGCTTGGTAGCCATATATTGACTTCTATCTATTATATCACTCACTCAAGGTGAGTTCTCTCACACCGTTGTATTGATGTTTGTGTTTGCTAGTTAGCTCGTGTGTGATTGTTTAGATTTATTATTTAAAGCATGCTATATTATTATTATAAATCGTACATGTGCACTGTATGTAATTGATTATTACTATGAGGGGTAGTTAGGTAAGATCACCAACGTTATACTCTTTATGAGGTGCGGGGATCGGGGCCAAAGGATACGGGATTTACCCGGTGCGGCTCAAACCTACAAGTCCGCCCTATTTTATATAAGCACTGATTCGTTCTTTGCTTAGTTTTTATAATTATAATTGGAAATGGATTAGGGCTGGTAAATGTGAATATTAATATGATGTTTGTGTTTGAATTCACTAAGCTTTTGCTTACGGTTTCCCTAAACATTTTTCAGGGGTTAAGTTCAAGGAGACTCAGGCTTGATTGGAGCACCGGGATCGCTACTACTAGGAGTTTTATTTATTTGGGACTATGACATGTTATGCTTCCGCACTTTACTTTAGTATTTTGCCATGTTTTGGGTTTGAGCTACTTATTTATTTTGGAAACTTATAACTATTTTTATAAAAGTTATCTTTGAAAGTTAAAATATTTTGCGAAAAATTTTGGGTGTTACAAAATGTCGCATGTTCTTGTGATCCGTGGTACGATACGATTTTTAATTTTTTCTTCAGCTATGTATGTTTGTATTGTTACCGTATCCTAATAGACTCTTCATTCTAAGAACATAATAGCTCACATCTTTGCCTTCATCCAAAATAACAATTTTACTAAATTACAAAATTAACGATTATCATTCCTAGTGGGTACAAATCATTACTTAGAATCAGTAATTTTGCTTTACTTGACAACATTTTGTTACTTTATTCTTATTAACAATAATTTTAGAAATTAGTCTTCTTATTATATTATTTTTATATAAAAATAAAGTAATGAAAAACAATATACCTCTTAGATTATTTTTATATAAAAATAAATAATGAAAAACAATATATCTCTTATTTGTTTAAGTCGTGTCATTAATTTCATGTACATGTTTATAGTTATTGTTTTCTATAAAATGTCTCATTTAAGTAAGTAGATGCAAGACGATTGGACCTCCCTATGCAATCTCGTTAACGTTTTGAATTCAAATTACACAATTAAGTGATCTGAAAGCATATATTAGTTATATGTCATATGAAACACAATAGTAGTTTCAAGAGATTCACTTACACGGGGTAGAGTTATTTTGAGAACTCAAAATTGCATAAAAAATTAATATTTTTTCGGGCTAATATTTTTCATCAAAACACCAATAAGATCATTGATTCTCATCTTTTAAGTCATTTGTATATAATAATATTCGAAATTTTGCTTATTTTTATGTTTTTTTGAATATTTTTATACACTTTTTCAAATGGCTTAGATGAGGTAAACAATAATTTTGATGACTGTCTGAATAAAAGTTATGACAAAAAATGTTTTCAAGTTCAAGTTTTTACCCACATTTTAGTTCTCAAAATAACATTTGTCTATGTACATATGCTATCAAATTTGTACTAATATGGTCCAAAAAAATATAAATTTGCAAATGGTCCCATGATATTCTCCTCAATTGTAACTAATAATGCGGTTTATAAATAATTTGCTACCAATGTATCAAAACAAAATATTAAAAATACATTCAAAATGTCTAAAACACAATTAACTAGATGATCTAAATAGGATACTTTCTATATACAATATTGAGACACGTATGCAGAAAAAGAATAATATAGAAAGAACAAACAAAAAAGACGTAATTATTTTATAATATAATTTCATGTCGAAATGTATTTTTAACGAAAAGATAAATAGAAATTGTATTGGTTTCTAATTTTTGTTCCTAACTTTTTTCCAAACCATTTGAAAAGATGACAAGTGTAAAATTTATTTTAATCTACTTGTCATCATTTTAAATAATTAAAAATAAAGTTAAAAACAAAAAAAAAAACGGATACAATTTCTCAAAGATAAATAAAAGGTAAAAGGTTTTTGCCATTGAAAACAATAAAACATAACATTAAGAAATTCAGCCGTCGAGAAGCATGTGAAAAAGTCAAACGTGTAGTACAACATTAGAAAGAAGTTTCGTACAAAATAGGATAAAATTGGAATTTAAGCAATCTCCAAGGCTATAACTGGTAAAGCCCCCCTGCCCAATTTTCGCGATTTAATATATCTTTATGAATAAAATGCATAAATGGTCCCTTAGGTTACGATCAAATTTCACATGCAGTCATAGGGGTTAATATATGACGACTTTGGACTTTAACTACACGTTCTGCTTGAGTTAATTGATACATGTAGTCATGAAAATACGAGTCTTGTTAAAATCCATAAAGCACAAAAATACCAGGGGATCAGAAATAGTAATTGCAATTTATGTGGGGTGCACTTTATTCAGATACTAAAGAAGAGGGACCTAAATGAAAATTTCTTATAATTATAATTATATGTATTTGTTTACCTGCCCGTACCCACCAACACCAAGCCTGGTTTCTTATAGTGCTCCATTTTTCAATCTCTCCGTATTCACCACCTCTCTTCCACAGCTTCTCTCTCATCCAGCGTATAATTAATCACATACATCTCTCCTCCTGAACATATATACATATATAGAACATACATAGATAACTGTTTAGTCGCCCGTGGTTTTGCAATGGCGCCGACCTTCAAAGACCTCCAGCTGACGGGGTTTGGTGGCCGTGATTCGTTGGCGATCGATGTAGGCGGTGACCTGGAAGACGTTAGACTGCTAGATTCATATGAAGACGGGTATGATAATACTGACGATTCAGGTAAAAGTAGGCAAGGTTTAGAAGAAAGGGGCATGAAGAGGATTCAGGTGAAAGTTACAGGGATGACTTGTGCAGCGTGTTCGAATTCCGTTGAAGGAGCTCTTATGAGTTTAAATGGCGTGATAAGTGCTTCGGTGGCCTTGTTGCAGCACAAAGCCGATGTAGTATTCGATCCCAATTTGGTCAAGGTCAGTATATTGCTCCTGTTACGAATCACCTTGAATCTTTGATTAGTCCTCCGATGGGTTTGAACTAGGCTTTTAAGGACAAATTGATTTTCTTATAAACCTCATTCGGGTTATAAGCATAGACAATTGTTTTAATTGATCTGAATTTTCTATGCTTACCGTAATGATCCTGATTGGGATTTATACAGGAAGACGATGTTAAGAATGCAATAGAAGATGCAGGGTTTGAAGCAGAGATTCTACAAGAGAAGACTACTTGTCGCACGAAGCCACAGGGAACTCTGGTGGGGCAGTTCACAATCGGAGGCATGACATGTGCAGCTTGTGTTAATTCGGTTGAAGGTATCTTAAGAAAGCTTCCAGGTGTCAAAAGAGCCATTGTTGCCCTTCCAACTTCATTAGGGGAAGTGGAGTATGATTCTTTCATAATAAGTAAGGAGGAAATCGTGAGCGCCATTGAAGATGCTGGTTTTGATGCCACATTTGTACAGAGCAGTGAACATGATAAGATTATATTGGGTGTTGTTGGGGTATCAAACGAGTTTGATGAACAGACATTAGAAGGCATACTATGCAATTTGAATGGAGTTAGACAATTCGGTTTTAACCGGACATCAAGAGAATTAGATGTTCTTTTTGATACCGAAATTCTTGGTCCAAGATCTTTAGTTGATGCACTTAATAGAGAAAGCTCCGGAAGGTTCCAGATGCATGTTAAGAACCCGTATACAAGAATGGTATCTCAAGATCAAGAAGAATCATTAAAGATGTATCGACTCTTCACATCAAGTCTTTTTCTTAGTGTAAGTAAATCACCTTTTTCGGGATAAATCCAAAGAAATACAACCTACTTTCATCAGTTGTGGATGTATTTCCTGTTGTGATTAAACGGATCCATCTAACTATATTTTGCCAAAAATTCGGTTTAACCACCAATTTTTAAAAGATTTGGTAAAAACCACCAATTTTTGGTAAAAAGTTTCATTGAAGCCATTATTACCGGTTCTTCCGGTCATAATGGTTAGACTAAAACTTTTTCTAAAAATTGGTGGTTTATTAGAACAAATGAAAAATTGATGGTTTAAGCAGAATAAGTAATGAAATATAGTGTTTTTTCCGTAACTATATAAATTAAAGTGTAAACATTATCCAGGTCTAATTATGAAAAAAGCACTATATTTGCAAAAAATTCGGATTAACCACCAATTTTTAAGATTCGGAAAAACCACCATTTTTGGTAAAAAGTTTCATCGAAGCCACTGTTACCAGCTTCTTCAGGTCATAGTGGTCAGCTTGAAATTTTTTCCAAAAATTAGTGGTTTTATTAGAACAAATGAAAAATTAATGGTTAAACCAAAAAAAATGCAAAAATATAGTGTTTTTTTCGTAATTTGCCCTTTTAAAATACCTAAAGTGGTTAAATTGATAAACTGGTACCTGATTTACATCTGACATGATGGTTTCTTTTTATTTGCAGTTTCCAATCTTTCTAATGCGATTCATATGTCCACACATACCTCTTCTTTACGCATTGTTGCTATGGCGATGTGGGCCCTTCGAGATGGGTGATTGGCTGAGCTGGATACTGGTTACAATCATTCAGTTTGTTATCGGGAAGCGTTTTTATATTGCGGCTTTCAGGGCATTACGTAACGGATCAACAAATATGGATGTGTTGGTGGCATTGGGGACCACGGCGTCATATTTTTATTCCGTTTATGCCCTTCTGTATGGTGCAATCACTGGGTTTTGGTCTCCGACTTATTTTGAAACCAGTGCCATGTTGATAACTTTTGTATTGCTTGGGAAGTACTTGGAATCTCTTGCGAAAGGGAAAACCTCAGATGCTATAAAGAAGTTGGTGGAACTTGTGCCCGCAACAGCTTTGCTGATTGTTAAAGACAAAGGTATGATGTTTTTCTTGAATTTTTAAAAAAAAAAGATTATCAAAACCTTATTTCTTTGTGTAATGTCTTCTCATGGTTCTTGTTCTTCCTTTTGGGAGATAACTTGAGTAGTGTTTGGTATGAATCAGGGAAGGAATGGGATGGTTCATTCCATTTGAATGGAAAAAAGCTATTGTAATGGAATGTGAAATTACGAAAAAAGCACTATATTTTTGCACTTTTTCTGATTTAACCATCAAATTTTCATTTGTTCTAATAAAACCACCAAATTTTGGAAAAAATTTCAACCTGACCACTATGACCTGAAGAAGCAAGCCGGTAACAGTGGCTTGGATGAAACTTTTTACCAGAAATGGTGGTTTTTCCGAATCTTAAAAATTGGTGGTTAAACTGAATTTTTTGCAAAATATAGTGCTTTTTTCGTAATTAGACCTAGATAATGTTTACACTTTAGTTTATATAATTACGGAAAAAACACTATATTTCATTACTTTTTCTGCCTAAACCATCAATTTTTCATTTGTTGTAATAAACCACCAATTTTTAGAAAAAGTTTTAGCCTAACCATTATGACCGGAAGAACCGGTAATAATGGCTTCAATGAAACTTTTTACCAAAAATTGGTGGTTAAACCGAACTTTTGACAAAATATATTCCTTTTTCCGTAATTAACCCTTTTGTTTATTTCCGTTTCTTAGCCATGGTTTTTTTCTCATTTCATCACGGAATAGAATATAAGTTGCAATATAACCCGCTTTTATTATGTGCTTTTATTTTTTTTTTTTAAATTTCACAATCTTAATTGAGTTACAATTTGATTTGCAAAAAGTGGCAAAAGAAATATTTTTATAATCATCTTACTTGTGTTTTAATGAGCTTTCTATTATCCTCTATTTTTTTATATCTATAAATAAAAGCTCATTAAATAATGCATAGAAATAGAACTAATGCCCTGTTTCTTTTCTTCCCATCAAGTGTTGTCTAGATATATGATGTTTACAAAATATTTTAGAAAACGACAACATACATTCGGATATGGAACGAAAAAAAAAAGAGAATTTAGGACTTAATTGGAAAGCGTCTTATGTAGCTTGTTGGATTAAGGCTGTGTTTGGTAGCATCTGAACCATTCAGAGGTCTGAACCATTTAGAGCCCATTCAGATTCATTCCTCTCTCTTAATGGTTCAGAGCCCATTAAGAGGTTCTGTTTCATTCAGATGTGGTATTTTTACGTATCAAACGGTCTGAACCATTTAGAGCCTCTTAATCTGTGTTTGATAGCCTCTTAATCTGAATGGTTAAGAGACTCTGAATGGTTCAGACCGTTTGATACGTAAAAATACCACATCTGAATAAACAGAACCTCTTAATGGGCTCTGAACCATTAAGAGAGAGGAATGAATCTGAATGGGCTCTAAATGGTTCAGACCTCTGAATGGTTCGGATGCTACCAAACACAGCCTAAGTCAAAAAGAAACAAGACCTTCACAAATAATTGATATTTTTAGGTGGAAAGAATGTTGGAGAAAGGGAAATAGATGCATTGCTGATTCAACCAGGCGATGTATTAAAAGTTCTTCCGGGTACAAAGGTTCCAGTTGATGGTGTTGTTGACTGGGGTTCGAGTCATGTCAATGAAAGTATGGTTACCGGTGAGTCAGCACCTGTTTTGAAGGAGGTTGATTCATTAGTGATTGGAGGTACAATAAATTTCCATGGTTTACTCCACGTTCGGGCCACCAAAATTGGTTCAGACACAGTTTTGAGCCAAATTATTTCTCTGGTTGAGTCAGCACAAATGTCCAAAGCACCCATTCAGAAATTCGCTGATTATGTAAGTAGACATGTTAATTATAGTTTTTCGGTTCTTGTTTCTTTATATTTAGGAGGGTTATATTGTTGATGTTAATATTGTAATGTGATTCATGATATTAAAAGAAAATCCACATATGTGTGTCTTTCAGGTTGCAAGCATTTTTGTCCCTATGGTTGTTGGTTTGTCATTTATGACTTTGCTAGGGTGGTAAGTTTCCAATATTGTAATGTAGACAAAATACATTAGGGATATATTAAAAAAAGTCCTTATATTTTGACCCTATATTCGATTAAGCCCTAATTGTTTTTTTTATTCAATTAAGTCCCAACATTTTGTTTAAATGTTTACAATTTTGGATACTAGTTGATTATGCCATTTTTATATTTTTACAACTAATAATGTATAGGGTCAAAATGTAATGTTCAAAATGGAAGGACTTTAATGAATATTTCCTTTTTATATATATCCAAAATTGAAAACATTTAACAAAATGTTGGGACTTAATTGAATAAAAAAAAACAATTAGGGTTTAATCGAATATAGAGTCAAAATATAAGGACTTTTCTGAACATACGCAAACATGTTATCTTTGTCTATTTAGGTATGTGAGTGGAGCACTTGGAGCATACCCAGACGAATGGCTACCAGAAAATGGAAACCACTTTGTTTTTGCTCTTATGTTTTCGATATCAGTTGTTGTAATTGCATGCCCATGCGCACTCGGTCTGGCCACCCCAACCGCGGTCATGGTTGCAACCGGGGTTGGAGCCAATAACGGTGTTCTCATCAAAGGAGGCGATGCATTGGAGAGAGCCCAGAAGGTTCAATACGTAATTTTTGATAAAACCGGAACTTTAACTCAGGGTAAAGCGACTGTCACCACCGTCAAAGTTTTCACGCAAATGGATCGGGGACATTTCCTTAGATTAATAGCTTCTGCCGAGGTTAGTCCTCCTTCCCCCATATATTGGTTCAACACAGAACCAAATTATACTGGCTAACCATAAAACCACATGAAAATTGCCCATGTTCATTTATGAACATATGTAATTTTCATGTTCATAGTGAACACGAGCAACTTTCATGTGGTTCTATGGTTAGCTGATATAATTGTGTCTCGGAGTTATATATATATATATATATATATATATATATATATATATATATATATATATATATATATATATATATATACACATATATTTATTTCCGATATTAGATATTGATATCTGGAATTTTAATACCATAAAGTCCTAATATTCTGGCTTTTACAATTAACCTAATTGCGTTATTGGTCTTATATGCGAATGGATTTTAACTAACTAATTCATTTTAAACTTTAAACACATAAGAGCATCTGTAGTACTTTTTTTTGTAACTTGTTAATATTCATCAACCACTTAAAACCATTTAATACCAGTGGAGCATGTCACTTAGTTACTATTCAATATTCATCAACCTCTTAATTATCTTTCGTGGTATTACACGTTACCCTTTACTTAATAACATTTTCTGTTTATCCCACTTAATCATATTTTATATTTAATTTGTTGATTAGTCAATCTAAATCATTGAAAATTAAAATCAAATAGATATTTCCAAATTTTTATCTGTTTATAACTACATAGTTTTTCAAGGATAATACCAATATTAAATATGGTGTGTGTGCTTAAAAACAATAAGTTAGAGTATGCTGTATAAGCAAGAAGCATTAGAAATATGTGTTGAATGTTTAATGTGAATATTCGAATAATTACAAAATTGAAAATAAATTAATTCGTTTCAGGCTGGTAGCGAACATCCGCTAGGGAAGGCAATAGTGGAATATGCTCGCCATTTTCAATTCTTTGAGGACCCGAATGCAACCAAAGATTATCAACCTCATAACAACGAGTCATCAATGTCTGGATGGCTTCTTGATGCGTCAGATTTCTCCGCGATTCCAGGAAGAGGTGTCCAATGTTACATCGATGGCAAGCAAATTTTGGTGAGATACCGAAAAAAATGTTGTGTTTTGCAGTTTGATGAAATTCAGATAGTGTTTGGGATGATGGAATGTTATATGCTATGTGATTCTATTGAACAGGTTGGTAACAGAAGTTTGCTGACAGAGAACGGAATCACGATTCCGACGAATGTTGAAGATTTTGTGGTTGATTTAGAAGAAAATGCAAAGACTGGTATTCTTGTGGCATATGATAGGGAACTGATTGGGGTGGTGGGCGTGGCGGATCCGTTGAAGAGAGAGGCGGCTGTGGTGGTGGAAGGCCTTAAGAAAATGGGTATCCGACCTATCATGGTTACCGGAGATAATTGGCGCACTGCTAAGGCTGTGGCCAAGGAGGTATGCATGCATGGTTTTTAAGGCTTTGTTTATTTTTAGAGTAAATTACAGTTTTGGTCCTTGTGACTTACACCAAATTACAGTTTTGGTCCTACTTTTGAAAATCTTGCATTAGTGGTCCTTTTGGTTTCCAAATCTTTCACTTTTGGGAACCTTGGTTCCCACATCTTTCATTTTTGGTTCATGTGGTTTACACAAACGGTAACAGAGGGAGGGACCAAAAGTGCAAGATTTGGAAACCATAGGGACAACATGTGAAAGATTTAGAAACCATAGGGACCAAAAATGTAAGATTTTTAAAACTAGGACCAAAATTGTAAATTGGTGTAAACCACAGGGACCAAAACTGTAAATTACTCTTATTTTTATTTTTATTTTTTTCATTTCTTGTTGTCCGGATAAATGGTGTTCAAAAAATATTTGACAAAATGGCGATCATGCCCTTGTGGTTAAAAGGTTTCTGAAAGAGTAGTTATTTGTTTTGCAGGTGGACATTGATGACATACGGGCAGAGGTGATGCCAGCCGGAAAAGCCGACGTCGTGCGTTCATTTCAAAAAGACGGTAGCATAGTGGCAATGGTGGGAGACGGCATCAACGATTCCCCCGCCTTGGCAGCAGCCGACGTCGGAATTGCAATCGGAGCAGGAACAGACATTGCTATCGAGGCGGCCGATTATGTTCTAATGAGAAACAGTTTAGAAGATGTGATCACAGCCATCGATCTTTCAAGAAAGACCTTCACTCGTATTCGATTAAATTACGTTTTTGCCATGGCATACAATGTCATCTCCATTCCGATTGCGGCCGGGGTTTTCTTTCCATGGATAAAGATCAAGTTGCCACCGTGGGTGGCGGGTGCGTGCATGGCACTCTCGTCTATAAGTGTGGTTTGTTCTTCTTTGCTTCTAAGAAGATATAAGAAACCAAGGCTTACTACAATATTGGAAATAACTGTAGAGTAGATTGGATGTAAAAAGGGAATTGGGTGTAAGATTGTGAAAAAAGAAAAGAAAGAAAAAGAGAGGGCTAAATGGGTCCCATTTTTGTGTGTTTGATGTACATTATATTCATTGCTTTACTTCATGTATAATCTCTCTTTATTGTAAATGCAACTTCTTGCATCTCTTTCTGGTTTATCTCTTAAAATTGTATATGTCTATAATATATTATAATACATACACAATTTACAACTATATTAATGCATTAAGATCTTAATTTTTAAGACAGTACATCATTTTAATGCATTAAAAGTACTCTTCACCTAACTATTTAAATCAAAAACCCTAATCTCATTTCTATCCAACTTTCTCTCAAACTCTCTCAAAACCCTAAAGTTCTACAATGGTTGTCACCTTCAACCACTACAACCATTATCTGAAAAACCACAATTACCTTTCCCGGCCACCATCTTTAACCGCTAGCACCAACATCTGCAGATACCACCATGGTAATCCCCAAATCTCACTTCGTTCTCTTCCTATAATGTTGGTTTTCTTTCGGATGTGTCTATATGTGTTGTGCTTTTAACCTACGTTGTTTTTGTTTCAAATCTGTCGCTAACAGCCACATTAGTTGATGTCACCAGCCACATGAAACGATGAAGTTGGCATGGAAGAGGTGCTTCGACAAAGTCGTCGTTTATTGCAAACAAGAAAAGATGAAAAATATCAATCAATCTTCTTCATTTCGACGAAGAACACATCAAAATAAAACTAGATCTGCAGTTTTTCTCAACTGCGCTCAATGTCGCTTTGATTTCAGGTATCTTCTTCCTCTCATTCCTTTCGCCTCCACCCGAAACTTATTTCTCCAAATCCATCACCAACGACTTGCATCTACTGTTGGTGTATATGGTTGCATTGAAACTCAAAAATAATTGTTGAGAGACTGTTCTTATTTGGTTTTTGTATTTGTAATAAAGCTGAGAGATTTAGTGTTCATAGTACGTGTACAAACTTTTATTTTTCTGATATCATATTATCTTTTATTAGAACCGTTTAGTATTTCTACCTACGTACCTGCTCAACAATGTTGTGTCCGGATGGAGTGTTGTTTACCATAAAGTAAATTCTTTTTCTGTGATTCTCCATCATCTTCGGATTCGGAGGACCATAGCTCCTCGGACGACCATCAACCTTCTTCTTCTCAGCAATCAATAGCTTCCCTCGGGCGGAGACCTCAACTGCTGCATCATTATCGGATGACCAAACTTCTTCTTTTCTTCTAGCAACAAACGCCTTCTCAGCTGAGACTTTATGTGCTGACTTCTTGGCTTTACAGTCCTTGGCATAGTGATTCAGACCATTTCATTGAAAACAAACGATCTGATTTGAATTTTATTCCTTTTCTCCGGACGGGAACTTCTTCTCTCCGGATGATGGCTTTGGATTGAACTGTTGTTAACTTTGGGAGTTGTGGTTCTGTGATGGTGGATGTCTTGGAATGTTATTCATGAAGTTTCCAGGTCGTCAGTTGTTGTTATAGAACTTTTTCAGGAACTTTCTGACCAACATGACATACTCCTATTTGAACTCGTTGTTACTTTCTTCATTATCTTCTGTGAATGAATCATCAAAGTCAGCCTGTTTCATGACTTCGGATACAAGAGCAGTGGATTTGTTGGGACAACTAGCTACTAAGGCTAAAGATCCACCCAACATGTGAGCTTGAGACAAAATTGTTGATTCCTGTGTCAGTAGTTCTCCACACAATTGATTACGATTCAACTTTTTCAACATGCCATTTGCCTGTAAAACAACTTTTACCATGGTCCTTGCATCACCGAGACCATCTAAAAACTTTAGGTTTGTTTCAAGATTTGTTTTAAACGTATCACCACTTGCGAGATTGTTCAAGATAAGAGAGTATCGACTTTGTGCGGCTTTCAAAGACTCATTTGAAAGAATTTTGAAATTGCTAAATTCATTTAAAGTTGACGTGAGCAGTTTGTCTTTAGTATTCTCAATTCATTCAACCAAGTTTTCAAGAGTAACCCAAATGTCTCTTACAGAATTACAGCGTTTAAGGTGTTCAAATCTGGAGGGATTCCAAAAACTAGCTCAATATAAGTTATTTCGTCATTTTTGAGTTTTTCAAGGTCTAGTACAGTTGGGACCGGGGGACACGTAAACCACCAAGAGTTGTAGTGGTATTATCTGGAGCAGTGTGTTCACCAACGACGATGTGTGAACCTCTTTGTATAGACCTCCAATGTCAGGAGCAGAACGATGAATGGCTGATCGACAGTGCCTGTTCCGTGCACATGACCGGAAGATTGGAATTTTTGCGATACTATAGAGCAGTCAGCAATGGAGGTTTTGTTACATTCGGAAATGATGAAAATGGCATCATCAAGGTTTATGGGGTCCTCACAAATGGAAACTTCACAATACAGAAAGTTGCCTATGTCCTTGGTCTTAAACATAATCTTGTTAGCGTAGGGCAAATGGTATGCGCTGGTCTCCAAGTTGAATTCGATGATGAATTCAGTTATATCATGACCAAAATCAGAGACAAGTGCCTTGTGAAGTCCCCTAGGCGCAATACCATGTTTCCACTGGACATTTCTCTTTTTCTTGGAAAACCTCGACCGTGTCTACTTTCTAAAGCCCGTTTTGAGGTAAGTTGGTTGTGGCACCGAAAATTGGCTCATCTCAATTTTCGGTACGTGAATCAGCTGGTCACAGGAGAAACGGTCCGTGGAACTCCTCTTCTGAAATTTGACAACGAGAATCTGTGTGCTGCATGCGCACTGGGTAAGCAAAAGAAGAAGCCTCACAAATCCATCACCAATTCCAGTATTTCTCATCCCTTGGAACTCCTACATCTTGACATTTGTGGACCATCAGCAGTGGCAAGCTTAAATCACAAGAAATATATACTAGTAGTTATGGACGACTTCACTCGCTTCACATGGGTATTCTTTCTTAGATTGAAGTCAGATACCTTCTTGGAGCTCAAATTTTTCATCATCTCAATAGAGCTCAAGGTGCAACTGCCGGTCAGGTGGATCAGAAGTGACAATGGAACAGTTTTTTAATAATCCTCAACTAGAAGACTTCCTTGTTTCCAAAGGAATTGAGCACAACTTCTCTGCTCCTTACACACCTCAGCAAAATGTTGTTGTTGAACAAAGGAACATAACCTTAGTTGAAGCAGCAAGATCAATGCTGAATTTCGCCAATCTGCCCTTGTCCTTCTGGACAGAAGCTGTCGCTACCGCATGCTTCGTATAAAATCGCTCAATCATTAATAAAAGGCTAATGATGACTCCTTATGAAGTGTTAAACGGGAGAAAACCCAATGATAAATTTTTCCATATTTTTGGTTGCCGATGCTTCATAAAAAATAACAGAGATCACTTGGGAAAATTTGTACCCAAAAGTGATGAAGCAATTTTTATGGGATATCCATCTAAGTCTGTTGCTTATCGTGTGTTAAACAGGAGAACCAGAGTAATTGAAGAGAGCTTTTATGTGGAATTCGATGATCAGTACCTCTGGAGGAAACCAGCCCAAGGCATTCTCTATGTAATGGAGGCCGATATGCCAGCAGGTCACCAACCAATCATAACAACTAAAATTGACTACGATCTTCTCTTCGGTCCTTGCGAAACAGCAATCAATGCCGAGGTAATTTGCTCTCCTGAAGCGATCCAGCAAGTAACAGCAGCTTCAGTTCCATCGCCATCCACTTCTTCCAATGAAACAATTCTAACAGAACCAACTATCCCATCCAGCGAGGTAAGAGTTTCTAATACAAATGCAATATTTGAGGGGGAGCCTTCGCTCCCATCACAAACTCCAGAGGTTCAGGGAGAGCCTTCACTCCCAGCACATGTCCAGGGGCAGCTCCCACTCCCAACTCATGTTGATGGAATCCCACAAGTTGAGGGAGACCATCAACATTCAGGATATGATCATAGAAACAATTCTTCAGCAAATGCATCAAATGATGCTCCAATTTTCACTTTTGATGCCGATGAAGAAATTTCGGCTGAAGGCTCGCATATACAAGATATCACTCCTGAAAATCCAGATTTTATTCAAGACATGGTGCCTCCTGAATCAGACACTACTCTTATCCCCAGACTTCATAAATGGACCCGGAGTCATCCCCCAAATCAAATCATTGGTAATCCTTCTGCTGGTGTTCAAACTCGATCCAAGAAGTCCATTCAGGATGAATGTCATTATGCAGCTTACATCAGTAAGTTTGAGTCGAAGACAGTGTTTGATGCCTTGGATGATGATGATTGGATTAAGGCAATGCAAGAGGAACTCAAAGAATTCAAGAGGAATAAAGTTTGGGATATTGTGCCTCGACCGACCAATCAAACCGTTGTTGGCACAAGATGGGTTTTTCGCAATAAATTGGATGACATGGGAACAGTGGTTCGTAACAAAGCTCAGCTCGTGGCAAAGGGCTATAGTCAGATAGAAGGAATAGACTATGATGAGACATATGCACCAGTAGCTCGCCTTGAAGCTATCTGAATCTTCTTGGCATATGCTGCTCATAAGAACATTATTGTCCATCAAATGGATGTTAAGAGTGCATTTCTACAGGGTGATCTCAATGAGGTTGTTTATCTTCAACAACCTCCTGGTTTTGAAGATTTATCTCGCCCCAATCATGTCTATCGTCTGAATAAAGTTGTGTATGGACTCAAACAGTCTCCAAGAGCCTGGTATGAGACTTTGTCTACATTTTTGGTAACATCTGGTTATAGAAGAGGAACAATAGATCCTACATTCTTTGTATGATCTCATCAGAAGCATATCATGATCGTTCAAGTTTACGTTGATGATATCATTTTGGTTCTACCGGTCATGCTATGGTTGATGAATTTGCCAAAATAATGACGGACAAATTCCATATGAGCTTGAATAGGGAAATTAATTTTTTTCCTTGGTCTTCAAATCAAGCAGACTAGTAGAGGAATCTTCATTTATAATGAGAAATACACAAGTGAGTTGTTAAAGAAATTTTCTCTTGAGAATTCCTATACTTCTAAAGTGCCTATGTCAACCAACCACAAGATATCTGCTGATCTTGATGGTGAACCAGTAGATCACAAGATCTATAGAGGAATGATTGGTTCTCTTCTCTACTTGACGGCAAGTAGGCCAGACATCATGTTTGCAATGTGTATATGTGCGAGATATCAAGCAGCACCGAAACTGTCTCATCTTACTGCTTTGAAACAGATATTTAAATATCTTAAAGGTTATTTTGGCATCAAAAGCCTACAATGATTACGAAAGTATGTTTTACCCTACTCTGTGATTGAAAGATTGTTTTGTTTTCAAGCCTATTATGCTTATGAAAGATTTAAATTGTTAATGTTTATATTATTGTACATGCGTCTCATGGCATTATATGATATTTTGTACAAAAGAAAAAGCAGTGTCTTTACGCATGCATAGAGTGTGAATGCATATGAGTCGAGTAAGGTTCGGACACGTCCCCGTAACGGGACAAGACTCTACTGGGATGATGCCTTCCGTCGCGAAGTAGAAGTCTTTTAGATGCCATTATAAGAAGATTTGTTCTCCTATTTTGGTAAGCTTTGGTCTTTATAGACCTCTAGACGCGGTATATAACCACGTGCTCTTGTCACGAATGTGATCTGGTCTTTTAGACCTAAGACGCGAGTACGGAACCCACGAGCTTGCATTGGTGTGCGAAACATGCATTGCATATGCATCTATTATGTATTAATCGTGTTGAACAGATTATATTGTTTAAGTTTCAAAACTTCCGTAAGTTGTTTTCGCAAAGAATATTGGAAGCAAATGTCATTTATATGACTTGGATTGTAAAGAAGTTTTTGAAAAGTAAAGGTCAGACATATGACTTAGTTTGTAAAGGATTTTGAAAAGAAATGTATTAAATATACGATATTGATTATAAAACATTTTCAACGATGTTTTGAGTCTAAAACTCATGTAGCTCACGAGACATTTTCGTCTTACGTATTTTATTTTATGCCATGTATCTCAGGTTCTAGACGCGAGAGATAGAAGCAAGTAGATGTCCCGAGGAGATTGGGATCTTAGATGGAGTGAACCTTGGCTGATATCCTGATTTGTAATCCTAACTTGCTTTCTATGGTCTAATTTGATATGAAGTTGTAACCTCCGAAGTGTTTTAAATATTCTTAAAACTTAAATGTTTTTGTTGGGACCAAAACTTTAAGACATGACTTTATGTCATGAGAAAAGTTTTTAAAAGTTGACATTTTTGTCACATAACGTTTTAAAGTAAGCGATAGTGTTATCATGCTTTATGCAATAACGTTAATGTGCTTTTAACGCTATTGTGCTTTTAGTGTTAATGTGCTTTTAACGTTATTGTGCTTAAATTTTTTTTAATGAAAACCGGGGTGTTACACATTATGCGCATACGAAACATAATTACTCATTTTAACAACGAACTTTATTACTTATGTTAGCAACGAACTTCTATTATAGAAACTTTTATCAATATTCGGGTTTTCATGATTTTAAAACGATGTTATGTTATAAACATGTGAACTCACCAACTATTTCCATTGTTGACCCTCATTTTACATGCTTTTTTAGGAATCATCTAGTAAGCGGCATCTAGAGACACATCACTTGTAGAAGCATTACGCATGTGTTGTTTTTCGAATGTATTGTAAATTCTTTAACAATTGTTCAAAACTTATTGTAAATTGTAATGCTTTTTAATACTATGGTTGGTGTTGTCTTTTAACTTTTGCTATGAGACCCTTTTGTACTGCCGTACCTCGTGTTTTCGCTTTAGCGGGGTGTGACATAGTGATAGTCCTCCTTGACCATCGTCGACCATAGAACTGCCGCCAGAAATCCCTATCACCGTCGCCGGTGATGTTTCAGCCTCCATTGTTTGATACCAGGTTGAAGGGCGCTGGCTTGCCCTCCACGATCTCCCGTATGGTTTGTCTCTCTAAATCGTGCTCACACCAGGTCACATATCACCCACCACTGCCGCCAATCGTGATGGATTTCGCCGTTGATTCTGAAGGGTTTTATACAAATCAATGAACTAAATCCTAAGTTTACATGCAACCTAAGAGGATCTATGTTTTCTTCTAATTAAAAATATAACAAAATCCTAAAAGGCCCAGAAAAATAAACTAAAAGAAAAAGAATTAGAAAAACTAACCTTTTAGTATTTCTTGGAAGCAAAGCAACAGAAATCTCTTGCCTCAAATGTAGTCACAACTAGGGAGCAGGAAGGTCATGAAATCCAGAGAGAAAATTAGAAGTGAATATGAGGTCCAGGGGTCCCTATTTATAGGCTACCAAATGACCCTTAGAGATAAACTTCGTTTGACTTTCAAACAGAGATAAACCCAATCTCTAAGCCATTTTCCTGATTATTCATATGTGCGCCGCGGCCAATGCAATGCCGCGCCGCGCGTGTTAATTCAACTATTGAGTTTGAATAACTTTAGCCCCTGTCCTCCTGATTAATCTAATTAATGCCACAGAAATTAATCTAATTAATTTCTGATTAATTATTAATCAAATAATATTATATATTATCTCCATAATATATTAATAAACAATCTCTTGATTTATTAGTCATATAATAAATCAATCTTTCTATCTACTTGACTTTCTACCAAACCTCCAGCTATAAGGGCAACCCAAATGGACTATGCTACAATTAATCAGGTAAATGCAAATTATTAGTCATGAGTTAAACACCTAATCCAACAGTTTCTCACTTGGATAAGTCTATGATTATAATTACCAATTTAGCCTCTAATTAATTAGCAACTGTAGCTTCCTAGAAACCGCTGTCGAACTCTGACCCAGTCAGTTCTGTCCATAGATAAGTGATTAGATGATCCTCCGTCCAACAATATATTTTCAGACTCAAGACATGGATTAAGATCAATCCTGGTCTGATTCTCTGTTTCCCGATTTCTGATTTGCATTGACTTTAAGACTACTAATTGAGCATATCAATTTAGTCCTGGTTGGCCAACCCTTTCAGTCAACTTCAAAATCATCGAGAGGCCTACAAATATCTGTTTCCCGACAGGGTCAAGGGACGAATAAGCTTTGACTCATATACTTATGTCTTTTACTAGTCAAATTATTCACAACAACACGTTTTATAACATCGCGTTACCAATGCGTTTTTCGCATTGTCAATGAACAACCGCTTGGTAAAACATAACTTATATGTCTCTACTTAAATATCAAAAGATATTATCGTCTCAACATTGCTCGTGATGTAATCCATGAAGCAATCTATTGAGCGTGGGTTTATCCAATACTTAAATCCCTATTTCTAAGTACTCATGAAAGTTGTAGCAATCTTATTGCTATATCTAACTCCTTAGACAATCTACAATCCAATTCATGACAGCCTTCGTTCATACTTACTCCCTAAAAGTATGAGCGACTGTGGACATTTGAATAATCAGAATTACTCAGGAAGTAAACATGCAAAATGAAACACAATGATAAACAATCGACAAAAGGCAGTATCAAATACTCATCAACAAAACTATATTATTAAATCACCAAAGTCAATTACATTTATATTGCAATAAGTTTCAATCCTATCTAATTACAAAAACTAATATCATCTCTTAATCCTATGCGCCGCGCATACTGATTGCGCTTGATCCTACTCAGAGCCTTTGTCAAGGGATCTGCAGGATTATCTTCTGATGATACCCTCTTTACTAGGAGGTGATCTTCTTCTACTCTATGTCTTATGTAGTGGTACTTTCTGTCGATGTGTCTGGACTTTCCATGATCTCTTGGTTCCTTCGTCAAAGCAACCGCTCCTTCATTATCGTAGAATAGTTTCATGGGCTCCTGAATACTCGGGACTACTCCAAGGTCACCGATAAAGTTCTTCAGCCAAGCCGCTTCCTTTGCCGCTTCACTCGCTGCTTTGTACTCTGATTCGCAAGTAGAATCAGCCACCGTTTCTTGCTTAGAACTTTTCCAAGTCACTGCTCCCCCATTCAAAAGAAAAACCCAGCCCGACTGAGACCGACCATTGTCTCTATCTGTCTGAAAGTTGGCATCTGTATACCCGTCAACTCTCAAGGTATCACTGCCACCAAGGACTAAAACAAAGTTCTTTGTCCTTCGCAGATACTTGAGTATGTTCTTGACGGCTGTCTAATGTGCCCTTCCAGGGTTTCCCTGGTACTGACTGACCATGCTCAAGGCAAAGGCCATGTCAGGTCAAGTACAATTCATAGCGTACATGATCGACCCCACAGCCGAAGCTTAAGGTACCCGACTCATGTCAGCTATCTCCTCGTCTGTACTCGGACTCTGAGTCTTACTCAATTTGGCATTACTTTGGATAGGTAGCTCTCCCTTCTTGGAATTTTCCATACTAAACCTCTTTAGTACCTTTTCCAAGTATGTACTCTGACTAAGTCCAATCAGTCTCTTCTTCCTATCTCTCAATATTCTTATCCCGAGAATGTAGGCAGCCTCTCCTAGATCTTTCATGGCAAAACACTTCCCAAGCCAATATTTTACGTCTTGCAAGGTTGGAATGTCGTTTCCCATGAGCAGTATGTCATCAACATACAACACCAGAAAAGTGACTATACTCCCACTAGCCTTGACATATACGCAGGACTCATCCTCGCTCCTAGAGAAACCAAACTCTTTGACTTTCTCATGGAAACAAAGATTCCAGCTGCGAAAAGCTTGTTTCAATCCGTAGATCGATTTCTCAAGCTTACACACCTTATTAGGATACTTTGCATTGACA
Source organism: Cichorium intybus (assembly GCA_023525715.1). Classification (NCBI taxonomy): domain Eukaryota; kingdom Viridiplantae; phylum Streptophyta; class Magnoliopsida; order Asterales; family Asteraceae; genus Cichorium; species Cichorium intybus. Next base: position 96,357,803 of record CM042017.1, read on the forward strand.
AAACCCTCTGGAAGATGGTGAGTTTTTAGAGATAGTGTATATACCTGCTGAAGACGGCATCACTTTGCCATCTTTCAAATCTTGCAAGTATCGCGGGCAGCTTCTCTTCCAATGGCCCTTTTCCTTGCAGTAGAAGCAGTCGGCTTCCTTGGGATTGGCATTGTTGGGAATACCAGAGGACTTGGGTCTCGGGCCACTGCTGGATGACCCAACATGGACCTTTTCCCTCCAATTCTGATTGGGAGGGCCCTTTCTCTTCTTCCCCTTTCCACCACCAATTGCCAAGACAGGTTGGCTAACCGAGGGTATACTTTTACCATTCATTCCGTCTTCCGCAGTACGAAGCATGCAATGCAGTTCAGCCAAGGTGGCTTGATTGTTGTTCAAATGATACGCCAGCATGAACTGGTCATAAGAACTCGGCAGAGAATTTAGCACTATGTCTACAGCTAAATCCTCATGGACTGGCATCTCAAGCTTCCTAAGCCTTTCCACATATCCCTGCATCCTTTGCACGCGGTTGCAGATGGACTCTCCATCCCTTGGCTTCCCATTGGTGAAGGCTTTGACCACCTCGTGCCTCTTGATGCGCTCCTGCTTGCGGAACTTTTCCGCGAGCTCTTTGTGCATTTCATAGGGCCAGTAGTCTTCATATATTCTCTGCAATTCTAGGATTATAGTAGCTATCATGATGCAAGCCACTTTGGTTGCATCATCAAAATGTTTTGTATATTGGGCAATTTCTTCGGGAGTAGCAGTATCAGGATCAATATCAACAAGCTCGGTTTCTAGAACATACTCTTTATGTTCAAACCTTAGAGCCATCTTCATGTTACGTATCCAGTAATTGTAGTTAGTGTCATCCAACGTCACTTTGGAGCATAATGACAAGATAGAGGTAACATTGGAGTTAGAGTGGGGGTGGATTGATCAGCAGAAGACATCTATAAAAGAAGGTAGTTTTAATTAGACACATACATAACCCTTAGTATTAACCCAATAATAATAATAAGGCTAGGACCCAACTATAACAATTCACAATATAGAAGAGGGATGCCGTAGTCTAATTTTAAATTTTATAAAGGTAGGCGAATGACGATTCAGCCAATTCTACCGTGAAAAGATAATCTTATTAAAATAGAATTCCTAGTTTCTTTTGAGATTTATTGAACTGTTCAATAGCATGTTTCAATCTCGGATGTGCCCCACTGTTTGTGACTGGGATACCGAGGATCACAAACCGGGTGTGAATAACCATGCAAATTAACTTGGTACTCTCGGGATCAGTTACCATCTCTAATTGATGTGCCGGTAAACCACACACGCTCCATCAATAATGATAACACCCGAGAAACCCATTGCAACTCTTTATGAACCCCAATTGGCGTGCTGGTAAACCACACACGCTCCACCAATGTTTCATAAAGTGCAATGTGCAATTTCATAGTTTAGCACCAATTCACATTTTTCCTAAAGTAACTAGATTTGGGTTTTATTAAGTTGTTCTAGTACTTTGAATAATATCATTATACTTTTAATGAGATTAGGCGGTCCTATCAAACCCGTTCGGCTAACGACCCTCCACTGATCAGGAGAGCGGTGGGTGAGAGTGGACACCCATTAGACCGCCATTTTATAGGCAGTCTCCTTATACCTACTTTATAGATCAGCTTCGTGAATGAGGCCTACTATTGATTTGACTAACCATTAAATCTTATACATATAATATTAACTTTTAATTATAATATATATAAGATGAATTTTAAACCTTTTAAAATTTTTCTGGTTTATCTTTTAATTTATAGGAATTTAAACTATTAAATTTAAAATTAAATTAAACCTTTAAATTATCTTTTAATTAAACAATTAATTAAATTTGGATATTTTAGACTTTTAAAATATTCCTAGATTTATCCTTTAATTTTTCGAAATTTAAGGCTATTAAATTTAAATTAAATTAAATCCTTAATTATCCTTTAATTAAACAATTAATTAAATTAATTAAATTTAGATAGGTATCACAAATTAATCAAATTAATTTAAACCTATCTTAAACCCCCTAAATTTCGATTTTACAAATAATGGGTTTAAGGTTTATCCATTAAAAAAAATAAAGTTACCAAAAATAGAATACCTTCTAAACCTATTGCCAAAATCGAAAAACAAGGAGGGGAGAGGCTAGGGTTTTCAAAACCCTAACCCTAAAACGATTTGCCCCCATTAGGGTTTAGAAGCTTTAAATCCTAATTTTTAGGATAACAGTTATATCAGTTTAACAAGAAAACAACCAAAAAGCTCTGATACCACTGAAGGGTTTTATGCAAATCAATGAACTAAATCCTAAGTTCACATGCAACCTAGGAGGATCTATGTTTTATTCTAATTAAACATATAACAAAATCCTAAAAGGCCCAGAAAAATAAACTAAAGAAAAAGAATTAGAAAAACTAACCTTTTAGTATTTATTAGAAGCAAAGCAACAGAAATCTCTTACCTCAAATGTAGTCACACCCAGGGAGCAGGAAGGTCACGAAATCCAGAGAGAAAATTAGAAGTGAATATGAGGTCCAAGGGTCCCTATTTATAGGCTACCAAATGACCCTTAGAGATAAACTTTGTTTGACTTTCAAACAGAGATAAACCCAATCTCTAAGCCATTTTCCGGATTATTCATACGCGCGTCGCAGCCAATGCAATGGTGCGCCGCGCGTATTAATTCAACTATTGAGTTTGAACAACTTTAGCCCTTGTCCTATTGATTAATTTAATTAATGCCACAAAAATTAATCTAATTAATTTTTGATTAATTATTAATCAAATAATATTATAGATTATCTCCATAATATATTAACAAACAATCTCTTGATTTATTAGTCATATAATAAATCAACCTTTATCTTTACTTGACTTTCTACCAAACCTCCAGCTATGAGGGCAACCCAAATGGACTATGCTACAATTAATCAGGTAAATGCTAATTATTACTTATTAGTCATGGGTTAGACACCTAATCCAACATATTCGTGTTTTCCTGCTGATCGGTTTCAATAGCAGACGAGTTTGCTTCTCCCACCGATCTCACTGAACCTTTACTTATGCATCTATATGTAGCCTCAGTCTCTCTCCCTCTTCTTATTTCAGATTCATGCACATACACTGTCGATGTGTGTGTGTGTGTGTGTTTCGCTCCAAGTCTCCATTCCTGATTTCTAATTTCTCCTTTCCCAATTTTCTTTTCTTTTTGATGAAGTTTACGTGTTTTGGGGAAAAGGGCGAGCCCACAGGAAACAAGAAAACGTGCAGCTGGTTTTTAATTGGCAATTGACAAAATTGGCCCTCACTTTTCAGCCTTTGTAATTTTTCTAACTTTTGTTCTTTGTTTTCCTGATTTTTCCTCGAGTCATAACTTCCTCGTAGGGTATCCAAACATTACAAGGTTTATACCCTTAAAAAGGTGAGAATGAGCTTTATAACTTCCTCTACTAACTTAAGTCTGAATCTTAATAGATTTTCTGCTATTGACCCTTGAACATGACCCCTTGGCCATTTTTGTCACTTTTTGACTATTTTGAACCCTTCATAACTCATTCGCTATAAGTCCAAATGCCATGAAATGTTTTCCTATACTCTTATTATCTCAAATATTACCAAAGTCTCCTTGAGGAATTTTTCTCATTTCCTGTTAGATTTTGAGATATTAATTTTTAAAGTTTGCATAATAGACATTTCACTTTTAGTCCCTAAATTCCCATTTTGCCCTTATGTCATTAATAAAAATTTTCAAATGAAGTGACACTTCATTATGACCTAATCAAAGGTCTTAAGACATAAGTTTCCATATTTTTACCTTCTTAGACCATCTTGCTCTGGCACAATATGCTGAGTTTATTTAAGTATCAACTATTTTATATTAATTACTTGCATAATTTCTTATCTTATATATGACAAAATTTTGATTGTCACATATCATGTGTTACCGAGATAACCTAGCTAACCGGTTAATTGGTCAATTTTGCCATATACAGGTATAGTTAAACAATAATATTTAACTTTTACAATATATATTGATGTATACTTAAAGAATGATGAATTTTTTTCAAAAATATATAATTATGTACCATCATAAATAAACGAACGAAAGATTAATCTAAACTCCAAAATAGATGCAGGGTATGTATATAGTTTATGACAGGAAAATGATCACAACTTATTATTATCAATAGATACATAAAAAATTAAACATTGCTTTTGTTATTAAAAGTTGGGAAATCTCCAATAAAGTCCCAATATTTTGGCTCAGTTTATGAAAAAGTCCTAAATTAATTTTTATTTACAAAAAAGGACAGAAAACCAGCTAATGTATTCAAATTAACACCTTTTAACATTTTCAGTAGGTTACCTTGCCACATAGAAAGTCTACATGTTTTATCTTCAATAAAGTCCCAATATTTTGGCCCTGTTTACGAAAAAATCCCAACATGTTTTATTTTCAATAAAGTCCTGATATTTTGGCTTATTTATGGAAATGTCCCAACATTTTAGCTCAGTTTTACTTGGAAAATATTATGTATTTTTACATGTATTTATGTTTTTAATAACGTATTTATATCTTTAAAAATGTATTTTTATGTATTTATAAAAAATACTTAAAAATAACGTATTTAATAACGTAAAAAAACTTAAAAAATACGTCTTTAATAACGTAAAAATAATTAAAAAATACGTCAAAAGTAAAAACGATGTATTAATACCTTTTATAAACGTATAAATACGTAAAAATTACATTTTATTCATGTATTTATTCCAAATAACGGATGTCGCTTTTGATAAGTTTGCTTACAGGGATTAGACAAACGGATATGGATTTCAGTAAGTTAGCTTATTTGGAAAATATTACGTATTTTTACATTTATTTACGTTTTTAATAACGTATTTATATGTTTAAAAATGTATTTTTACGTATTTATAAAAAATACTTAAAAATAACGTATTTATAACGTAAAAAACTTAAAAAACATGTCTTTAATAACATATTTATACGTCTTTAATAACGTAAAAATAATTAAAAATATGTAAAAAATACGTAAAAAGTAAAACGATGTATAAATACATTTTATAAACATATAAATACGTAAAAATTACTTTATATTCATGTATTTATTCCAAAACGATGTATAAATACCTTTTATAAACGAATTTTTCCAAGTTAACTGAGTCAAAATGTTCATATTTTTCCATGAATTGGGCCAAAAGATTAGGAATTTATCAAAGATAAAACATGTTGAGGTTTTTCCGTAAACTATGCCAAAATATTAGGACTTTATTGAAGATAAAAGATGTAGTTACCTGCTGAAAATGTTAAAAATGACTAATTTGAAAACATCAATTGTTTTTTTTTTTTAAATAAAAATTAATTTAAAAGTTTTTCATAAATTAGGCTAAAATATTGAAAATTTATTAAGATTTTTCTTATAAACTTTGTTGTTAAAAGTAGTTTGCAATCTTCAAAAAAGGTTGGGATGTGGGATTTGAACACGCATCCTTGACGTCTAAGAGGCAAAGCATATCCGGTAAGCTGAACACGACTGACCTTGTGATATTCACATATAAATATTATATAATAAACGTTGGATGGATACTTTGCTAAGTAAGGGTATATTACAGAAGGTTGGTTTTTCTGTAATAAACCCTATTTTTTAATTAAAAAGAAGTCTGGTCCGTCCCTCACTCAAGCGTTTGCTTCTCTCTCGCACCCTCCCCTCTCCTCCGTCGTCGTCTGCGTCTGCTGCCTCACTCGTCGTTTCCTTTCTTGCCGTCGTTGTCTGCCGCCCTCCGTACCCATCTCCACTCATCACTGGCCCTGCTCCTTCTCCCCTAACCGGCTTGCTGCTCCCGTCACAAGAAAATCAGCAGCAAAGGTATGTGGTTTACATTTGATTCACCGTCTTGAAGGGAAATTGGGAATTTTTCGTAATTCACCGATCCTTATTCATGGATTGGTTGCTCTTATGTGTCGTAGTAAATAGGAGCTAGAGAGGAATATACACTTGTTTAGAAGATTTGGCTGGTCCGATTTGGAAGTAGCTAGATTGATGAGAGCTCAACCTTAGTATTTCATGTCTTTGTTAGGGGGGCTAAGAGTAATCCTTGGTCCCCACTCCCCAATGCTTGAGCAGAAAGTCGTGACATGATTTTTTAGTGAAGATAATGAGCAGTAGGCTTCAAAACCCATTTGTTGGGGCAGCTTTCCAATTCTCCTTAAAGCCAAGAAACTTGAGCAGTTTGGGTTATGTCAGGAACAGAAAGTATCGTTATGAAATCAGTCCACATGCCAAGAAAAACGACTGGATATCTCACGGGATTAGGTTTTCACAATCTTGTGGAGAAAACGTAGAGATCTTATGGAAGAAGATAGGATTAAGGAGTGGGTTTGTGGTGAAATCCTTGAAAGAGCCTTTCACTAGGAACAAAGCTATAGTTAGGTCACTATCCACAGTTTATGAAGAAGGTTTATTTCTATTCCGGTGTTCTGTTTTCTGTGCTGTGATATCTGGTGTGTGCTTGTCGTTATGGTACGGGCAGCTTAAAGCCAAGACATTGATAGAATCAAAGCTTTTACCTTCAGTTTGCACAGCCTTAAGCGAGTATATCCAACGTGACCTCCATTTTGGAAAAGTTCGAAGTGTTTCTCCTTTAAGCATTACCTTAGAGTCATGCTCGATTGGACCTCATAAGGAAGAGTTCTCTTGTGGGGAGGTACCGACTCTTAAATTACGTTTTCACCCCTTTTCAAGTTTGAGAAGGGGAAAGGTTGTGATTGATGCGGTTGTGTCTAATCCCACATTGTTGGTTGCACAAAAGAGAGACTATTCGTGGTTAGGTATACCCTTTTCGGATGGTGTTGTTCTTGAGAAGCATTTGTCAACAGAAGAAGGTATTGATAACCGTACAAAAACCAGGCGAATTGCCAGAGAGCAAACAGCCGCCCGGATGAATACAGAAAGAGATGATGCAGCTCGAGAGGCTGCTCGGACGGGGTATATTGTTTCCAATAGAGGATCAAATTCAAATGTATCAGAAGAAGATGTTGATGTTGTAAAAAAGAATAATACTAGTGTAGGATTATCGACATCTGAGTTGGTGTTCTCTGTGGACGAGAAACTTCGTTGGCAGGATCATCATTGCATGGACGCGGGTGTAGAGTATGATATGAAACATGCTGATTTGGAGAAGTCATTTGGTGTAAATATACCTATTGCTGGGGTCAAATTCTGGTCAAGAATTATACCTGGATCTTTAAAGCGTAAGCTTAAGAGAAGGAAGGGTAACGGGAGAGATATGTTTGTTGCTGGTATAGCAGCCAAAAAAAGAATTTTGGACCACAGTGCATCAGCTGCTTGTGCATACTTCCTGGATCCTAGCCTAGTTGACAAAATGGATGACACTCCAGACACTGGAGTTGCCTATGATGATTTGAAAATCTCAGAATCTGAGAAGCCTCAAGACTATTTGGGGAGCAAATCATCTCTAAAAGGTAACCGCTCAAGCCCTGTTTTTTTTTTTATCCTTATAAACTTTCATAATTACAGATATATCCTTATAAAGTTTCAAATTACATGAATATCCTTATGAAACGTATAAACTCACATATATACCCAAATACTTATTTAATTAATAATTAATATTTTAAAAAAATATATCTTTAAATTGATTTTTTATTGTTGGAAAACTAATTAACTTGTAACATTACGATATTACACTTCTTTGAAATATCCCAAACATATCGATAAAAATATAGATGTAGCCGACACATCAACCGATTGAACAAAGTAGCTATCAATTGACTATGAATTTTGGTTGATAAAATAAATTACGAATGTGGAAAGATCGGTGTCGAATTTTGAATATACGACCCCAAACTTTGTTCAATCGGATGATATCTCGCTAACATCTAGATTTTTATCGATATGTTTGGGATATTTGAGAGAAGGATAATATCGTAATGTTACAAGTTAATTAGTTTTTTAATAATAAGAAATCAATTTAAAGATATATTTTTTAATTTTTAAAAGATTAATCATTAATTAATTAAGTATTTGGGTATATATGTGAGTTTATAGGTTTTATAAGGATATACATGTAATTTGAAATTTTATAAGGATATATGTGTAATTATGAAAGTTTATAAGGATATAAATGAAAGTTTATAAGGATGCATGTGCATGAAAACAGATTTTTTTTTTATATAAAAAATGATGATGAATTGTTATATAATGTAGATGAAAACAGGGGCATGGGAGATCTGTGGTCAAACTTGATTGTTGGTTCCATTGAAAAGATTAAGTCAGAGGTTGTCCCAAAAGTTGAAGGCATTGTTGTTGAACTTATTGAAGGGGCTAATGGTGAAAAAGCTGCAGTAACTGAGAAGATGCTTCCTGTTACTCTTGATTCTGTCCATTTTAAAGGCGGGACATTACTGTTACTTGCATACGGTGACAACGAACCAAGGTAGGACCTGTTTGTTATACAGGATAACAGACAAAAGACGTGAATGCCCTTACGTGTTTTTTCATATTTACAGAGAAATGGAGAATGCAAGTGGACATGTCAAGTTCCAAAAAGATTACAGTCGTATCCATGTGCAATTGAGTGGTAATTGTAAGATGTGGCAATCGGATGTAACATCTGAAGATGGTGGCTGGCTGTCTACAGATGTTTTTGTTGATACAATCGAGCAAAAATGGCATGCTAATCTCAAAGTCGCCAGTCTCTTTGTTCCGGTAAGGTATTGCTTCCTAAAAAAATATATTTGACATGGTTCCATGCTTTTTTTCTTTCGTTTATGAAATTAATCTAAATCGGTTTCTTTCTAAATCTTTCCCGCAGCTGTTTGAAAGGATTTTAGAAATTCCAATCGCATGGTATGAAGGTAGAGCTAGTGGTGAGGTGATTCTTTCAACACCGTATCTATTGTGTTTTCTTGTTATGTAAATCTACTTGATTATAATAGAAGTGAAAATTTCTTTGTATTCGGATGAATTTGCTATAACTGAGTAGATTTTCAAAGTACAACGAAAATAGGATGACATATTAAACAAATGAAAGGAAATACGTTGCTATTTTTGCATTTAGTCTTTCTAGAAATTCCAATTATATGGGGCTTGCTTGCAGGTTCACATATGCATGTCACAAGGAGAAAGCTTCCCGAATCTTCACGGGCAGCTCGATGTGACGGGGTTGGCTTTTCAAATATCCGATGCGCCATCTTCATTTTCTGTATGTCCCAACTTTTTTACAATTTATGACATCATCATTATTCTTTTTTGATAACCAATAAATGATCCCCCTTTTGTAGGATATATCTGCAAGCTTGTGTTTTCGGGCTCAACGTATATTTTTACACAATGCTAGTGGTTGGTTTGGCAAGGTTCCTCTAGAAGCTTCCGGAGACTTCGGGATTGAACCCGAGGAAGGAGAATTTCACCTTATGTGTCAGGTTCCTTCTGTGGAAGTAAACGCTTTGATGAAAAGTTTCAAAATGAAACCTTTATTGTTTCCGGTATGTACTTTGATCAATATATGCAAAAATATGGACTTTTAAAATTTTGCAAATAGGCACGGACCATTTTTATAATTTTTTTTTAATAAGGACAGTTTTGGTAATTTTTAGAAATAGGTCAAATTCTGCAAGATTGTTGTTAGACAGGGACCATTTTGTAATTTTATAAAACACAAGGACCATTTCTAAAAAGTTTTTATTAGGCAGCAGCTATTATTGTAACTTTTTAAAACACAGGGATCATTTTTGTAATTCATCTATTAAGCAAGGACTATATATGCAAATAACAGGGACTATTTTGTAATTTTATAAAATACAGGGACCATTTTTATAAAGTTTTTATTAGGCAGCTGCTATTATTGTAACTTTATAAAACATAGGGACCATTTTGTAATTTATCTATTTAGCAAGGACCTATTTGTAAATATGGCATGTAATTTTATAAAACACAGGGACCATTTTTATAAAGTTTTTATTAGGCATCAGCTATTATTGTAACTTTATAAAACATAAGGACCATTTTGTAATTTATCTATTTAGCAAGGACCTATATGTAAATATGGCACAAGTTCCTAAAATTCCTGATAAATAGTTATATTGGTTAATGTACATATAGTGTTTCTCACTGGCTCTTTATCTCTGTGGTGCCACTGCCAGCTGGCAGGATCTGTGACGGCTGTATTTAACTGTCAAGGACCTTTGGATGCTCCAATATTTGTGGGAAGTGGTTTGGTTTCAAGAAAGTTATCTAGTTCGGTTGGTGATGTTCCTACATCACCTGCTTATGAGGCAATCATGAAGAATAAAGAGGCTGGTGCAGTTGCAGCATTTGACAGGGTTCCATTCTCTTATGTATCAGCCAATTTTACTTTCAATACTGATAATTGTGTAAGTTGCTAATTGTTTTTCTAAATTAAAAAGCCTTGTTTAAGATGTGATAGGTTTAATACAACATAGAACATGGCAGGTTGCAGATTTATATGGAATTAGAGCAACTCTTGTTGATGGTGGCGAGATTCGTGGGGCTGGGAACGCATGGATTTGTCCAGAGGTATTTTCCAGAAATATTTAAATCGATAAATGGCCAATGAACTATTATCTTTTTAGTGATTAAATCGATAACATTTTGTCGATTTAGCCACTGAAGTGTAATATTTTTATTTGTTGTTAAAATAATAGTTATTACTTTTTAAGTGATGTTATCTTATTATTTAACAGTTCAGTGGCTAAATCAACAGAAAGGATAGTTTAGTGATTAAATCTATAAAATGGTGAAAGTACGCCATGCTTTTCTATATTTCAACCGGGAAAATTGGTATATTCAAGCAGACAAAAAAGTATAATGCCGTGATTGTTACAGAAAATAGTCAAGTAACTCGATAAAAATTTTCTGTTGTTTTACAGGGTGAGGAAGATGAGAGTGCAATGGATGTGAACTTTTCTGGGAATTTATGCTTTGACAAAATCATGGATCAATATGTTCCAGGTTATAATCATCTGATACCCTTCAAATTAGGGGATTTGAATGGAGAAACCAAACTCTCCGGCTCATTACTCAAACCGTAAGCGGGAATCAATCGCATTTTTTTTTTTAACTGAACAGAGCCAGTTTAGGTCATGTAAACAAACTTTATAATTTGCAGGAGATTTGATATTAAGTGGACTGCACCAAAAGCAGAAGGATCATTTGGAGATGCTCGAGGAGATATCATTATATCGCACGAAAGCATCACCATAAGCTCTTCATCTGTAGCTTTTGAATTGTTTACAAAAGTTCAAACCTCGTATCCGTATGAAAACTGGCAAAATATAACAGAATTCGATGCGAGGTCTGCTCACCCGCCTGTGATTATCGAAGGAGTCGAGTTGGATTTACGTATGCGCGGTTTTGAGTTTTTTAACTTGGTTTCCTCGTACGCATTTGATTCTCTAAGGCCGATTCATCTTAAAGCAACCGGAAGAATCAAGTTCCAAGGAAAAGTTGTTGATGAACAACCAATGAATGAGGTGTCAAAGATTCTTGCTGGTGATGTTTCAATCACGGGTCTTAAACTCAATCAGTTGATGCTAGCACCTCAGTTAGTTGGAGTGCTCAACATCTCACCTGCATCTATTAAGGTCTCTTTAACTTTTACTTCCTGCAAATTTTACGGCCTTGTTTCTTTCATTAAGTTATTTTTGGATATAAAGTATTTTAGAAAATAACCCCACACTTGAGAAATCGAAAGGAATGAATAAACAAGCCCAAATTTGTAAAAAAACTTATTTTCCTAGACTTTCTCTATTTTATGGGGATTTTTGATATGTGGACGACTTTCTTTTTGACTTGGGTTGAGCCAAAAACCTGGCTTAATGTATTAAGACACCAACCTTTTACGGTTTTACCCATTTTCTGTTTTTCTTTTTACGTTAATATTGATGAGTATTGTGAAAATGTAAGGGTCTGATTCTGACTGTTTATTCAGTCTATAAAAGATAAATAGAACTTATGTATGCAACATTCTATCCAGACAGACAACATTGCCTATTTAGCCACTTCATCCATTCTAGAGAAAGAAAGAAACAAACAGCCCCAAAAAAACCCTAAGGTTGATAAAACTTTGGCCTCTTTTAAGGAAATAATCATCATCCATGATGCAGTTGGATGCAACTGGTAGGCCAGATGAAAGTCTTGCAGTTGAAGTAATTGGACCGTTGCAATCTATTGCCGAGGACAATGCAATTGGGAACATGTTGTCATTTTCTCTTCAGAAGGGGCAGTTAAGGGCCAATGTTTGTTATCAGCCTTTTCAGTCGGCTAATCTAGAGGTACTGTGCACCACATATTTCATATTATTATCACCGATAACACTAGAAAACAGTACTGTCCTTGTCCTGTTATGTGAGAAAAACATTGCTGTATTGTTGTAACTTTAGCTTTCACCTAAATGTATAACTTGTTAACCATTTTTACAATAAGGTTCGACATTTACCACTTGACGAATTGGAACTGGCTTCACTCAGAGGAACGTTACAAAGGGTGAGCTCCTTTTTGTTTAATCTATTCAACCCACACACTTGTACGCATTTCTATGTACAATAAGATGCTGTTTCTTTTTTTACTTAATAGACTTGATCCTGGTAAGCTATGTATGAGTTTTCTTTTTGACTAAAACCAAAACTAAGGAACATGAGACTTTTCCCATTTACGCCTAAACTTTTACAAATTTGCCCACATTTATTTTTTCCTCTATATTTGCTAAACATCCTTTATCTAAACAACACTTGATAGCACTTAATGGGAAAAAAGAAACAGGGCCTAAGTTAGGTGTGTGTGAAAAACTGAAACCCAACTGAACCGTTTTGGTGTTTAGAAAAACCTAACTTTAGGTTCAGTTTGGTTTTGCTTATGTAAAAACTGAAAAAAAAAACTCTCAACAGTTTATCAAGTATATTAAAAATTAAAATAATTAACATGCTTTCATGGTTTCCACTGAAAGTTAAAACAATATACATGTATTATTTTTCAGTAAATTGCTTGTTTTTTGTTAACTTGAGCTGCATGGTTAATGAACAGATACAAAATTAAAAAGAAGAATCCGTAAAAGAACCAATAATGGTTTTTCCAAATCAAAAACTGATTTTTTGTTTTGGTTTTAGTAAAAACTCCCCGAGCCTAAGCTGCTTCTTTCTGAAGAATTACCTTTTCGTTTTTGGTTTTTTTTTTTAGTGGTGAGTTTCATTCCCTTCAAGTGGTGTGATTTTTTCTTACCTTTCAGGCAGAAGTGCAACTTAATTTCCAGAAAAGAAGGGGACATGGAATCTTATCTCTGCTACATCCAAAATTCAGCGGTGTGTTGGGGGAAGCTCTAGACTTGGCTGCTAGATGGAGTGGGGATGTTGTCAGTACTTAAACCATATCATCGATATTCTTTGTGTTTGTGTTTGTTTTGTTTTGAATTGATAGTCTAATATTATTAATGTGGAGTTTACAGATAACTGTTGAAAAGGCTGTTTTGGAACAAAGCAATAGCCAGTATGAGCTTCAAGGTGAATATGTGTTGCCCGGGTCCCGTATTGGAAAAGAAACAGGCAACTTACTAAGAAGAGCAATGGCGGGTCATCTCGCGAGTGTCATATCTTCTATGGGTAGATGGCGTATGAGGCTCGAGGTTCCTCGTGCTGAAATTGCTGAGATGCTTCCACTTGCCCGGCTCGTTTCCCGAAGTACCGATCCCGCTCTTCAGTTTAGATCAAAGGTACTCTACTTGTATTTTATATATAGATATATATTCTTCTAACTTGTATAAATTTTATTGTCAGGATCTTTTTATACAAAGTATACAGTCTGTGGGGGTTGATGCCGAATGTCTCCAGAAGCTTTTTGAGGTAACCAGAATGGACCTCATAACTAACTAACCTACTTTTGCTTGAACCTTTTAAATAAAGGGTTAATTACGAAAAAAGCACTATATTTTGCCAAAAGTTCGGTTTAACCACCAATTTTTAAAAGATTTGGAAAAAACCACCAATTTTTTGGTAAAACGTTTTATTGAAGCCATTATTACCGGTTCTTCCAGTCATAATGGTTAAACTAAAACTTTTTCTAAAAATTGGTGGTTTATTAGAACAAATGAAAAATTGATGGTTTAAGCAGAAAAAGTAATGCAATATAGTGTTTTTTCCGTAATTATATAAATTAAAGTGTAAACATTATCTAGGTCTAATTACGAAAAAAGCACTATATTTTGCAAAAAATTCAGTTTAACCAACAATTTTTAAGATTCGGAAAAAGCACCATTTTTGGTAAAAAGTTTCATCAAAGCCACTGTTACCGGCTTCTTCAGGTTATAGTGGTCAGGTTGAAATTTTTTCCAAAAATTGGTGGTTTTATTAGAACAAATGAAAAATTGATGGTTAAACTAGAAAAAGTGCAAAACTATAGTGCTCTTTTCGTAATTTCCCCTTAAATAAAACATGAAATGTAAATTTCTTGCGTTAGTATCATGCTTCAGATATGCTTTTGTTTGTTAGGAAATTCGTGGGCACTCTACCCCATCTGATGAAGTTATTCTGGAAGAACTAAACCTTCCAGGTCTCGCTGAGCTTAAAGGTCGTTGGCGTGGTTCTTTAGATGCAAGTGGCGGAGGCAATGGTGACACAATGGTATGCTATATTTAATTTACAATTTTACCCCTTGCTGCAATCAATATACACGTTTTGTTTTTTTTTTTTTTTCCTTCCATCCGACTAAACCTTGTTTAACTTATTTGTTTATATTTTCAGGCAGATTTTGATTTTCAAGGAGAGGAATGGGAATGGGGAAGTTACAAGACGCAACGTGTCCTGGCAGCGGGAGCATACAGCAACGATGACGGTTTGCGTTTGGAGAAAATGTTCATTCAAAGAGACAACGCGACAATCCATGCAGACGGAACTTTATTGGGCCCAAAAACCAATTTGCATTTTGCTGTCCTAAATTTCCCTGTTAGTCTCGTCCCGACTCTCGTACAGGTTCTAGAATCTTCTGCCAACGAAGCCGTCCATTCCCTACGCCAACTTTTATCACCCATAAAAGGAATCCTCCACATGGAAGGTGATCTACGAGGAAGTCTAGCCAAACCCGAATGCGATGTACAAGTACGTCTCCTCGATGGGGCAATCGGCGGGATTGATCTCGGACGCGCTGAAATTGTGGCCTCGTTGACATCCACCAGCCGGTTTTTATTCAACGCCAAGTTTGAACCAATTATACAAAACGGTCATGTGCATATTCAAGGAAGTGTCCCTTTGAATTTGGTGCAAAATGACGAAGAGAATCTTGAAAAGGATAAAAATGACGGGAGTTGGGGTCCGGGTCCCGGTCCCGGATGGGGTGCCAAAGGGAAAAACGGTGATAAGAAAGTGTCGTGGAATGAAGAGGGGTGGGATACTCAGTTGGCGGAGAGTCTTAAAGGTTTGAATTGGAACATGTTGGATGTTGGTGAAGTTAGGGTTGATGCTGATGTCAAAGATGGTGGCATGATGTTGCTAACCGCTTTATCTCCTTATGCTAATTGGCTCAATGGAAGTGCTGAGGTCACTCTTCAGGTTTTACTTTTATAAACTTTAATCTACTCTTTACTTTACCCATTTTTACAAATATAATCATCTCCATTCCTCACTTATTGCTTCTAATAATGTTAAATGCATATTTATGCAACATTATTTGATAAATAGGTGAGAGGTACAGTTGAACAACCAATGCTGGATGGATCTGCATCTTTTCACAGGGCAACAATATCTTCACCGATACTTCGGAAACCGCTTACAAACTTTGGGGGCATAATCGTCATGGATTCTAATAGGTTATGCATTAGATCTTTGGAAAGTAGAGTCAGCAGAAAAGGGAAGCTCTCAGTGAAAGGTAATTTACCCCTCAGGACAACCGAAGCATCACTTGCTGATAAAATCGACTTGAAATGTGAAGTCTTAGAAGTACGCGCAAAGAATATCTTAAGGTAGTTTACCTCTTCTCTTCTCCTTTGTGTTCATAACAAGTTCAGTCCTCAAGTGTAAAATGGTCATTTACTACTATCACTCAAACTATTCATTCAGTCAAAAAAGAAACTTTATGTCCATGCTGTACAGGTTGTTTATTTTTTACTAAATTTGGAAAGAATGGTTTAATGGGATAAGCCAAAAACCCTGGCTTTATGTTTAAGAGACTGACCTCTTACCTATTTACACATACATACATACAATACATACATACATACATTACATACACACACAGAGAGTGAATATGTGGCTGTTATTTACCTAAGCTTAGATATAGAACATTCTAAAAACATTGTAAGAAAAATCTAATTTCATTTGAGTCTATGGAATAAAAAGATCAATTATATAATTTTTTATATTGCAAAAATCCATCGAAGTTTGCAGATAAAGTAAAAACACAACATTGTAAGAAAAATCTAATTTCATTTTTGAGTCGAATTATGGAATAAAAAAGATCAATTATATAATTTTTTATATTGCAAAAATCCATCGAAGTTTGCAGATAAAGTAAAAACACAATATTTTAGAACATTCTAAAAACATTGTAAGAAAAATCTAATTTTTTGAGTCGAATTATGGAATAAAAAAGATCAATTATATAATTTTTTATATTGCAAAAGTACATCGAAGTTTGCAGATAAAGTAAAAACACAATATTTTTTAACAATATGATTCAAAACATTTAGTTATTGGATGGAAAAGCTCTATCCAAAGCATTTCTAAAACCTTAACTCAGTGATTTTTTATGGTATTTTTAACATCTATTCTATTTAGAAAAATGACAGCCCTTAGTAATGGGTTTTAACAAATTTCATCATGGCTTTCAATATTGTTCATAGACACAATGGAGAAAAACAAAACATATTCGATCACTTTAGGAAGGTATGTATGTATGTATGTGAGTTTAGGAAGAATAGTATGATAGGTCAGATATATATATATATATATATATGAATCAAAACTACGTAGTATCCATTTGTTATTTACCATGATTTGCATTGTTGAAATGGCAGTGGACAGGTGGACACACAGTTACAGATAACGGGGTCTATATTGCAGCCCAACATTTCCGGGAACATCAAACTGAGCCATGGAGAAGCTTATCTGCCTCATGAAAAAGGTGGTGGAGCTGCTATAAACCGAGAAGCATCTGAGAATGCAAATGCAAACATGCCAAGTGGCGGATACAATCAAGTTGTTGCTTCAAAATACGTTTCACGTTTCTTAAATCTGAAACCCGCAACTTCAACGCACCAACCTTCAGGTATGAGGCTGGCTCTTTATATTCTAGTGTTTTTCTAGCTTTCTTATTGATTCTCTTACAGGTAAAGAGGCTGAAGCCAAAAAGGGAACGGGTCAAGTATATTATAGTAAACCCAAATTAGATATCCGGTTGACCGACTTGAAACTGGTTCTTGGTCCCGAATTGAGGATAGTTTATCCTTTAATTCTGAATTTTGCTGTGAGTGGTGAGCTGGAATTGAACGGCATCGCTCACCCCAAGCTGTTAAAACCCAAAGGCGTCTTGATGTTTGAGAATGGTGACGTCAATCTTGTTGCAACACAGGTTAGTAGACTTGGTGTTGGCTTCTGTTGTCTTTTTAAATGCTTTTTCCACTGGTCCAGTAGCCTAAGAGGCTACGTCTGACTTGGTCCGAGTCAGACTGTTTGATAACCCCAAAATTTACATCTGACTCCGTCCTAAACCCTTAAATTTAGGATAAGTCTGACTGGGTTAGTTTCAGGATAAGTCCGACACTGACCCAGTCAGCTCTTACTCAATCAACAAATATCAAACAGTCCCTAAGAAAAGAAAATATGGATGGTATTTAGGTGAGGCTGAAGCGGGAGCATTTGAATATAGCAAAATTTGAGGCTGATAATGGATTAGATCCAATGCTGGACTTGGCTTTGGTTGGATCAGAGTGGCAGTTCAGGATTCAGAGCCGGGCAACAAAATGGCAGGACAATTTGGTTGTCACATCCACACGATCTGTGGAACAAGAAGTTCGCTCACCCTCTGAGGTTAAATTAAATACTTTTGTAGCATTTAAAGTTTTCTATACTATAATAATAATATATTATAAAATTTAAACCGTATATTGTAGGCCGCTAGAGTGTTTGAAAGTCAATTGGCAGAGTCCATCTTAGAAGGGGACGGTCAACTTGCATTAAAAAAGCTTGCAACCGCGACACTTGAGACACTAATGCCCAGAATAGAAGGGAAAGGTGAATTTGGACATGCAAGATGGAGGCTTGTTTATGCACCGCAAATCCCGAGCTTGCTTTCTGTTGATCCAACCGTGGATCCCCTAAAATCAATAGCCAGCAATATTTCGTTTGGTACAGAGGTCGAAGTCCAGTTGGGAAAACGCCTTCAGGTTAGTAAACATTTAACAAAATGTTGGGCTTAATTGAAAATAGAAAAACAATTAGGGCTTAATCGAATATATAGTCAAAATATAAGGACTTTCCTGAATACATCCCTTAAATTTCTCTTTGTGTTTGCAGGCATCTGTGGTGAGACAGATGAAGGATTCAGAGATGGCAATGCAATGGACATTGATTTACCAGCTTACAAGCAGGTTACGTGTCCTTCTACAGTCAGCCCCATCCAAGCGTATGCTTTTTGAGTACTCCACTACATCACAGGACTGAATCTCTAGGGATATTTGTAGTTGATTCTAGTTCCTCAAATTTGTAAAAAAGAAGTCTACTTTTTTCTTGCTTTCTTTCATTCTTTATGTCCCTCTCGAATACATGATAACGAGAGATCAAGTGTAAAATTGTGTAAATATGACAGATGTATGTAGTGCAGTTTACACCAAATAGCAACTGACGTTACCATTTTTACAAAAATAGTAAACCAACTTGCAATTCACTCGCTTAAAACATTATATATGTGTAATAGATATGTTTACATCATACCCGCTTAAACATATATCATGGTATGCAACTATTATGAAGCACATCACCTTGTGCAGTCCCCTTATTATTCAGTAGTACCAATGCAAGGTATACTAGATGAGCAATATAAAATCATGCCCCAAAAATGTCCATAGGTATAGCACCCTAAATATCATAGAATGGCAATACACTTTCAACAATATCAAGAGAATGTTGAAGACCAGAAATAACACTTAATAAGTTACGAAACGACTATATATCATCAAAGGTCTCACCCTCGTAAACAAAATATGGAAGGTAATTGCTAATACCCAAGAACTCATATGTACATCTCTGATGAGTAGTATATTGTGTCATTCGATCCATAACCATCTATTTAACTTTGCCTTCTTCAGGGTGAAGATTCTTTTATGATCTTTGGCTGTTCCAATGATGTTGTATCTTTCCTCGGTCATTTTCAGTTGGTGTGTGTGTATGTATGTATGTGTGTGCATGCGTGTATGTATGTACGTGAACGTATGTATGCACGTATGTTGTAATGTCCGTTTAATTATTCATTTATTTATTTTAATCATATTTTAGAAAAAAACAATAATTGAATTATTACAGTTAATAATAATAATAATAATAATAATAATGTTGAGACTTTCATGCTAGTAATAAAGTACTTTTTTTGGTGTAAGGATGCTGGTAAGAGAATCAATAATAATCATAATAATAAATAATTACTAATATGTGCAAAGATTTAAAATATACTTGGGGGATAAGTTGGTCATTAAGATAAAATTATATGAAAATTTTAAGTTGAGTGGGGTAGATAATGTTATCATGGCAAAGCGTAGGGATTCAGTTTGCAAAAACTTGGAACTTGTACATGTGGGCCCAGAATTTCAAGGCTGGGAATTCTTTCACTTCTTCTTTGCGTGAAACCTCGACTCATGAGGGTGTTTCTCGCTTTGTTCTTCCCGATTAACATACACAACCTACCCTAAACTTACGTATGCATACAACACGCACAAACCCTAACTACACAAACCAATTTCATGTTCACACATGTAACGCCTGGTTTTTCATACAAGGTATACCCAAACATTTTTAAACTGAAGCACACCACATATTTTTATACTTGTAATCAAACCACGATAACAAGATGTTATCACAATAAAATACAAACAAAAATCCTCACAGATCAACCAGACATTACAATATTCATTATACAAGGCTTACTAATAAAGGACTGGCCCCAAGTCGTCCATCTCTCAATCACATGTCTTCCCCTATCACTGCTACATATAAATGGAAAACACAAACACAACCAACATGTAAGCTTATAAAAACTTAGTAAAATAACCTCCCTGCTCGACATCATCATAATATGTGTTAGTATTCATATATAGATATGGTATTAACCACAATCTTACAACAACAATCCATATATCTTCCTCAGTACATGTAACGTCCCAATTTCTAAAGTAAATTTTATAACGGTTCAAATACGTAAAAACAAGTTGGAAAACAAAACCATCTAATTCAAATTTGACAATTAAAACATTTAAAACTGTGTTTATCAAAACGGTTACAATCGTTATCCAGCGGAAGACTTGAATACCAAAACCCCAGATGCGATACAGTCGTGCCATGCTTCAAGCTCAAGCCAACAAATACATGAAAAACATTAAGGGTGAAAAAGTAAGCACAAAGCTTAGTGAGTTCCCCTAAATACCACACGATTGATTCCTTTCATACACATAAGTCACATTCAACATCAAGGAACGACCTGTCATGCATCGTCCTCTAATCATTCAACATCCTTGGGTGCCCAAAACGACCTGTCATGCATTGTCCGTTTATCATGCAGCACCTTCGTATTGACCAGCACGACCGGTCATGCATCATGCTGGCCTGGGGACCTGACTCAGTCCTAATCGGCACTGGCCATATCACAAGCCGCAAGAACGAATCATACGACTACACATAATCACATACGGTCCTATCAAAAATCCTACCATCATTCTCCTTCTTCCTACCATACCGTACTACATATGCATGCAACTTCACACATAGTATAGTGAGAAGACTCACCTGATCCACAACCTCAAGCTACACGCTTCAGATATCCTCACGGCTCACACGCTAAGTAGCACTAACTCCTAGCTTAGCAGAAGTCGCAAATCAATAATCCGAAAGACCCAAAACCGATCCTATGGTCCAAATCTCTACTCCGTCCAAGTTGACCCAAAAGTCAACTGGTCCAAGTCAAAGGTCAAAGTCAACGCCAAATAGCGCTGCTATCTCCTCAAGATAGCGTTGCTATCAGCAAAACAGATCGGAGTCCTCGCGATACATAGCAGCGCTATCTCTATAGATAGCGTCACTGTCTAAGAAATCTCCCAAAACTTCATTAAGCACTTATTCCATTCAATTAAGAGGTCAAGTCCTTCCAAAACTTACCCAAAACGACTATCGACCCATAAAGTTGCCACATTTATGGTCATGCATGTCCAAAACTCAAAACCTAAGTCCTAAAAGCTTTAAATAGCCAAAACAACCATGCAACAACCAAAGAGAGCTTGACTCACTCTCTAATATGACTTTATTCGTCCAAAGGTGCTTCCAAAAGCATAAAGGTCTGAACTTTCCTAACAAGTTCCAAATACCAAGCCAAAAGGGACCAAAGATCCATTTTCCACCATTATAAACACTAGATCAACCTTATAAACACAAAAAGGAATAAGCTTTATACTCACAAAGGTCCAGAAAATGCGGATCTTGATGATTCAAACTTGGAGAACACCTTCTAGCACCACTATACACCTACTTTCTCTTCAAGAATCTTCCAAAAATGATCTAAAGAGCCAAAAGTTACCCAAGGATGCTAGGAATGGGTTGGAGACGTTTCTGGAGGCTGAGAGGGGAGAAATGATGGCTACCTAGGGTTTAGAGCCCTTAAAAACGACCAAAATACGAGATCTAGGGCTTTGTGTAAACAACGCCAAATAGCGGCGCTCTCTCTTAAGATAGCGTCGCTATCTCCACGATCGTGGGAACCCACGTTTCACAAGATAGCGTCGCTATCTCCAAAGATAGAGGCGCTATCTCCCATTTTCTCAAACTAAATTTCTTTAAAAGCACACCTGGATCATTCCGGGAACAGGGTCTTACAGTACACATTCTAGTCATCCATCTTGCTAATTATATTAGCAAAGACACGCATCCTCTTTTTATCTGAAATCTGTAATTTCATTAGCTTCACAAACATTAGCTAATTATTATCAAGTATCAATTCAATAGTAGGTACCACGACCGTTACTGCTCATAAGCTCAATCGTAATCATTTGCACGTACTCATTTAGCAATCAGCTGTGCTCAACTATAACAACCTTCACAACTGTATCAATATGGCTAAGAAACTTGTTAACTCAAGCACACTAGAAACTGCTCTACTTTTACTAATCAAATATATATACTCAACTCAATTATAGTATCTCTAGATAACAGAATCGCTCCACGAATGGGTCACAACCGCAACAAATAACATATATATATATATATATATATATATATATATATATATATATATATATATATATATATATATATATATATATATATATACATACAATAAAACATACCCCTACTCAAATACTAGAGACTACTCACTTGGGTTTAGGTCAGAATGTGTCACCCTGAGCTTCTCGTATCGGTCTCCTTCCTACATGGATTACCCGTGGTACAATATCACATATCAAATCTCAATCATCCTCAAACATGTCAATAAAAGTTTGACCAAAAGGTCAAGCCAAAAGAATGATACACACAATATGTCAACAACACGTATTGACGCTATCTCTAAGGATAGTCTCACTATCCACTTAGCATCGCGAACCCTTAGATAGTGTCGCTATCTATGCTGAACAGCTGGGGTTCAGGTCTGCACACTTTTAGCCACAAAACTCAAGGAATTACGTACCAAGGGCTAAGGAAAACATATTATAAGCATCTACTAACATCATATATCACAAAAACGACTAATTGCTTCAAATTTAACCTCTAGGGTTCCAGAAGAACTTTACATTAATGATCTTAACGAAATTACTTCTGACTGTCTGCATAAGAATCAACTACTTGTTTCAGCAAATAGTGATGCGTGTCAGGCAATGGAGGAAGTAACTTCGCTTAAGGGTATACTTGAAGGCATGCTTGGGGCATTAGAGAAAAGTCAATGCAGAATAAGAATTTTAGAAGAAAGTAGGGAACAATTACGAGAGAATAATGAAATTTTGTTGAAACAAATGAATATTTTTTTTGTGGAACTGCTGAAAGGCTTTATTCACATATTACATGTATTTATAATTCTTCTGATATTGCCTTAGACCATCACAAAGAGCTCTTGCCTTTCATTGAGTTTAAGTTGCAAGATGTGGATTCAACCTCTTATGAATGCGAATCTATTGTTTCTTCTGCTGAAATACCTAATCAAACTTATGCTTATGGGCTGATTCTTTTTTCAAAATTTTATAAGTTCTAATGATCTTTCAAAATTAATGGATGATTCTCTACCCACCATCCCTCAAGTAAATAAAAGTTATTCTGTGAATAGTTTGGATATCAAAATTGTTAATTCTTCAACAAACACTTCTTCTGATAATAATGACTCAATGAATGATGATGATTGTGATTCAGATTCCGATATTAAGGAAATTGACTGTATGGACCCGTCCCAACAGAAAACTTCCTCAATTTTCTCTTCAATTTCAAATGAAATTTCTGAAACCGAAAAGAGCAAAAATTCCTTAAATGATTTTCATAGCTGCTCTTCTGAGGTTAAAAGGAATCTTCACATGAAGAATCACAATCCATTCATGTTCTCGAATCTTCAGATGAGTTTGAGAAGTACTCAAATAACAAAACCAAAAAGCTTGTCGAACTTGCATGTACATATCCTAAGGTTGCTAATTTCAAAAACAATGTGTTCATAAAACAAGGAGTCAAACTTGATGAGAGTGATGAATTACTCTCATTAATGCAAAAAGACAATGAGACTGTTACTCTTGAGGGATTATTTTCAACTGATAAAGTGCTTCAAAATAATCTAAACGAAAATTTGGAAGTAAAAATAAACATCAGAAAACAAGAAATCTATCAACTGAAAAACTCTCTTAGAAGCAACACTCAATTTACCAATATCCGAAGAGAGTTTATGGAGACACCAAGTTTTGTCAAATATAAAAAGTTTTATGATAACAGAAGAAGAAGAAATTATCGTGATCTTCAAAATAAACAGAAGGAATTTAGAAATCAACAAAAGGCTTCAACAACTAAGAAAACTTCAGAAAATCAGCCAAAGTCTCTTTTTTACACAAATTTATTTTGGAAGACGAAGGAAAAGCGATATGTTGGTTTGATGAAAATGAAATTTTGCCACAACGTGAACCACTCAGTTTTGAAACGACATAATACCTAGCAAATAGAGTGGAGGTACGTAACCGCGAGTTGCATCACAACCTTCGAGCTAATTTATCGGAGCATGTGTACAGGAATGATATTGAAAGCGTCGACATTTCAGTTGATGAGTTGTTCACGTCGACTGGTGACGAATTAGAGGAGTATATTGAAGACGACGAAGATGAGCTTTCCAACGACTCCGACGGCAACTCGTTTGGCTCGGAGGATTGACGTTTGTAGTTCGTATGTTTGTTTTCAAAAGTCGTTTGTAGTTTGTCTATTTTATTTACAATTTTTAAACTTTATTGTTGTTTGTCGCTTTTTTTAAATCAAGAGTAAATTACAGATTTCGTCACTGTGGTTTACACGAATTTACACTCCAAGTCCACATTTTTTTCACGTTGAAGATCGCTGTGGTGGAAAAAAGGTAACAAATTTGGTCTGTCCATATGAAAAAACCAAACTATCCTTTTTAATTTATTTTTTATTTTTCTTTTAATCTATTCTTTATTTAATTAAAAAACTATAATACAACCCACCCCACCCCCACCCCCACCCCCTATCTCGTCTCTATAACAAACCCCTTCCCCAACATAATTAACTACAAGTCTCATCCATGGACTAGCATAATTGCAAGATTAAACACATAATTCCTCATCAATGGAGGAAAACCGATGTCCCCAAACAGTTGATTCTCAACATTAATTTTGTTTGGGAACAAACCCATGTTGTTCTCAAAGACAATTGAAGGTTTGATTTCTCAGAGCAATGACCCAATTTGATCTTTATCAAATGCATCGGTAGTTGAAGAAGGAGATTCATCAATTGCAAAAGCCTTAACCACAAAATTAAAGCTCCAATAATCCATCGGTGGCTGGAAGGATTTAGTGAGAACGAGGGGGATGGGGATCTTCGGAATTGAAAAAGAGTGCAAAACAGATCAGATTGTGCAATTTAACTATTTAAGCTCCATATAAGAGCTTTGTGGTTGATTTTCAGAGAGACGGGTGAGTGGTGTGTCGTTTGATGGCAGATTAATAGCCCTTTCATGATGTATTCTTGCTATATACAACCTCTGCCGAGAAAAAAACAAACAGGGACAAAGAGATACAAACATAAACGAATATAGTTGTCGATTCTAGCAATATTCGTATCCCAATTCAAGAATACGTGAATCAAAACTTGAAATCCCAAATTTGAAACCAAATTGGAGCTCGAATTCCCAAATTTAAATCAGAAATATGGATCTTTGCCCACCTGAATCGCAAACACACATACATTTAACACAAACAAGAAATTTGGGTTTGTTCCGGATCTGAACTCCATCGAGTTTAGGGTTCCAAGAGCATATGGGGTTGTTCTTGATCTGAATCTGCTACGGCGTCGACGGTAACCGACCTAACGACACACCCAAGCAGAGCTCAACCGCTTTGAATTGGATGTGTTATGTGTACGTATTGTTCCTCGTGCAGCTACAAGCCTCCTGGAGAGGGGAGGAAGGAAGTGACAGTAAGGCGGAAACATATATGTTCTTCACCCTCAAAAATCAATTGTACATTACAGTGATTAAAACACACATTTTTCACCTAAATTGGAACATCTCACCACTACTCGGACTTCAATATAGTTTTTAAAGTCAAAACACAACAAATTAAACTATCGGGTCAATAAGTTCGCCGTTCAATAACTCACGATAGGCTGCAACCGGCCAGCTAAATCCACGGAAGACTAGTCGTGAAGCAAGAGGAACATCGATGATGATCTCCTTGTGTGTAGGCTTCTTCTCTTTACGATTGCAGATTTGGTAACTTCTTCCGACCCACCCAATCCATACGGCGATGTACAGAAACAAAATCCCAGGAAGTAAGGCGGAAATTTCAATGGAATACGAGAGAGAGAGAGAGAGAGAGATGGGGAGAAAGAGGGAGAGAGAGAGAGAGAGAGGGGGAGGGTTGGTGATGATTTTTTTTAATATAATAAATAGTAGATTAAAAAAATAAAAAAGAAACGAGCAAATTGATCATTTAACTTGGACCAGTGACCAATTTTTGTTACCTTTTTACTACCAAAGTGACATTCAGCATGAAAAAGAAACATTTGGAGTGTAAATTCGTGTAACAGGAACCAAATCTGTAATTTACTCTTAAATTAATGAATTTGTATGTTTTTTTTTTAAAATTATTTGGTTAATTTAATTTAAATAAGTTATTTATTCAGTTTTGTTTATTTTAAGTATTTTTTAATTAAAAAAGTGAGTGGTGACAAGGGTTTATCATTTCGAAAATTTAAGGGGGTGAAAGTTTATTAATTTAGCACCTACATAACATGTAAAAAGTAAATGGTTATTTGGGAAATAACCACTCCACTCCTCTTGATCTAAGTAAATTATTAGCAATATAATTCTATCATGTAAATCTATGAATCTAAAGCTGAAAATAGATTTATTATAAATATGATCGTATATAAATATCTTTAGATTAAATTTTCTCTTAAAAAAATATACATTAAATATTTTTATTTAACGATCATTGCTATTGAATTTACAGAATAAAGAATATAGTTTTGTGACCATTTGGGGATAAATATTATACGAATTGTTATACTTTGAAAATCGATGTAGGACCAAACCTAGTATTGGGTAGTCAATTTTCATGGTCAATTGTCATGGAAAGATTCATATTAAGGTGATCCCCAAATAAATTTGCCAACACACAAATTAAACTTCCAAACCAAGTTAGATGACCATCCAACCCGAAAACCAAACCGTAACCGTGTAACCCAAACCCGCCAAACCAATTAAGATGCAGTTCGGATGGTTTTCCGGTTTAAATCCTATAATGTCACCCCTATTCATATTCAATTACCTCACATGCAATTTCTTTGTCAATAGATTCCAATTCCCTTGTATATTCAATCCATTTTAAAATTTTCATTTCTTCCAAAAACTATCATTCTACAAACCAAACACCCTATCATTCTAGCAATCATTTTGCATGAAAAACCTCAAACAACAAGAACAAAGAATACAATGTGCCAAAAACTCAAAATTCCATTGTGGCTATCATCTCCCTTGTTTCTTCTTCAAGACATAACACATAAACATATAGATTGTACAACATCCACCCAAAAAGCATCTACTTTCGTTTTCGTTGAGCGAAAACAGTATTAAAGACAGAAAGCTAAAAAAAAAAGTAAAACAGATAAAAGGAGTCACTTGAGTTCCACTACCCAACCCATCTTGTCTTCGGTGAGACCCATCTGTAGCTGGGTCAGTGCCGTGTAGAGTTGTTGTGACACAAGTCCTACACCACTGCTCCCGTACGACACACTGCAATCAACAATTAAATTCTATATATATATATATACATTTTACAAAATGGATCTACTGTTCATAACATCAAATCAAAGACTTTTGTTATTGACAATTTTAATCCCTTAGCTTTTTAAGTTTTGGTTATTTACAATTTCAGTCCCTTAACTTTTTAATTTATATAATTGTAAATTTAGTCCCTATAATTTCAAATATCAACCATTTTAGATTAATTACGGTTTTAGTCCCCATACTTTTTAATTTGTGTAATTACAATTTTGGTCCCTTTAGTTTTTTAATTTAATTTGCATAGTTACAATTTCAGTCCTTATAGTTTTTTAATTTGCATTAGTTACAGTTTTGGTCCCTATAATTTTTAATTTAGGATAGCTATAGTTTTGGTCCCAGTATTTTATAATTTGCTTTAATTATAGTTTTGCTCCCCGTAATTTTAAATTTCAATAACTACAGTTGTGGTCCCTGTAATTTTTAACATTGATTACAGTTTAGTCCATATAGTTTTTAAGTTAGTATAATTAGAGTTTTCGTCTATGTTATTATACATAGATGCATTTTCCGCAGCAATGCACGGGGTGCTACCCTAGTTTATTACAATTTGGTGGAAATGATTATGGTTTCAATTTTTTGGGTAAATTTTAACATAATAAATTTTAAGTTTTTGCAAGGGTTCACCTTTTGCCAAGATAAGTTATGCTGCCAACAGGGGATACGACCACTGCAGTTCCTGTACAAAAAACTTCATCTGCATCAAGCAATTCATCCACTGTCACCGGTTTTTCCTCAACCTGCATATCAAACATAATATTGAGATGGTTCCCTCATTCTAAATCTTATGTGATTTAGGCACAATGTTGTTTTATTTTATTCCACCATGGACTACTATATACTACAAACCAGGTTTTCTCTAGTAACAAAATACAATATTACGAACCTAATGATTTCATAACTCATCTTTTTATAGTGAGCATCAACCGGTTTATTTAGACATTGTATTTTTTTGTTATACATATGTGAATAGTTTTTAGGTTCATGTGGAAAAGTTAGGTTGCTTTTACTTATGATTATACTACCATCTAGCTTTGTTTAACATACTCACAAAGCTACTATCATATAAGTCCAAAACAAAACATAAAAACATAAAAAGAACAATTATACTTGTCATTAATAGAAATGAACATACATGAGATGTGGTCAACTTTGTTTTCAACCTCATTCAAAATGGCTAGTTTAATTAATATATTAAAATAATATTGATATCTACATAGATATTATAAATTGTAAAATGATTAAGATATGGATTATAATTTATAATATACTTGATATGCCTGTGTGACCATTTCTAAAAGGCGTATGTAATTGCATTTATAGAAGGTGACTGCAAAGTTGACAGCACAAATGAAAGTACTTACTTATTGAACTATTATTTTACATTATTACATATGTTTATTAATTATTTTATTAAAGTAATCTATATTTTTTTTTTTGCATATATTTATAGATTAAAAATGCTTAATATATGTTTAAAATTATAAATTACACATTAACAATTTAAGACGGATATTTTGATCATTCTAATTTTCAATATGTAAAGTCTAAACTATTTACCGGTTTATATTAGATTAGATATTTTTGTTACACTTCAATAAGTATTTTGTTAATTAAATAACAAATTATGGACAAGGTTATGGCAAAGCTAAAATTAAAGGATTTTGCTACAGCATTGATGGAGATGAAACCCGTATTTTTCCTATTCTTTTATGTGTAGCAAATTAAAAAAATAAAAATAAAAAAGGTAGTCAATGATAAAGTACCTGGAATCCTTGGCTACGAGCCACATCAATTATGCTCTTTCGTGTAATACCAGGTAGGATGGTTCCTTTGATGGCGGGAGTAGATATAATATTGCCCTGTAATTACAATAGCGGACAAAACTATGTCAATAGACACTAACATGTATTACCTCTATGTTTTACTTTTTTGAAATATCTTTTAACTTTAAGAACTATTAATGACTATTCGTGTACAAAACTAAAACTAGTTCATATAAAACTTACATGCCCTTATAGCTAGATATATAATTTAATTGAGGTATTTGACTAATACATAATAGAAAGTAGGTGAGGGAGATGATGATATACCTTTACAACAAATACATTACAAGAAGAAACTTCTTCCAAATACTTCTTGTGCACACTATCAAGATACAAAACATCAGAATAGCCTTTCGCTTTTGCAGCACTTTGAGCCTTAAGAACCTACTTAAAACATTAAAATTTAGTTAAGAACCGAAACCACACCAAAAACCCAAATATACCAAAAAACTGACCATTTCTTTTTTTAAACTATAATTCAATCATTTGGTCTAAAACCAAAAATAAAGAACCAAAACGAACCGTATCTTCTTATCACTTCAATTTTGTAACATATATCATATATGTATGAATTCCAAGTTTTCATTACACTCCAGTTAGATATAAATTCCTAGAATGTATTTTGCTATTATAATATTATATATTTCTAAATTTGACCAACATCTTCTTCATGGATTTAAATTTCAACAAGTATATGATTGTCACTATATATATATATATATATATATATATATATATATATATATATATATATATATATATATATATATATATATATATATAAAGATATTTGGTAAAAGTTGGTTTGTAATTATATGACATGAATAAATAGAGAAATGAAATAATAAAGCAAGAAAGTAGCGGGGAAGGTTAAGCTTACCGCAGCATAGTTTCCTATGGTCTTTACACCTCCCGTACCGCCAGGTGTCGCTCGATGCATTTCGGTCTCAACAATCAAGTTTATCGGTGACAAACCTTCCTGACAAATGGCATCACAATATCAATACACAATGCAAATTTGCTATCGATCTTTCAACAGAAGATTCTTGTATTTGATCCATAGTTATAAATTTAAGGGTTAATTACGAAAAAAAAGCACTATATTTTGTCAAAAGTGCGGTTTAACCACCAATTTATAAAAGATTTGGAAAAAACCACCAATTTTTTGTAAAAAGTTTCATTGAAGCCATTATTACCGGTTCTTCCGGTCATAATGGTTAGGCTAAAACTTTTTCTAAAAATTGGTGGTTTATTAGAACAAATGAAAAATTGATGGTTTAAGCAGAATAAGTAATAAAATATAGTGTTTTTTACGTAATTATATAAATTAAAGTGTAAACTAAACATTATCTAGGTCTAAATACGAAAAAAGCACTATATTTTGCAAAAAAAATTCGGTTTAACCACCAATTTTTAAGATTCGGAAAAAGCACTGTTTTTGGTAAAAAGTTTCATCGAAGCCACTGTTACCTGCTTCTTTAGGTCATAGTGGTCAGGTTGAAATTTTTCCAAAAAATTGGTGGTTTTATTAGAACAAACGAAAAATTGATGCTTAAACCAGAAAAAGTACAAAAATATAGTGCTTTTTTCGTAATTTGCCCTGGAAAGAATAAGAGAACATACCCTGAAATAGTTACCAACAGGAGAAACATAAATCAGAAAAGTATACTCAGGAGCTGGTGCAAGACCAAGTACACTTCCACTTCCCATAAGTAATGGCCTTATATATAGTGAACCTTTGCCAGGAGGTGGTATCTGACAAAAAAAATAAAAATAATAATAAATACATAAATTGTTATGACGAATAAAAATTACAATAAATAAAAGAGAGCTGCAAAGTACAAACCCATCTTTCATTTGCCAAGACGGTGGCCTTAACAGCTTCAACAAACTGGTTAACAGAAGGCGAAGGCATGCACATCCGCTCTGCCCCCATCATCATCCTTGTCCCGTTTTCTTCAGGGCGAAACAGTAAAATATTACCGTCTGCCTTCCGATATGCTTTCAGACCTTCAAATAACCCCTGTTAACATACATTACATTGTGTTTTTTTAATTAAAATATTTATAGTCTAGCAAACTAATAAGCCCAATAAACAAACCCACAAACATCACAATCATAAGTGGGCCTTCCTCATGCCACCAAGTCATCATAAATGAAGAGCTTTGCATCCAACAAAAATGTCCTTATATTTTGACCCTGGATTCGATTAAGCCCTAATTTTTTTTTTTTATTCAATTAAGCCCGACATTTTGTTAAATGTTTACAATTTTAGTTATATATAAAAGGAAATATTCATTAAAGTCCTTACACTTTGACCATTTTAACAATTTAGAGTTGAATTTTCAGTTTTTATTCGATTAAGTCCTTACATTTTTACCCTATACATCATCAGTTGTGAAAATATAAAAACAGCATAACCACCTACTATCCAAAATCGTAAACATTTTACAAAATGTTGGGCTTAATTGAATATAAAAAAATAATTAGGGCTTAATCGAATATAGGGTCAAAATATATGAACTTTCCTGAATATATCCCTATAATTATTTATGTCAGATAAGCATCCCACCTGTCCATAGTTAAGAACTCCGGCTGATGGGCTGATCTCAATGTTCCCAAAGGGCACTAATTCCCCTTCAGAGAAACTCTCACCTCGCGAGCATTTCATGGTGTACATATAATCCGTATGCACAAGTCCAAATCCAAGTGAATCCCAATCAAGATCAACACTTTCATTATGATTTCTGAATTCAACAAAGGTTAGCTCTACTCTTACTATATTTGTGTAACATTTTATAACTAATGTCCTTTATATGTTGAATCAAACTTTTGTAATTACGTATAAGAATAAAACAGCCTGAATTGATAAAAGAGTATGTTTGGAAGAATACCTGATGGTGGAGCCCAATCCAACTTCAGATGCATAAATACTACCGGAAGCACTTCTTAGACAAGGAAAGCGCAACTGATCTGAAAGCTGCGTCCGCCATAGTCATTCACGACAAAGAAAAATTAAACTTCATTAGGAATTATAAAGCAAAATCAAAAAGCGTGATGTTTTCACTATAAATTTGTTGAGTTCTGAACATTCTCAAAAATACAACAGCAATCAAGTGTGCATTTGATACATTACTGGGATTGACATTATAGAAGCTTGCAAAGAAGAGGAACAAACAAAAACTCACGAAATTACCTTTTTGAGAGGAAGAAACGAAAAGAGAGGAGCAGGGTTCCGACACGGGGATAGAAGAGCGCCATCGTTGGCGTTTCGGTGAAGAAGACGT
Organism: Cichorium intybus; assembly: GCA_023525715.1. Classification (NCBI taxonomy): domain Eukaryota; kingdom Viridiplantae; phylum Streptophyta; class Magnoliopsida; order Asterales; family Asteraceae; genus Cichorium; species Cichorium intybus. The sequence continues at coordinate 96,390,722 of CM042017.1, forward strand.
ACGGTGGTGGCGTTTGAGAAGCAGGCGGCGCTCTCCATCTCTCTCAGTGACTGCTGCGAGCCTGTGACTGTCAAGAGTAGTAGTCTGCCCTATCAACAAAATTCGTAACAAGAAAAACGAGAAAAATGATTCTTATATTTTTGGGTCAACAATCATTCGCTATCAAGCCGAAATATATTTAGAAGGTGTTTGCCACTCATTGGGAATGATATTGTTATTTTAAAATTTTAATAACTCAATAAGTATATTTGGTAATGTAAATACATTAATAAGTTATTTTAAAAACTTCTTTTTAACATAAACAAACAAGTCAAAATACATAAGTAATATCATCCTTACTTATTAAAATCTCCTGTTGTCATCTCTAATGGTAGTTTAATAAGAGTACAATGCGTATTAAATTGAATTTAAAATATGGGAGAGGTGATGATATGGATGAGAGAATTTAATGCTCATTGAACTCTATAAACAGAGTTTAATGGAATGATAGTGTGTGATTTTATTAAATTAAAAGTCAGTTTTTATTTGTTTCTTTTTCCTACTTGACAACTCACTAAACTCTCAAGAGTTTGATGCATTGCAGATGGTATAAACAAAAAGACAATTTTTTTAAAAAACCAAATCCAAACATTTTTCTTTTATCAATCTATAACTTATTTCCACCAAATAAGTTAATCCACACATTTTTTAAAAACTCATTTTTGTTACCATATAAGTCAATAAACACTTATTTAAACAAATGTTTATTGAGTTAAATAAGTAATCTCAAACACCCCCTTATGAGGTGTTTGAAATTGCTTATTTAAAATGTTTATTTACTTATTGCAGATTGTCACCACAAATAATGAGTTTTTAGTGTTTGTGTAGTATAAAATTAAAAGTGTTTATTAACTTAAATAAATATTTTTTGATAAGTTAGTAGGTTATAACTTATTTAAAAGGACTTGTTACTTATTTAAACCAAATTATCATATTAACATATTATCCTAATAAATAAGTAACTCAAAGCCACATGTCACCATCACATTCATTTGGCCGCCACATGTCATTTTCTCATGATTTTGAATTTCTTAAAAAAATAAAATATTTTGTTCATTACTACTCCTTATTCATCTGTTACGATTGGCCGTTACAATTCTATCACCCCTAATTACGCTTTTATTAATACGAAACTGTCAATTAAATGTTTAACCCCAAATTTCGTCTTACGATTTCAAAAATCAAACTGCAATTGTGAATATATGTTAAGTATTTTTGTATTTTCCCAATGGTAAATCGACATTCTTTAAGCACTAATTGCAAGAGATAGCAATGTACTTCAATTTATTTGTGTATTATAGCATTCTACTTTTATATATTTCTATTACATTTCTATATTCTCAATTTTGTGTGTTTTTGTTTATTTTTAAGATAGTATGGTATTAACTTTAAGTTAGTACAATGTTTGATGTTTAGATGTTCTTATTTAACATTATCTTTTAACCAACCCGTGTAACACACGGGTCTCAAATATATATATATATATATATATATATATATATATATATATATATATATATATATATATATATATATATATATATATATATATATATATATATATATACATACATACATATATATATATATATATATATATATATATATATATATATATATATAAGTTATTAAAATTTATTTATTCGATCCGGACAATTCGACCTTATGAATGGTATCAGAGCCATGATTTCAAAAGTCCTTGATGTATTCAACACTTATAAAAATAAAATGAATATATTTAAAGTATTCAATAGAAATGATAAGAATTCTGTTAAAAATCAATTAATAGAGGAATATGAAATTCCAAAAAATCTAGATCTACTTAATAAATGGACAATTCCAAAAATACACCCTAAAGTAATATATGAATTAGGAACATTTGAAGAAATAGGATTTAATCATACAGTAAAAACAACTGAAGAAAACTTAACCTTAAATCAAGAAGAAATTATTATAAAGTTATTAACTACACAGGATATTAATAGATATCAAAATCAATATAATTACTTACATATAGGTTTAGTACAAATTGCATTTAAACCTTTAACTTTACAAGGTTTACCTGAAAGCTTTTTAGCTGTTCTAAGAGATGCACGTAATATGGATTGGAAAAAATCACTAATGGGTATTATACAATCTAGTCTGGCTCATGGCCCAGTATATTTTAATGTTTATCCTAATTTACAATTATCATTATCCGATGTTAATATATTAGATGCTTTAACTTTAAATGTTAAAACACATGGATATAATTATATACTAGGATCAGAATTAATATGTATATGTTATAGGATTTATTATAGACACTATTAACTATGAATCCTAGATGTAAAAGGATTAATAAATCAATCAATGAAACTACACTAATAGAAAGTAATTTCGATATGTCTAAAATTACAAAAAGAAAAGCCATAAAATGGGATGAAATAGAATTTCCAGAAAATTGGATAATAGAAGGAGCAGTTCCTCCACCACCAATAACCCAACATAATTTAATAGATATTATACAAACAATAGATGGAAATATAAAGATTGAATTTGAAAAACCAACAAGAGAAATTAGTAATACTTTATTAACAAAAAAATATCACTCAAACCGATCTAACTATTCTTATATTTCACTAATAGATTATAAAGTTGAGACGCCTTCTAGGGCCTCTACATCCGGAATAGACGAAAAAATTAAAAATTTAAATATAAAAAATAATATTGTTTTTCAAGATGATGATCCTACTCTTTCATAAATGGATTTCCCAACAACAAAGATTTCTGATATTTAATGGAAGAAACAATAGATTACAGTCCTGGATCCCATGCAAGAAAAGTAATAAGTAAATGATTTTATAGTCGTAAATGGGTAACATTTAGAAAATGGTTTTTTGAAGAATTTACTTCTGAAAAATTACAAATTCTACAAAATGAATTTTATGATTATTTATCTTCGATAAATAAAATCGGATTTTTTGCTCCATGACTTTTTAGAAAAATATGGCTATGAACAAAAAGGCACAATAAATGCTCTTGGAAGAACTTATCATATAAGTGATGACCAATACATAAAAAGTCTATTTCCACCACAACAACAATTTTTTATAGAAAAAGACGGTATCAAAATAAAATTTTCATCTTTTCAGAAACTTTTTACAAGTAATTCAGTTATGCTTTGATTCAACAGCTAAATTTTAATAATTTATGTTCGAATATAATGAATGAACAAATGATTTCTTTACATGAAAAAATAGATAAAGTAATAACACAGACACAAAATAATGATAAAAAAGAAGATAGTCAACTATCAAATAAAAATCTAATAATAGCAACCATACAACCACCTCCACAGATTAATAATTTTAAACTTAAAGATTATAAAGAATTAGAAGACATACTATCTAAGAAATTTGAAAAATTAAGTATAAATACAATTAATAAAAGTAATACAGAAAACAGTGAAAGTAAACAGGAAATAGAAGATAATATAGAAATCACTAAAATTGGATCATATGATTGTAAATTTGCTAGAAAACCAGTTCAAATGATGTATTATTATCCGTGGCCAAGTCCTCAGGATGTCCTACATGAAGAACAGGAATACGAATTTAGTAATAGCTATATTGGTAAAAACATTTATGAATGGAACATAGATGGATTCACTGAAAGACAAATTTATAATGCTGTCCATAGAATGCTAATGTATAGGACAATAGCTAAACAAGCTGGAAATGATGATAAAAAGTAGCTAAAATGATAGTTTCAGGGTTTTCTGGACAATTAAAAGGTTGGTGGGATAATTATTTAACCATCATACAACAACAATTAATATATAATAGTGTTACAAAATTAGAAGGAGATAATAAAGTCTCCAATGCGGTATATACTTTAACCTGTACAATTGTAGAACATTTTACTGGTAGATGGACTGATAATTCTGAACATATAAGAGTTTTATTAAACGGATTAAAATGTAGAACTTTAACATCATTTAGATGGTATAAAGATACTTTTCTTAATAGAGTAATAGAATTACCAGATTGCAATAGTCCTTATTGGAAAACTAAATTTATAGATGGACTACCTAATTTATTTGCAGAAAGAATAAGAAAACAATTAAGGGGAAATCACCCCAGTATTCTATATAAAGATCTTACTTATGGAAGACTGATAGGAACTTGTATCCAAGAAGGATTATCTTTATGCAGTGAAATTAAATTAAATCACCAAATTAAAAGTCAACGTCTTAATGAAAGAAGACAACTAGGAGAATTTTGTGAACAATTCGGAATGGATATAAATTTTAAAAATTATAATATAAAATATAAAACTAAAAAATATTCTGAAGAAAGAAAAAATAAAAGAATTTTAGAAAACAAAAAAGGAAGAAAATAATAATAATAATAATAATAAATCGTTTAAAAAACAAAAGTTTATTCAATGTTATAAATGTGGAAAAACTGGTCATTATGCTAATAAATGTAAAATGAAGGATAAAGAGAAAATAAAAAAGAAAATTAATAAATTTGATTTAGATGAAAATACAAAACAAAAATTTATTAGTCTAATAGAAGACAAAGATACTGATAACTCAGTAAACAATGAAGAAAATTATTATACAGAAGATACTACATCAAGTAGTGAAGATGAATGTAATTGTATTATTAAAATAAAGTTAGATTAAGATAATAATAATTTTGAGGATGAAATATATTTGATTGAATCACAATTTCAAAACAATTTACAAATAAATATGATTAGTAGTGATGTTTCAAAATTACTAAAAGAAGTATCTGATGATAAAGTTAGAAATCAAATAATAGATAATTTACAAAAACCTGATAAAGAAAAGCAAGTGGTAAATGAAGAACCATATTCTATGAAAAAATTTGATCAAATGCTAAAACAAAGAAGAAATATTAAAAATTTTCATTTAATAACAGTTGAAGATTTAAATAAAGAAATCACTAATTTAAAAATAGAAATTGAAAACTTAAAGAAGCATTCTATAATCCAAGATAATAGAATAACCAAACTTGAGAAAAGGCCCATTACAAAATCATATGCTGAAATTATAAATAGGAATGAAAATGATAATAATGAAAATTTATTTTTACAATCTATCGAAAAGGTAATTTTTAGAAAATGGTATGTAAAAATCAGCCTTTTAATAGGTTATAATTATAAAAAAGAATTTATAGCATTGGTTGATAGCGGTGCAGACATGAACTGTATCAAGGAAGGGTTAATTCCTACAAAATATTTTCAAAAAACTTCAAATAAATTTAGAGGAGTTTTAGGAGAAAATTTAGATATAACATATAAATTAACAAATGCAAAAATATGCACAAATGGTATATGTTTACCAGTTCATTTTACTATTGTAAAAAATATGAGTAATGATATGATTTTAGGAAACCCATTTTTGGAAATGATATTGCCTTTTTCTTACTGATAAAGAAAAAATTACAGGATTATATGAAGGACAAGTAATATGTTTTCCTTTTATTAGTACCCCTCAAACAATCTGGGTTGACGAGATAAAAAATCAGCTAATTGCAAAATTAAATCAAATTAATTATATAAAAGAAGAAATCAATATTCATATTATAGAAGACACTCTTAAAAATCCTAAATTACAGGATAAGATTAAATTATTACAAAATCAATTCTCAAATAGTATTTGTAATAATCATCCAAATGCCTTTTGGGACAGGAAAAAACATATTGTAAATCTACCCTATGAAGAAAATTTTAATGAAAAAGAAATACCAACAAAAGCAAGACAATGTCAGATGAATACAAATTATTTAGAAATCTATAAAACAGAAATAAAAACCTTATTAGATAAAAGGCTAATAAGACCTTCTAAATCACCCTGGTCATGTACGGCTTTCTATGTAAATAAAAATGCAGATTAAGAAATAGGAGTTCCTAGACTCGTAATTAATTATAAACAATTAAATAAAGTTTTAAAATGGATCAGGTATCTAATCCCTAATAAAAAAGATTTACTTGATAAATTACATGATGCTATCATATTTTCTAAATTCGATTTAAAATCAGGATATTGGCAAATACAGATCACATAGAGTGATAGGTATAAAACCGCTTTTAATGTTCCATTTGGGCAATATGAATGGAATGTCATGCCATTTGGATTAAAAAATGCACTTCTGAATTTCATAATATAATGAATGACATTTTTTACCCTTATAGTAATTTCATAATAGTTTATATAGATGATATCTTAGTATTTTCTAAAAATATTGAACAACATTTCCATCATCTTAATATATTTGAGAAAATAATTATAAAAATGGTCTAGTCATATCTCAACCAAAGATGTATTTATTTCAAACAAAAGTAAGATTTTTATGTCATAATATAGAAAAGGGAAATATTATTCCAATCAATAGAAGTATTGAATTTGCTTCTAAATTTCCTGATAGGATAACAGACAAAACACTATTACAAAGATTTTTAGGAAGTTTGAATTATATTTCTCAATTTAAAAAAAATCTAGTAGAAGATACTGCTATCTTGTATGAAATACTTAAAAAGAATCCACCTTAGTGGAGTGAAAAACACACTGAAGCGGTAAAAAGAATAAAAGAAAAGGTAAAAACTTTGCCATGTCTATCTTTAGCCAATCCAAATTAGGAAAAAATTGTTGCGACAAATGCCTCCGAAATAGGCTATGGAGCAATTTTAAAACAAACTAGCCCATAATCTAAAATGGAGTATTTAATAAGATTTTATTCTGGAAAATGGAATCCAGCACAAAAGAATTATTCAACTACTGCTAACGAAATATTGTCTTTAGTAAAATATATTTTAAAATTTCAAGATGATTTATACAATCAACATTTTATTGTTAAGACAGATTGTCAAGCAGCTAAGTTCATTCTTAATAAAGATTTTAAACATGATGTCTCTAAACAAATATTTGCAAGATGGCAAGCTAATTTAGCTTGTTTTGATTTTGAAGTTCAATACAAAAAGGAGTAGATAATAATCTTCCTGACTTTTTAACTTGAGAATATTTACAATGAGTACAGAAATAGATTCCAATTTTCAAATGAGTCTTGATGACATAGAGACCATGGATATTCAAATGAATTTTCAAATAGGTGAATCTAGTAATCCAAAGAATAGAGATGATTTTATAAACAAATGGATAATTTATGTTAATGGAGAAATACATTGTAACGCCCCAATTTCAAAAATTTGAAAATTCATTTATTACCAAGGTTCTAATAAAATATTAATTCCAAAAGTAAAAACTGTTCAACATATTATTTAAACCAACAGCGGAAACATTTGAAAATACTATTATAGATCATCAAAATAAATCTTTTTAATGCGATGCGCTGCCGTCACGCCTTGCCCTTCCCTTGTCATTAGAGCTACCTGAAATGTTATAAAATCAACGGGTAAGCTTAAAGCTTAGTGAGTCCACAAATTACCATACATGCCCACACATTAAACAACCCGTCCTCGAGAACGATCCGACCCTACCCGCCATACAACAGCTACGGGCATCCATCATACAACAGCCATGGACACGGGGCGGTTCTACCCATCATACAATAGCCATGGGTTCTCGGTTATGGCCCAGCCCATCATACAACAGCTATGGGACAAGGCAATCGTCCAACTCGTCATACGACAGCTACGAGGGGACACGCATCAGTACTGAGCCCAACAACAAATAATCACAGATATAGAATAAATCATATAACTATACAAACACACAAGATGCCTAACATGCAACATCACATAGTAAGGTGAGGATACTCACCTGATTCGGAAACGCATAGATATACTTTAATATCTCCACTAGCTCGTTCACCCACCTATATCCCACATACTCAACATGTCAAACGCTGACTAAGCTTCTACGAGCTTGCCTAAAGGTCAGACCCCCAAGTTAGGTAACCGACACTGGTCAAAACTAAGTTTTTGGGTCAAACAGCCGCTCGCCGCGGCGTGGCTTCTCACTCTCCGCGTCGCGGCTATCTCCACATAGTTATGGGGCTTAGCCGAACCCGCGTCGCTGACATATCCTGCCCGCGCCGCAGACTCGTAATAATCCAAGTCTTCTAAGCCCTAAATCAGTTCAGTCCTCGGCTAGGGTTTCACTCCAAACCCTTCCTGAGATCAGAAACTACCCTAAGATCACTTCCTTATGGACATGCAAGTCCATGCATGTCCTTGGTCCAAACCCTAAGTGTTACAATTCATCTAAGGCTACAAACCAATGGGTAACACCCTATGACGAGATGAAAATGAAATATCAGAAGGTAGATCCTCTTACCTTGCTTCTGGAGAACAGAGGAATGCACCCGATTGACTACAAGCCTTTCCCCACATTGTATTTCTTCCTTCAAACCTTCAAAACCTCAAAATCGAAGAACCTCTGCTGAAACCAGTCGACTCCACTCTAGAGAGCTTCCAAAAACACGAACCCTAGAGCTGGGGTCCTTTATATAGACGTGCACATCCGAATTAGGGTTTTCACATTAGAGGCGCATCGCGCCGCGGGTTCTTTAGAACCGCGCCGCGCGTACAAATCCTACGCGTTTCTAGATTCTTCCTAAAGCCGCACCGCGGATTAGTCCGGGCCACGACTCGGCGGAACGGGTCTTACAATTCTCCCCCACTTAACTGGATTTCGCCCCCGAAATCCGCGCCGGTGAACAATTCTGGATATTGCCTCCGCATTTCCTCCTCCGGTTCCCAAGTCCAATCGGACCCTTTTCGATGTTGCTACCGAACCTTAACTAATCCTATTGTTTTATTTCGTAAAGTCTTTATCTTCTTTTCAATGATGGCAATTGGTCGCTCCACATAATTTAGGCGTTCATCTAATTGAATATCCTCCAAAGGTACTATTGTAGATTCCTTAGTAATGCACTTCATGAGTTGCGAAACGTGGAACGTGTCGTGAATCTGACTAAGCTGCTCGGGAGCTCCAACCGGTAAGCTACCTTACCTACACGGACGATTATTCGGTAAGGTCCAATGTACCTAGAGCCAAGCTTCCCTCGCTTCCTAAAACGAATGACTCCCTTCCAAGGTGAAACCTTAAGAAGAACATAATCCCCAACTTGAAACTCGAGATCGGACCGCCGCCGATCTGCATAACTTTTCTGTCGACTCTGAGCCGTTAACAACCTCTCCCGAACCTTCTGAAGAGCCGTTAACAACCTCTCCCGAACCTTCTGAATTAACTCAGTTTTCTTGATTACCACCTCAGTACTACCCAATACCCGCTGGCCAACCTCGCCCCAGCAAATAGGAGTCCGACATTTCCTTCCATACAACATATCAAAAGGAGCCCTGCCTGTAACACCCCTTTTCTTCACCATATTTTAATACAAATACAGTTTACTTTACAATCATATTTTACAAATCATGACTATAACATAGCCACTTAAATTTTTTTATTTATTTTACAAATTAAACTCAAGGGGGTATTACAGACTCAATACAGATACCATAATTTAAACTTACAGTACATTAACCGGTCCCGACTGCAACCTCCGCTCCTTTCACCTAAGTACACAGCATTTCAAAAACATAGTATACGTGAGACATAAAGTCTCGTGAGTAATATGGGTTTAGACCCAAAACTTTTCTATTCAAAACCTAAAATATCAAAAGTACATTGCTAAAAACTGATTTATTTCATAAATCTCAAAATAACATTTTCTTCTTTACTTTCAAACTTTAAAAAAAGACTTTCTTTCTCATTTCTCGTGACCAACTGAAACTTATGAATTAAGTTAATTAATTCATTCAACTAGCTCCCCTCGCGGAACAGAACGGATCGCCCCATCTAGTGTATCGGCTTTCTTCACTTCTAACTCGTAGTTCCATGGCAAACCCCGGACATAGCGGTTAATTCGGGACCGCTCAGTAGGGTAGGATTCTCCCACAAAAGGCAACATATCGCAAAACTTCTTCGTATACTCATCCACTGTCAAGTCTCCCTTCTTTATTGTTAAGAAATCTTCATTCAATTTCTCCAAATCTCGCGTGGGACAGAATTTATCTTTAAGACACGTGACAAACTCTGCCCATGACCAACCATATACCACATCTTTTCCCAAACTTTCGTATTTGGTGTTCCACCACACCAAAGCGTCGTCCTTCAGTTGCCGAGAAGCAAAAGTGACTTGGTCTTTTTCTGCACATTTGCTCGCTTGTATCACTTGTTCAATCTCTCGGACCCATCGCATTGTCACTTTAGGCTCAAAACTGCCATGGTATTCGGGCGGTTTGCAAGCCATAAAGGACTTAAAAGAGCAGCCCTTTTCTTCCTTCTTGTCACCTCCACTAGTTGCTTCCTCAGTCGTCTTCTTGGAGACTTCTTGTGATGATTGGGCACTAGGTTCACCCATTCTGTTGTCGATTATGTTGTTCACATCTTGTCTCAACTCAGTTCGTAAGTTATTGATTAGCAACTGAATTGCTTCCATAGTGACAGGTTGTGGTGGTGGTGGGTTTGGCTCAGCCTCATCGTTTCTCAGAACATGTGGTTCACTTCCTCTTGAGGAAGTATGACTGCCCTCACCCCTGTCAGCTTGTCTTCTGCCTTCCATTACTATATAGATGAACAAATTATCGGTTTAATGCACAATTCTATATAGTATTTCGTAAGCGGTAGCATGTTATCTCCTTAACTAGACTGCACTTTATAACAGTCATACTCAATCTATGCCTTCTATATTACTAAGGCAACCTACTACTACTCTTGCTAGTTTAAGTCTAGGATGGTATTCCAACCTAATTCGCTTAAACTATGGCTCTGATACCAAAACTGTAACACCCCTTTTCTTCACCATATTTTAATACAAATACAGTTTAATTTACAATCATATTGTACAAATCATGACTATAACATAGCCACTTAAATTTTTTTATTTATTTTACAAATTAAACTCAAGGGGGTATTACAGACTCAATACAGATACCATAATTTAAACTTACAGTACATTAACCGGTCCCGACTGCAACCTCCGCTCCTTTCACCTAAGTACATAGCATTTCAAAAACATAGTATACGTGAGACATAAAGTCTCGTGAGTAATATGGGTTTAGACCCAAAACTTTTCTATTCAAAACCTGAAATATCAAAAGTACATTGCTAAAAACTGATTTATTTCATAAATCTCAAAATAACATTTTCTTCTTTACTTTCAAACTTTAAAAAAAGACTTTCTTTCTCATTTCTCGTGACCAACTGAAACTTATGAATTAAGTTAATTAATTCATTCAACTAGCTCCCCTCGCGGAACAGAATGGATCTGCCCACTCGGTTTTGCTCATTATGTCTCCCCTTCGTGACTTGGAACAAATTCAAGCACAAGGGTATGCTAAGCTAGACAACTACTTCGCGACGGGAGGTACCATCCCAGTAGTGTCTTCTGATCTCCCAATTATGTGGGTGATCCTAGTCCGGACAACTGGCTCATACTACTTTAATTCTTACTTCATTTCATCTCAAATTGGTCAAAATAGGACACAAATTGTAAACAATTCTTACTCAAACATTTTATAATTCTTTACTAAAAATACTTTCAAGACTTCTTTTAACATCTTAGTTCCTATAAGGAACTCCTTTCAAAAGACGTACAAACCATACTTTTGAAAACCCGTTCAAAATACTAAGCCCTTGTCTAGAGCTTCTTTCAAAACTATTTTCCAAACTATAGTATTTATAAACATTTGGAAATCATACTTTTCAGAAAATAATATTTTGCTATGTACTATAGAAATCATCATAAAACTCACCTTGACGTTGCTACAAGTCTCTATGCTTCTCGTATTCCTTTCCCATTTCCGTGCTCAATCACGTTTGAAGCACCACCTATACATGTATTATATATATAAATACTCAATAAATACATACTATAACTGACTCTACAGTGCTAAGGTCTCATACGTCTCAATTCTAGGTTATAACAAATGTATAACCATTAATAAACTCATTTTACGGTTTCTTCGAAATACGCGTATATTGCTACAGTACCCCCGAGGGGTCGTATTTCAGTTCCGACTCTTTTCCATGAAATCTTATCCCATATTAGACTTGTGTTTCAAATTTGGAGTTCATTGGACAAGTCTAGCCCAAATTCTAAAAATCATGGGGATGAATAGTGTTTTTAGCCTCTGCCGCTACAGTAACTTTTCTGCAAGGTCGAATTACGGATTTGACCATTCCCGACATGTTCTTATACCATGTTAGGGTTATGGCTAAAATTTCAGGTCAATCGGATAAGTCTAGCTATGGTTTCTAGCGTTTAAGTTATTTGAAAATTCTAACATTTTTGGTCCCTGTCTGGCCCCTGACTGAAGGCGCACTGCGCCTGGCTAGGGGCGCACTGCGCCTGGGCGCACCCCGCCCTGGTCCTGGGCGCACTGCGCCTGGCGCCTGGGCAGTAGCCTGTTCAGTCGCGATTTGTGCACTGTAGCACGCAGTTTTCACCCATTAAGCACTTATTTCAGTGCTTAATCGTATGGGGTTTGTTCTAGGACTAAAACACTTGACTAATAACACATTTTAAGCCATTAAAAACACTTCCATGACCCAATTGCAGAAATTAAAGTTCTTGGCTAAACTTGAAAATTCTCAAGAATAGCATTCTACTTTCATGTTTTTGAGTTAAGTTCTTAACTAATGGCTTATTAAAAGCATTAGCTACTTAACCCACATGATTTCTAACTGCAATTGCAGTTTCAATTCCATCCAAAGAACCATTTCAAGCATAAACCCAAAACCTAGGTTAAAGAAGATGAAATCTTACCTTGGAATCACTAATTCCAAAGTTGGAGTGTTTGATTCTTGGCAATTCCTTTGAACTTCTCTTCTTCCTTGCTCCTTCCCGCTGCCTCTCGTGCTCTCTGGAATTCTCTGGAGACTTTCTCACATAATGAAGAAATAACTCTATTTTAGAGTTATATAATTAACTTATAAAGTATTTACATTTTTGGTCCTTTGGTTTCTAATTTTTATACAAAGATGATCCTAAGACCATAACTTGCAACCAAAGTTCCATTAATTTCTAACTTTACAATTTCTTGACATTTTTGGTCATTTTCATGTCAAATGACCAATTTGCCCTTTTTGGCCATTTTTCACTATTCACGCATCAAATCTCCAAATTTCTCATAAACTTTTATTTCTCATATATTAATACATATTATTACACATAATAGTCGTACAATATGACAAAAGACGATTTTACCCTTTTTGACTTTTTCGCGGGTTCTTACAGTCACCCCTCCTTAAGCGGATTCCGTCCTCGGAATCTTTTCGTAATCCGTGAAATTCGGATATCTTCTCTTCATTTCTGCTAACGTTTCCCAAGTTAGGTTTGACCCTAAGGGATGCTTCCACTTGACGAGTACAAGGTCAATCTCCTTGTTCCTTAGCTTCTTAGTTTGCATCTCTAGAATTGCTTCAGGTTCTTCAATCATTTTGCTAGGAGTCTCCACTCTCAAATCCGTATACGGTAGTACTAACTCTTCTTTACCAAAATACTTTTTCAAGTAGCATACATGAAAGGTATCATGTATTCCACTGAGTTCGGGGGGTAACTCTATCTTAAATGCTTGTAACCCAACTCTCTTCAAGATTTTAAAAGGTCCAATGTACCTTGGACTCAGTTTTCCTCTCTTGCCAAACCTGACCACTCCTTTCCATGGCGACACTTTAATCATCACCAAATCTCCTTCTTGTAAGTCATACGGTCTCTTCTTTAGATTTGAGTAACTCCTCTGTCGATCTTGTGTGGCTTTCATGTTGGCTTGAATTACTCCAACCTTCTCATTAGTTACTCTAACAATCTCTGGCCCTGTAAGCTTAGTCTCACCCGCTTCTAACCAGCATAAAGGAGTTCTACACTTTCTACCATACAATGCCTCAAAGGGTGGCATTTTAATGCTAGAATGGTAGCTGTTGTTGTATGCAAACTCCACTAATGGCAGGTGTTCATCCCAACTACCTCCAAATTCCATTACGCATGACCATAGCATATCTTCTAATGTCTGGATCGTTCGTTCACTCTGACCATCCGTTTGTGGATGATACGCTGTACTTAGCTGAATTCTTGTCCCCATTTTCTCTTGTAAAGCATTCCAAAAGTTAGAGGTGAATCTGGGGTCTCTGTCTGACACGATAGACAATGGTGCACCATATCTTCTTAACACTTCATCTGTATACAACTGGGCTAACTGCTCCATTGGAGTAGTTTCTTTTATGGCTAGAAACAATGCACTCTTGGTCAACCGGTCCACTATGACCCATATACTATCATGACCTCTTCTTGTTCTCGGTAACCCGACAATCAAGTCCATGGTTACATCTTCCCACTTTCCGGCTGGAATGTGTAATGACTGAGCATCCCCATGCGGGACCTGATGTTCCGCCTTAACTTGTGCACAAACGACACACTTGGAGATGTACTTAGCTATTCTTTTCTTCATTCCAGGCCACCAATACTGTCTTTTCAGATCTTGATAAGTCTTGGTACTCCCTAGGTGTATGGAATACTTTGACTTGTGCGATTCTTCTAGAATTAGCTTTCTCAATCCTCCTGTCTTTGGTACCCATATGCGATTTCTGAAGGTCTTCAAGCCTTGACTATTGGTCTCAAACTGAATGTCTTTTCCTAGCTTTTCATCTTTCAAATCCCCACTTTCTTCAACTTTTTGCTGAGCTGCTTTAATCTGTTCTATAATGCTGGACACCAGTTCTATTCGCATTGATCTTGCCTTGATTCTTTTCTCAGGAACTTTTCTACTCAGTGCATCTGCTACTACATTCGCTTTACCCAGATGATACACGATTTCGCAATCATAATCACTGATCAGTTCTAGCCATCTGCTCTGTCTCATGTTCAACTCTTTTTGAGTGAACACATACTGCAAACTCTTGTGATCGGTGAACAGCTTGCACTTTGTACCATACAAGTAATGTCTCCAAATCTTCAAGGCAAATACGATCGCTGCAAGTTCTAAATCGTGAGTTGTGTACTTTTTCTCTGGGTCTTTCAACTGTCTGGAAGCGTATGCTATAACTTTCCCTCTTTGCATCAACACACAGCCAAGCCCCCGATGCGAGGCATCGCTGTACACTTCAAAGTCTTCCGTCCCATCTGGCAATGTAAGGACAGGCGCATTACATAGCTTCTCTTTCAATGTAGCGAAAGCTCTTTCTTGTTCTTCTTGCTAACTAAATTTTTCTTCCTTCCGAGTTAGTCGTGTAAGTGGCACTGCTATACGAGAGAAATCTTGAATAAATCTCCTGTAGTACCCGGCAAGACCGAGAAAACTTCTAACTTCTGTTGGCGTCTTAGGTGGCTCCCATTTCATCACTGCTTCAACTTTCGCTGGATCAACTTTTATACCTTGGATAGAAATAACATGTCCAAGGAACTGCACTTCACGCATCCAAAACTCACACTTGGAGAACTTTGCATATAGTTGTTCCCGCTTCAAAGTCTCAAGTACTAACCGCAGATGGCTCGCATGTTCTTCTTTATTCTTCGAGTAAATCAAAATGTCATCTATGAACACTATCACAAACCGGTCTAGAAATGGTTTACAGACCCGATTCATTAAGTCCATAAAGATCGCTGGTGCATTTGTCAGACCAAATGGCATTACTAGAAACTCGTAATGCCCGTATCGTGTACGGAACGCCGTCTTCTCTACATCACTTTCCTTTACCCTGACTTGATGATACCCAGATCTTAGATCAATTTTTGAGAAATAATCTGCCCCTTGCAACTGGTTAAATAAATCGTCTATTCTGGGCAACGGGTAACGGTTCTTTATGGTAATCTTGTTCAATTCTCTATAATCAATGCACATCCGCATTGATCCATCCTTCTTCTTCACAAACAGAACTGGAGCACCCCACGGAGAAGAACTAGGCCTGATAAAGCCTTTATCTAGTAACTCCTGCAACTAGGACATTAATTCCCTCATCTCTGTTGGTGCTAGCCGGTACGGTGCTCGTGCTATTGGGGAAGCTCCTGGAACAAGATCTATTCTGAATTCAACCTGCCTTTCTGGTGGCAAGCCTGGCAATTCATCTGGGAAAACTTCTGGAAACTCTTTTACCACTTCTATGTCTTTATATGTCTGTTTCACTTTGTCTTCAGTCATTACATAGGCCAGGAAAGATACGCATCCTTTCCTGATACTTCTTCGTGCTTTGGCTACACTGATAATACTTGGCACGTGCGTTCTTCTTTCCCCATATACGTACACCTTTGCTCCAAGGGTTTTAACAGACACCCTCTTCTGTCCACAAGCTATCTTCGCATCATTAGCACCGAGCCAATCCATTCCAATGATTACATCAAAAGACTTAATTCCAATAGGAAGGAGATTAAGTCGAAACTTCTTGCCGTTGATGTCGAGTTCACAGTCTCGATACATATGCTGAACTTCCACAAATTTCCCGTCCGCCACTTCTACCTCAAAGACTAGGTCTAACAATTCTAATGGGACTTTTAATCTAGCTCCAAACCCATGGGACACAAATGAATATGTAGACCCGGAATCAAACAAGACATATGCAGGTGTCGAGTTGATTAGTAGAATACCTGAGACCACATCGTGAGTCTCCTTCGCTTCCTCCCTGGTAATCTGAAAAGCTCTGGTCTTCACTTTCTGAGGTTCGGTCTTCTTCTGGGCTGTTGACACCATAGTTTCTCCTCCCTTGTTTGGGCAGTTGAAACTGTAGTGTCCCATCTGATGGCATGAGAAGCACTCCACTTCGCTGGCTTTCTTGGCTTTACAATCTTTCGCTTTGTGACCGAATCCGCCACAATTAAAGCAGGCATTTGATCCCGCTCGGCACTCACCACCGTGTTCTTTCCCACATTTCTCGCACTTCTTCACACTTCCCTGTCGGCTCTGACTTGAACTCATTTTCCCTTTCTTCTTTATGTTCCCACTGATACTACTGACTGCCTTTCTTTTGTCACCAAAACCAGGTCCCTCTTCCTTCCTTCTTTTTCCAACATCTTCCACCGCTCGGGCAGCATTGATCGCCCCATCTAGTGTATCGGCTTTCTTCACTTCTAACTCGTAGTTCCATGGCAAACCCCGGACATAGCGGTTAATTCGGGACCGCTCAGTAGGGTAGGATTCTCCCACAAAAGGCAACATATCGCAAAACTTCTTCGTATACTCATCCACTGTCAAGTCTCCCTTCTTTATTGTTAAGAAATCTTCATTCAATTTCTCCAAATCTCGCGTGGGACAGAATTTATCTTTAAGACACGTGACAAACTCTGCCCATGACCAACCATATACCACATCTTTTCCCAAACTTTCGTATTTGGTGTTCCACCACACCAAAGCGTCGTCCTTCAGTTGCCGAGAAGCAAAAGTGACTTGGTCTTTTTCTGCACATTTGCTCGCTTGTATCACTTGTTCAATCTCTCGGACCCATCGCATTGTCACTTTAGGCTCAAAACTGCCATGGTATTCGGGCGGTTTGCAAGCCATAAAGGACTTAAAAGAACAGCCCTTTTCTTCCTTCTTGTCACCTCCACTAGTTGCTTCCTCAGTCGTCTTCTTGGAGACTTCTTGTGATGATTGGGCACTAGGTTCACCCATTCTGTTGTCGATTATGTTGTTCACATCTTGTCTCAACTCAGTTCGTAAGTTATTGATTAGCAACTGAATTGCTTCCATAGTGACAGGTTGTGGTGGTGGTGGGTTTGGCTCAGCCTCATCGTTTCTCAGAACATGTGGTTCACTTCCTCTTGAGGAAGTATGACTGCCCTCACCCCTGTCAGCTTGTCTTCTGCCTTCCATTACTATATAGATGAACAAATTATCGGTTTAATGCACAATTCTATATAGTATTTCGTAAGCGGTAGCATGTTATCTCCTTAACTAGACTGCACTTTATAACAGTCATACTCAATCTATGCCTTCTATATTACTAAGGCAACCTACTACTACTCTTGCTAGTTTAAGTCTAGGATGGTATTCCAACCTAATTCGCTTAAACTATGGCTCTGATACCAAAACTGTAACACCCCTTTTCTTCACCATATTTTAATACAAATACAGTTTAATTTACAATCATATTGTACAAATCATGACTATAACATAGCCACTTAAATTTTTTTATTTATTTTACAAATTAAACTCAAGGGGGTATTACAGACTCAATACAGATACCATAATTTAAACTTACAGTACATTAACCGGTCCCGACTGCAACCTCCGCTCCTTTCACCTAAGTACATAGCATTTCAAAAACATAGTATACGTGAGACATAAAGTCTCGTGAGTAATATGGGTTTAGACCCAAAACTTTTCTATTCAAAACCTGAAATATCAAAAGTACATTGCTAAAAACTGATTTATTTCATAAATCTCAAAATAACATTTTCTTCTTTACTTTCAAACTTTAAAAAAAGACTTTCTTTCTCATTTCTCGTGACCAACTGAAACTTATGAATTAAGTTAATTAATTCATTCATTCAACTAGCTCCCCTCGCGGAACAGAACGGATCTGCCCACTCGGTTTTGCTCATTATGTCTCCCCTTCGTGACTTGGAACAAATTCAAGCACAAGGGTATGCTAAGCTAGACAACTACTTCACGACGGGAGGTACCATCCCAGTAGTGTCTTCTGATCTCCCAATTATGTGGGTGATCCTAGTCCGGACAACTGGCTCATACTACTTTAATTCTTACTTCATTTCATCTCAAATTGGTCAAAATGGGACACAAATTGTAAACAATTCTTACTCAAACATTTTATAATTCTTTACTAAAAATACTTTCAAGACTTCTTTTAACATCTTAGTTCCTATAAGGAACTCCTTTCAAAAGACGTACAAACCATACTTTTGAAAACCCGTTCAAAATACTAAGCCCTTGTCTAGAGCTTCTTTCAAAACTATTTTCCAAACTATAGTATTTATAAACATTTGGAAATCATACTTTTCAGAAAATAATATTTTGCTATGTACTATAGAAATCCTCATAAAACTCACATTGACGTTGCTACAAGTCTCTATGCTTCTCGTATTCCTTTCCCCTTTCCGTGCTCAATCACGTTTGAAGCACCACCTATACATGTATTATATATATAAATACTCAATAAATACATACTATAACTGACTCTACAGTGCTAAGGTCTCATACATCTCAATTCTAGGTTATAACAAATGTATAACCATTAATAAACTCATTTTACGGTTTCTTCGAAATACGCGTATAATGCTACAGTACCCCCGAGGGGTCGTATTTCAGTTCCGACTCTTTTCCATGAAATCTTATCCCATATTAGACTTGTGTTTCAAATTTGGAGTTCATTGGACAAGTCTAGCCCAAATACTAAAAATCATGGGCATGAATAATGTTTTTAGCCTCTGCCGCTACAGTAACTTTTCCGCAAGGTCGAATTACGGATTTGACCATTCCCGACATGTTCTTATACCATGTTAGGGTTATGGCTAAAATTTCAGGTCAATCGGATAAGTCTAGCTATGGTTTCTAGCGTTTAAGTTATTTGAAAATTCTAACATTTTTGGTCCCTGTCTGGCCCCTGACTGAAGGCGCACTGCGCCTGGGCGCACCCCGCCCTGGTCCTGGGCGCACTGCGCCTGGCGCCTGGGCAGTAGCCTGTTCAGTCGCGATTTGTGCACTGTAGCACGCAGTTTTCACCCATTAAGCACTTATTTCAGTGCTTAATCGTATGGGGTTTGTTCTAGGACTAAAACACTTGACTAATAACACATTTTAAGCCATTAAAAACACTTCCATGACCCAATTGCAGAAATTAAAGTTCTTGGCTAAACTTGAAAATTCTCAAGAATAGCATTCTACTTTCATGTTTTTGAGTTAAGTTCTTAACTAATGGCTTATTAAAAGCATTAGCTACTTAACCCACATGATTTCTAACTGCAATTGCAGTTTCAATTCCATCCAAAGAACCATTTCAAGCATAAACCCAAAACCTAGGTTAAAGAAGATGAAATCTTACCTTGGAATCACTAATTCCAAAGTTGGAGTGTTTGATTCTTGGCAATTCCTTTGAACTTCTCTTCTTCCTTGCTCCTTCCCGCTGCCTCTCGTGCTCTCTGGAATTCTCTGGAGACTTTCTCACATAATGAAGAAATAACTCTATTTTAGAGTTATATAATTAACTTATAAAGTATTTACATTTTTGGTCCTTTGGTTTCTAATTTTTATACAAAGATGATCCTAACACCATAACTTGCAACCAAAGTTCCATTAATTTCTAACTTTACAATTTCTTGACATTTTTGGTCATTTTCATGTCAAATGACCAATTTGCCCTTTTTGGCCATTTTTCACTATTCACGCGTCAAATCTCCAAATTTCTCATAAACTTTTATTTCTCATATATTAATACATATTATTACACATAATAGTCGTACAATATGACAAAAGACGATTTTACCCTTTTTGACTTTTTCGCGGGTTCTTACACTGCCAATGCTCGCGTGATAACTGTTATTATAGGAAAACTCAGCTAGAGGGAGATGGGAATCCCAACTTCCGCCAAAATTTGGTAACACATGCCTTAAGCATATCCTCTAGCGTTTGAATCGTCCTTTCACTCTGCCCATCCGTCTGAGGGTGATATGCCGTGCTGAAATGAAGGCGAGTGCCTAATTCCTCATGAAACTTCCTCCAAAACCTAGACGTAAATCGGACATCCCGATCGGATATCACCGAGACCGGTATACCATGCCGAGAGATAATCTCATCTACGTAGACCTTAGCCAATTCCTGTGCAGAGAAGGTCTCTTGAATGGGGAGGAAATGAGCACTTTTAGTCAACCTATCCACGATAACCCAAATAGTGTCCATATGTCGAGGGTTCTTGGCAACATCGTGATGAAAGCCATTGTGATATGCTCCCATTTCTATTCTGGGATCTCAAGAGGCTGCAATTTACCATGAGGCCGTTGGTGCTCGGCCTTGACCCTACGACAGGTCTTGCATCTTTCGACAAACCAAGCTACTTCCCTCTTCATGCCAGGCCACCAATAATATTCGCGCAGATCCCTATACATTTTAGTTGCTCCAGGGTGGATAGAGAACTTGGACTTATGTGCCTCCTCCAATAGGGTTTGACGAACCCCGCCCAGCTTCGGTACCCAAATCCTCTCATGACAAGTTAACAAATCTCTACTATCTTTGACTATAGCTGCCAACTGACCCACAATTCTCTCACCTTTCTGATTCTCTCTCTTGCTTGCTTCCACCTAAGCTTTCCTTATCAGCTCAAGCAGCGGTGTCACAATTGTTATTCTTAAACAAACGCCCCGAAGGGGTGCACCTGAAGCCTTACGACTTAACGCATCCGCTACCACATTGGCCTTTCCAGGGTGATAGTGTATCTCACAATCATAGTCTTTCAATACATCCAACCATCTCCTCGGCCTCATATTAAGATTTGTCTGATCCATCAGATACTTCAAACTCTTGTGGTCCGTGAAGTTGGTGCACTTCACTCTATACAAATAGTGTCTCCAAATCTTGAGAGCGAAGACCACCGCTCCCAATTCCAAATCATGAGTAGGGTAGTTAGCCTCATGGGGCTTCAACTGTCGTGAGGCGTAAGCAATCACCCTACCTCGTTGCATCAAAACTGCCCCCAATCCCGAGATAGATGCATCACAATAAACTACCATGTCCTCCATGCCTTCTGGCAAAGTCAAAACCGGAGCTTCACACAATTTCCGCCGCAAAGTCTCAAAAGCCTACTGCTGCTCCTCACCCCACCGAAAAGCAGCGTTTTTCTTAGTTAGCCGAGTCAAAGGTACCGTAACCTTTGAGAAGTCTTGAATGAAACGACGATAATAACCAGCCAGACCCAACAAACTTCTAATCTCCGAGGGAGTCTTCGAAACCTCCCACCGCATCACGGCCTCCACCTTAGCTGGGTCCACCATGATTCCTTGCTCGTTAACGTTGTGACCCAAAAACTGGACCTCCCAAAGCCAAACGTCACACTTGGATAACTTTGCATAAAGCTTCTCCTTCCTTAAGGTTTCTAATACTTCGTTTAAGTGTTGTTCATGTTGCTCCCTGCTCCGAGAGTAAACTAAGATGTCGTCAATGAAAACTATAACCGACCGATCCAACATCGGTCGACACACCCGGTTCATTAAATCAATAAAAGCTGCAGGGGCATTGGTCAGTCCAAACGGCATCACTACAAACTCGAAGTGGCCGTACCTCGTCCGAAAAGCCGTTTTAGGGATGTCTTCCTCCCGTACTCGCATTTGATGATATCCTGACCGCAAATCAATTTTTGAGAACCACGAAGCGCCCTGCAGTTGATCAAACAAGTCGTCGATGCGAGGCAATAGATATCGATTCTTCACCGTAAGCTTATTCAGCTCACGATAATCTATGCACATCCTATTGGAACCATCCTTCTTCTTAACAAACAAAATAGGCGCTCCCCACGGCGAGCAACTGGGTAGAATAAATCCCTTATCTAATAATTCCCGAAGTTGAATAAACAACTCCAGCATCTCCGGAGGCGCAAGACGATACGGTGCTTTAGCTATCGGAGCCGCACCAGGAGTTAAATCGATCTTAAATTCCACCTGTCTCTCTGGCGGTACGCCAGGCAGGTCCTCGGGAAAAACATCAGGAAAATCCTGAACCACTGGTATATCACCTGCTTTCTGCTGTGGCTTTTTTTCTCGTGCGTCTATAACATAAGCCACAAATCCCGAACCTCCATATTGAAAATGTCTACGTGC
Organism: Cichorium intybus; assembly: GCA_023525715.1. Classification (NCBI taxonomy): domain Eukaryota; kingdom Viridiplantae; phylum Streptophyta; class Magnoliopsida; order Asterales; family Asteraceae; genus Cichorium; species Cichorium intybus. The sequence continues at coordinate 96,413,548 of CM042017.1, forward strand.
CCTAGCAGCTGAACAGAAAACTGCACCTCGATTCTTTCTCTCGCCCAGCACAACCAGCTCTCCCCCACTTGGGGTTTGAATCCACACTCGCTTGTTCTTACAATCAATCCATGATTCATGCTGACCCAACCAATCCATACCAATGATGACTCGGGAGTCACTCAACGGTATAGGGATGAGATCGATCGGAAACTTTATTCCTTGAATCACTACTTCACTTCCCCGATACACACTAATCGCTTGCATGGTTTTATCATCCAGAATTTCTACTTCTAACAGCCGATGAAGAGTTCCTAAAACAATACCGAAACCCTTTCCCAGAACGGCAGACACAAAAGAATGACTAGCACCCGAATCAAACAGTACAAAGGTAGGCGTAGAGTTGACTAAGAAAGTTCCTAATCAAAGCATAATAGACACATTAGTTACACACACCACAAACACGAGGCAAGTAAAGAAAGAGTACCCGTGACGACGTCGGGCGCATCCTGTGCCTCCTCGGCGGTCATGAGGAATGCTCGACCCTTGGTCTTAGGGGCTTCCCCTTTCCCCTGCCTACCATCGGTAATCCGGAGTGTAGCGGGTGCTGGATTCTGAACCACTCCCTGAGTCAGACGGGGACATTGGGCCTTGAAGTGGCCTACCTGATTACAATTAAAACAAATCTTGACCTCTTGTCGACAATCTTTCGCATAGTGACCCTCCTTCCCACACTTATGGCATATTAACACCCTGCAACGCCCCTCATGATTCCTTCCACATTTACCACACTTACCATGGCTCCTTTGCCATTGCTTTCCCTAATCTGTCCCTCGAAATTTCTTCGACAGCTGCTGAGTCTGAGTAAGCGCCGGACGCTTCTGCTTTTGTTGGGTTTCTAGTTCCAACTCTCGGGCCCGAGCGGCCGCGATCATATCGGTAAGGGTTTGGTGCCTAGCAGCAGACACAAATTCCCGAATGTCTATGCGAAGCATCGCCAACTATCGTGTCATCCTCATTCGCTCGGTTGCCACAAACTCTGGACAGAAGAGTGCTCGCTCATTAAACTTTTTGGTGATCTCCGTCACCGTCTCAGTGGTCTGGGTCAGATTCATGTATTCCTGCACCTAGCGTTCCATTTCCACCTGTGGAACATACTCCAGTTTGAACTGTTCCTTAAACTGCGGCCACGTAATGGCATCCAACTGAGCAGGAGTGAGATCTTTCGTTCGTATTTCCCACTAATCTTTTGCACGCTCTCTTAGAAGATTCACTGCAAATGTTACCTTGGAGTTATCAGGACACGAACAGGTGCAGAAGGCACCTTCTACCGCGGAAATCCTCCACATACTGACAATCGGATCCCTGCCCCCGTCGAACATCGGAGGCGAACAAGCCGAAAAGTCCTTATAACTTGCATCCCTGGCCCGTGATGTGCCCTGAGTAGCCAGTCGCTCCTCGAGCATTGCCCATAGCTCAGCCTTAATAGTACCAAAGAACTGAGGTATCGCAGCCAACACTTCTCGCGAGACCTCCTCCGCTATCAGGTTGCGGAGATTTTCATCGGTCGGTCCTCCCCCACTCGAGGCACCCGCATCTGGTCCACTGTTACTTCGAGTGACTGCCATTCTGAAATGCACAACAGTTTCTAATATCAATACTCGGGTCACTCCTATCTACCCAACTACTTGACTTTCTAGGACTTTGGTTGACTACCCTTGACTCAAGCATGAATCCTGTGCTTTCGGTAGTACTGGCCTGGTACTACCTTCCACACCTATTCGCCCTTGTTCCAAGTTCATCAACCATCCTCCTAAATTGTCGCACATACGCTAAAACCACTTCCTATGAATCATGTGATCATGCACCGTGGTGCCTAATCATTGACTTATTTCTCCCTCCCACACGTGCCTAAAAGAACTACTGCTAATGTAGTCGAGTCGCTTCACGGACGCATAGCCGTACACAATCGGGAATAAGATAGATGTTTGAATAACTGATCCTACCCTAGAGTCACAACCAAACAAGGAACAGCCAGTAAGGCCAGACCAAAAATTCTCAGGCTATCTTACCCTAATTGCATATAACCTATCAGCATTCACTAAGCAACCTAACGACAGTAGCATAACATTCCAAAGCAGCACATATGGCACAACACAGTCTACATAGTATATTATCCAGGCAATTTTACATCCTAGCACAACACATTTTATCACATAACACAAACTTGGCATGGGTAATTGGGAATCACAAAACTTACTTGAGCTCGGCTGACGGTTCGTATCGCATCTTCTTTTACTTTAATTAACTTTCCAAAAACAGTTTCTTGACAAAAATCGTTCAGTCCTAAGTTTGAGTTTGGATTCCCAATACAGTTCATCCAAATCCCTCAAACCAAGGCTCTGATACCAATTTGTAACGCCCCAATTTCAAAAATTTGAAAATTCACTTATTACCAAGGTTCTAATAAAATATTAATTCCAAAAGTAAAAACTGTTCAACATATTATTTAAACCAATAGCAGAAACATTTGAAAATACTATTATAGATCATCAAAATAAATCTCTTGAATGCGATGCGCTGCCGTCACGCCTTGCCTTTCCCTTTGTCATTAGAGCTACCTGAAATGTTATAAAATCAACGGGTAAGCTTAAAGCTTAGTGAGTCCACAAATTACCATACATGCCCACACATTAAACAACCCGTCCTCGAGAACGATCCGACCCTACCCGCCATACAACAGCTACGGGCGTCCATCATACAACAGCGATGGATACAGGGCGATTCTACCCATCATACAACAGCCATGGGTTCTCGGTTATGGCCCAGCCCATCATACAACAGCTATGGGACAAGGAAATAGTCCAACTCGTCATACGACAGCTACGAGGGGACACGCATCAGTACTGAGCCCAACAAAAAATAATCACAAAATAGAATAAATCATATAACTATACAAACACACAAGATGCCTAACATGCAACATCACATAGTAAGGTGAGGATACTCACCTGATTCGAAAACGCATATATATACTTTAATATCTCCACTAGCTCGTTCACCCACCTATATCCCACATACTCAACATGTCAAACGCTGACTAAGCTTCTACGAGCTTGCCTAAAGGTCAGACCCCCAAGTTAGGTAACCGACACTGGTCAAAACTAAGTTTTTGGGTCAAACAGCCGCTCGCCGCGGCGTGGCTTCTCACTCTCCGCGTCGCGGCTATCTCCACATAGTTACGGGGCTTAGCCGAACCCGCGTCGCTGACATATCCTGCCCGCGCCGCGGACTCGTAATAATCCAAGTCTTCTAAGCCCTAAATCAGTTCAGTCCTCGGCTAGGGTTTCACTCCAAACCCTTCCTGAGATCAGAAACTACCCTAAGATGACTTCCTTATGGACATGCAAGTCCATGCATGTCCTTGGTCCAAACCCTAAGTGTTACAATTCATCTAAGGCTACAAACCAATGGGTAACACCCTATGACGAGATGAAAATGAAATATCAGAAGGTAGATCCTCTTACCTTGCTTCTGGAGAACAGAGGAATGCACCCGATCGACTACAAGCCTTTCCCCACGTTGTATTTCTTCCTTCAAACCTTAAAAACCTCAAAATCGAAGAACCTCTGCTGAAACCAGTCGACTCCACTCCAGAGAGCTTCTAAAAACACGAACCCTAGAGCTGGGGTCCTTTATATAGACGTGCACATCCGAATTAGGGTTTTCACATTAGAGGCGCACCGCGCGGTGGGTTCTTTAGAACCGCGCTGCGCGTACAAATCCTACACGTTTCTAGGTTCTTCCTAAAGCCGCGCCGCGGATTAGTCCGGGCCGCGACTCGGCGGAACGCGTCTTACATACATTATTTAGACGATAGAGAATATTTAAACCATTTATTAAAAGAAAGAGAAAATGCTATCAAAAATGGTAAATACCAATTAATGAGATTCATTATGTGGGATTTACAGGAAATTGAAGAATATTCTCCAACATTTTATTGAATGTTTTCTATGATTATAAATTCAGAAATAAAATCTTTAGAAAGACTCTTAAATTGTATAGGGTTTACAGGAAATTAAATTGTATAACAATTTTATGCAGGAACAATGACTGATTCCAAATTACAGGTAAAAGACAATGCATATGTTTATGTGTTAAAACACGTAGAGCGAGAATTCAAGAGAAGGAAGCAATAAAGGCTGTAATCACAAAAAGAGAAATTGAAGATTATAAGAAATCTATAAAATACTTTAGAGAATTCATTTCACAAACTACTTGTTAAGCCTTATTGTAATAACTTTCAATAATAAACATCTATATTGTCATAATCCTACAGGAATGATTCCTCGTGACAGAGGAAGAGGAAGAGGCCAATACCCTCATAGGGGACAAGGCCGAGGAAATTTTCCTCCATTACCTTGTCATAGCAAAAGTGGCAGTAATACTGCATCTTCATCATCTTTCTCAATTAAACAGGATTATCCATTATATGGAGAATTTATGGAGTTCATAAAATCAAAGAAAGGTGAAACCAGTAATACTGGTAGTTCATATGCCAGTACTATAATAACAGAAGAACCTGATGATTCAAAGGATTATTATAGAACTCCACATCAAGAATTAATATCAATTCTTGAAGAAAAGAACATAATGAGGTATTTTGATGACAATAATGATGATTGGTTACTCATGTCTAGATACTTAGACACTGTTTCATATTCAGCTGGATCTTATAAACAACGATCATATTATGAAAATATTCTAAAGGCCACAGAATCTTGTGAAATATCACACTTCTATCCGGCTAATTCAAACCAAGTTTATAACTTCAGCAAAATTATAATCAAAAAGATTATATCAGCAGAAGATGGGGGAATAAGTACCCTAAAGGAAAATGAGTTTATACACCCTGAACAAAGGATCCCTGTAAAATTTAATTACTGGGATTATGTTGAAGCTTTTATAAAGTGTTTTTATATGAAAATTCAAAACGGAAACATTCTAGGTTTATAAAAATATGTCCCAAAGTCTATAATAAAGACATTCCTAATTGGTTTTTAAAATGGTGGATATCATATGGTCCATCAATTGAAATACTTACAAAACCCTTCAAAACATTATATGATGAATGGGTAAAAATTTCACCCCGATTAATGAATGATATCACTAAATATAGTGGTGGTCAACAACATTTACCATCATATCATTTTTTCACCGAATTTTCAATTCCATGGATCTGGAAATAGATCCCAGAAGTTGATTATACTACACAACAATTCCCTTCAATTCAAAGAATTTTCCTTACAAAGTTCTGGCCCAAGATGATTACAAAAGATCAAGAAACTGGAGAAATGCACTCCAAGGAAGCAATTGATCAAATCAAGGAAACAATTAAGAAGTATACTTCCCAGAAAGAATTCCGGCAGAAACAAGCCAAAAAGGATCCTCTACAGCAAATTGCTGATCAATTGAAGAACCAGTTGTTGGATTAGGTGTCTAAGCCATGACTTTACAACTATATTTATCTTGTTAATTGAGGCAAAGTCCATTTGGGTTGCCCTCATAGCTGGAGGTCAGGATAGAGTTCAGTTGAGTAAAAGGTTGATTTATTAATTGTGTAATAAATCAATAGAATTAATTAAATGGTTTATTAATATATTTAAGTGTTAATATATTAATTAGAAACTATAATAATTAATTGAGATTTAATCTAGAATTATTTGGATTTAATTTAGTGATTAATTAATTAAAAGTGTGAGGACTAGTTTGTATTTATTCAATAGTTGAATAACTGGCAAAGAGAAGTCCAGGGGCCAAAAGTGGCGCCACCCTTGGAGGCTTCTCTAGGGTTGGCGAAAACCCTAATTAGGGTTTAGGGATCTGGTCCAAGTGGTCAACAGGCTTGCCCACTTGGAGGCTCCTTAGGGTTTCAGGTGTAACCCTAAGAGGCTATAAAAGGAACCCTCTGGCTCCCCATTATTCATGCTAACTTCAACCAGAGATACTCTGCTGAACTGTCTTCTCCATTGCTGTGGGTATGACTTCCATTTGAGGCAGGATACTTTTGCTGCTAGCTTCAAGAACAAGATTCAAAGGTTGGTAATTCTTGTTTTAATCTTTAGAAATTATTGTTGGCCTTTAGGTTTTTAGTTTATTATCTTCATAGAAGAAAACATAGATCTTTCTAGGGTTGCATGTGAACCATAGGTATTTTGTGTTCATTGTTTGCTAGAAAACCCTTCAGTGGTATCAGAGCATAGGCTTGTTTTCTTGTGTTTGATATAAACTGCTTAATCTATGTTTGCCTTAAGGTTTTGTGTGAAAAATACCTCTTGGATGAGGCTTTGGTCGAAATCTAGGCTAGGGTTTCCTAACCCTAGCCGCCACCCCTTGGATCCCCTTGATTTGCTTGCCTTTTATAAGTAGGGTGTTATTTATGGTAATTATTGGATAATTAAATAACTGGATCCCCTTATCTTTGCATGCTGATTTTGTGATCTAGGGATAAGGGTTAGGAAATTAATTTGATTAATTTTTGTGATTCCCTTATTAGATTTAATTAATTTAATTAATTGTTAATTAAAAGATAAATTAAATCAGCTTAAAGATTTAATTGAAAATTTCGAAATATATATATAAATTCACGAAAATTCTTAGAAAATTAAATCTAAAATATTTTAATGAGAGTAAAATATATCTTATATATTTATGATTAAAAGTTAATTATTTATATATATAAGAAAATTGGTTAGTCTTACCGCAAGTAGGCCTCATTCACAAAACTGTCCTATAAAGAGGGTATAAGGCGATTGACTATAAAATGTTAGTCTAATGGGTATCTACTCTTACCCACCGCTCTCCTGGTCAGTCGAGTGTCGTTAGCCGAACGAGTTTGATAGAACCGCTAAGCCTCTTAAACGTATAATGCTATAATTGAAAGTACTAGAACCTCAAACAAAACCCAATCTAGTTACTTTAGGTTTAAAAATGTGAATTGGTGCTAATCCATGGAATTGCACATTGCACTTTGTGGAACGTTGGTGGAGCGTGTGTGGTTTACCGGCACGCCAACAAGGGCCCGCAAAGAGTTGCAATGGGTTTCTCGATTTTGTCATTATTAACGGAGCGTGTGTGGTTAACCGGCACGTTAATTAGAGATGACAATTGATTTCGAGAGTACCAAGCTAATTTGCATGGTTATTCACACCCGGTTTGTGATCCTCGGCATCCCAGTCACAAACAGTGGGGCACATCCGAGACTAAACATGCCATTGAACAGTTCAATGTGTCTCAACAGATCTAGGAATTTTATAAGATGAAATTGACAAGTGTATTATCTACCTTAATGACCATTATGTTGTGATTACGGCATCCCTTTTCACACCATAGTTGGGGTATTTTGGATCCTAGCCTTAATAAATAATATATTGGGTAATTATTTAAAAGGATTAATTAAACTAATAAAATTCTGCTTATTGTAGATGTCTGAATCAAGTGTCTATTCTCCTCCTTCACCCATTTCTGAGAGCATCAGAAAGCACCTGCTAAATATGGAAAGGCTGACTGGCCTTAACTGTAAGGAATGGCTTCGCAATTGGAGACTGGCTCTCGGCATTGCGGGCAAGCTTCATCTCACCGAGTATCCGATCCCGGTTCCACCAAAACAAGTCATCATAAAGAGCCTTTATGATAAGCATGACTTATTAGTTGATGAATCCGAAAGATTCGTGACCTCATGTTATTGACCATTGACCCCGAGTTCCGCAAGGATTTTGAATCCTTGGGACCATATGAGTTAATGCAATCGATTGAAGAAAAGTTCCAAAAACCGGTTGAAGAGGAACGAGCTAGGATCTTCAAAAGACTTGCAAAGTGTAAGTTAAAAGAAGGAAGTAGCATCGATTCACATGTTCTTCAGATTGAAGCGTACATAGGCGAATTGTACAAACTTGGTTATTCCATGAGTCAGGAGTCGAGTGTTAACACTCTACTCGCTTCACTGACTAGTAAGTACGATCTGTTCATTCAGACGTATAGAAAGGAAGACCAGAAAAAGACCTTAATGGAAATGCATCCACTATTGACCTTATACGAGTCACTCTTGGACAGGCATAGCTCCAATGGTTCAGCTACTTCTGGATTAAGTCCAGTGGAAAGACACAGCAGGAAATGATCCAGATCGTCTGGATATGTCTTAAGCTGGGAATCCACAGAATCGGATACAGTCGCGGAAAGATTGAAAGACGCTCCAAAGTCAAACTCTTTTGAAAGCTCAGGTATATCTAGAAACCTCAAAACTCCTGTTCCATAATTCCTTGATGCATAATGTGATAGTCACATTTTGGTTTGCATACAGGGAATCAGTTAGGTACGGGACTCTGGCGCATAGGAGCACATTTGGATTGGATTTCCAGCTCATGCAGTTTTGAAGTTTAGCTAGATACTAAATCATGTTATTATCTTTTAGATGCGTGTGACATTGTCTTTCATATAGTACATTGTTCAAGGATTTTTGTTTTTAATAAAATTGTCGTTTTCTTTTAACACCTATTGTTTGAAATATCCTTGAAATGTTATATGAATGTGTTGAATGCATGATTAGTAATAACTTGAATGTTGAATGCATCCAAAGTGTTTGGATTTTAGAATTGTGTCCCTTATGATTGTTAAGATAAATGTTGTAAGAATCAATTCAACCAAAGGTCCAGTTGGACAGGACCTTGGAATCACTTGACTTAGAGTCACTTGATGATTAAGTTCTTTATAAAGCACATGTGGCAAGAAATGAATCACCCAAAGATCCAAAGGATAGGATTTTGGAATCAGTTGACTTAGAGTCAACTGAAGATTGCAAGTCTTGAACAGAATTAACAAAGTCATAAGTTTACATAGAGATGTAAAAGAGATTGAGATTAGAAGCAACGAACACATTAGTTGCTGTGTATTGCTCGAATATCCGAATAGAACACAATTGTTTGTACTTCACAATATTTGTCAGTCGGTATGACGAATATAACTTCGCTTATCAGAATAAGCGATTGGATTGAATCCTTGAACAGTTCAAGGACTTCAAAGGAAGTACAAGACCTACAGAACCTGAGTGACAACATAAACTGGGAAAATGTTTCACAGTTATTCTCTTCCAAGAACATTAATAGTTATAATGTGTCTTAGGGAAGATGATGGAGCATTGGTCGAAACAGTTCGATCCTCGATGTATGAGATGCATTGCCAATTAGTTTCCCGTAAATTAAACACTAAACCAGTCAGACCATATAGACCATATCCCAACCTCATCTTCGACTAAGTAGGTTTTGCAGACACTGTCTGAAATGTAAAGCTGGGATTGTCCCACTTGTACATTAAAGGTCCAGGGTCTTGTAGTGTTTGTCCGAACCTCATGACTGGGCTGAACCTAATCAGAAATGTCGTTTCACTGGCTATCCCGCTGTATCTGGAAGAGAAAGAGCTCTTTTAGAAAGAAATCATATTCTAAGGAGACAGTGGGAGTTGGGACAGTCCTGAATGAGTTCAGGATTAGCCAAGTGAAATAACCTTTAGTCATCGCTAGGCTTAGAGCAGAAATCAGATTTCTGTTTTAATACTGACATAACCTTCTCTTGACCAGTAGTACTGATCACCGTCATAAGTAGTTATGATCGGGGTGACATACCGAATAGTGGTAAAACACTATAGTTGGTACGGATTTTCAATCCGACTACTTGGAAGCATTGGTGAGCCCGGTTGCTGCCAATTAAGAGAACTTTAGGACGAGATACAGTTCATGTGACAATTTGATTGATTTTACAACTGGTCTAAAAACCAGTGGGAGTAATCATCAAAAGAAACCAACATGGACAGAAACGTACCTTTAGAATATATGGTTGAGTGTTGCTGTTATCTATCTCCATATGTGTGTTTCTAGGAAACGTCTCTTTTCATTACAAAGTGTAATGACTTGGTGTTAAGAGACGGATCGCTATGAAAGACTTAATAAAGATACCGCATGCTCAGGTGGTTACAAACGTCTATGGGATAGATCGAAACTCTGCCAAGATGATATTGATGAGACTCAAGATGCATAGCTTAGGAAAGGAGTTTCCTATCAGTGCAAAGTGTGATGATTTGGCATGAGAGGTATGAAAGGTGCAACGTACTCACATAATCCATTGACATATATCAGATAGATGTTGTCATCAGTATAGAACCGGCCATAGTAAGCATGATCTTGATAAGATTCAAGATGCATGGAAAAAAGGTCTCCGAAAGGATATAGTTATTAAAAGTCGTGACACAAGGATTATAAGTAATCCTAAGATTCCAAAAGATTTTGGAATAGGACTGGATCGAATCCAAAAAGTTTCTTGGATCGATCAGAAGTGTCATGAACATGTCTTGATGACTTAATGCTTAGAGCATAGTGAGTCAGATTCAGGATATGACCTGGCTGGGAATACTTAATGGATTTTGTAACGCCAAGATACTCTTTTTATATAAATATAACAAAAAGGGTAAAATGGTCATTTTACCTTAGAAGGGTAAATTGGTCTTTTGGACAGAAAAGAATTTAGTTTGAAATAATATTTTGAGTTTTGGACTTAAAATGTTATAAAAACTGATTTTTGGTCATTTTACCACAAAAGGGTAATTTGGTCATTTGACCATGTGAAGGACCAAATATGGAAAATATTGTTCCTTGTGGTAAAAATATAAGAAATGAAAGTTTTATTGTAATAAAACTTGATTATTGTGGCAAAAGTTCAAGAAAATGAACTTAGGGACTAAAAGTGAAAATCTGGAAAATATATAAGAAAGAAAATATCTCTCATTTCATTATTTTGGCTGAAATTGTGAAGTTACGGGAATGAAGTTTGAGAGAAATTTCTGGAAAATCATTGAAACTTGAAGCATGGAATTGGAATCATAGCTTGGAATTGGTGATTCCTAAGTTAAACAAGGTTAGTATTTCAAGTTCTTGAAGTGTTCTTGGTGGGTTTTTGTGGACAAACTGAAAATCTGCATTTCAGTGAATTTCATGATGTTTATTCATGATTTCTGAGTTCTAATATGATCATTAGATAAGCATATAACAAGTGAAACCATAGAAATTGATCAAGTTGAAGTTTTGGGGTTTTTGGAACTAAGAACCCTAATTCTTCATTTTGATTGATTGAATTGGTTTCAATGGTTAAAAACCTTGTTTTTATGGAGGGTTTTGACCTGGGAATGAACCCCAAGTGATTAAGAACAATAATAAGTACTTAATAGACCAAAACAGGGTGCTACAGTGCAAAAATCGCGAATATCTGGATCTGCCCAGATTAGCACGGGTCGTGCTAATTATGCACGGGTCGTGCTTATGCTGTAGTGTGAAAATCCTTCATGTTTTTGTTTGCACGGGTCGTGCTCTTTTAAAGGCAAAAAACGCACTGGTCGTGCTTATCAAGCAGGGGCTAAAAAGTGTGAATTTTTGCTAAGCTTGTCCGATTTAGCTCAAATTTGAACCATAGGCTCGTTATGGTCTAAAAAGTTTGGGAAAATTTTCATATTGAGTTTTCGACCCCTCGGGGGCACTGTAGATCGATTCGAATGCCTCGGTGAATAGTAAAATTCATAAAAAGTTAGTAAACGGAAAGTTTATTAAGTAGGCATTGTTTATAACGATATTAAATTGAACTCTATTGTATTAGAGTTAATTGGAATGGTTATTAACCTATAATCATTTTGGAAATAAATGGAATTATAGGTACGGGACAAAATCCTACGGATTTCATTTCAAGGCAAGGAACAACAAACGCTAGTTGTAGCACCTTCAGGTGAGTAATCTCACTGATATCATATATGATATATGATGATTAGACTGTTACAGGTTGAAACAGCTTCGAAGGACGAAAATGACAAGTTTGAAGATATATTGACATGACAATACCAGATAAGCCGTGAGTCTATTATAGACAAGAACGGAGCTGTGAGTCAGTCAATATTAATGGTACGACAAGACCAGATAAGCTGTGAGTCTAATATAGACAAGAACGGAACTGTGAGTCGAACTTATATCGACAAGACCAGATAAGCCGTGAGTCTTTAATAGACAAGAACGGCATTGTGAGTCGAACCTATATATAGACAACAACGGGCTAACCCGTGAGTCTAGGCAACAGCGGGCTAACCCGTGAGCCATGGTTTATTTTGATGAGCCAAACTTATATAGACAACAGCGGGCTAACCCGTGAGTCTAGGCAACAGCGGGCTAACCCGTGAGCCAAGGCAACAGCGGGCTAACCCGTGAGCCATATTTGATCGTGAAAGAAACTGTTAACAGATGGTGCGGCCTCTTGTGGCTATGATATTGGATGCTATATCCAACTGGTGCGGCCTATAAGGCTATGATATGATTATACAGAAATGGTGCAGCATGATGGCTACGATACCGGGTCGTTGAACCCAAACTGGTGCGGCCTGCGGGCTATGATTCACATGCTAGAAATGATTTGGTGCGGCTTATATAGCCATGACAAATGACATGACTTATATAGTCATGATATATGATACAGTCAGATATGACTAAGAAACAGGGGACAAAAACGATAATTGAGAATTTGAATATTATTCTCTATTATATACATACGGCCTTGACGGCAAACAGAATTGATATGATCGGTATGCAAATAACTAATTAGACATGATAAAGTGATTTGATAATCACATGAGATATGATTAGCCGGTAAAGCTAGTACTTTGGATGCGATATCCTCAAATACACACGGTTAGCCAATAAGGCTAGTAGTCTGGATTCGATATCCAGACAGTTATATGATTGTATTTTGATACATGTTATTTGCAGATTTGATTACTCACTGAGCTTTGTAGCTCATACCGTTTGTTAATGTCCCTGCAGGTTAGCATAACCCTAATAAAGGTAAGGATAAAGTCCGTGACTCAAGAAGTGGACTTGTAGATGCTGTATGTAGCAGCCCGGCTTCAAAGGAGACTATGGTATTTTATACTCTCCTTGATACACTTGTACCCGTGTTTATTAAAATATACCCCTTTGTTATGGTTTTGTGTATTGAAACCTTGGTTTTAAATGAAAAATTTTTCAGGGGTGTTTTGTTTTAAAAGCCGGGTGTTACAAGTTGGTATCAGAGCCGAGGTTTAAGTGAACTAGGTGTCTATAGAGTAGATTCCTGGACTTAAACCCTGAGATAATTAGACATGATGCATAGTTAGGTGTATATAGCTGTTATTATACATATATAACCTAACTGTTGCTAACTTCTGACATATAAGAAGTATAAACCGTCTTGGAAGACATTTAGGGCGCGAAGCTCTAGGATATGGATCAACCCTTTCTCAAGACTCCGTCGTATGAGAGCCAAAAAGGGGACGAATAGCAGAAAATCCACACGATGAGCAATGTTAGCTGATGTGGTCAGATAAAGAAATCGGGTGCTCACCCTGACTGATGTTCAAGGTGAAAGAAAAGTAGCTGAGACTACAAGAAATGCAGAAAACGATATAATAATAGTGGACTTCTCAGAAGAAGTTAAAACAAATTAGGTCTAACCTTAAAGGGAAAGGACCAGAACGAAAAGATGATATAGTATAAGAAGTGCAGGAAAAGCACTCAGAAAATTTGTAGAGTTGAGACTCTACCATTGAATGGCTAAAATTTGCAGAAAACATGAGCATGTTGCTCGAGTTTGTTGTATGGGACGGAAGTGGTTCCAGCATGGAACTATAGATCACTTCCTTATGAAATACTCACATGCTAGATGTGGAGTAACGGGTGATGAACCCAGGAAAGAAAGAAGAAATGAATTGTTAAAAAGGACCAGTGGTATCTTGAGCATTCCAGCAGATTGTGGAAGAAGCTCGTGAGGAGACTGATATGATCTCCGATATAATTCTGAATATAACTCGTGTATGTTATATTTGATCCATGAAGCTATGCTTGGGATCGATGACTTGATGTCTTGTTGGAATATTTCATCAATGATTATGGATGAAAAGTTGAAAGAAGCTATAGCAGATAGCAAGAATGTTCTAGATATTGAACACCTGGAAGGTAGTTTGCCTAGGATTTACGGGACCATTTTCCCTATAAATCTGAAGCTGATGACTACCATTGAATCTGAAGCAATCGTGTGTATGACTTGGTTAGCAATGAATTATGCAAACATGAATTGTAGAAATAAGAACAGTATGGTTCTTAAAACAGAAATGAAATGGATGGAAATCCATGGTAAATGATCGTTGTTGAGAATACCGGTTATTATCTTTGCTTAAACTCAGAAACGAGTTAGTAAAAGGATGATGCTGTAGTTGGCATACGTGGTATTGGCCAAGTTAAATAAAGCAGTGATAGTAGTGTACTACTTTAGATAAATGCACGGATGTTTCTTTTGAAAAGAACTTCCAAGATTTCTTCCTGATTGGCGAGAAGAGTCTATGATAAAGCTGATTTGAGAGCCGTTCCTGCTACTTAGGCTCTAAACTGATTTGCATCTGTAAGAATGACAGAGTTGGAAAACAACTAGAAGAATTTTTGTATTAGGGACTCTTATGACCGTATGTGTCATCGTATGGAGCCCTACCTTATCTGAAAAAGAAGAAAGACAAGTTGATGCATATGTGCATTGACTACTGAGAATTTGATATTCTCGAAACCAGATCGAATATGAGGTGCGTTTGTACCAGATATTGGAGTTACTTCACTGAGTTAAAGTGATATGTAAAATTCTCCAAGTATGAAAATTTGGCTAAAAGAAGTTTTATATTCTTTGGGCATGTTAATAATGCCAGAGATGATAAAGTTGATACAGTGGAAATACTGATGTGATAAAACAGATACCGCCTTGGAATTTGACTGAAGTTAGTAATTTTCTTGGATTGGCGGGATAATTTAGGAGAGTTGTAGAAACTGCTCCTTGACAGCTGTTCAGTTGACTAAGGTTGACTAATAAAAGTATAAAGTCTGAGTGGTAGAAAGACCACAGATATCTTGTAAAGGTTTGAAATAAACCTTGTGTGAAACTCTGACGTTAGCATTGATGCTAAGCTGAGGAGATAAATTGGATTATAAGAATGTATCCAAATTTGACCGTAGATGCATGATATTGCAGTAGCAATTATGATTTTGGCATTGAAGCTTTGGAAACACTATCTATATGGTGTAAAGCTTACTGTTTGTATGGATCATAAAAGTTGGAAATACTTAGTTGATCAAAAGAAGCTAAATATAAGACAAGTGAGATAAATGGGTTACTTAGAGATTTCGGGTATGAAATCTTGTACCATTTTAAAATGGGCAGATGCGGCTAAAGATGTCTTAAATTGAAAAGAGTAACCTTTGAAGGTTACATCCGCATGTATGAGTGTGGAAAATTGATTACCTGAACTGATTCGGGTAGCACAGAAAGATGTGTGCAAGTCTGAAAATGTGAAAAATGAATAAATGATTGGATACTAGAAGAAATTAGTTGGAAAATCACAGTGATTTAAACCCTTGGTGGTTGTGAATGTGGATTCCAAAGCAAAGTGAAACATGAAAATCATCTTGAAAATATGTATTTTGTATTAGATATGCAGTATACCCGGAGCAATACCAGACTGGATAGGTCGATAAAACCTACGTGTTGGTGGCCGGGACAGAAGAAAGGTATTGTCAGACACATGAAAAGTATTTGACTTGTACGTAAAGTAAAGTCAAACCGTTAGAAACGTGCGAAGAAATTCACCGTTGTTGGACCCAGAGAAGAAATGGGACAACATTGTTATAGACTTTGCGATAAAGTCTCTGCAAGTACCGTGAATTGATGAACAAAATGATCTGATGATTCAGACTTTAGAAGATGTGATTGAAGATTGCACAGAAGACCCTAGTAGAAGATGAGAAAATTTTCTATCTCTGATAGAAATGGCAAGAAATAACAGCTTACATGCTAGCAGTTTGATGACTCACATGAAGAATGGTATGGAATATCGTGATATCCTCGGATTTATTGGATTGAAGATGTGGTAAAGCCGTGGGCTAGATACTAGATTCTTGCATAAACTGAAGAGGATACTTGATGAGTACGATTGAATTTGAAGAATGGTCAAGAATTTGTAGCAGTGGTATGTGGATCACTGAATATATGCCTTTAAAATTCCAAGTAAAGGAATATGGTAATACGAAAAGAAACCCTTTGGAAAGGTTAAAAATTGTTTGGGACGACAAGAAAGAAATTATGTAGTAATAATTTCCAATAAATTCTTTATGATGAGATGAAGATAGTTAAGTAGATAAGGTGCCTGGGACAACCGGAGGATTGATATGTACATTGTGATCTAATCACAAGATAAGAAGACTAGTATGGTTAAGTGCTTAGGCAATACCATATAGACTCCGAGATGATGCGGAAGACCGAAGGCTAATCGAGGGAGACATACCCTCAACTCCTTGTATGATTTCGAGGACGAAATCTTTTAAAGGAGGGGAGAATTTGTAACGCCAATATACTCTTTTTATATAAATATAATAAAAAGGGTAAAATGGTCATTTTACCTTGGAAGGGTAAATTGTTCTTTTGGACAGAAAAGAATTTAGTTTGAAATAATATTTTGAGTTTTGGACTTAAAATGTTATAAAAACTGATTTTTGGTCATTTTACCACAAAAAGGTAATTTGGTCATTTGACCATGTGAAGGACCAAATATGGAAAATATTGTTCCTTGTGGTAAAAATATAAGAAATGAAAGTTTTATTGTAATAAAACTTGATTATTGTGGCAAAAGTTCAAGAAAATGAACTTAGGGACTAAAAGTGAAAATCTGGAAAATATATAAGAAAGAAAATATCTCTCATTTCATTATTTTGGCTGAAATTGTGAAGTTACGGGAATGAAGTTTGAGAGAAATTTCTGGAAAATCATTGAAACTTGAAGCATGGAATTGGAATCATAGCTTGGAATTGGTGATTCCTAAGTTAAACAAGGTTAGTATTTCAAGTTCTTGAAGTGTTCTTGGTGGGTTTTTGTGGACAAACTGAAAATCTGCATTTCAGTGAATTTCATGATGTTTATTCATGATTTCTGAGTTCTAATATGATCATTAGATAAGCATATAACAAGTGAAACCATAGAAATTGATCAAGTTGAAGTTTTGGGGTTTTTGGAACTAAGAACCCTAATTCTTCATTTTGATTGATTGAATTGGTTTCAATGGTTAAAAACCTTGTTTTTATGGAGGGTTTTGACCTGGGAATGAACCCCAAGTGATTAAGAACAATAATAAGTACTTAATAGACCAAAACAGGGTGCTACAGTGCAAAAATCGCGAATATCTGGATCTGCCCAGATTAGCACGGGTCGTGCTAATTATGCACGGGTCGTGCTTATGCTGTAGTGTGAAAATCCTTCATGTTTTTGTTTGCACGGGTCGTGCTCTTTTAAAGGCAAAAAACGCACTGGTCGTGCTTATCAAGCAGGGGCTAAAAAGTGTGAATTTTTGCTAAGCTTGTCCGATTTAGCTCAAATTTGAACCATAGGCTCGTTATGGTCTAAAAAGTTTGGGAAAATTTTCATATTGAGTTTTCGACCCCTCGGGGGCACTGTAGGTCGATTCGAATGCCTCGGTGAATAGTAAAATTCATAAAAAGTTAGTAAACGGAAAGTTTATTAACTAGGCATTGTTTATAACGATATTAAATTGAACTCTATTGTATTAGAGTTAATTGGAATGGTTATTAACCTATAATCATTTTGGAAATAAATGGAATTATAGGTACGGGACAAAATCCTACGGATTTCATTTCAAGGCAAGGAACAACAAACGCTAGTTATAGCACCTTCAGGTGAGTAATCTCACTGATATCATATATGATATATGATGATTAGACTGTTACAGGTTGAAACAGCTTCGAAGGACGAAAATGACAAGTTTGAAGATATATTGACATGACAATACCAGATAAGCCGTGAGTCTATTATAGACAAGAACGGAGCTGTGAGTCAGTCAATATTAATGGTACGACAAGACCAGATAAGCTGTGAGTCTAATATAGACAAGAACGGAACTGTGAGTCGAACTTATATCGACAAGACCAGATAAGCCGTGAGTCTTTAATAGACAAGAACGGCACTGTGAGTCGAACCTATATATAGACAACAGCGGGCTAACCCGTGAGTCTAGGCAACAGCGGGCTAACCCATGAGCCATGGTTTATTTTGATGAGCCAAACTTATATAGACAACAGCGGGCTAACCCGTGAGTCTAGGCAACAGCGGGCTAACCCGTGAGCCAAGGCAACAGCGGGCTAACCCGTGAGCCATATTTGATCGTGAAAGAAACTGTTAACAGATGGTGCGGCCTCTTGTGGCTATGATATTGGATGCTATATCGGCCTATAAGGCTATGATATGATTATACAGAAATGGTGCAGCATGATGGCTACGATACCGGGTCGTTGAACCCAAACTGGTGCGGCCTGCGGGCTATGATTCACATGCTAGAAATGATTTGGTGCGGCTTATATAGCCATGACAAATGACATGACTTATATAGTCATGATATATGATACAGTCAGATATGACTAAGAAACAGGGGACAAAAACGATAATTGAGAATTTGAATATTATTCTCTATTATATACATACGGCCTTGACGGCAAACAGAATTGATATGATCGGTATGCAAATAACTAATTAGACATGATAAAGTGATTTGATAATCACATGAGATATGATTAGCCGGTAAAGCTAGTACTTTGGATGCGATATCCTCAAATACACACGGTTAGCCAATAAGGCTAGTAGTCTGGATTCGATATCCAGACAGTTGTATGATTGTATTTTGATACATGTTATTTGCAGATTTGATTACTCACTGAGCTTTGTAGCTCATACCGTTTGTTAATGTCCCTGCAGGTTAGTATAACCCTAATAAGGGTAAGGATAAAGTCCGTGACTCAAGAAGTGGACTTGTAGATGCTGTATGTAGCAGCCCGGCTTCAAAGGAGACTATGGTATTTTATACTCTCCTTGATGCACTTGTACCCGTGTTTATTAAAATATACCCCTTTGTTATGGTTTTGTGTATTGAAACCTTGGTTTTAAATGAAAAATTTTTCAGGGGTGTTTTGTTTTAAAAGCCGGGTGTTACAGATTTGTACATACAAGAGAAATTATTGGAAAATGATTAGGGGTGAATGTTGATAACAATTTGAAAAGAATTTTAAAATAAGGACTTAATGGTTGAAGAATTTCGTTGGCATTCCGATGGAGCGCGTGTGGCTCACCGGCACATCGTAACACCTCGAAATAGTCTTAGGGTGCAGTCATGTGGACCAAAGATCCCGAGAACCATGGAAAGTCACAGTACATAGAATGGAGTTGTTAGTGAGAATGACGGTATGACCAAAATTGAAATATCATCTGAAGAATATCCGATCGGATAAAGTGTATAAATGTGTAACATTTGAATACATAGAAAGAGTGAAAGGTCAAGTAGACATAGATACATAACACGAATTAAATAGTTTAAAAGGAATCTAGAAACCGATAATAGTTTTATGTAAAATCCGACTTGGTGATTACCTCGTGGAGACTTGGTAATTAGGCAAGAATAGCCACCAGTCAGATTTTATGTTTCAATTTTGCATGTTTCACTTCCCGAATAATTTGATTATTCAAAAGTCCACAGTCGCTCATACTTTTCGGGAGTAAGTATGAACAAAGACTGTCGTGAAATGGTTGTAGATTGTCTAAGGAGTTAGGCATTGCAGTAAGACTGCTACAACGTTCATTAGTACTTAGAAATAGAGATTTGAGTATTGGATAAACCCGCGATCAATAGATTGCTTCATGGATTACATCACGAGCAATGTTGAGACGATAATATCGTATGATCTTGAAGCGGAGACATATGAGTTGAAATTTACGAGTCGGTTGTGCATTGATGATGCGAAACGCATCGGTAACTCGATGTTATAAGACGCATTGTTGTGTACGATTTGATAAGTAAAAGACACAACCATATGAGTCAAAGCTTATTCGTTCCTTGACCCTGATGGGAAACAGATATCTGTAGGCCGCTCGATGATTTTGAAGTTGACTAAAGTGCTGGCCAGCCGGGACTAAATTGATGTGTTCAATTAGAAGTCTTAAAGTCATAAGCAGAATCGGAAATCGGGAAACAGAGTATCGGACAGAGATTGATCTCAATCCATGTCTCGTGTCTGAAAATATCTTGTTGGACGAAGGATCATATGATCACTTATCTTTGGACGGAACTGACTAGGTCAGAGTTCGGCAGCAGTTTCTAGGAAGCTGCATGTTGTTTATTAATCAGAAGATAAATTAAAGTCATAGACTTATCCAAGTGGGAGACTGTTGGATTAGGTGTCTAAGCCATGACTTTACAACTATATTTATCTTGTTAATTGAAGCAAAGTCCATTTGGGTTGCCCTCATAGCTGGAGGTCAGGATAGAGTTCAGTTGAGTAAAAGGTTGATTTATTAATTGTGTAATAAATCAATAGAATTAATTAAATGGTTTATTAATATATTCAAGTGTTAATATATTAATTAGAAACTATAATAATTAATTAAGATTTAATCTAGAATTAATTTGATTTAATTTAGTGATTAAATTAATTAAAAGTGTGAGGACTAGTTTGTATTTATTCAATAGTTGAATAACTGGCAAAGAGAAGTCCAGGGGCCAAAACTAGCGCCACCCTTGGAGGCTTCTCTAGGGTTGGCGAAAACCCTAATTAGGGTTTAGAGATCTGGTCCAAGTGGTCAACAGGCTTGCCCACTTGGAGGCTCCTTAGGGTTTCAGGTGTAACCCTAGGAGGCTATAAAAGGAACCCTCTGGCTCCCCATTATTCACGCCAACTTCAACCAAAGATACTTTGCTGAACTGTCTTCTCCATTGCTGTGGGTATGACTTTCATTTGAGGCAGGATACTTTTGTTGCTAGCTTCAAGAACAAGATTCAAAGGTTGGTAATTCTTGTTTTAATCTTTAGAAATTATTGTTGGCCTTTAGGTTTTTAGTTTATTATCTTCATAGAAGAAAACATAGATCTTTCTAGGGTTGCATGTGAACCATAGGTATTTTGTGTTCATTGTTTGCTAGAAAACCCTTCACCAGTATCATACGGATCCAACAGACCAAGAAATTCTTAAGGAGTATATTCATCAAATAAAGACTGTCATCATACAGTATTCAGAGAAAATAAAAGGTCACTCGGATAATGAATCCATGGCTTCTGTTGATAGTGAAAACCAATTTCATATGTTAAGTGGAGAATTCCAGCCAATTGATGAAGAACTCCCAACAATTCCTATTGAAGATCTTTTCACAGAGATGGAAGCCATTCTGCTCAAAGATTCCTAATAAAAGAATAGAGACAAAATGTCTTAATCAACACAGCCCATAATTGAAGATGGAGGGCCCCTCTGATGGCCTGATTGCGGAAGACGCGTGAAAGGAATCTCTTTTCTTTAATAATGCCAACAAATTATTGTACCTTTGGCAGCCAATGTATCAGGCCTCAATGATATGTTATAGAATAGATTTCATAAATGTTTGAAATCCGGCCTTATAAATAGACAGGCTTGTTATCAGTTTTAGGCAGACCTTAGAAAGAAATTCTCTCTTGTATTCCCTCTATCTCTTAAAAGCCTGTACGAATCCTTCTGCAATAAAAGTCTGCTTTCATATTTTGTAAGTTTCTATATTTATCTTTCTGTATTTATCTTTAATTTCTATTACGCCTTAATGCAAGGCTAAATTCTTATATGTGTTGAATCCATCATGGCTTGAGATTATGACTTAAAAAAAAGAGGCTAGAAAAATAATTTTTGATCATAATTTTATAAGGTCAAAATAATCAGTGTATGTCTAAATATGGACCGAGCCATTAGTCGTGTTTTAGCCCGATTCAATCCGTGGAATGACATTTCAGGGCATTATACTCGTTGACTCGGCTGACTGTCTAATTTAGATATAGATATATGATGATTAATTATGTAAAAGAACCTTTATTATGAACCTTAATTATTTTCAAGAATATTTAAAAGTTATTAAAATTTATTTATTCGATCCTCAGGCCAATTCGGCCTTATGAATGTAGAATTTGCTTCTGAACAATTAGAAATTCTACAAAACCAATTTTATGACTATTTATCTTCGATAAATAAAATTGATTTTTTGCTCCATGGTTTTTAGAAAAATATGTCTATGAACAAAAAGGCTTAATAAATGCTCTTGAAAGAATTTATCATATATATATATATATATATATATATATATATATATATATATATATATATATATATATATATATATATATATATATATATATATATATATATATATATATATATATATATATATATATATATATATATATATATATATATATATATATATATATGTCTCTTGCGAGACTTGAACCCTCAACATCAAGGAGGAAGGACGACGCCTTTACCACTCAGCCAAGAGCTCATTGGCACGTTTTTTTATAACTGTGAAAATCTAACATTCTTAAAATTGTTTTTTACGATTTTTAAAAGTATAAATATATTTTTACCTTTTTAGAAATATTAATACATTTTTAGAAATATTATTGCGTTTTTAGAAGTATAAATACGTATTTCACGTTTTTAGAAACGTATAGATACAGTTTTAGAAGTATAAATATGTATATTTACATTTTTAGAATTATAAATATATATTTTTGCATATAAACACGTATGTAGCAATAAAAAACATATTATGAAACGGAAAAAAACATATTTTATAGTTCTAAAAACAATTTTAGAAGTATAAATATGATCACTTTCAGGGTTCAACAATCTCCTTCTAAGTGACCATGTAGAGACTTTACACGTTTGAGTCTTTCACAAAGAAAAAGACCTTTCGGAAAAGAATCCGGACTAGAGAGAAAAAATTGCTCCATCTCTTTTAGGAAGGCGTTCGACTATCGGCATTTTTGGCGTAGAGGAAATAAGTTTCTGTTATTCGGATTTTCAACAGTGGCATAAATGACTCCTACCTCTGGATGGTCGGTCACACCAACATCCCTTTCATTGATACCTTCAAAAGGTCCATCTAGCACCATACCAAAAGAGCTGGGATAAAGAGCATTAAGGTCATAGTCAATCTGCATGAAATCGGTTAGAAGCATGGATAAGTATCTTCGCACGTAATCGAATGGAGCAGCAAGAATTGGCTTCGCTTTCAGCTTCTTAAATAGATATTTTCCAATTTCAAAAATTTCTGCTGGCTTAGCAATTGGAAAATCAGCAACATAAATGACTATAGAAACATCATCAGATATGACAATATCAAACTCGAAGTAGGATGCTTTCATAAACTCTCTCTCTCTCTCTCTCTCTCTCTCTCTCTCTCTCTCTCTCTCTCTCTCTCTCTCTCTCTCTCTCACCGATTTGACGTTAATGATAGTAGATTTGTTCCATGTAACGAAAAAGTGTTGATGAGTTGAGATGAATCTTTCTTGTCTATTTTGCTCTTGATAATCTCGATCCAGAACATCTCCTGTCATCGATTCATAGACCCGGACATAGATTCCATTCGGAGTGTTGGGGTAATCCTATTCTTGGCCATCGAAGGACAGGGGTTCAAAGGTTGTGGCCGGACGAAAGTCCTTATCCGACAACGATTTAAATAGGTTTTCCCAAGGTTTGTCCGAGGTGAATGCAACTATAACTTCAGGAATATTTGGCGTGCCGATAGGAATGGACTTGGGAGGGGCCGATTTACTTCGGGTTTCTTTGTCTTGTAGCTTCTAAGCATAAATATGATCCCTTTGTTCTTGAGTAAGATTTTCATTATTGAAGGATTGGTCCAAGTCTCTTCCAGGCTCATCTTTAGTCATATTTGCTTTCCCTTTGTCTTTAACAGGATTTTTGGGTGAAGCGGTTTCTTCGGTGTGTGGAGGAGGAGTGATGAAGTCTTCTTTGTTTAGCTCACGTCCTTGCTGTGGTTCCTTTTTCTTCGGATCATCTAACTTTTTTGGATCTTCCTTTTCCATCTCTTCATCCAACTCGGATGGCATATTAATGGGATTGACAGGAGGGGTCTTCTGTTGATCATCTTTAGAACCAGTGGGGGAGGGACCATGCATGGCATTTTCATCACCTGCTCAGTCAACTTTATCTTCTCCCCCTTTTGTAGAAGAAGGCCCTACCTCATCTGCAAATTTCGGCAAAAACTTGTCTAATTTCTCAAATAGTTTGAAGCAATATGTCTTAACGGATTTGGACAAGGCATCAATCCTAGTTGATTACCATCAACAGGAGGAGTTTTGAGAATATCCATGATTCTTTGCATAGAATCAAGAAGCTCATCAACCGATTTCGGAGTACCAATAATCTATGCGAGTTCCAAACTGATTTTATGAAAGGCGGAAACTTGGGAGCAGGTGAACTGAAGCATTGCATTATAGCGTTCGAGCTCTTCCGCATGACCTTTATTTGAAGTCTCAACTAGAGCTTTGAAACTTGTATTCATATCTTCATGCAAGTTGTAAGTTTTATGACCATTCTCCTTTGTATCCTTGTGAACACAGTCAAGTACTTCATTCAACGACTTAAACTCCTTACAAAGTTCAGTACATAGTTCATTTTACTTGTCAATGATTTTTTACTTCCCGATATCAATTTTTACAAGGGCTACCTCAATTGTTGTTTGTAGCTATGCTTCGGTTACAAAATTAGCATGAGGAGGTGCTGGTGCATTTAACTTGGAAAGAATAAGATCAAGCGTTTCTTCAAGTTTCTGAAATTTCAAATCCGAGGAGGAGGCTTCATTTTCTGCTTGCTTGTGGGATGGCGAGGAGTGTGCCTGATATTGCTTTGAACGAGGGTTTTCAACAGTGACTATGTGATGAAGAATAGTTGTAGGTTTGATGGAGAATGTGGGGGATCGATCACTTCCCATTAGATTTTCATCCGGAGAGAGAGAGAGAGAGAGAGAGAGAGAGAGAGAGAGAGAGAGAGAGAGAAACACGACCAACAATGTTTTCTCCGGATCCTTCTCCAAGAACAACATCATCTTTAGGAGGACTAGAATGCGGAGGAACTGTTTCCTTCTCCGCCCCGGCTTTCAATTTTACCTCGGCTTTATCCTCCTGAGTTTGCTTCTGCATCAACTCATGCAGTCTTTTCTTTTGAGCCTCGGATCTCTCGGTATGCATTTTCTCTTCAATCAGATCCCATTGATATTGGAGTTTTGGTGCATCTTCTTGTTCCATTCGAAATTGTTCTTTCAAAGTCTGAAGGTGAGTAGAATGTTCTTTTTTTGACATCTGTTGACTGCGCCCTAGTCACTAAAGCCAGAACTACAACGTATCAAATTCATAGGGTTCATCTTCGTTAGGCTCGTCAATAATAGGCTCGACAATTGGCATATTTGACTTCTTATTCTTTGGTTTCTCAAGCCCTTTCGGTATCAAGACTGAAATAAAATCATCATCCTTAATCTGCTCATCGGACAAAACAAATTTCTGTTTAGAGAAAAAGATACATTAGACACTCAATGATCATTCATCTTGTACTCACATCCAGCAGTTCCGAGGAACTCTGTTCAAGTCATATTAGAATGAGATCCTAACATAACCACTTGTTAATATAGGTCGATTTTGATGTTGAGCCTATCAGGATTTCCTTCGATCGACACTAAAGTTCTGGCAGATATAAATATTCGCAACAAAGTGGGGTGCTTTGATTGTGCAGTGACAAAGAATGAGATATTCTCTCTTATCAGAGAAAAATTTATTAACGTGTGAGTGTCTAGGGACTAAAGACGAATCACTTGAAGTTCTTTAGAGAGAAAATCAAGAGTTTTATAAGGTTTTCCCCGCGTAATATTGAGATGACATATCAATGACAAATCAAATAGAAGGCTTAGGTTAGTAATGATCCGACAGTAGTATCACCGGTAGACTGTTTAGAGTCTATGGTGTGCAACAAGGTTTGTCGTTGGAATGTAGGATAAAGGACAGAACAAGCAAATCGAATGACTTACATGTCATTTTCTAAGTCGCTTAAGTTTCTTTTCTGGAGCAACAATCTCGAGCGTGGCAAACATCTTCTTCGTCTGGGGATCATCAATCTCGGACGACTTCTTCGGAGGGATGGTTGATTCCTTGCTTGTGTGTTGATCAATCCGGGCGAGATAGGAGAGGTTGGTCTGGATGCGAACACATAAGGGGAAGGTTCAATCGGATCTGATTGAACCGTTTCTATTAAGTGAATCACAAGGTATTTGGAATTAACTAGAACTAAATTTTTCATCGTAGAAGGAAGACGCAGAGATTTTCCTTTAGCTGATTGTTCACTTAGCGCATTGTATTTTCTAATTTTCCTCGCCTCGAAACATGGAAGGCCTGCTTCAATGGGAATCTACAGAGACTTGTGCAAATGCTTCAAGCACAATGCCCAATACCTAGCCGATGGTATTGCGTCCATGCTTCTAGCACTGAGCTTCTTAAAATCGTTCCAAATGGTTGTGCCAATATCAACTTCTTTACCCTTTAAAAATCACAAAGTTTCTAACCAATGTTGATTCAAAGAATCACTTCCTCAAGTCAATCCAGATAAGCAACGGATGACTAAATGAGCAAATAATTGCCAGATTGGAGGAAGAAAAGCTTTCTTGAATTACCTCATCTGCTTCAGGTTTTCTTTGTAACCAATCGTGTTAAGAAAATCTTTGAGTTGATTGAAGTTGGATTGATGAAAGGAAGCATTGGGATCAGCGGGAGAAAAACCGATAGGTTTTAGGAATGCATTCTTCAGAAGAATGACTGATCTACCATTGGTGAGACGGAAATGAATGGTATCTGCGGTTTTATCTACAACGGCTGTCAAGTAAGCTTTTTGGATATATGACAGAGGAATGGAATTTGTAGTTTTGGTTACGGGTTTTCGAAGAGGGGAGTTGCTGATGATTTTGATGATGATAGAAGCTGTAGGAAGGTAAAGATTGGGATTAAGATTAGCTTGGTAGTTACAGGGTGCACTTTTGATGTCTGAAGGATTTGAAGAAGACGCCATGGATGAAGAAGAGAGAGAGAGAGAGATTGATGACGAAGAAGATGAATGAGTTGCAGGTTCTAGGGCTAGGGAGAGAGAGTTGGAAAGAGCGTAAAAGATGTAAGTGGAGGGAACATTTTATATAAAATATTTGAAAAGTCATTTGGTGAGCTGGTTTTCAAAAAATATTATAAAATAGTATATTCACTGCCAAGCATTTAATAAATTTCATTATGAAAGCCCTAAACAATGATTAACGTCTGGCACATGAGGATGTAGCACCTTACATGTCTAATCACACAACCCACTAGACTGTTTGTGTCCTTTTTTAAAATAGTTATCTTATTAAATAATTCTTTTAAAGAGAATAATTAGCATTTAATATGTCACAATAAATATATCATAGGATAAAACCATTCTCTAAGAAGAATAAATATGAAATATTAAATATCAATCAGAAGAACTTATTTATTACGTAGCACAACTTAGCTTCGTCTGAAAGAGAGAGCTTCGGATAACATGATGATCAACTGTGGTTGTATCAGGAGCTGAGACAAAAACACATAAAAGGTTATCCAAATAACAAAGCAAACAGATCCCTTCGTCCGAGGAGACGTTGCTCCGGACGAACCATTTAGGATTGTAAAATTGGGGATCCTGATTCAACATTCCTAATTTGTTAAGAAAGCGATTAAACTTTGTAGGATCAAAGGCTTTAGTGAACACATCAGCTATCTCTTCTTCAGAAGAAACAAAAATGATTTCAATTTCTTGTTTTAAAATGTGATCCTTGATGAAGTGATATATGATGTCTATGTGCTTAGTCATGGAGTGGTGGATGGGATTATGAGAGATTGCAATTGCACTTTTTGAATTGTAATAAATTGGAATTTTGAGAAAACGATATCCATAATCCAAGAGTTGGGATTTTATCCAAAGAACCTGTGAACAACAGCTAGCCGCAACAACGTATTCAGCTTCAGCCGTAGAGAGTGACACATAATTCCGTTTCTTGGATGGCCAACTAACTAACCTTCCACCTAAAAATTAACATCCTCCAGATGTACTTCTACGACCGAGACGACAACCGGCATGATCAACATCAGTAAAAGATTGAAGGCTGAAGTCATTTCCAATGGGAGACCAAAGCCCTAATGATTTTGATCATTTTAGGTATCGAAAGATTTGTTTTATTGCGGTCATGTGAGAAATCTTCGGATCGGCTTGGTGTCATATGCATAAGTATGTGGAGAACATGATGTCTGGATGACTGGTAGTGAGGTACATGAGTGACCCAATCATGCCTCTGTAAAGTTTCTAATCCACAGATTCTCTGGTTGTATCCGAAGCAATCTTTGAACCAAAGGACATGGGAACTTTAGCAGATGCACAATTGTCCATACCATATTTCTTTAAAAGCTCTGTTATATACTTTTCTTGATGAAGAAAAGTTCCTCGAGAGGTTTGTTAGATCTACAGACCTAAAAAGTTCATTTCATGATTCATACTCATTTGAAATTTGCTTTCCATAAGTCTGGAGAAATCAGCAACCATCGCTTCGTCCATAGAACCAAAGATTATATCGTCCACATAGATTTGCACAAGCATTAAATGCTTTTTGTTTGACCGTTTAAACAGCTTCGAATCTACAACTCCTCAAACGAATACCGAGGCCTCGAGAAACTTGGTGAGAGTATCATACCATGCTCTGGGCTTGCTTTAACCCATAAACTGTCTTCATGAGTTCGTAGCAGTGGTTAAGATGCTCTTTACTTTCAAAACCGGTAGGTTGTTGTTGGATCTATATGCTCAAGAATCATTATGAAATGATATTGCTAATTACATATGATCCTATAGGGTCACACCTTTATCAAGTTGATATTTATTGAATATTTATTAAGTATGTGATGATTAATAAATAAATTCACCTCTTGTATTTAAATAGAGAATAATTATTGTTTTGTGAAAATAATAAATATAAAGAGTTAAATTAATAACTATATCATATGGTATGATATATTAAGTCATGTACAAAGGTTTGGACACTTTGGGTTACATTAAGATGTAACCAGACTTAGTTGGTTCTAAAGAAAGAGTGTTGGACACTCTTGTCCTTTTTCCACCATAATAGGGTTGGGTGGAGGTTGCTTATCAACCTTCACCTTACACACCCATACATTGTATAAGATCATATATATTGTATTTAATGAGGGTATGGGTCATGGTACTCTCTTGTGAGTAGAAAAGATAGTGAGACGCAAAGTTTGTATCTAATTTATCTCTCATTTTCTCTCAAAAACATGGTCAAATCTTTCTCTCCCTTTAGTCTCTCCTTTTTGTGAAGTTTGTTCCAAGTTGGAGAGTGTAGAAGCACTTCTGTTAAGTACTTAAAGGCTTAAGAAGTTCTTTATACAAGAAGGAACTAACATTCCAAGTGCCTTTACCTTGGTGGTGGATACTTGTAGAGAAATCAAGCTTCTTGATTTTTTCCATCTACTTCAACACCCCAATCCCAAGAGGGTTCAAAGGTTTCAAAGGTTATATCTTTAAAACATCCTATGTATGTCTTAATATCATTCTTACAAATGTAAATGGATCCTTGATGTTTTTGTTTAAAATGGTTTAAAATAAACTAGTTATCTTAAATAAGGCTTCTGCTACCGTTTTTGTAACACCCCATGAATGACTCATAAATATTTACGCATTATTTGGTGGCTAAAGTGTAAAAAACAAATTTTATGATATATATATATATATATATATATATATATATATATATATATATATATATATATATATATATATATATATATATATATATATATATATATATATATAAAATATATATATATACATACACATATGCATAGAATGGTAAAATGTGTAATTTAAGGTGCTAAAAGTGTCAGTATGGCAAATTCGTATCTATAAATAGTGGAAAACCGGGATTTTCCATAAAAAAATGCAATCCATAAAGAAGTGAGAACTTTCTAGGGTCTTAGAAATCAAAAGCATTTCCCATTTTTACATACTAATGCTACAGTGTTCGAACGATCCCCGGAGATTCAACCGTTGGATCGTCGTGATATTTTGATCAAAGCTTCGAGAGATACGTATGAAGGTTTTGACCCGAGCAATTTGGATTTTGAGGTCTGGAAATGGAGATATAGGCTTCTGACTGAAACAACTGAATTGAGGTAACATCACTTTTATTATAAAACTCGTAGTTAATTACAGGCGTGTCGTTTTGGAGTGAAACCAATGTAATTATTTCAGAAATTGAGTCTAGTATATTTCAAGCAGAGAGGTGAAAAACATGATTCGGTCTCTAACATAGCTCAAACATGCATTTACCACAGACTGGTCCAGTTTTGACAGATTTGATATGTAATCTTGCAAAAATTCATAGTAAATTGTAGAAAAATCGTTTTGGGTGATATTGGTGTCCCTGGAAAGGTATAAAGGAGTAGCTTGCTGTACAATTGATATATGTGTGTATAAATGTGTATAGGTTGAGTAAAACTGATTGTGAACAATGGCAAAATTCCTAGGTAAAACTGAATAATTGCTAAGAAATATTATCTTGAAATTGTTGCTTTCAAGTTCATGAATTAAGCCTTTAAGAAGGGTGTATATATATATATATATATATATATATATATATATATATATATATATATATATATATATATATATATATATATATTATATTATATTGAATTTTAGGCAAGAGGTATATCGATGAATCGATTACGAGTGACTGGGGCTGAGACGGAGACAGACTATTATAGGTCTGTAATGCGGTACGTGGAACATAGGTATTCACCAAAATGTTTGCCAGTGCGGAAGAACCGAAGGACACATCATGATTCAAGGGATAGTATGGCTTCGTCTAGCCGTAGTGGGTCGGTGCATTCACATGGTAGATCAGTGTTGGAAATCATAGTTCATGTAATTAGTTTCAAAAACAAGAGTTTGCAACGGAAGCATAAAATCATGAACACAAATTCCATTTTCAAGAGGATCATGCTACATGCATGTAGAGATAAGATGAAGAACAAACATAGATTAAGTTCAAGATCATAACCTTTGTTCTTGGGTTTGGTTTGGATGATTTTGATAGCTAGGAATCAAATTAGAATCCCTCTATAGTTGATCCACCACAAGCTTGAACACCCTTGAATGCTAGTTCCACAACTTGCAAGTTAGAACTCCTTTTCTTGTGAAACAAAAATCTAATTTTTGCTAACTATCAAGAGAGCTTTTAGAGAGTTTCTTTGGCTGATTTTTGAAGCAAGAATGATCACTTACATCACATCAAATTCGTCCACTATATCACCCACAAAAGAAAAGAAAAGCACATGCAACTAGCTTAAAAGAAAGTTCCATTTGATTTCTATAATCAAAAGCTAGAAGACACAAAGCATCTTCCACCTCTTTTAAGTTCTTAATGCATTCTTTTCCTTCCAATATGGCTGATTTTATGATGACAAATGAAGTGCTAGTGGGTTGTTATTATTTATAAAACTTAGATAATAAAAGCTTATAAATAATACATCTTCTTATTTCTTAAATGGGATAACATTTAACCCATAATCATATACATAAATAAACCATCTAAATATACAATCTTAGTTGTATAATTATATATATACATATATATATATATATATATATATATATATATATATATATATATATATATATATATATATATATTATTTAATTTACCAATTAAATTAAATAAAAGGCTTACTTATAAATCAATTAAATCGTTTAACAATTTAAACAATTTAATTGTTACACTTAATTAATTCATCACATATGAATTACTAATCAACCTTTAATTTTGTAGTTATTATTATTTACCTCAAATAATAATAACCTACAAGATTAAATTGCAAGTTTAGTATCATTTGATGTTAAATCAAATTTAACGTTCTAAATGATCAATTGGTGTCAAACTTGTTGTTGGTGTGACCCTATAGGATCATGTATTATTAGTAATATCATTTTATGATCATCCTTGGGCATATAGAACTAACAATCTCCCACTTGCACAAGGTTGCATCATAGAATGATATCGACAGTGGTAAACGTCTAGCAACATTTTACTGCCCCCAATAACACATGACATTGTGCCATTCAACAACATTCAATTCTTTAGAAAACACGAGGCTCTAATTGATGTATAAGGTTATCTATCAATTATCCCTTTATCACAGACATCTTGTTGAACATGAGACATGGATCTTAATCATTCTCATTTTATGTTCAACTTTCAATCAGGCGCCTTAGATGTCTAACTCTCAACACATAAGAGGAACAAATCCCGTCTTGACTACATACGCCCCTCATATAGTTAGTACTATGCATGAGTATGGCCTTTATGGTTGTCTGTATTTCAAGAACAACAGTAAACCATATCAAAGCATAGTACACTCTACACTTGAGTCCCAAATATGTATCTCAAGTCAAAGGATACAATGATAATACCTTTATTCAAGAATCACTTATGATGATGATCCATGGAGTGATCTTGAAACGGGTCAAGTCCAATACTTGTTCACTGACAAGTACCTATGAATTTGGTTGCAACCTTTTGCTACTTTTACCCATAAAAGTCAACCAATCCAATTCATATTAGTCTTACTTCATAACTGCTCCCACAACTATGATCGACTATGGACGTTTAGAATAACTAAATTATTCAAGGATTAAACATGCTAATAAAACACAATAATTATGAATGAAACATCACGTCACAAATATTACATAATCCTTGTCGTTTACATAAGTTCATATTCATAAAACATTAAACACAAATCAAATCCATTCATTAGAAAAACGGAGTCCTATACCCTTAGCATGACTTTCATGCTTAGTTTGGGGTAAAGGTTTCGTGAATGGGTCTGCCAAATTTTGATCTGTATGAACCTTGTGAATACTAATTTCACCATTCTTAACTTCATGTCTAATGTAGTTATACCTTCGGTGAATGTGTTTGGTTTTTTGATGCAATCTAGGTTCCTTTGCTTGAGCTATAGCACCTAGATTGTCACAGAAGATTTCTATAGGGTCCTGAATGGAAGGAACAACCCCTAGATCTTCTATGAACTTTCTCATCCAGACAGCTTCTTGAGCAGCTTCTGAAGCAGCAACATATTCTGATTCTGTAGTGGATTGTGCAATCACTTCTTGTTTGGAACTCTTCCAAGACACGGCTCCTCCATTTAAAATAAAGACATACCCAGATTGAGATTTCGAATCATCCCTATCTGTTTGGAAGCTTGCGTCAGTGTAACCCTTTACCTTTAAGCTTTCTTTCAAATCGCCGTAAACTAAGAACATATCTTTAGTTCTTCTCAAGTACTTAAGAATGTTCTTTACAGCAGTCCAGTGGGCTTCACCTGGGTTCTGTTGATACCTACTAGTCATACTTAAGGTACATGAGACGTCGGGCCTAGTGCATAACATGGCATACATGATGGACCCAATTGCCGAAGCATATGGGACATGTTTCATCCTTTCAAGTTCAGTCCTAGTGTTTGGGCACTGAGACTTGCTTAGGATGGTGCCATGCGGCATTGGCACGAATCCTCTTTTGGAGTCTTGCATCTTGAACCTTTTCAAGATTTTATCAATATATAGACTTTGGCTAAGACCAATAAGTCTCTTAGATCTATCTCTATAGATCTTTATGCCTAATACATAAGCAGCTTCCCCTAGATCCTTCATTGAGAAACAGCTCTCAAGGAACGCTTTGACACCTTTTAAGGTTGGGATGTCATTTCCAAATAAAAGTATGTCATCTACATACAATACTAGGATTATGACAATGCTCCCACTAGCTTTCTTGTAAACACAGGAGTCATCCTCATTTTTGATGAATCCAAAACTCGTAATCTTTTCATCAAAACGGATGTTCCATGTTTGAGACGCTTGCTTTAATCCATAGATAGATCTTTTAAGCTTGCACACTTTGTTTGGATGCTTGGGATCGACAAAACCTTCAGGTTGATCCATATAGACATCTTCCAATAAGTGTCCATTAAGGAAAGCGGTCTTGACATCCATTTGCCATATCTCATAATCATAGTACGCGGCTATGGCAAAAAGTATCCTAATCGACTTGATCATTGCCACTGGAGAAAAGGTCTCATCATAGTCAATACCATGAGTCTGTGAGTATCCTTTAGCGACAAGTCTAGCCTTAAAAGTGTGAACATTTCCATCCACGTCGATTTTCTTCTTGAAAACCCATTTGTTCCCAACAGTCTTACAATTGGTGGGAAGATTAACCAAGTTCCAAACTTGATTATCGTGCATGGATTGCATCTCAGTGTTCATGGCCTCAAGCCATTTATCAGATTCAGGATCTGATATTGCACTCTGAAAGTTGACGGGTTCATCAAAATCTATCGTATAACATTCCTCTTCCATCAAAAGGTAACCATGCCTTTCTGGTTCAATTCGAACCCTACCAGATTTGCGAACACCTTGTGTTACAATTTGTTCCTGATCAACCGTTTGTTCAGGTTCAACAATTTCTTGTTGAATGCTAGATTCAACTTCTTGTGTATTAGGTTGTGGTTCCTGAAGTTCCTCAAGTTCCACAAACCTCCCACTAGCCTCTTCCGTCAGAAACTTGTTTTCTAGGAATTCAGCTTTTCGAGAAATAAATATCTTATTCTCGATGGGATTGTAGAAATAGTATCCAAGACAATCTTTCGGATACCCTACAAAGATACATTTAGTTGAACGGGGTTCTAATTTGTTTGAAGCTTCTTGTCTAACATAAGCTTCACAACCCCATACCTTGAGATAGGATAAAGATGGAACCCTTCCATGGCATATCTCATAAGGCGTTTTATCTACCTTCTTAGTAGGTGCCATGTTTAGGAGACGAGCAGCTGTTTGTAAAGCATAACCCCAAAAAGATAAAGGTAGAGTACTTCTACTCATCATGGATCGAACCATATCCAATAGTGTTCGGTTCCGCCTCTCAGACACACCATTATGTTGTGGTGTTCCAGGTGGAGTAAGTTGTGAAACAATTCCACAAGTCTTACAATGATCCATAAAGTTTGTACTTAAGTACTCACCTCCTCTATCAGAACGAAGAACTTTAATTGTTTTGTTGAGTTGATTTTCCACTTCACTTTGAAACGTTTTGAACATTTCAAACGCCTCATGTTTATGTTTAATCAAATAAACATATCCAAAACGACTAAAGTCGTCAGTGAAGGTGATGAAATATCTTTCACCATATCTAGTCATTGGCTTGAAAGGACCACATACATCCGTATGTATGATTCCTAACAAGTCCTTTGCTCTCTCATTGGTTTCGGAGAAAGGAGCTTTAGTCATCTTGCCATGTAAACAAGATTCACATATATCAAATGAGTCATTCTCATTTGCCTTCAAAAGTCCACTCTTTTGAAGTTGGGATATGCGATCCTTGTTTATATGCCCAAGGCGACAATGCCATAGATAGGTTTGACTCAAATCAAATTTGGGTTTCTTGGTGAAAGTGTGGTATAAAGAGCCATGGTTAGTCTTTTCATCAAGGTTTACTTCATAAATTCCATTTAAAGGCCTAGCCTCAAAATAGAATACATTATTTTTTTAAACGCAAATATCATCATTATTAAAGGAAAGATCAAATCCACATTGTCTTAATTTAGCAACCGAAATAATATTCCTAGTCAAGCTAGGGACATAGTAAACATTCAACAATGTCATACACAAGCCATTAGGTAGTAATAAATCAAAACTCCAATTGAATCCACCGCAACCCTTGCATTGTTTCCAACCCGAAGTACTACCTCATTTGCCTTCAGTCGCCTACTCCTTTTGAACCCCTGCAACATATTACATATGTGAGTTCCACAACCAATATCAAATACCCATGTGTTAGGAGATAAATTATAAAGTTCTAGATCTTTCACATAGATACCTGAAGTGCCTTCACCGGCCTTCTTCTTCTTCAACTCCACAAGATACGTAGGGCAATTTCTCTTCCAATGCCCAGCTTTGCCACATTCAAAGCATGTGTCTTCTTTGGCAACCTTTGCCTTCTTCTTGGGCGGATGGGATGGTTGGACAACTTTCTTGCCTTACCTTTGAAAGCTTTTGCTTTCCCTTTGCCCTTGGAGTTGGTGGGGTGTTCGGGTCTAGTTCTCTTTGTGCCACCTTCCTTGATCATGAAAACTTGAGTGGTTTTCTTAGGCAGAGTCTTTTCCGCGGTAATTAGCATCCCATGTAATTCCGGGATAGTCTTATTTAAACCATTCATGTTATAATTCATGACGAAAGGATCAAAGGATTTTGTCAAGGAGTTAAGGATCATATCCGTTGCTAGCTCTTCGGGCATCACAACTCCAAGACGTGCCAAATGATCAATGTGACTCTTCATTTTGAGCACATAAGAGCTTACCGACTGCCCATCCTCCATCTTGCAAGCATGGAAAGCCCGAACAGTTTCGAACCTTTCCGTTCTTGCAAGTTGTTGGAACATTTCCTTTAGTTGATGAATCATGTCATAGGCTGAATGATTCTCCAAATCCTTCTGAAGGTCGGGAATCATGGTTGCCAACATGAGGCATGATGCATCGATGGAATCATCCATCTTTTTAAGCCATGCATCGTGTGCGGGCTTAGGAATGGCAGGGGGCTCTTCTGGAAGTGGTTCATTGAGAACATATTCTTTCTTTTCTTGTTTGAGAACAATTCTCACACTACGGTACCAATCCAAGAAGTTGGTATGGTTAAGTTTTTCTCCTTCAAGGAGAGACCGTAGTGAGGTTTTGTTAGGAGCCGAGTGTGTGTTGTTTGGTGCCATCTACAAAATTTTAACAATGTTCTATTTAGTAAATTATGATATTAAGTCCTTAATAATTAATACCCTTTCTTGTTTCATAAACTTTAATTAATTAAGGTCTAGAATCCAAGTTGCATCACGAATAAGTGGTTAGGTATCCTTTATCCCGCCTATTCGAATCAACAAGGTAGGTAACGGTTTACCAATTATATCCAAATATAATTTCTAGAGTTATGGGATCCCATTATAACATTTATAAGTTTGGCATGTTTGATCCCATCTATGCCTTGGATTTCTAATGCTTAGGTGACATTTATCACAAGAGATTTCCAAACGAATCATCCTACTTAAACGGACGTGTAGTTTTGACAACTATTAATGGTTAGGTGTCCTCTATCCCATCAATATTGCAAAACTACTTCTTGTATCACAAGAAGACTCCAAGTGGTTAGGTATACTTTATCCCACAAGGAAATACAAGTGATACATGAGTGTCTTTAAGAGGGACGGCATTGATTCGTATTTCATAAGGGATTTGAATGTTTTACAATTCCAATTTTGAAAAACATATGGTATCATGTAGATTGCATGCATCCAATGAACATGGTACCATTAAATCTTATTTTGTTAATTGGTTCCTTAATCATAAAATCTCCATTTTATTGATTCTTTGTTTGTGGTCAAGATTACAATTAATATCCAATATTAAGTTTGAGTTTGATCACATATATTAGAACCAATTTATAATCCTAAATAATTACCATTATTACTTAGGGTTGGAGTTTGTAAGAGTTCATAAAATCTCCATTTTATTTCTTGTTTCAATCATTTTCAAAACTTGACTTAATAGGTTTTATAACAAAACCCATTTTAATAAAACCACTTTTATCACATCTTATGTTTTAAATGTCAACTTTTGAAAAATACAAACTCCTTGATGATTATGTTTAATTATCTAGGTTGTCTAGCATGCAAAATCTTATTTTCATCCACAACATAACATAATAAAACATTCAATCATCACAAGCATGCATGGGTGCATAAACACAAGCCAACTAGTTTGATATTTCATGTGAGCCATACATGAAATATCAAGTCCAAACCTAGGGACAAAAAGGTGACAAAAACTCAACCAAATGATCTTCGATTTGGCTACAATTTTGCCAAGCTTCTTATATCACCAAATGACACTTGAACCACCATTTCTTGACTTCATGGAGTGAGTTATGAATTTTCTTCTGCCCCCATGAAAGTTGCGAAATATAGGGCAGCAGGAAGAAAGTTTTTGTGGTTTTTTGTTGCATTTTTCAATTCATTCTTGGCTATATTGACGCTAATACTTGTTGAAACTTAATGTATATACTTAGATATTAAAGTTACCAACAAGTATATCACCAAATGACCAAGATATGAATTTTTAAAACACTTCCAAAACAATTTTGAAATCTGGACAGCAGCTCTTCAGAAAGTGCTGCTGTTGGGTGCAATCTTCTCTTGGTCTTTTACTTCCTTCTCTTGTTACATTTTGTGAAATAAATAAAATACAACTATTCTAATATTTACAAAATGAATATTAAGAAGGAAATAACTAATTATTATTACAAACCATTTGAATAAATGAATAGATTACAACCATATCGAATACAAACACAAAACATGCATCATATGGTCCTTGGCTTGTTTATGCACAATTTTATCACATAAAATCATAAGAAAATCAACACTTTGTTTTTCTAAGGCAACATCTATGTAACCAAATGCATGCATACATAAAATATAGTTGGTTACATAAAATCATAGATTATATATTTGCATGTTGCCAAAGAAGCCATGCATGAAACTTTCATTCAAGAAGATAAACATTCATGGCTTCCAAAAACCAAGTTTATCCAAATAAACTTATTATATAAACATGCAATATAGCCATGGCTCTGATACCAATTGTTGGAAATCATAGTTCATGTAATTAGTTTCAAAAAAAAGAGTTTGCAACGGAAGCATAAAATCATGAACACAAATTCCATTTTCAAGAGGATCATGCTACATGCATGTAGAGATAAGATGAAGAACAAACATAGATTAAGTTCAAGATCATAACCTTTTTTCTTGGGTTTGGTTTGGATGATTTTGATAGCTAGGAATCAAATTAGAATCCCTCTATAGTTGATCCACCACAAGCTTGAATACCCTTGAATGCTAGTTCCACAACTTGCAAGTTAGAACTCCTTTTCTTGTGAAACAAAAATCTAATTTTTGCTAACTATCAAGAGAGCTTTTAGAGAGTTTCTTTGGCTGATTTTTGAAGCAAGAATGATCACTTACATCACATCAAATTCGTCCACTATATCACCCACAAAAGAAAAGAAAAGCACATGCAACTAGCTTAAAAGAAAGTTCCATTTGATTTCTATAATCAAAAGCTAGAAGACACAAAGCATCTTCCACCTCTTTTAAGTTCTTAATGCATTCTTTTCCTTCCAATATGGCTGATTTTATGATGACAAATGAAGTGCTAGTGGGTTGTTATTATTTATAAAACTTAGATAATAAAAGCTTATAAATAATACATCTTCTTATTTCTTAAATGGGATAACATTTAACCCATAATCATATACATAAATAAACCATCTAAATATACAATCTTAATTGTATAATTATATATATACATATATATATATATATATATATATATATATATATATATATATATATATATATATATATATATATATATATATATATATATATATATATATATATATATATATATATATATATATATATATATATATATATATATATAACAATATATATATATATATATTATTTAATTTACTAATTAAATTAAATAAAAGGCTTACTTATAAATCAATTAAATCGTTTAACAATTTAAACAATTTAATTGTTACACTTAATTAATTCATCACATATGAATTACTAATCAACCTTTAATTTTGTAGTTATTATTATTTACCTCAAATAATAATAACCTACAAGATTAAATTGCAAGTTTAGTATCATTTGATGTTAAATCAAATTTAACGTTCTAAATGATCAATTGGTGTCAAACTTGTTGGTGGTGTGACCCTATAAGATCATGTATTATTAGTAATATCATTTTATGATCATCCTTGGGCATATAGAACTAACAATCAGACCATTGGTCGCCCACGGGGCTTTCGGCTGCATTTGAAAAAATGGAGGTGCGTATGGCCCGTATAGAGGAGGACGCGAGGAAGCAGTACTGAGCCTCATCACGTAAAAGAACAAAGTCCTTTCGGTGATTTTATTTCAAAATTTGATTATGATAACGTCGAGGTAATGATTAATAATATAAAATTTTATGTTTCCATTATTAATTGGTAACATTATTAACATATTGCAGGTTACGTTTGAAGAAGAAGCCAAATTTAATACACCTGTTCAACCGTTTAAAAAAGATAATTATTTTGAGGATGAGGCACAACAACATTTTACCCCGCTAGGAGCAGACGAGGGGTTAGTCGTCCCCCCAACCCTTAAGGGGTTCGCCGAGTACGACAACCTTCACGTTATTTTGACAGTCCCTATATACAAGTAGAATAAACTTATTTATAGTTTCATATGAAAAAGAATTTTATCTTATGATAACAATTATAAAATTTTATGAAAATTTAGATGCCGAACACGACGCCGAAACCTGCCTGACGTACAAGAAAACAACAACGCCGTATGGCACCTCCGGTTGTGGATGAGAGTGGGTTATTGTTACGCCTTATGTTGAGCATGGTACGCTTATTGCGTCTAAGTTCTTGATTCGCTCTGAAGAATGTCTGATACTCAATAGACTTGCAACGGTAGAGTTCACTATGCATTTCTGGGAGTCATTATATGGCACGCTAGACCCGTCATATCTAGAAGGGGAAGTGAGTTATTCTAGTTTTCCTTATAACATATTTTAAATAATTCTTTATTATTTTGACATTTGTGAAACTGTTGCAGCATATAACACTCTGAAGCCGACTGTTGATGGAGAAAAAGACGGAAGCCTACCGATGGACTATCATGCCAACATTTTTTTTACCAAAGGCCGGCACATGATTGGTGCAACCTTGCCTCCAGGATATAGACAATATATATATATATATATATATATATATATATATATATATATATATATATATATATATATATATATATATATATATATATATATATATATGGTTAGGTTCATATGAGACCATTAAAAAAAATGCAAAATACTTGAAAAAAATTGAAAAAAATAAATTTATTTATTATTTTCGTCATTTTTTATTCAAAAAAAACTTTAAATAAAAAAAATTAAAAATTAAAAAATTAATGTTTTTTTCATATTCGAATAGAATATTACACTATTTTGTGTAATATTCTATTAGAATATGCAACATCCAACAACATTCTATTAGAATATTTTTTTTGATTTTTCCAGGTTTTTTTTTTCGATTTTTTTTTATTTTTAAAACTTTTTTAGATAGAATAAGTAGCGAAAATAAGTAGAATTTTTTTTTTAAATTCTCATTATTTTAGCCTATTTTATTTTTTTTTATTTTTTTATCTCCAAAATGAGTGGCTAGGATTGCGTCTCCCCGTCTCACAAAATTTACATGGTCTCATTTGAACTTATATATATATAAATATATATATACATATATATATATATATATATATATATATATATATATATATATATATATATATATATATATATATATATATATATATAAACACACACACACACCCAACAACAATGAAGTAACACTGTTTGTTTTTGATTCGTAGGTATATTTCCCAGTATGCATTAACGAAAATCATTGGTTGTTGGGAGAGCCAACGTTACATGATATGAAAGTCGAATTATATGACAGTTTGAAATTTGCTTGTTCAAAAGAATTTTTAGAAGGAACCGGCAAATTTGCTATATTCGAGCATGGTGTGTCTAGAATGTTAGATCATATTGGGTATTGGGACAGGACGGGGTCACAAGAGAATCGGTGCAGATGACTTGGGATGTCGTTCCTGAATTGCCTCAACAAAAAGGTTTAAAAGGCGATTGTGGTGTTTTCTTATGTATGCATCTAGAGCACTTGTTGTCTGGAGTGCCGATTGCTATACAGGGAGAGGCTATTGTTGCGGCAACTCGATTGCCAGGGAGGATGGCATGTATATTTTGGTCATCGACGCATACAGAGTACTAGGGAACGTGTCAAATGTTATCTTGAGTCTATGTATGTTGGGCTGTTGAACATCAGCTGATCATCAGCATCAGCAGATCAGTTAACAACACGTTTTGAATCTGATGATTATCAAAAGGAGTCCTTTGCTACTGATAAAGTTCTCCTTGGTTTAAACAGTAGCAGTAGATTGTAATACTTTTCTTATTTTCATAGTTTATCTAGTTTCCATTGTTATCACATTTATAGTTGGAAGTTCCCTGAATTATAGGGATACTCCAAATATACATAGCTTAGTTTTTGTATAAATACATAGCTAGGGTTTCTATAAAACTGAACTTGGAAATTATCGAAAAGGATCTCTGTGTGAGATCAAAGGTTTTCTGTGTTGAATCTATTGCCTTGTTCTTTCTATTATTCTTGTTTGATCGATCCTTGTGTTCCAACAATGTAGTTTGTGGTTCATTTGTTTTGTAAAGTATAGTGGATATGTCTAATGCTTTGGTGCAATGGATTTTGTATGCTACACACAACCTTCAGACTGATGTTCTATTATTAATAGTAGTTGTTACACATTTGGTGAATTTACTGATGTTCTATTATTCATAGTAGATGTTACTCATTTGGTGAAATACATATGGTATTTTACACACAAGAAGAAATGATGTTCTTTTATTCATATGAGTTGTTACTCATTGCACACAAAAACATAAGACATAGTTTCATAGGTCACGTACTTTCCTTCCATTCGGGAAAAGCAAGAGGAAAATTTTCCTTTTCAACGATTACCCAATTTCTTTTCATGTTCATCTCATTCACCTTCATTTGTACTTCCATGTCTTCCTTTTGAAGGTACTTATTAAGTTCCCGAATCCATTTTCGAGCGGTTATGATATTGTTTTGAGTTGATCTGATCCATCGCATTTTCATGGCAACCTCTGTTCTCACACCCTGATCCTTGGCGGAATCGATCAACGCGTGATATATTGTTCAAAGTCTCATGACAACTATGTTATAATATGATTAGATTCAATTAATTACTAAGTATGCAAACAAGATCCACAACATACAAATACAACTCCAAATACGAACAACATTTATTACATCAAATTTAAATAGTCTTGTGGGTTTCTAAGGTACACCCTACTTTTCATCAACTTCATTCTTTAAATCTGCATCATGGGTAAAAACAGGTCAACTACGAGAGTTGTTGATTAATCTAGTTTTATTAAAGAAAGTTGTGAGTTTGAAAAATTTATAATTTGAAATTTGTTTTCTTTTGAAGTCGGCAAGCAAGTATTATTGAGATAACGGTTTATAAATCAAAAATTGATTAACAAATGATAACAACAACAATAAGTCCTCACCCTATATATATATATATATATATATATATATATATATATATATATATATATATATATATATATATATATATATATATATATATATATATAGAGGATGGATCATCTAATCATCATACACACTCAACCACGTGCGATCAATCACCTTAGCGTCCCAAGGCGGGGTGGTCAACCCAATAGCGCTATTATTGTCCATAACGTACCTCAAGAATACGGGCATAGTCATGGAGATTAGACTAAAAATGGTAATACACTACAAGTACATGTAGCGTAAACAAAAAATAATTATACAAATAATGATTCACGTATAAATGTCCCAACAATGTCTCAATTGTGATAAAATAATAAAGTGAAGTTGGAACATATTAGAACCACATGATACACCCTAAAAGTATTGAAAATTATAAAATATGGGGTAGATTACTCACATTAGTCCAAAACGGAATGCGCGTGTCGTATGATAGACGACTCAGGTCAAAATGACGTAAAACCTATATAATTAATAGTTTTGTCTTAGGAACCGCTAAACGGGAATGGAGTATTAATAAAAATAATTAGACATATATGAAAGGTTTTCCGCAACCATGAACTAAATAACCTAAGTTCACATGCAGCCTAGAAAAGATCTATGTTTTCTTACTTTGAACATGTAACTAATTCCTAAAGGCCAAACAAAAATTAACTAAAAGAATAAATCAGAAAAACTAACCTTTAGTTTTAATCTTTAAGCTAAGCAGCACAAATGTCCTGCCTCAAATGAGATCACACCCAGGGAGCCAGAGGAGAATCACGAAAATTCCAGAGAGAATAATAGAATGAGCACCAAATAATGAGGTCTAGGGGTCCCTATTTA
Source organism: Cichorium intybus (assembly GCA_023525715.1). Taxonomy (NCBI): domain Eukaryota; kingdom Viridiplantae; phylum Streptophyta; class Magnoliopsida; order Asterales; family Asteraceae; genus Cichorium; species Cichorium intybus. The sequence goes on from CM042017.1 coordinate 96,457,808, forward strand.
TAGGGAAACAAGAAACCCTAGCCGTCAGCCATTTTCCGGATTATACGTAAGCGCGCCGCGGCCTATACATTGGCGCGCCGCGCGCCGCTATTCAACTATTCAATTTGTACGACTTTAATCCCTGACTTCCTGATTAATCTAATTAATGGCACAGAAATTAATCTAATTAATTCCTGATTAATTATTAATCAATCAATATAGTTTCTAATTAATATATTATCACTTTAATATATTAACAAACCATATCTTTTATTTCTATTGATTTATTAATCCCATAATAAACCAACCTTTCTCTCTACCGAACTTTCTACCAAACCTCCAGCTATGAGGGCAACCCAAATGGACTTTGCTTCTATTACAAATTATTAGTCATGGCTTAGACACCTAATCCAACAGTCTCCCACTTGGATAAGTCTATGACTATAATTACCAATTTAACCTCTAATTAATCAGCAAACTGTAGCTTCCTAGAAACTGCTGCCGAACTCTGACCTAGTCAGTTCTGTCCATAGATAACCGATCAGATGATCCTCCGTCCAACAATATATTTTCAGATATGAAACATGGATTGACATCAATCTCTGTCTGATACACTGTTTCCCGATTTACGATTTTGCTTATGACTTTTAGACTTCTAATTGAACGAATCAATTCAGTCCTGGATGGCCAGCGCTTCAGTCAACTTCAAAATCATCGAGTGGCTAATAGATATCTGTTTCCCGTCTGAGTCAAGGGACGAATAAGCTTCGACTAATATGTTATATCTTTTACCTGACAAATCACTCACAACAGCACGTTTTATAACACCGAGTTACCGATGCGTTTTCATACTATCAATGAACAACCGCCTTGCAAATTATAACTCATATCTCTCAACTTTAAGACCATAAGATATTATCGTCTCAACATTGCTCGTGATATAATCCATGAAGCAATCCATTGAGCGCAGGTTTATCCAATACTCAAATCTCCATTTCTAGGTACTCATGAACGTTGCAGCAATCTTATTGCTATGTCTAACTCCTTACACAATCTACAAACCAATTCATGACAGTCTTCCTTCATACTTACTCCCTAAGAGTATGAACGACTGTGAATATTTGAATAATCCAATTATTCAGGAAGTAAACATGCAAAAGTGAAACATAAAATCTGACTGGCAGCTACTCCTGCTTATTACCAAGTCTCCACGAGGTAATCACCAAGTCGGATTTATCATAACTATTATCGGTTTCTTATTCTCTTTTAAGCTTTCAATTCAAGCCTTTTATATCTATGTCTATGACCTTTTCACTCTTTCTATGTATCTAAGTGTCTAACACTTATACACTTTATTGCAGATGATCCTATCGGATACTCTTCTGATGATATCTCAATTTGTCATTTTGTCATTCTCTCTCACAACTCCATTCCGGTGATGTGTACCGTGACTGCCCATGGTTCTCGGGTCTTTAGTCTACATGACTACACCCTAAGACAATTTCGAGGTGTCATGATGTGCCGGTGAACCACACGCGCTCCATCAGAAACCAACGAAATTCTTTAACCATGAAGTCCTACAGCACCACGTTCTGGTGTAAACAATTACCGATTTGAAAACCCTTTCAAATCAATCACCCTAATCATTTCCCAATGATTTCTCACGTCTGTTCAAAAATCCATTCAGTATTCTCAGCCAGGCAATATCCTGAATCCAACTTACAATGCTCTAAGCATTAAGTCATCAGGATATGTTCATAACACTTCTGATTTGTCCAAGAGGCTCGAGGAACCTGATGTAATCTCATTCCAAGCCCTTTCGGAATCCTAAGATTACCAATTATCCTTGTGTCATGATTTCCGGAAACCATTTCCTTTCAGGGACCCTTTCTTATGCATCTTGAATCCCATCAAGATCATATTCTCAACGGCTAAGTCAATACTGTCAGTCTCAGCTATCTGATAGATGTCTATGAACTACGTGAGCATGCTGCACCTTCTTCGTTTCTTTCATGCCAATTCATTACACTTTGCAATGACAGGAAACTCAATTCCTGGGGTTATGCATCTTGAATCTCATCAAGATCATATTGGCAGAATTCTGATCTATCTAATAGATATCCACAACCACCTGAGTATGTTGTATCTCTTAAAGTCTTTTATAGCGAAACGTTTCTTAATACAGGTCATTACACATTGTAATGATAAGAGACGTTTTCTAGAACCAGTATGTAACCCACATATAGTGATAGAAGATAACAATGATACTCCCACTGGCTTTGACACCGTTATATGACTTTTTCGGACTATTCACAAAATCCAGAACTTATGGCACATTTTGCGAAACCGAAATCTAAACCTTTCTGACATATTAAAGGAAATCTTTCAGGCTATTCAAAAAATCCAAACCGTTTGGCCTATTTTGAGAATCCGAATATCCTTTCTTGCGATATGCCCATGGGACAAGTCCCGGGGCCATGTACCTTTTGTAATGGCATGCTCTATGTGAGTCCCTATTAGTGTGCCGGTAAACCACACACACTCCACTAACGACTCACACTATGCCATGCAGAATCCTCTCGGATTACATCTTCTATTGAGAGTGCTTCTCTCAGAATCAGTTGCTTGACTCCAAGTGATGACTCATTCAACCAGATGTTCTGTAAGTACATTTCTATGTTCCCTTCTTTTGATGATTCAATTACTCCCACTGGTTCCTAGACCAGTTGTAAAGATCAATCAAACTGTCACATAAACTGTGTCTCGCGGTAAGGTTCTCTTATTTGGCAGCAACTAGGTTCACCAATGCTTCCAGCAGTCGGATTACTTATCCGTATCATCTTTAGTGTTTTACCACTACCCGGTATATCACCCAAATCATAATTCCTTATGACAGTGACAATAACTACTGGTCAAGCGAAGAGAGGGTATGTCAGGTTTAACAGGAATCTAATTCCTGGCCAAGTCCCAGTGGTGACTAAAGGTTCTTTCACTTGGCTAAGCCGTGAACTCATTCAGAATTATTCTTACTCCCACTGTTTCCTTAGAACTTGAGTTCTTTCTAAAAGTACTCTTTTTTCAAAGGATAACCAGAGTGGCCAATGAAACGACATTGCTGATTAGTTTCAGGCTTGTCATGAGATTTAGACGAATGCTACATGACCCTGGATTTTCTATGTACTAGTGGGATGATCCCAGCTTTACATTTCAGACAGTGTCAACATAACCTACTTAGTCTAAGATGTGGTCAGAATATGGCTTCTGCGGTCTGACTGGTTGAATATTCAATTCATTGAAATATTAGTCGGAAATGTATCCAGTGTATCTTATACACCGAGGATCAAAACTATTTTGATCAATGCTCCATCATCTTCCCTAAGACACATTATAACCATTAGTGTTCTTGGAAGTCGATAAACTGTGAAACATTTTCTCAGTCTATGTTGTCACTCAGGTTCTGTTGATCTTATGCTTCCTTTGAAATCTTTGAACACTTCAAGGTTCCAATCAATCGCTTATTCTGATAAACGAAGCCATATTTGTCAAACCATTTGGCAAATATCATGAAGCATAACTAATCGTGTTCTGTTTGAAGATTCGAGCAATACACAGTAACTTATGTGTCTGTTGCTCAAAATCTTAATACCTTTACAGTTCCATGTAAATTTATGACTTTGTTAATATTGTTCAAGACATGCAATCATCACCTGACTCCAAGTCAACTGATTCCAAAATCCTATCTATTGGATCTTTGGGCGATTCCTTTCTTGCCATAATTAATTTTATTAAGCACTCAATTCATCATGTGACTCTAAGTCAAATGATTCCAAAGTCCTGTCCAACTGGACCTTTGGTTGAAGTGATTCTCATAAAATTCACTTTAACAATCATAAAGAACACAATTTACAAATCCAATCCCATTGGATGTATCAACATTCAAGTTATTACCATTTACGTCATCAACACATTCACACAACATTTCGAGGACAATTAAAACAATCATGTTTCAAAAAAAAAAATATTTCATTAAACCATAATTATCCTCAGAACAATGTACTATGCGAATCCATGTCGTATGTATCTATGAACTAATAACAAGAACAAATATCTATCTTAACTCAAAAACCACACGAGCTCCAGATCCAATCTGAATATGCTCCTATGCGACACCATCCCGCATCCTCCAGAGTTCGTGCATACAGAGCAAATGTGTGAAACACATCCTATATCAAGGAAATGAGGATCAGGTGTTCTGAATTCTAAGATATTTATGAGTTTACCAAACGGTTTGGCTTTGGAGCATTTTTCCAATCTTTCCGTGACTGTGTCCCACCTTGTGGATTCCCAGTTTGAAACATCGAACAATCGGTCCAGACGATCTGGATCATTTCTTGATGCACCTTAATACTGTACTCAATCCTGAAGCAGCTGAATTAATGGAACTATGCTTCTCTATGAACGATTCATACAGAGTCGACATTGAATGCACTTCCACGATTGTCTCATCCGGTTACCCTTTCTGTTCATCTGGATGAACAGATCAACGAGTTGAGCTAATGCTTAACTCCCGATCACAAAGGGAAACCAGTTTTATACCGTTCGCCTATGTATCCCTCAATCTCGGGAACACGAAAACTGGTGCTACTTCCTTCTAGCTTGCAACTTCAAGCTATTTGAAGATCCTAGTTCGTTTCCTTTATTCAACCAGTTCACGGAACCTTTCCTGAACTAGCTGTGCTAACTTATCAGACCCTGGAATTCTAAATCCCTGTGGAACTCGGGGATAATGATCAATAGCATAAGGCAACGAACTTCCTTGGACTCAATAGTCAAGGAGTCATGCTCATCACAAGCTGCTGTATGATGCCATGTTTGGGTGTGGACCTTCAGTCAGATATGGTTCGCCAGCAAAACTAAGAACTATTCTCTAATTGCAAAACCATATCACATAGTTCAGGCCAGTCAGCCTTACCATACTAAACAGGTGCTTTCTGAAGCTCTCAGAAATGGGTGAAGGAGGAGAAGGAGGAGAATGACATTTTCTTCAGACATATATAAAATTTGAATTTATTCGTTTAATTAATCCTTTTAAATAATTACCTAATATATATTATTTAACAAGGCTAGGATCCAAAATACCCCAACTATGCTGTGAACAGGGATGTCGTAGTCACAACACAGTGGTCATTAAGGTATATAACTTTTATCAATTTCAGTCTTATGAAATTCCTAGATCTGTGAGATTCATTGAACTGTTCAATGGCATGTTTAATCTCGGATATGCCCCACCGTTTGTGACTGGGATGCCGAGGATCACAAACCGGGTGTGAATAACCATGCAAATTAGCTTGGTACTCTCGGGGTCCATTATCATCTCAAATTGATGTGCCGGTTAACCACACACGCTCCATCAACAATGATAACACCCGAGAAACCCATTGCCACTCTTTATGAACACCCATTGGTGTGCCGGTAACCCACACACGCTGCACCAACGTTTCATAAAGTGCAATGTGCAATTTCATGGGTTAGCATCAAATTCACATTTTTTCTAAAGTAACTAGATTGGGAATTCTTGTACGGGTTCTAGTACTTTGATCATTATACTTTTAATGATTAAGCGGTCCTATCAAAACTGTTCGGCTAACGACCCTCCACTGATCAGGCGAGCGGTGGGTGACAGTGAACACCCATTAGACCGCCATTTTATAGGTAGTCTCCTTATACCCACTTTATAGACCAGCTTCGTGAATGAGGCCTACTAATGATTTGACTAACCAATTTATCTTATACATATAGTATTAACCTTTAATAATATATATAAGATGTATTTTAAATCTTTTAAAATATTCCTGGTTTATCTTTTAATTTCCTGAAATTTAACTATTAATTTCAAATTAAATTAAACCTTTAAATTCGATTTAATTCATCTTTTAATTAAACTATTAATTAAATTAATTAAATCTAGATATTTTAAACCTTTTAAAATATTTAGGATTTATCATTTAATTTTTTTCTTTGAAATTCAACCATTAAATTAAAATTAAATTAAATCCATTGAATTATCTTTTAATTAAACAATTAATTAAATTAATTTAAATGTAGATAGGTTTTTCCAAATTAATCAAATCAATTTAAACCTATCTTAAACCCTTAATTATCGAATTCAAACAAACTAGGTTTAAGGTTATCCATTTAATTTACCAATTAAAGTTACCAAAAATTAGAAAACCTTCCAAAACCCTAAGCAGAAAATCGAAAAAAGATGGGGGAGGGCTAGGGTTTAAAAAACCGTAAACCCTAAAATCGAAATTTAGGCGAAATAGGATTTATAAACTTTAAACCCTAATTAGGAAAACTATTACAGCAATTCAATAAGAAAACAACCATTTGCTCTGATACCACTGAAAGGTTTTCCGCAACCATGAACTAAATAACCTGAGTTCACATGCAACCTAGAAAAGATCTATGTTTTCTTACTTTGAACATGTAACTAATTCCTAAAGGCCAAACAAAAATTAACTAAAAGAATAAATCAGAAAAACTAACCTTTAGTTTTAATCTTGAAGCTAAGCACCACAAATGTCCTGCCTCAAATGAGATCACACCCAGGGAGCCAGAGGAGAATCACGAAAATTCTAAAGAGAATAATAGAATGAGCACCAAATAATGAGGTCTAGGGGTCCCTATTTATAGGGAAACAAGAAACCCTAGCCGTCAGCCATTTTCCGGATTATACGTACGCGCGCCGCGGCCTATACATTGGCGCACCGCGCGCCGCAATTCAACTATTGAATTTGTACGACTTTAATCCCTGACTTCCTGATTAATCTAATTAATGCCACAGAAATTAATCTAATTAATTCCTGATTAATTATTAATCAATCAATATAGTTTCTAATTAATATATTATCACTTTAATATATTAACAAACCATATCTCTACCGAACTTTCTACCAAACCTCCAGCTATGAGGGCAACCCAAATGGACTTTGCTTTTATTACAAATTATTAGTCATGGCTTAGACACCTAATCCAACAATATATTCTTATATTAGATGAATTAACAATAATCTATTTTGATATCAATATTAAGGTATTCATTTGTTAAATGAATTTTAAATTGAATTAATTACTTTGCATAATTAATTTATATTTTCAATTTAGGCAAGATTTTAATAATTTCTTATTAAAATAATAACTTGCCCAATTATAAGTATTTACATATTTTAACAATTATTTATATGAAATAATCATTAAAAATGCATTTTTACATGCTTAAATAATTAGGAAAATGGTTTTAAATATTTAACAGTATTGACAAATTCGAAAATTATTAGGAAATCACTATTTCATACAATAGAAATTACTATAGAATTTTTTATTTTTCTGAACTGTTTTAGTATTTATTTAATATTTTAATGATTAAACAACAACAAAATCTGGGAAAAATAATAAATGATCCCTAAGCATTTTGGAAAATTAACCATAGTTTTCTAACATGATATAGAGCCTATTGTAAGGGTTTTGGATATTTCCCACTGTGGGAAGTATTTTTTATATGTTTCATTATTAATTAATCAATAAAATCATGAATAATAGTAAACGATTAAGGGAAATTTATTAAACTTTTTATTTATGATTAATATATAATATATGATATTCTGATAAGGTTTTATAATTTTTGGACATGTGTAGCTATTTATTATTAATTTAAACCATTAAACAATCGTTAAATCCGGAAAAATAAGTAAACATTCTTACAAAAATCTGTAAAATGTTTTATGGAGTCTTTGTCATGTTAATAAGGTGCGAAAAATATAAAATCTTGTTTTTGACATACATAACTATATGTTTCTATTTATTTATCTTCAATAAAATAAAATACAAAATAAGCACGAAACAGTAATATAAATGCATGAAACTTTTATAAATTATTTTTACTCAATTTATGGGTCATCCTAGAATTTTCCCAGAATTTATTCACTACAAAAAGTATTTTATGTGAATTATTACGCTCTTTTATTTCAATAATTATACTAATTCGATAAAAATAAATTATTTTCTGAATATTTCCAGAACTTCTTATTTTATTGATGGGATTCTGAGAAAAATCAGGTTTATACATAAAATGAGTTTTAGATAGTTTGGTGGATTTAATTTGTTTCATTCATGAATTTGAGACTTTTAATAACATACATTGATGAATGCTTCAAGAGGGATGAAGATTTGAGTATAAAGGATTGTTCTTGGCTAGAATATGGATCTTTCTTGGATGATTTTCGAAATTGAGAGTGAGAGAAATAATTGAGAGGGTTTGAGTGGTGATGAGAATAATGTGTTGGGAGAAATAAAAGGAAAAGAAAGATGATGGGAGGTGTGAGTGTAAGTGGGAGACCATGGGAATAATTAGGTGAGAGGTGTATGTTTTGTCTTTGCTTTTGGTGGTCTTCATAATTTCCCACTAACACAAGAATCTTTTATATCACACACTAATTAATATAAGAGTTTTATAAAATTTAATGTAGAGTTTATAAAAATAGAGTTTTATAAAAGATGAGTTATCCATTATTTGATTATAACAATCTACTTTGATTTGAAGTTTAATTATAGCATTCAAGTTTGATTCTTTTAATTTAATTAGAGCATCATACTTTGATTTGATTTTAATATGGTATCATAATTTAATTTGATTATAGTTATAACGTTATACTATGCTATATTGCTATTAACGTCAATTTATATCGTAGTATATGAGTTTTGATCCTATTAGCGTCAAGTGATCTTGAGTAGGGTTTATTAAATTTCCAATTGGGTTGGGTTGACCCGAATCCATTTTAGGCGGATGTCACAGTCTCCCCTACTTTAGGAAATTTCGTCCCGAAATTTAAGAAGAGAGTACCTTAAGAGAAAAGTTGCGGGTATTTGGTACGCATATGCTCGGGTCCACGTTATGACTGCCACCTGACCTTGACCAGGGGAATGCGACTTCTTTTGAGTTGCTTTTCCTTTCGGTCGGCAATTTCCAATGGTTTCTCGAGAAATTGCATTGTCTCGTCGATTTGGATATCCTCGAGGGGAACATGAAGGTTCTCGTCTGCTAAACACTTCTTAAGGTTGGCTATATGAAATACTGGGTGAGCTGTCTTAAGATCTATTGGTAGATCCAACTCGTAGGCTACTGGTCCGATCCTTTTCAAGATTTTGATACGTAGTGTGGTGCCAATTTACCCTTGCGTCCAAATCGAACCACACCTTTCCATGGGGACACTCTTAACATGATCATGTCACCCACGGCTATGAGCTGCGAGAAGGTTATTGCGAATCTGAGTGATTTTTTCGGTTGTTTCCTGGATAAGCTCAAGACCAACGATTGGAGAATCCACTGTTGCGCGAATCACGTGGGACTCGCCAATTTCATGCCAGCAAATAGGAGATCGGCATTTACGGCCATACAATGCCTCAAATGGTAGCATCCCGATGCTAGAATGATAACTGTTATTATAGGAGAATTCCACCAACGGTAAATGAGAGTCTCAGTTTCCTCCGAAATCTAAGACACACGCCCTCAACATATCTTCGATTGTTTGAATTGTCCTCTCAGATTGACCATCGGTCTGAGGATAATAGGCGGTACTGAGATCGAGGCGGGTTCCCATGGCTGCTTGAAGTGATTGCCAAAACCGAGAGAAAAATCTCCCATCATGATCTGAAATGATGTTGAGAGGGATGCCATGCCGACTAACTAATGCGTTGATGTAAATCCGAGCAAGTTTTTCGACTTTGAAATGTTCACGGAAGGGAAGGAAATGAGCGGATTTGATCAAACGGTCAATGATTACTCAAATGTTGTTGTGTCCCTTCGTGGTACGGGGAAGTTTGGTTACGAAATCCATGGCAATTGCTTCCCATTTCCACCTGGGGATTTCCGGTTAGACAAATAGTCCAGAGGGTCGTTGATGTTCTGCTTTGACCCTGGAACATGTAAGACATTTGGCCACGAATAAAGCAATCTCCTTTTTCATTCCCGAGCACCAATAATTGGTTCTCAAGCCATGATACATCTTTTCAGCGCCAGGATGAATGGAATATCGAGTTTTATGGATTTCTTCCATCAGGAATGTACGAAGATTGTTGCGATCTGGGATCCAGATGCGATCTTGATAATAGAAAATACCATCAGATTTTGTTTCCAACTCCCCATCAATTCTCGTGGGCATGTCATTTTCGATAATTGCTGAGTGTTGGGCTCCTCAAATTCGGTCGCTGAGATTAGACAAGATAGGAGAACATTTTAGATGAAATGCTTTGGCATGTTCTTTTCGGCTTAACGCGTTGGCTACGACGTTTGCCTTGCCCGGATGATAGCGTATTTCACACTCGTAATTATTTAGGAGTTCGACCCATCATCTTTGCATCATATTGAGTTCCTTTTGATTAAGAATATGTAGAAATCTCTTGTGGTTGGTGAAAATTACGCATTTAGTGCCGTAAAGGTAATGCCTCCAAATTTTAAGAGCGAAAACCACGGCACCGAGCTCCAAATCATGAGTCGTATAATTCCTTTTGTGGATTTTGAGTTGTCGCAATACGTAAGCTATAACCTTTCCCCTTTGCATCAAAACACAACCTAGACCGAGGTTGGAGGCATCGCAGTATACCATGAAATCTTCGGATCCTTCAGGGAGTGTAAGAATCGGAGCATCACACAATATTTGTTTAAGGGTTTGGAAAGCGTCTTCCTGGTTGGGTCCCCAATCAAATGGCGTACCCTTGCAAGTGAGAGAAGTAGCGGTAAAGCGATCTTTGAGAAATTTGAAATGAAACGCCGGTAATAGCCGGTTAAACCAAGGAAGGACCGAATTTTCGTGGGGGTACGTGGGGCTTTCCAATTCTTGACTGCTTCAACTTTTGCGGGATCGACTAAAATACCCTTATCACTTATAATATGACCGAGGAATTGTACCTCATTTAGCCAAAACTCACATTTCGAAAATTTGGTGTATAGCCGATTTCCTTGCAACGTTTGGAGAGTTAGGCGAAGGTGTTTTTCATGCTCTGCCTTTGTCTTGGCGTAAATGAGGACGTCATCAATAAAGACGATAACAGAACGGTCGAGATAAGGTTTAAATACCCGATTCATCAAGTCCATGAATGTGGCATGGGCATTTGTTAGGCCAAAAGGCATAACGGTGAACTCGTAATGTCTATAGCGGGTTCAAAAAGCGGTTTTGGGGATGTCTTCTTCCCGTACTTGAAGTTGGTGATAACCCGATCGGAGGTCAATTTTTGAAAAGCATGAAGTTCCTTGAAGCTGATCAACAAGGTCGTCGATCCGAGGTAACAGATATCAGTTCTTGAGGGTCAATTTATTTAACTCCCGATAATCAATACACATACGAAACGAACCATCTTTCTTTTTGATGAAGAGAACCGGGGCTCCTCAGGGTGAAGTGCTTGGGCGGATAAATCCCTTATCGGTTAATTCTTGGAGCTGACTTGCCAATTCTTGCATCTTGGTTGGAGCCAATCGATATGGAGACTTGGCTATGGGAGTAGCCTTATGAACGAGATCGATGCGGAGCTCTAGCTCACGTACTGGAGGGAGTCCAGATACGTCATCGGAAAAGATGTCGGGAAAGTCTCATACAATCGGAATATCTTCGATCTTCTTTTCTGTGACCTTTGTTTCCACCACATGGGCTAAGAAAGCCATGTATTCTTTACGTAGATATGATCGATCTTGAGTACATGACATAAGACTAAGCTTTTTCGAACGAGTCTCGCCATAAATAAGAAGACTTTGACCGTCGGCGAGAGGAATACAAATGAACTTCTCGTAACATACTATTTCAGCATGGTTTTGGGATAGCCAATCCATTCCCACGATGATGTCGAAGCTACCAAGTTCCATAGGAACTAAATTGACGGAAAAATTTATGACCGCAAAAATCGAAAGTGCAATCTTGGATGATTGCATTGATTGAAACGTATTTTCCATTGGCGACTTCTATGGTAAAGTACTCATCAAGAATCGTGCGAGGTGTGTGAAGTATTGGCTCAAATTCCAAAGACACAAAACTTTTATCAGCACCTGAATCAAAAAGTACTTACGCGTAGTAGTCATTTATGAGAAACGTACCATTTACGACCTTGTTATCGGTCTATGCTTGGGTTGCGGTAATGACAAAGGCTCGGCCTTTGGGAGCTGGAACCTACATTATTGGATTTTCTTGGGCTTGAGTGTTGATGATATTGACTAGCCTAGGACACGCGTTTCTGAAATAGGTGGGGTCACCACAGTTGAAGCATGTTCCAGTTAGATACCGGGTTTGTGTTTGCTGATTTGAGGGTAGAGCGAGTGGTCGCTGAGTTTTTGGTGCACGGCATGTGTCTGCCAAATAGCCATAGCGACCACAAGTCGTAAAAAGGCGACACAGGCTGGTGGTTATATGGTGATAGTTACAGTGGTTACAGAGGGGGTGAGGTCCGGTATACGACTTTTTGTTTGGTTGGGCTTGTGGGGTGACTTGGGTGATAGGAGTAGCAGGGGTAATAACAACATGGTTGTGGTGATGGCTTTTCCGCTTCTTTTTGTCGCGTCGGTGTGAGGACTCGGACTTGACAATTAGGGGAATCTCAGGGGTCGACTTTTCACTTGTCATCTTTAACCCTTGCGTGGGAGGACACCATCGTTCATATTGTCCTCGTTGAGTTGACCTGTTATTTCAATAGTGGATTCCAGGGTAGATGGCCTGCTACTGGTCACCGAACGGATCTGGCGCGTTAACCCTTTGGTGTAGCGGCGTATTGCAGTTTTCATAGGTTGAACCATGTGAGGTAGGAGTCTCGAGAGATCATGGAATATATTGGTGTAGGTCGTGTTGTCGCCTCCCAACTGTTTCAGATTTCAGAATTCATCCTCGAGAGTTTGCAATTCGCTGTCACGGTAGAACTTCTCCCTCGTGCGTTACTTTAGTTTTGACTAGGTCATTCCCAAGGCAACAGCCTCTCCCTTTGCCCATTTTTCCAGGTTCCACCACGTGAGAGCATGACCTTGGAGGCACCCTGTAGCGTGACGGACCATCAGGTCCTTAGGGCACTCGCTGTGGATCAAAGTACTCTCCATTTCTTCAATCCATGTGAGGTTTGCGGTGGCACCATCGATGCCTTTGAAGTAAGGCGGATTACAGTTACGAAAGTGCTTAAACGAGCAACGAGGAGTGGTTGCTGGAGCTTGCGGCTGAAGAGCATGAAGTTGGGTTGCAATTGTTGGGATGACGTTTGCTACCTCCTTGGTGATAAGGGCGGCTCGCCTTCGGTTGTTGCGAGCAGCGTATGGGGGTCGTAAATTTGTAATGCCATCTATGAGAAACCCTCATATGGACTTGTGAGTTATTTGTAAATTGATTATGGAAATTAAGTTTGTAGACACTGTTGGGTAAAATGATTGTAAAACACTTGTTGGGCCATGGTTAGGAGTGTTGGGCACCTTTTGGGCTTTCCATGGGTACTAAATGTGAAGCATGTACCACTTGCATGGGCCCCCACAATACTAAGTTTTCACATGTTTTCCCACTTCTAGGCCCATTAAGGAACTTAATAGTCCAATGAGTTGGCCATTTTGGAGTGTATCCTTTCGGATACGTTTTGATAAGGTCGGGTATTTTGATGGCTCAAAAGTAATGTGAATGACGCTCTTTGGCCTATAGGTTTGGGAACTCACGCCTTTGGTCCCCAGGTAAGCAAACTGGTCCCTCGGTTGATTGGATGTATACGAATGCTTGTCTAGTCAGGACTTTTGGGCTACCGGCACCTCCCCCTTCCAGTTACTATGCATCCATTACTATGATCCTACCCAACTAGAATGGATGACTTTGAATTTCCTATGAGCTCTAAGGAATATATATGTATATACAATTTTTTTAAACCACTTGAGTATGTGTGTGATTTTTAGAGAAAGAGGAGAAAATTCACAAGTGTATGCATACATATAAGTGTCAGGAGTAATACATAAGTACATAAGAGAGTAATTAGCACACAAAGGTATTCCTAAGATTTTCTAAGTGCGAATTACATGCAGTAATGTGTACATTTTATAAACTAGCATACGAGAGGACCCTAGAGGCAATAGACTAGGTCAAGGCAATTAACCTAATTCCCTATAGTCAAGGGCTCTTATACCAATCTGTCACACCCCGATCCTTGGCAGAATCGATCAAGGCGTGATATATTGTTCAAAGTCTCATGACAACTATGTTATAATATGATTAGATTCAATTAAGTACTAAGTATGCAAACAAGATCCACAACATACAAATACAAATCCAAATACGAACAACATTTATTACATCAAATTTAAATAGTCTTGTGGGTTTCTAAGGTACACCCTACTTTTCATCAACTTCATTCTTCAAATCTACATCATGGGTAAAAACATGTCAACTACGAGAGTTGGTGAGTAATCTAGTTTTGTTAAAGAATGTTGTGAGTTTGAAAATTTTATAATTTGAAATTTGTTTTCTTTTGAAGTCGGCAAGTAAGTGTTATTGAGATAACGGTTTATAAATCAAAAATTGATTAACAAATGATAACAACAATAAGTCCTCACCCTATATATACATACATATGTATATGTATATGTATATGTATATATATATATGTATATATATATACATACATATATATATATATATATATATATATATATATATATATATATATATATATATATATATATATATATATATATATATATAGGATGGAGCATCTAATCATCATACACACTCAACCACGTGCGATCAATCACCTTAGCGTCCCAAGGCGGGGTGGTCAACCCAATAGTGCTATTATTGTCCATAACGTACCTCAAGAATACAGGCATAGTCATGGAGATTAGACTAAAAATGGTAATACACTACAAGTACATGCAGCGTAAACAAACAATAATTATACAAATAATGATTCACGTATAAATGTCCCAACAATGTCTCAATTGCGATAAAATAATAATGTGAAGTTGGAACATATTAGAACCACATGATGCACCCGAAAAGTATTGAAAATTATAAAATATGGGGTAGATTACCCACATTAGTCCAAAACGGAATGCGCGTGTCGTATGATAGACGGCTCAGGTCAAAATGACATAGAACCTATATAATTAATAGTTTTGTCTTAGGAACCGCTAAACGGGAATAGAGTATTAATAAAAATAATTAGACATATATTCTTATATTAGATGAATTAACAATAATCTATTTTGATTTGAATATTAAGGTATTCATTTGTTAAATGAATTTTAAATTGAATTAATTACTTTGCATAATTAATTTATATTTTCAATTTAGGCAATATTTTAATAATTTCTTTTTAAAATAATAACTTGCCCAATTATAAGTATTTACATATTTTAACAATTATTTATATGAAATAATCATTAAAAATGCATTTTTACATGCTTAAATAATTAGGAAAATGGTTTTAAATATTTAACAGTATTGACAAATTCGAAAATTATTAGGAAATCACTATTTCATACAATTGCAATTACTATATAATTTTTAATTTTTTCTGAACTGTTTTAGTATTTATTTAATATTTTAATGATTAAACAACAACAAAATCTGGGAAAAATAATAAATTATCCCTAAACATTTTGGAAAATTAACCATAGTTTTCTAACATTATATAGAGCCTATTGTAAGGGTTTTGGATATTTGTGACTATGGGAAGTATTTTTTATATGTTTCATTATTAATTAATCAATAAAATCATGAATAATAGTAAACGATTAAGGGAAATTCATTAAACTTTTTATTTATGATTAATATATAATATATGATATTTTGATAAGGTTTTATAATTTTTGGAGATGTGTAGCTATTTATTATCAATTTAAACCATTAAACAATCATTAAATCAGGAAAAATAAGCAAACATTCTTACAAAACTCTGTAAATGTTTTCATGGAGTCTTTGTAATGTTAATAAGGTGTGAAAAATATAAAATATAGTTTTTGACATACATAACTATATGTTGCTATTTATTTATCTTCAACAAAATAAAATACAAAATAAGCATAAAACAGTAATATAAATGCATGAAACTTCATAAATTATTTTTACTCAATTTATGGGTTATCCCAAAATTTTCCCAGAATTTATTGACTGTAATTCGATAAAAATAAGTTATTTTCTGAATATTTCCAGAACTTCTCATTTTATTGATGGGATTCAGAGAAAAATCAGGTTTATACATAAAACGAGTTTTAGATAGTTTGGTGGATTTAATTTGTTTCATTCATGAATTTGAGATTTTTAAAAACATACCTTGATAAATGCTTCAAGAGGGATGAAGATTTGAGTATAATGGATTGTTCTTGGCTAGAATATGGATCCTTCTTGGATGAATTTCGAAATTGAAAGTGAGAGAAAGAATAGAGAGGGTTTGAGTGGTGATGAGAATAATGTGTTGGGAGAAATAATAAGGAAAATAAAGATGATGGGAGGTGTGAGTGTGAGTGGGAGACCATGGGAATAATTAGGTGAGAGGTGTATGTTTTGTCTTTGCTTTTGGTGGTCTTCATAATTTCCCACTAATACAAGCATCTTTTATATTACACACTAATTAATATAAGAGTTTTATAAAATTTAATGTAGAGTTTATAAAAATAGAGTTTTATAAAAGATGGGTTATCCATTATTTGATAATAAAAATCTACTTTGATTTGAAGTTTAATTATAGCATTCAAGTTTGATTCTTTTAATTTAATTAGAGCATCATACTTTTATTTGATTTTAATATGGTATCATAATTTAATTTGATTATAGTTATAATGTTATACTATGCTATATTGCTATTAACGTCAATTTATATCGTAGTGTATGGGTTTTGATCCTATTAGTGTCAAGTGATCTTGAGTAAGGTTTATTAAATTTCGAATTGGGTTTAGTTGACCCGAATCTATTTTAGGTGGATGTCATATCTGTTTCCAACGATTCAACATCTTTAGTTAGCTCCCGCATTGCGATGGTCTCAGCTCTGATCTCCTTCTCTTTCTTTAGAACTTCCCTTCTAAGGTCTTTAGGCATGGCCTATTCTTTACCTTAGAGATTAGAAGATGAAGCAGCTATGCTTGCAACTGATATAAAATGGGTGGTAATGGTTTGGTGTGACAAATGGTAGGATGTGGTGGCCTTTATATAGGAAAAACCATAGGGTATCATGTGTTGGTGTATGTATGGTGTAATACGTATATGTCCTTATTTGTGGTTTCAGTTACAAAGGAATAAAGGTGGGGTATGATGACTAGGTGTATGTACAGTGCAATATTCGTCTTTAGTAGTGTCCTTATAAAGGTGGGGTATGATGACTAGGTGTATGTACCGTGCAATATTCGTCTTTAGTAGTGTGTGGTTTCTTTTATAAAGGAAAGATTGTAGGGTGTCATGAGTGGGTAGTCATGATGTGCAATATTTGTTCTTGGAATATGTGTCATCAATTGGTATTCATACTGTGCAATATTAGTTCTTCAAATACGTCTTTAATTTTACATTTACCTAGAATATAGTCGTTTTATTAAACAGAAAACCATAAGGCTCATACGTAGACTGTCGTACACTCAAACTTCAAATTAAATAACAACTTTATTTTAAACTAATGCAATCTTAGTCTTTAACTTACCATTCTACAACCTCGTACGAATACTTCTTTTTTTGTTCAGCCACCCATGCTTTTTTTTTCGTTCAGTTCTTGGAGGCTTAACCATATTTCGCATTTTTCATGTTCAATCTTTCCTTTGGTTCTCCTGATCTAGTTTCCAGCTTCAGTGATTTCTTGTTTTTTTTGTTTCAATCTAGTTACTTTTACTCTCAACCAGTTGCCCTACATACTCCATGTGATCTCTATCAGAAGCAATTGTTTGAATGTCTTTAACTACGTCATATGATCCTTTTAGTAGGATTTTATTTATTTCCTCTAGAATTCTTTGTTCGTCGTCGGTGGGGGGGGGGGGGTTATTCAAAGTAGACGGCCGACGCATTTTCTTCAGGATGCGCTTCAACTCTTCCGAGTGGGCAGCCATACCTAGGCAAAAGGAAAATGTTAGAGGAAGAGTGTGTACCTTCGATGTTAGAGGAGCAACCTGGGATAACGGATTGGTATGATAAATTCTTTGAACCGGTGCCCCTTAAACAGGGATAAGTGTAGGCCCTAACTGCGAAAAGTTAACTTGATGTCTGCGAATACTTTTCAATAAATGTAAATGTACTGCCAGTTGAGCAGTTTCGTAATAAATAAATGTAAATTTCTGTGAAAACTTATCAATAAATTTAAATGTAAATGTTTGCGAAAACTTTTCAATAAATAAATTCTCCGAAAATATTCATAAGTTAATAAGAAAGTGGATATTTTCATTAAAGCACACCGATCATACAACCCTAATAAAAATTTCTTACATAAACCTAAAATTTCTAAGATAAAGCTACAGGTAGTAAAACCTCTATCATGTTTACAGGTAACTGCCATTCTGTGTGAGGGGGTACATCCTGCACTATTTCGGTTTGATATGCAGCTCTATATGCAGCCGTTGTGAAATAAATATTGACTATATTAAAACCATCTAACATCATAAACGATCGATACGCAACTATGTTGTGTCAACAGGGAATACCAGAACTCCTAAATTTTCTACAATTACACGAGTTCTCACGTAGGTTCACAAGGTATGGTTTTGAGAAATCGTATACATAAAACTTAGTGTTGTATAGTTCCTTCACTTGACATGGTTCAGACTTGCGCATTCGTCTGTATAGATGTTCTCCGCGTATGGGGTGAGCTGATTAAGCAGTATAACTGAAACAAAAAATTACGCAATTAGGCTAAGCCAGCTTCACTACTAATATT
This sequence comes from Cichorium intybus, assembly GCA_023525715.1. Taxonomy (NCBI): domain Eukaryota; kingdom Viridiplantae; phylum Streptophyta; class Magnoliopsida; order Asterales; family Asteraceae; genus Cichorium; species Cichorium intybus. The sequence continues at coordinate 96,476,693 of CM042017.1, forward strand.
TCATGGAAATATTAAAACAAACGAATTACCTCCTAATGCACTGCGATCAACATAAATACGTTGCAACATGCTGATGAAATATCGCAGGAGGGAGATTATTGATAACTCTTGCTAAGTTGCGGAGAACCAACGAATCTCATCGGGCATTATTATGGAGATTAGGTTGTAACGGATATTAGGGAAAATCACGCTAGTCCATTTATCTTGAGAAATACTATCAAAGTAGTTGAGTAGATTTTGGCCACCATGTTGGCCCATTACCTCTCGAAGTATTGTGAGCTTATGTTCAAATTGACTTAACTCGTACGCCTTGCAATCTCCCAAAAATATGTTGCCATTCTTGGGAGGTTGTTATAGTACCCTGCAAGAAGTTGTACACATTTTTGCAACAGTATCCGTGGTAAGCATCCGGGAACACACTAGCTACGACAACGTCTTAGTGGTTGGACACTTTCATAACGAAAGCAACGTATCTGACATTGCTTATGCATTCATTTAGTTTTATAAGAAACCATGTACGTGTTTCTAAGGTATCCACGATTCCCAAACCGATTGCTATCCACAGAGGTTGATGGTTTCCATCTACGGAGACAGCTACGTTCATTGTATGGACGTATGGTCCATTTAATGGTAGACACTCCAAGAAAATCATTGGTAGGGTAGTCGAAAGGAATGTATGCATCTGCAAATGGGGTTACAATAAATGTTAGTAGTTCGTTTTTCTAAGGATATGAACAATATATAAATATAACAATTACAAAAACATCTTACGACACATCCTAGGGCCATAAACAAAATTCAAACCGCTTGTTGTTATCTAGCATTATGCTAGACATTGTATGTGGATTGTTTATTGAAGGTTATGGAAGAAGGCAGGAGTTGGCCAAAGCTTTGTTTGTGTTGCTCAGTTGATGAACTCATTTTTAACAACTAGCTAAAACACACTGCTTACTTACAAAATACCATTGATATCCATGTATTTATATCCTACCATGGTAAACCTTGCACTAATTTAACAGTACATTTGAGAAGGGACAACTCCATGCGGAAGACATGACAACAGATAGACGGTTGCCCTAGTTGTTCATAATGGACGTAACAACTCGGTAAGTATGAAAATGTTCCAAACAAATTTCATAGTCGACGTAACAACTCGGTAACTGCGAAAATGTTCCAACTTTTCGCAGTCAATTACTATGGTAATCCCAGTCAAACATTTTAATTTCCGAATGCATTGTCTACTCACATTAGAAAGGTAAATAGTAAACTGAAGCAGGGACAACTTTAGGCGGAAGACATGACAACACATACACAGTAGACGTATTTGTTCACAGTTGACGTAACAACTCGGTAACTGCAAAAATGTTCGCACTTTACGTAGTCAATTACTATGCTAATCTTAGTCAAACATTATAATTTCCCAATGCATTGTCTATTCACATTAGAAAGGTAAACAGTAGATTGAATAGGGTCCTTCTGCATGCGGAATACATGACAACACGTACACAGTCGACGTACTTGTTCACAGTTGTTATCTTCCTACCTTTTTAAAAGGGTGTGTTTCTTAATTGTTTGGTTTATTGCAGCGGGTGGAGAATCATAATGGCATACACTTTCAATTGTGGTCATCCGTTGGTCATTCAAACGTCCCACACCAGCAAAAACCCAGGAAGACCATTCTATGCATGCACAAACCAGGTACATTATTAGTACATTATTAATATTTATTACTCTACAAGCTAAAAATTCCTATAATTTAATTAGATAGTTCTTAAAACATCAAATAAGACTTGCATTACAGATGCTGAATTGTGGGTTTAATGGATGGGTCGATGAACAATACGTAGCCGACAGATACGCTAGGGATAACCTGGTAAGAAACCTTCAAGCCGAGAATCGGATGTTGAAGATGATGCTTATTTTTAGTTGGGACTTTTTTGTCATTATTGTTTACAAACTTTAATTCCATTGCATTAAACATGTTTAGCATACTAGTACCATTGGATAGTTAACCGAATTTGTTGCAAGCGAACAACAATTTTAATGATTGTATGAAGTAGATATTGTTGTCTACAAACTTTATATGCATTAGACAATACCACTTTATTAAAATACTTGATTATTTTTCAAAAGCATGATAACAAACATCAAACATAGCAACTAGCAAAGACAAACATAGTACACATGTAGTATATTCTACTAATACGGTAACAAACATCATGGAATTCGTAACAAAGGGGGTAGAATAGCCGGCCATTCATCTGGAAAATCCCATAGTTGAGTAGGAGGTGGTGAATTCACCATTTGTAAGCCGCTGTAAAGCATGATGTGGTGTAAAAATAAGAAACCATTTGTGGTTTTGTCATCCTGTTTAACATCTGTAACACAGCTAACGCATGACTGCACAGTATACCACCTTTTCTCCATTTCATGCATGAACACATATCCGCTCAACATGAACAGTTTCAGTACTGCCATTGTCACTGACCTGATACGTCAACCCTGTAACATAATTCGGAACCATGTTTCTTGATTTTACGTCTCTATGTGCCAGTACTGCATCACAATATGGTGTTACGAAATGATACTGCACTCTATCTTCACGGAGCCAAACATATGTGAGTTGTGTATCTTTAGGAACCAAGTCAATAAATTTGGTTATGCGGAAGTCGTGCGTGTGTAGCAACAACCTTTCCACAAACACAGGTACTTCAATTGCTAAAACGTTCAAACGAGCCTTTGGAAAAAAAATGCCCTACCCCACTTAGCAAGAGCAATGCTTTCAAACTAGCCGGTGTGTAGGTAATATGGAAAGTAGAGAATTATAATACACATAGAATTGGTCGACGTTGTTAGCCTTGCATGCCTTCCAATACAATTCAGTAGCAGTCGCGCTTGGTCCAATTCTGAAGCACATATTAATGCATAGACTTTTACAACAAAGCCCGTTGTATTCAGTCAGAAATACTTCACGAACACAATCGTCAGCGTAACCCTCCAAATCAGTAATGAAGCCTACTCCCCTTATGTCGTTCAAAGACCCTTTTAGCCTTTGAAGAAACCACCACACATTCTCTTCGTTGTATGCATTCGGGAATACTTCACGAACACAATCGTCAACGTAACCCTCCAAATCCGTAATGAAGGCTACCCCCTTATGTCGTTCAAAGAACCCTTTAGCGTTTGAAGAAACCACTGCATATTCTCTTCGTTGTCTGATATTCTCACGCCAAAGGCTATGACCAGGGAGTTTTCGTTGCCATCTACGGCGACTACAACGTACATGGTACGTAAGTATCTACCAGCAAGGTTAACGGTTTTGATAAACAACATTGGGAGCATGTGCCTAGCAAACATTTTGATCTGTAGATGATCAATCGTATAAAAATATGGGTAAATGCAGTAACTAAAACATCACATAAAAATTCGTAATCATGTTGTTATACGACGATGCAAAAACCATGACTTACCACACATCCGAACGTAACATAAGAGAATTCAAAATGGTTGGTGGCATCCATCTTGATGTTTGTTATGCTGTCTATGTTGGTTTTTTTTAATTATGGAAGAAAACTGGAAGTATTTCAAAACTACTCTCGTGATCTATGGTCGATGAAGACATGTTTTAGACTTCTGAAGCAGTTGGGATGCGTTGCAACCTAATACAAATTCTAACAAAGTCCTTAACATCTCTTATATACTAAAAAAATTTCTAGTGACACATTATTCCTTATTAAGGTTGAAAAGACCACACAATGAGTTGCCTTGGAAATGACACGACAACACAATCACTCATAATGCAGAACGACACAGTAGAGAACTGTTACACATTATTCATTATTAAAGTTGAAACAACCACACACGACAACACTATGACTCCTACTACATAACATAATATATTGTCATTCCAACCGATACACACAACAAACCAACAACTTTGGCATAGTAACATAATGCTCAAGATAAATTAATCTGGAAATGGTACGCCATTAACTTGAAATACGTGCAACCTAGCCATTGTTTTGTGGCTCTCAAACAATGCAATGTATTTTCGAATCGTGTCTAATGCGGTATCAATCATTTCACGTCGTTCACGCGTATTAGCAGGCGGGCGACATGCTTCTGCAATAAACCTCATTGTTGTAGCAAAGTGTTCGATGTCTACATACATTTTGCTAACTATTAGTTGAAGTTTCTCCTTTGGACGGATCTAAGTTCCGCCGCTATTGTTCCTGGGAAAACGATATCCATCTTAGCTAATTTTCGTTCTACCAATTGAATTGATCTTCTCATGAGTGAAATATTTGTGTCTAGTAGTCCTCTGAAACGTACCTCAAGGTTTAAAAGCTCACCGTCCACTCCAGTAGGTGTACCTTTCTTTTTGGACACAATAAAATATAAACATGGTCAGGATAAATATGTCATTTGGTAAGTAAACAAAGTTTGAAACTAAAATAATTAAATAGGCTTAAACGTTATCTTTGAACCGTACATCTGCTCTCGTTGAACCCCCTTCCTCGGGAATCGCTTCAACTAAAGGCTATATGTTTTTATGTGTTTACCATAGGAGTCAAGTTGGTTATATACAAGTGTTTATAATATTAAATGGCCCAATGGGTAACATAGACATTTGGTTAGAATATTCATGATGTGCACAAGACGACATAAAGCATCGACACTATCCTTATGACAATACAACATAAAGCAGAGCCACTATCATACAATATCCGTATGAAAAGACATCATAATGATTCTTTTATCCCCCTATAAAGCAGAGCCAATATCCTTATGACAATACAACACAATGAGTCTTTTACCTCCCAAAAAATCTGAGCCAGCATCAGTTTGACAAGACTACACAGTGACTCTGTGGGAAGATATGCGCATTTTTGAAGATATATGAAATATATAAACGCATTACAAATGACACGACTACACAATGTTCTCTAAAGCAAAGTCGTCATTATGGACTTTACTAGTCAGTTTAGACACTTTCGCAGTGGAACTTTACCTTTTCGCAGGTCGAGGGTAAATTTGTGTGGGAGAAAGTAAATGCACTTCTTTAACTCCCTTTTAAATAGGTTTCACATAATAGTGGATAAAAAATATTAGTAAATGGCTACATCTGATAATGAGTATTGGCATTGCCAAGAAGAAGATTGCTATATCTATTTAGATAATAATCCATTCCCTGATATATGCGCAGGCTAGCCTGGTTATTCTATGAACGAACCACTACCATATAAAATGCCCAAATATTTATTAGAAGCTATGACAAATGCAGAAAAAGATAACTTAAGAGACTCTAAAAAACTAGGGGAATCAATAAGCATGTTGAACTTTTGTGTGTTCAACTAAAAAAAAGCAAATATGGGTGGAGACGCCGATGAAAGAACTGAAAGAGGCGAAAAGTTAGATTGCCAATATGGAAGCGAAAATTTCAAACATAGTACAAAAACAATGTCGGCTTGCAAACGTTGTTAGAGTTAGGGGTGATTTCATTGCGAGAGAAAAAGGAATGTATCTGCTACAGTTCCCTAACGAGTGGGGGAACAAATAGGCATATGTAATGAATTTTTTTAATCAGCATAAGTTAAATAAATTTAATTTTTACTATTGAATGCGGGTTTTTTTCAACGACCCCATTTTAGATATTGGGCTGTGAAGTACTCATGATTGTTAAATAAGATCTGCAGAAATCATCCTTAAACGACACCCTAGAAAGTAATTATGACGGTGGGAAATGACATAACGCCTCCTCTTCGTTTTACAATTTTCAAATATGCGTTACTGTACACATCAGAACCTTCGGTTCCCTTCTGATCAATGTTGTTATTCTGCTTGCTTAGACATTCCATGTGTTACTCATCCAAATCTTCATTTGCAAGCCCATCAGTGAACCCTAAAGGACAAAACATTGATTTTAGAGTCTGTGAATACATATCCCATTGCACTAAGGGATATCTGGGATACGAATTGAAACATTGGTAAACCTTTGGATGACCTGGTCATGGTTAAAGACCCTCTTACTGATAGGTTTCTATGCAATCAATAAGCTTAAATTCTAAGTTCACATGCACCTTAATAAGGGTCTATGTTTTTCTCAATTAAACCTATAACTAAGCCAAATTAAAATTACAAAGAAATAATATTAATACCTTTTGACTTTTGGAAGCTAGCACCACAATTATCGTGCCTCTAGTGCCTCACACCCAAAACTTAGCAAGCTAGATGAGCAAGAGAGAGGAAGGAGGATTTCTCCTTTTTTGCATGAGAATGAGGGGTGCCACGTGATAAGCAATAAGGAGTATAACTGCCTTATTTAAGATCCTGAAATGATAAGGCTTTTAGCAGATAATTGGATCCACTTATCACTGCCATAAATAATGCCATAACCCTTATATGAGTTTAGAAATCCACAAGGCTCCAAGCCTGTGATTTCGTCCTACCCATTAGGTCATCCAGACTGTCTGTTGCCAAACTATTAAACAATTACAATTCAGCCCCTGCACTTTTAATTAATCTAATTAATCCCAAAACTAATTCCAATTAATTTTTGATTAATTATTAATCAAATATTATGATTTCTAATTAATATATTATTCTCATAGTATATTAATAAATCATTATCTCTCTCTCTTTATTAGTCATCTATTCCTCTGCCAGTTATGAGGGCAACCCAAAAGGACTGTGCTGCTGTCAATTCAAGTATATTTCTAAATTATAGTTACTGCTTAGACACCTTAATCCAACAGTCTCCCACTTGGATAAGTCTATAACTATAATTTCATATATAGCTTCTAAATTTGACCAACAAATTGTACTATTGACAATTGGCAGTAAACAATACTGTACTATTGACAATTGGCAGTAAACAATATTGTCTTATTGACAATTAGACACCTTATTCGAGAAGTAAAGCATGCAAAATTGAAACACAATAATGTACAATTGATAATTGGCAGTAAAAATACTCATAAATAATTATCTATTATTTAATCACCAAATTCAATTACATTTCTTTGCTACAAGTGTCTAAATATCTATCTAATTGCTAAAACTAATATCATCCTTCAGCCCAATGCTCCTAGCATGCTGATAGTGTTTAACCCTGCTAAGAGCCTTTGGCAGAGGATCTGCAGGATTATCTTAAGATGATACCCTTTTCACCAGGAGGTGACCTTCTTCTACTCTATATCTGATGTAATGGTACTTTCTGTCGATATATCTAGACTTTCCATGATCTCGCGGTTCCTTGGTTAAGGCTACCGCTCATTCATTATCGTAGAACAGTTCCATTTGCTCCTGAATTATCGGGACTACTCTAAGGTCACAGATGAAATTATTTAGCCAAGCCACTTCCTTGAGGTTTCACTTGTAGCTATGTACTCTAACTCACAAGTTAAATCAGCCACCGTCTCCTGCTTGGAACTTTTCTATGTAACCGCTCCACCGTTGAACATGAACATCCAGCCCGACTGAGACCGGTAGTTGTCTCTATCTGTCTGGAAGCTGGCGTCACTGTATCCACTTAGGGTATGTTTGGTTGGATGGAATAGAATGATACGAGAATGAAATTAATCAAGTAATGGAATGGACTAGGTAATGGAATGACTCATTATTTCTCCACTGTAATGTTTGGTTACTCTATTGGAATGAAATGAGTCATTAAGTCATAGTGTTTGGCAGGTAGTAAATGACAAATGAATGAAAATGATATTAAAAGACAATGACAAAATTACCCTCCTAGTTAATACATATAATTTATAATTTTTATACACTATCCAATAAAGATTATATTCAACGTTATTCACAATAACGTATATATCATTTAAAGATCAACCTTTTTTATAATAAACAATTCAAAAAATTAATCTTGTAAATATATTTTGTATCTTCCCAAGAAAAAAAACCATGCTTTTGAAGCATAACAGTTACAACTTACAAAATGCAAAAGTCAAGAACGTGTGTCTGGGAGGAAAGGAAAATGATGGAGGGCAAAATTGGTAGTTTTCATTCCGTGTAGTCACTACTAGAAAAATAGCTTTTAATGACATACGAATTACGACACACACTAATTTTATGACATACAAAACCGTATGTCATTAAAAAAATGTCATATATATTAAAATCTGATGAATTTATGACATACATAATTGTATGTCGTAAATATTTGTCATCTTTTATAATAAATACGACATATATAAATGTATGTCATCTTTTAATGTCATAATCAGTAAAAAAAAAGAAACACGGGAGACACTTTGGTGTCGTTTTATAAAAAATTGTGTCATCCGTGTTTCTCTTATAATTCACGCTTCAAACTTATTTTTTCTTTTCCATCGTTAATTCACAACCCGATATCTAGGGTTTCTATTTCATCCCCGCCTCCCTTCTCTTCAGCTCCCATCGCAATTCCTCACATTGGCGCTGCTGTCGATTTCTTACTTGCCTCCAAGCTTCGCCTTCAAGATTCATGCCTTGCCAGAAATTGGAATCGCAGCGGCAGTGGCAATCAGACCGAGCAGGTTTCTTCCGATGGATTATCAAGATCAGGTGAATTATTTGTAATAATGTCTAAATCTTGACCTATATTCACAATTGTGCGAGATCGCACACCTTGAAAACCCCCTTTTGCCAACTCCAATTTTCTGTACCTATTATTATGGTCTTTTATTGGGCTAATTAATTTTTCAATTTCAGATCTTTCAATTTTAGATATTCTGATTCTCGACAACTTAACCTAATAAAAAAAGTCACGCCTAATTAATTTTTCAATTTCAGATCTTCTGATGCGTGACGACGAGGAGACAAGGATGTGTAGAAGCCGAGAACAGAAAGTGCAAAGGTTAGAGTTTCAAAGTTCATTCTTTCTTAATTTCGTGCCCCCCTTGTGGATTTTAAAGTTACTTGTTTCTTTCATCCGATATGTGTGTGCATAACTCGGAATTGGAATTCGTTTCCTGGTTACCATATTTCTTCATAGCTTCTGATTATAGTCTTAATCTGCTTCTGTATGTGTGTACATCATTTTAATATTATCTTCTGGTTTAAAGCAAGTTATAATTATGACATTTTAATTAATTAGTTAATTGCTTTCTGATACAATCTGATTTTCACTGATTAGGTGCAAAACAAAACTCTCTTTCTTCAAAAATTTCTTGCTCTAAGTTATTGACCATTTTTAATTTTGTATGGTATGCTGACTCGTTTTCAAAAACTCCTTGTTTGAGTGAATACATCTGTAAGTTACAGGAGCATTTATCTGTATCAAGTGTTCAAGAGCACATAGAAGCCTTTTTTTCTGATGATACAAAGGTGAATATGTGGAAGTGTCTAAAATACCATTTGAGAAATTGTTTTGTCATTTGAAATGTCTAAAGTACCCTTCAATTGCATTTTAGATAACTGTTTTCATAACTTTTGCTATGTGGAAACGGAAAGGTGAATATGTAGAGATGTCTAAAATATACCCTTTGAAAAATTTCCTTGTCATTTGCGATATCTTTTTCCATGCAGCATATCAATCACCAACATGTCTATTTTTCAGTTTCGATGTTGAAGATGATGAAATGGAGTTCTTGGAGTTACCTACATGATCAAGTCAACATGGTAGCAAGGTTCTGGTCAATGTGGATAGCTTTGGTGCGACTGGAGATGGTGTTTTTGGATGGTTTTATAGTTGTAAATATAAAGATATTTGGCACATGAATGCTTGTATAGTTGTAAATATAAAGATATTTGGCATATGAATGGTTTTATAGCTGTAAATATAAAGATATTTGACATATAAATGAACGTGATTCACAATTCACATGGTTCTTGTGGTTGTTGCATAGCTTTGGTTATATATATATATATATATATATATATATATATATATATATATATATATATATATATATATATATAATTTGTTTAAAAAAATTTATGACTTACATTGTAAGTCATAAAAGTTTGTCATAAATGTATGTCGTAAATTTACGACACACGAATGTGTGTCATCTGTCATTTATGACAGGGGCTTCCTTGACATACATTTGCGTGTCATATGTACCCTTTAATGACACGCAATGCGTGTCATTAAAGGCTTTTTTTCTAGTAGTGAGTAAAGGAATGAAAAAAAAGCAGGGGGTTCACATGGAATAAAAAATGCGCGTCTGGGAGGAATGCCATTCCTTCTTGAATGGATCATTCTTTTCCAATTACCAACCAAACACATATTTTTTCATTCCATCATATTAACCGATTCCATTACTTCTGGGATTACAGCCTACCAAACACGACCTTACTCTCAATGTATCTTTGCCAACAAGGACTAGGACCATGTCTTTCGTCCTTCGCAAATACTTGAGTATGTTTTTAACCGTAATCCAATGTGTCCTGCCCGGATTGCCTTGATAGCGACTGACCATGCTCAAGGCAAAGGCTACGTCAGGGCGGGTACATGTCATAGCGTAAATGGTCGAACCTTCAGCCGAAGCATAGGGTACCCGACTAATTTAAGCTATTTCCTCATCTGTACTCGGACTTTGAGGCTTGGTTAATTTGGCATTACTGTGATCGGTAGTTCTCCTTTCTTAGAATTTTCCATACTGAACCTTTTCAGCACTTTGATCGGTAGTCCAATCAGTCTCTTCTTTCTATCTCTTAATATTCTTATCCCGAGATATAGGCATCTTCTCCAAGGTCTTTCATGGCGAAACACTTCCCGAGCCAAGATTTCACTTCTTGTAAGGTCGGAACGTCGTTTCCCATGAGCAATATGTCATCGACATATAGAACCAGAAAAGTGACTATACTCCCACTAGCCTTGGTATATACGCAGGACTCATCTTTGCTTCTAGAAAAACCAAACTCTTTGACTTTCTCATGAAAGAAGAGATTCCAGCTGCGAGAAGCTTGTTTCAATCCTTAGATTCATTTCTCAAGCTTACACACCCTATTAGGAAACTGTTCATCTTCAAAACCCTCTGGCTGATTCATGTAAACATCCTCAGCCAGCTTCCCGTTAAGGAAAGCGGTTTTGACATCCATCTGTCAAATTTCATAGTCATGAAATGCAGCTATGGCAAGGATTAATCTAATGGATTTTATCTTGGCCACTAGTGAGAAAGTTTTGTCAAAGTCAACCCCAAGGGTTTGAGTGAAACCTTTCGCAATTAATCGAGCCTTGAAGGTGTGTACATTTCCATCCATGTCGGTCTTCTTCTTAAAGATCCATTTACACCCAACTGTCTTTCGACCTGGTACATTGCCAACCAAGTTCCAAACTTGGTTGTCATACATGGACTTGATCTCGCTGTCCATTGCCTCCTTCCACTTAGCAGCCTCAGGGCCTGCCATTGCTTCCCTGTAGTTAGCTGGCTCATACAGCCTCAGGGACTTGATCTGAAGTGATATGGAATCCAGAAAACTCAGGTGGCATGTTAACTCTATAGGAACGTCTAGGAGGTAACGAACTAATTACCGGTTCAACAGGAACCACTTCCTCAGGTTGAGTGCTAGTATAATATAAGGTTGCTTCATTTGCAGACTCCTGAATTTCTTCAAGGTCAATGGTACTCCCACTGTCCTCTTTGAATATGAGCTATTTCTCTCGAAAGACTCCTCTTCGTGCTACAAAGACCACGTCCTCGCTTGGTTTTTAGAACAAATATCCAAAGGACTGCTTTGGGTAACCAACGAAGAAACATCTCTCACTTCTGGCTTCGAGTTTGTCATGAGTCTCTCGTCTTACAAAGACTTCACAACCCCAAACCTTAATATGTGTCAACGAGGGAACTTTCCCCGTCCACATCTTGTGAGGTGTTGTGGCAACCTTTTTAGTAGGGACAAGATTGAGGATATTTGCAGCAGTCTCTAAGGCATACCCCCATAAGTGAATGGGAAGAGAAGCTTGAGTCATCATGGAACGAACCATGTCCAACGAGGTTCGGTTACGCCTCTCAGCCACACCATTTAATTGTGGTGTCCTAGGAGGAGTGAACTGTGAAACTATTCTACATTCCTTAAGATAGTCTAGGAACTTGATACTAAGATACTCACCGCCTCTATCGGATCTGAGCATCTTTATCTTCCTGCCCAACTGATTCTTGACTTCATGTTTGAACTCTTTAAACTTTTCAAAGGTTTCTGACTTATGTTTGATTAAGTAGATATAGCCATATCTACTATAATCATCAGTAAAAGTCACATAAAATCGATTTGCATCCTGAAGGGTCCGCACACATCGGTGTGTACGAGATCTAACAGACCTTCACCTCTTTCACAATATCTTGTGAAAGGTAATTTAGTCATCTTTCCCAAAATACATGATTTACATTCATCATCTGGCCTTAGGTCAAATGATTCCAACACTCCATCCTTTTGGAGTTGGGCGATGCGTTTCTTGTCAATGTGTCCAAGACGAAAATGCCACAAGCATGCCTTGCCTACACCATTAGACGAATCAATTCGAAATACACTATTACATAAGTTGTCTATACACATCACAGTTTCATACACACCATCACAAGGTATGGCATTAAATATAAAAACACCATTCTTATAAGCCGAAATAGATCCATTCATATTATCAAATGAATATCTATATCCTTGTCCAACCAATGCGTGAAATGAAATAATGTTACGAGACATTTTCAGGCGAGTAGCAACAATCAATTAAATGTAATCTAACATCATCACTAAGCATAAGACTATAAACTCTAATCCTGGTGACAAGTGACGATCGCCTGTTTCCCATGATCAAGTTCATCCTTCCATGATCCATCTCCTTACTTTATTTTAGTCCCTATAGATCAGAACAAATGTGAAAACCACATCCTATATCTAGGACCCAAGAATGAGAAGATGATGCGTTATTAGAGATAGTGTATATACCTGTAGACGATGGCTTCACTTTGCCATCCTTGATGTCTTGTAGGTACTTAAGGCAGCTTCGTTTCCAGTGTCGCTTCTCATTATAATAGAAGCAATTGGCATCTTTGGGATTCGAGACGGGAGGAACGATGGCTTCACTTTGCTATCCTTGATGTCTTGCAGGTACTTAGGGCAGCTTTGTTTCCAGTATCCCTTCTCATTACAATAGAAGCAATCGACATCTTTGGGATTTGAGACGGGAGGAATATCAGAACCGGACTTTGCCTTGAGCCATTGCTAGATGACCTGGCATGGGACTTTCCCTTCCACTTTTTTTGGAGGACCTTTCCTCTTCTTCCCCTTTCACTGTCCAATAGCCAGAACGGGAGCGTTGCTAGAAGCAGAGGATACATCTTTACCCTTTATTCCAGCTTCAGCAGTCTGTAGCATATTGTGCAACTGTGCAAGAGTAGTCTCATTGTTGTTCAAATGATAAGCCAGGATAAACTGGTCATAACAACTGGGAAACGACTTCAGGACTATCACAATAGCCAATTCCTCATCAAAATGAACATTTTCTTTCACAAGGAGCTCCACGTATCTTTGCATTCATTGAACGTGGCCGCAAACAGACTCTCCCTCCATCTTGAAAGCCATGAGTGCCTTGACCACTTCATACTTTTCCTAACGAGCTCGCTTATGGAACTTTTCCATAAGGTCCTTGTGCATCTCGTATGGCTAGTAGTCCTCATAGAAACTTTAAAATTCTGGGACCATAGTGGTGACCATGATGCATGCCACTTTGGTAGCATCGTCGTAGTGTTTCTTGAATGAGGCACATTCCTCAGGAGTAGCGGTATCTTGATCGATCTCGATGAGCTCCTTTTCGAGAACATACTCTTTGTCTACGAACCTAAGCTCCATCTTAATGTTTCGCATCCAGTTGTTATAGTTTGTGCCATCTAATGTCACCTTCGAACAGAGCGAAAGGATCGAAGTAAAGTTGGTGTTATGGTTGGAGTGGGGAGCGGATGGAGTAGCAAGAGCATTAGGAGTGGACATCTATAAAAGAATGTAGTTTTGATTAGATAGGGGGAATCCTCAATATTTAACCCAATGATAAATATCAAGGCTAGGATCCAATTATGTAATTTCACAACTTAGAAAAGGGATGTCGTAATCTAATTGTAAATCACATAAAGGTAGGTAAATGACGATTTACCAATTTCACCGTGGAAGATAAGCATACTAAGCGAAATTCCTAGTTCTTTTAAGATTCATTGAATTTTAATCATTGGCCTGTTTAATCTTGGATTATGCCCTTCTATTTGTGACTGAGATGCCGAGGATCACAAACAATGTGTGAATAACCATGCAAATCACATGGTAACCTCATTGTCATTTATCATCTCGATTGATGTGCCGGTGAACCACACGCACTCCATCAACAATGATAATTTATGAGATACCAATTACCACTCTTTATAAATCCCTATTAGTGTGTCGGTTAACCACACACGCTCCACTAACGATTCATAAAGTGCAATGTGTGACTTCATGGGTTAGCATACTGTTCACATTTTCCTAAATTAACTAGATTGGGATTTTATTGAATGTTTTTGTACTTTGTGACACGCCTAGGTCGTCGTGCGGTCAAAAATAAGAAAACCTAACACACACACTAGCATAGTAGGAGTCAGGGTCGATCCACAGGAGCTTCGTGGTTAGACCAGATGACAGATTACCAACTAGTAGTGTCACGCTACAGTCGGAGGACCTGGTTTCTAAGCTCTCAATTACCTGAAAACAAGAACCAAACAAAGTCAAGCCAAGCATAAGCTAGACTCAACTTAAACAAGCCTAGTTAATTTCTGAAATCAGAAGTGCATCTCTGAATCAGAAGCAAACAAAGGCATCCAAAACATCCAAACCAAATAAGGCATAACCTAACCAATAACTATAGTCCTGACTGAACAGTTACTAGCCAAAATTTAATACCTAAGCTAACCTAGTTGGCTACTGATTTCAGCAAGGGAAAGCAGTTCCAAACAAGGTCACAATGACATTCAAACACAATCCCAACAATCACAATCAAACATAAACATAAAAACACCAAAAAACTAAGATTACTTGTAACCAAATGATTCTCATTAATCAAATCCAACTTCCAAACATCCAAACAGTAACCAATGATGCTAAAACAGAAACCTAAAGTGCTCAAAGTCAGTGGTTGTCACTCCCAAAGACTTTAGCTACAATTACTACTTGCTACTAAAAGGAAATTAAATTCAAAAACATAAAATACCAATTGAGATATTGCTGGAACGAAATCTTGGAGTCAAAGAGCTTCAAGGTCGATTTTACACCCGGTCTTTGCTAGGGTTTTCGGCTGGGAATGCCTCTATTTATAGTTGCAATTTTCTCAAGGCCGCGTCGTGCAAATGAAGAATCCGCGGCACGCGTACTTATCTTTTCCCGTTTCTTTGGCATTTGAATGTGTTACACCGCCTTAAGCCCGCGTTGTGCGTTTCATAGATCCGCGGGGCACTTACGTATTTCCTTGATTTTTCATTCTTTTCCAAACTTCTTCCTTTTGCACGCTTTCAGTCCCTGTTTCCATTCTTTTCTTCCAAACAAGTCCTGGCACGAAAAGTGAGAATACCAAGATATATCTGATATAATTTCAACAAGAATAGGGCTCAACAACGCCTAAAATACTTGATATCACTAGGCATTGTCACTTTTTCTAACAACATTATATTTTTAATGAGATTAGGTTCGTCCTATCAAATCCGTTCTGCTAACGACACTCCACTGATCAAGGAAGCGGTGGGTGAGAGTGGATACCCATTCAACCGTCATGATATAGACAGTTTTGTTATACCCCCCTTATAGATTAGTTTTGTGAATGAGGCATACTAGCGATTTGACTGACTTAATCTTATATATAAATATTATCGTATAACATATATAAGGTGTATTTTAAATTTTTTTATTTAATTTGTGTCTTCTAATTAACTGTTAACTAAATTAATTAAATCTAATAAGGATCACAAAATTAATCCAATTAATTTTTAATAATGATCCTTGCCCACTAGGTAATTCGAAAACTAGGCCACGGGTTTCTATTTATTAACTAATCACATTTACCAAAAAAATAGAAAAACCCTAGAGGAGGCCAGCAATTTTCGAAAAACACAGGGTGGAGGCCAGGGTTTCAGATACCCTTTCCTTCTCTGTTTCTAGTGCATGGGAATCGATGCGGGCTTCTCATCCTTCTGTCTACTGGTGGAAATATGTTTGGAATAAATGGGTACACCCAAAAATTGCAGGTTTTGTTTGGCGACTTATGCATAAGGCAATATCCACTGATGAGCGTATTAAGTCTCTGGGTTTTCAGTTTCCCCCATGTTGTCTTTGCTGTTCTAGCCCTCATAGTAAATCCATCTCGAATCTCTTTGTTTAAGGAGAGTTGGCTGCATCCCTTTGGTCCTTCTTCTTTGTCAAAATCGACAAACAAGGATGCAAGGCTTTAATTTCGATTAAACCCTTAAATCCAATATTTCAATTATAGCAGTTCAACAGAAAAATAGCATGGCTCTGATACCACTGATGGGTTTTTATGCAATCAATGAGCTTAAATCCTAAGTTCACATGCACCTTAATAAGGGTCTATGTTTTTCTCAATTGAACATATAACTAAAGCCAAACTAAAATTACAAAGAAATAATTTTAATACCTTTTCACCTTTGGAAGCTAGCACCACAATTGTCGTGCCTCTAGTGGCTCACACCCAAAACTTAGCAAGCTAGATGAGCAAGAGATAGGAAGGAGGATTTCTCCTTCTTTTTGGCGTGAGAATGAGGGGTGCCTGGGGCCTCTATTTACAGTCTCCAAGTGATAAGCAATAAGGAGTATAACTGCCTTATTTAAGATCCTGATATGATAAGGCTTTTATCAGATAATTGGATCCACTTATCACTGCCATAAATAATCGTCTAACCCATTAGGTCATTCAGACTGTCTGGTGCCCAACTATTGAACAATTACAATTCAGCCCCTGCACTTTTAATTATTCCAATTAATCCCAAAATTAATTCCAATTAATTTATGATTAATTATTAATCAAATATTATGATTTAATTAATATATTATTCTTATAATATTAATAAATCATTATCTCTCTCTCTCTCTCTCTCTCTCTCTCTTTATTATTCATCTATTCCTCTGCCAGTTATGAGGGCAACCTAAAAGGATTGTGCTACTGTCAATTCAAGTATATATATTTCTAAATTATAGTTATTGCTTAGACACCTTAATCCAACACTTACATGTCCATTTTTCAGACATGATTGGGTGTCTCTCTACCATCATATCTTATATGCACCCTGTGGTTCTTATCTTCGATTCAATACTTCACTAATCAAAAAGACTTGTTCTTTCAAGATCATTTGTTCCAAATTTTCTTGGTGTGTTACATCTGACAACTTTTGAAACGGAGAATACTCATTACACTTGGTCACACACTCAGCTAACTGGGCTTACTTAATTCTTTAAAAAGTAAAATTCTTTCATGCCAGTTCCCTGTCCGAATAAGAGAGAAAAATAATTCTCTTGGCAAAAAGCCTCAAAAGAAAACAAAAAGAATACTACAACAAATGTTGGGAACTGTGCTGCTCAATGATGGTGCAAACAATAATTTCAAAATTTGGCTTCGTATGCCATCACTTTTCGCACCAATGCTCATGAAATATAAGAACCTTCAAGCCTTACTCCCTGCCTTCAGTACACAAATTTGAATCTCCTATAACATAATTGAGAACTGGATTGGGGGTATGAACATCTCAGTAACCAGTCTTTAGTAACACGGGTGGAGTAGTGCCTGATTCCCAAAGGCTTGTCATCCGGGAAAAGTGTCCAAATACTCTATCTGGTGAAATGAGATATGCTTATTTAGACTTTGTTTTTCATAACATAAAACCGAAAAGTCCTAATGCTGAATCACTGTAGTATAATGATCCATGTTCTTGGGATCATATGTTGTCATCTAAGTTCCTACCAAGTACTCATTTGAAATATTAACTTGCACATAAAAGCTGTTTGTATGCGAAGGTGGAATAATAACACACGGTTCATATATCGTATGACTGGTAGGTCCATTATGTCATGTTCGGGTATCGCTGTGTAAGTCGGACTTCCTAGAATCACCAGCTCTCTCCACCGAATCCAACACAAAATAAGATTTTTGCAAAGATTAATTGGGATCATTTTCAACTTCGGATAAAGCACATCTAGTGTCCTTAAGAGCATAACTTCGGATGACAAATCACTTTGTTGGCTTAAAACTTCAAAAATACCAAAAATATTTTCATTTTCTCTTTTGAATTTTTTTTTATTTTTTCTTTCATATTTTTCATTTTTTGTTTTCTTTTGTTCTTAGTTACCTTCGTTAGTTGGGATTACACGAGATATTAGGGATTCTAATTGATTCTGTTTTGCTTTGGAAATCACAGGAGCCAATCAAGGAAAGGACGAACGATGACTTGAGAGGGAAGCAACTGTCACTCGTTCAAAAAGGAAACGTCCCCACATCTTTCGGATGACGTGGCTTATCCCTATTCGACCATTCAAACTGAGCATTTAATGCATCATTTCTCTCTCAACTCATCACTCCACTACATAAACCCATAGAACCCTTCATTCGTCCCTTCCGTTTCCCCAACCTCCAAACATGTAACTCTTCTCTAAAACCTCCTACTTCATTCACAAAACTTCATCATGTCTGCAGATGCCGTTTCTTTCTCACCGAAGGAGGCTGACTTAGTGCCGGTTCTCAAACCCATGTCCGCCAATCACATCACAAATCTGGATATAGAAGCTTACTCCTCAACAATGGCGATGATTTTCGTCTGCTTGCGACACTCATCCCTGCATCACGCCATGAGTGCTAACCCTAGAGTTTCGAAAGTCTTGGTCAATAGGGTACATCACACTGCTTGAATGCATGTTAACGGTCAATCGATGCTTTTTGACATTGTCACCGCCGACAATGCCAAGAAGACAATCATAGATAGGAAAGCTCAATTCGCCAAAGTCTTACGATTGCCAACATCTGGAACCTTTCATATGACTTCACAGTCCGAAATTCTAAACATGCTGAATGAGATGGGCCACGCTTCTGTTACAAGATCGATGAGTCAGTTCAAGAAGAAATGCGTACCTTCGGTTTGGGCATACTTCTTCAGTGTCATCCTTAGGAGCCTCTCTGGCAGGACCTCTAGATTGGATTCAGCAGCCCATACCCTTCTTCAACTACATTACGGTACCTTCTATACCTGCCCAGTCTATTATGCTTCTATCTTATGGGCCGACTTTTTGGCGTACCTCAATCATGCAAAGAGGGCCACAGACATTGCTTCTGCACGATTCTGGGCTCTAATTGTTCAAGCAGTATATACTCATGAGAAGGTCCCAGTGCCTTTGGACCTTCCCTGCCATGATTTTGGACTGGTCCAAGTTCCTTCATCCTCCTCTTCGGATGAAAACTTCAACTTTGTGGCTCAAATACCAGAAGCTATGCTATGCCGGTGCCTGACGACAACCTGACCTTATCACATATCACAAGACAATTACGGTTCCACATCCCATGCAAATATTTACACGCGTTGTTGAGGCTGAACTCCCCAAACCCAAGGGCAAACGCAAAGGTGGTGCTGACCCATCCGAACCTCCAGCCAAGAAGCCAAAATCCAAGCGTCATGGTCAAATGAGGAAGACCAAAAAGAAGGCTTATGCTCAGTCTTCTAGGCCATCTACTCATCACTCAGAAGAGGAAACTTCCCAAGCCGAAGAAACCGTAATTCCGCCTTCTCCATCCGAAGCTGCCACTGCCACGGTACCACCTTATGATCCGATTTCCACTTTATTTTGAAAATCTAGTGGTGTCTGAACATATGAACTCTGTCGAAACATCTAATATGGAGACAAGTCACATTAAAACCCCTGTGCACACATCTAATGTTGACACAAGTTTCACATTGGATGATCAAACGGCTAAGGATCCACCATCTCCACCAAAGACTTCTGAGCCTCTTGACGAAACCACAACTGAGGTCCCTCCCAAGTATGCTTTCTTTACCGATGATCTGGCAGACTCACCATCTCAACATGGATCCGAAGGGGATGGAGAAGATTACTTCGAGACAGCTCCTGTTCACATTCAGGATGATAATGATGATGAACCAGATACCAGCCTAGTCTTGATGGAGAAATTCAGACAACTAAATCAGAAGCTCAATCTTCTAGTTCAAGCTCAAACGACCTTCTCTTCGGATACCTCCTCTGGTGTTACAATTGAACTCCTCTCTGAATCATTAAAGTCCTTAGACAAATCCATCACTGACACGGTTGCATCATGTGTTAGTGTAGCTGTGAAAGTGATAGAAGAGGATGTTAAGACGGTAACACGAAACGTCTTAAAGAAAGTTGATCTTAGATGTAAATCTTTGGAAAAGTTGTTAGAAGAAAAGACCCAGCTTGTAAGACCCGTTCCGCCGAGTCGCGGCCCAGACTAATCCGTGGCGCGGCTTTAGGAAGGATCTGGAATCACGAAGAACTTGTACGCGCGGCACGGCTCATAAGAACCCGCGGCGCGGTGCACCGCTAATGTGAAAAACCCTAATTCGGATTTAAACGCCTATATAAAGGGTCCCAGCCCTAGGGTTCGGGTTTTTGGGAAATTTCGAGAGTGGAGTTGACTGGTTTCAGCAGAGACTCTTTGGTTCCAAGGCTTTGAAGGTTTGAAGGAAGAGATACAACGTGGGGAAGGGCTTGTAGTCGATCGGGTGCATTCCTCTGTTCTCCAGAAGCAAGGTAAGAGGATCTACCTTCTGATATTTGATTTTCATCTCGTCATAGGGTGTTACCCATTGGGTAGAACCTTCCTGTGTCCATAGCTGTTGTATGATGGACGCCCGTGGCTGTTGTATGGCAGGTAGGGTAGGGTCGTTCTCGAGGATGGGTTGTTTAATATATGGGCATGTATGGTAATTTGTGGACTCACTAAGCTTTAAGCTTACCCGTTGATTTTATAACATTTCAGCTATTTCAAATGACAAAGGGAAGGGCAAGGCTTAACGGCAGCACATCGCATGTAAGAGATTTATTTTAATGAACTATAATAGTATTTTCAAATGTTTCCGCTGTTGGTTTAAGTAATATGTTGAACAGTTTTATTTTTGGAATAAATATTTTATGGGAACCTTGGTAATAAATGAATTTTTTAGTTTTTTTTTAAATTGGGGCGTTACAAATTGGTATCAGAGCCTTGGTTTGAGGGATTTGGATGACCTGTATTGGGAATCCAAACTCAAACTTAGGACTGAACGATTTTGTGAAGAAAATGTTTTTGGAAAGTTAATTAAAGTAAAAGAAGATGCGATGCGAACCGTCAGCCGAGTTCAAGTAAGTTTTGTGATTCCCAATTACCCATGCCAAGTTTGTGTTATGTGATAAAATGTATTGTGCTAGGATGTAAAATTGCCTGGATAATATACTTTGTAGACTGTTTTGTGCCATATGTGCTGCTTTGGAATTTTATGCTACTGTCGTTAGGTTGCTTAGTGAATGCTGGTAGGTTATATACAATTAGGGTAAGATAGCCTAAGAATTCTTGGTGTGGCCTTACTGGCTGTTCCTTGTTTTGTTGTGACTTTAGGGTAGATCAGTTATTTAAACGTCTATCTTATTCTCGATTGTGTACGGCTGTGCGTCCGTGAAGCGACTTGACAGCATTAGCAGTAGTTCTCTTAGGCACGTATGGATAGAGAGTTAGGTCAAAAGACTAGGCACTACGGTGCATGATCGCAAGGTTCATAGGAAGTGGTTTTAGTGTATGTGTGACATTTTAGGGGGATGGTTGATGAACTTGGAATAAGGGCGAATAGGTGTGAAAGGTAGTACCAGGCCAGTACTACCGAAAGCACAGGATTCACGCTTGAGTCAAGAATAGTAAACCAAAGTCCTAAAAAGTCAAGTGGTTGGGTAGATAGGAGTGACCCGGATATTGATATTAAATTATTGCGCATTTCAGAATGGCAATAACCCGAAGTAACGGAGGGGCAGATGCGGGTGCCTCGAACGCGGAAGGGTCAACTGATGAAAATCTCCGCAACTTGATAGCGGAGGTGGTTTCACGAGAAGTATTGGCTGCGATACGTCAGTTCTTTGGTACGATTAAAGCTGAGCTATGGGCAATGCTCGAGGAGCGACTACTACTCAGGGCACGTCCAGGGCCAGGGATGCAAGCTATAAGGACTTTTCGGCTTGTTCGCCTCCGATGTTCGATGGGGGCAAGGATCCGATTGTCAGCATGCGATGGGTTTCCGCGGTGGAGGGTGCCTTCCGCAGCTGTTCATGTCCTAAGAACTCAAAGGTAACATTTGCGGTGAATCTTTTGAGAGAGGGGTGCAAAAGATTGGTGGGAAATACGAACGAAAGATCTCACCCCTGCTCAGTTGGATGCTATTACGTGGCTGCAATTCAAGGAACAGTTCAAACTAGAGTATGTTCCACAGGTGGAAATGGAGCGCTTGGCGCAGGAATACCTGAATCTGACTCAGACCACTGAGACGGTGACATAGATCACCAAAAAGTTTAATGAGCGAGCACTCTTCTGTCCAGAGTTTGCGGCAACTGAGCACATGAGGATGACATGATACTTGGCGATGCTTCACACTGACATTCGGGAATTTGTGTCTGCTGCTAGACACCAGACTCTTACTGATATGATCGCGGCCGCTCGGGCCCGAGAGTTGGAACTGGAAACCCAACAAAAAACAGAAGCGTCCGGCGCCTACTCAGACTCAGCAGCTGTCGAAGAAATTTTGAGGGGCAGATCAGGGAAAGCAAGGGCAAAGGAGCCATGGTAAGTGTGGTCAATGTGGAAGGAATCATGAGGGGCGTTGCTGGGTGTTAATATGCCATAAGTGTGGGAAGGAGGGCCACTATGCTAAAGATTGTCGACAAGAGGTCAAAGATTTGTTTTAATTGTAATCAGGTAGGCCACTTCAAGGCTCAATGTCCCCCGTCTGACTCAGGGAGTGGTTCAGAATCCGGCACCCACTACACTCCGGATTACCGATGGTAGGCAGGGGAAAGGGGAAGCCCCTAAGACCAAGGGTCGAGCATTCGTCATGACCGCTGAGGAGGCACAGGATGCGCCCGACGTCGTCACGGGTACTCTTTCTTTACTTGCCTCATGTTTGTGGTGTGTGTAATTAATGTGTCTATTATGCTTTGATTAAGAACATTATTAGTCAACTCTACGCCTACCTTTGTACTGTTTGATTCGGGTGCTAGTCATTCTTTTGTGTCCGCCGTTCTGGGAAAGGGTTTTGCTATTGCTTTAGGAACTCTTCATCGCCCGTTAGAAGTAGAAATTGCGGATGATAAGACCGTGCAAGCAAGTAGTGTGTATCGGGGAAGTGAAGTAGTGATTCAAGGAATAAAGTTTCCGATCGATCTCATCCCTATACCGTTGAGTGACTCTCGAGTCATCATCGGTATGGATTGGTTGGGTCAGCATGAATCATGGATTGATTGTAAGAACAAGCGAGTATGGATCCAAACCCCAAGTAGGGGAGAGCTGGTAGTACAGGGCAAAAGGAGGAATAAGGGTGCAGCTTTTTGTTCAGCTGCTAGAGCGTGTAGACATTTTCAACATGGAGGTTCGGGATTTGTGGCTTATGTTGTAGACGCGCGAGAAAAGAAGTCATAGCAGAAAGCAGGTGATATACCAGTGGTTCGGGATTTTTCTGATGTTTTCCCTGAGGACCTGCCTGGCGTACCGCCAGAGAGACTGGTGGAATTTAAGATCGGCTTAACTCCCGGTGCGGCTCCGATAGCTAAAGCACCGTATCGTCTTGCGCCTCCAGAGATGCTGGAGTTGTCTATTCAACTTCGGGAATTATTAGATAAGGGATTTATTCGACCCAGTTGCTCACCGTGGGGAGCGCCTATTTTATTTGTTAAGAAGAAGGATGGTTCTAACAGGATGTGCATAGATTATCGTGAGCTGAACAAGCTTACGGTGAAGAATCGATATCCATTAGCTCGCATCGACGACTTATTCGATCAACTGCAGGGCACCTCGTGGTTTTTAAAAATTCATTTGCGGTCAGGATACCATCAAATGCGAGTACGGGAGGAAGACATCCCGAAAACGGCTTTTCGGACGAGGTACGGCCACTTCGAGTTTGTAGTGATGCCGTTTGGACTGACCAATGCCCCTGCAGCTTTTATGGATTTAATGAATCGGGTGTGTCGACCGATGTTGGATCGGTCGGTTATAGTTTTCATTGACGACATCTTAGTTTACTCTCGGAGTAGGGAGCAACATGAACAACATTTAAAGGAAGTATTAGAGACCTTAAGGAAGGAGAAGCTTTATGCAAAATTATCCAAGTGTGACTTTTGGTTGCGGGAGGTCCAGTTTTTGGGTCACATCGTTAACAAGCAAGGAATCATGGTAGACCCAGCTAAGGTGGAGGCTGTGATGCGGTGGGAGGTTCCGAAGACTCCCTCGGAAATTAGAAGTTTCTTGGGTCTGGCTGGTTATTATCGTCGTTTCATTCAAGACTTCTCAAAGGTTGCGGTACCTTTGACTCGCTAACTAAGAAAAATGCTGCTTTTCGGTGGGGTGAGGAGCAGCAGCAGGCTTTTGAGACTTTGCGGCGGAAATTGTGTGAAGCTCCGGTTTTGACTTTGCCTGAAGGCATGGAGGACATGGTAGTTTATTGCGATGCATCTATCTCGGGATTGGGGGTAGTCTTGATGCAACGAGGCAGGGTGATTGCTTACGCCTCGCGACAGTTGAAACCCCATGAGGCTAACTACCCTACTCATGATTTGGAATTGGGAGCCGTGGTCTTCGCTCTCATGATTAGGAGACACTATTTGTATGGAGTGAAGTGTACCATCTATACCGACCACAAGAGTTTGAAGTATCTGATGGATCAGGCTAATCTCAATATGAGACAGAGGAGATGGTTAGATGTATTGAAAGACTATGATTGTGAGATACACTATCACCCTCGAAAGGCCAATGTGGTAGTGGATGCGTTAAGTCGTAAGGCTTCAGGTACACC
Organism: Cichorium intybus; assembly: GCA_023525715.1. NCBI lineage: Eukaryota > Viridiplantae > Streptophyta > Magnoliopsida > Asterales > Asteraceae > Cichorium > Cichorium intybus. Next base: position 96,501,700 of record CM042017.1, read on the forward strand.
CCTTCGGGGCGTTTGTCTAAGGATGACAATTGTGACACTGCTGCTTGAGCTGATTAGGAAAGCTCAGGTGGAGGCAAGCAAGAACGAGAATCAGAAAGGTGAGAGAATTGTGGGTCAGTTGGCAGCTATGGTCAAAGATAGTAGGGATTTGTTAACTTGTCATGAGAGGATTTGGGTACCGAAGCTGGGCGGGGTTCGTCAAACCCTATTGGAGGAGGCACATAAATCCAAGTTCTCTATCCACCCTGGAGCAACTAAAATGTATAGGGATCTGCCCGAATACTATTGGTGGCCAGGCATGAAGAGGGAAGTAGCTTGGTTTGTCGAAAGATGCATGACCTGTCGTAGGGTCAAAGCCGAGCACCAATGGCCTCATGGTAAATTGCAGCCTCTTGAGATCCCAGAATGGAAATGGGAGCATATCACAATGGATTTCATCACGAAGTTGCCAAGAACCCCTCGACATATGGACACTATTTGGGTTATCGTGGATAGGTTGACTAAAAGTGCTCATTTCCTCCCCATTCAAGACACCTTCTCTGCACATGAATTGGCTAAGGTCTACGTAGATGAGATTATCTCTCGGCATGGTATACCGGTCTCGGTGATATCTGATCGGGATGTCCGATTTACGTTTAGGTTTTGGAGGAAGTTTCATGAGGTATTAGGCACTCGCCTTCATTTCAGCACGGCATATCACCCTCAGACTGATGGGCAGAGTGGAAGGACGATTCGAACGCTAGAGGATATGCTTAGGGCATGTGTTATCGATTTTGACGGGAGTTGGGATTCCCATCTCCCTCTAGCTGAGTTTTCCTATAATAACAGTTATCATGCGAGCATTGGCAGGGCTCCCTTTGAGATGTTGTATGGAAGGAAATGTCGGACTCCTATTTGCTGGGGCGAGGTTGGCCAGCGGGTATTGGGTAGTACTGAGGTGGTAATCAAGACAACTGAGTTAATTCAGAAGGTTCAGGAGAAGTTGTTAACGGCTCAGAGTCGACAGAAAAGTTATGCAAATCGGCGGCGGTCCGATCTCAGTTTCAAGTTGGGGATTATGTTCTTCTTAAGGTTTCACCTTGGAAGGGAGTCATTCGTTTTAGGAAGCGAGGGAAGCTTGGCCTTAGGTACATTGGACCATATCGAATTGCTGCCCGAGTAGGTAAGGTAGCTTACCGGTTGGAGCTGCCCGAGCAGCTTAGTCAAATTCACAACACGTTCCACGTTTCGCAACTCAGGAAGTGCATTACTGAGGAATCTACAATAGTACCTTTGGAGGATATTCAATTAGATGAACGCCTAAATTATGTGGAGCGACCAATTGTCCTCACTGAAAGAAAGATAAAGACTTTACGAAATAAAACAATAGGATTAGTTAAGGTTCACTGGCAACATCGAAAAGGGTCCGAGTGGACTTGGGAACCGGAGGAGGAAATGCGGAGGCATTATCCAGAATTATTTACTGGCGCGGATTTCGGGGACGAAATCCAGTTAAGTGGGGGAGAATTGTAAGACCCGTTCCGCCGAGTCGCGGCCCGGACTAATCCGTGGCGCGGCTTTAGGAAGGATCTGGAATCGCGAAGAACTTGTACGCGCGGCGCGGCTCATAAGAACCCGCGGCGCGGTGCGCCGCCAATGTGAAAAACCCTAATTCGGATTTAAACGCCTATATAAAGGGTCCCAGCCCTAGGGTTCGGGTTTTTGGGAAATTTCTAGAGTGGAGTCGACTGGTTTCAGCAGAGACTCTTTAGTTCCAAGGCTTTGAAGGTTTGAAGGAAGAGATACAACGTGGGGAAGGGCTTGTAGTCGATCGGGTGCATTCCTCTGTTCTACAAAAGCAAGGTAAGAGGATCTACCTTCTAATATTTCATTTTCATCTCGTCATAGGGTGTTACCTATTGGTTTGTAGCCTTAGATGACTTGTAACACTTAGGGTTTGGACCAAGGACATGCATGGACTTGCATGTCCATAAGGAAGTGACCTTAGGGTAGTTTCTGATCCTAGGAAGGGTTTAGAAAAGGAACCCTAGCCGATTGATGTACTGTTAAGCGCTAATAACATTTTGGTATGTTACGAGCCACAACGCGGACTGGCTATATCAGCGGCGCAGACTCGGCTGACCCTAAGGTTTGGTTTTGACCTGGTTTGGTGGTAAACGTTGGGTCTGACCTTTAGGCAAGTCTATAAGAGTTTGGTCAATGCTTAATATGTTGATTATGTGGGATTTAGGTGTGAGGACGAACCAAGTGGGGATATTAGAGAATATCTACACGGTTTCGAATCAGGTGAGTATCCTCACCTTACTATATGATGTTGCATGTTAGGCATCTTGTGTATTATTTACAGTTATATGATTTGCTATATACCTGTGGTTATTTGTTGTTGGGCTCAGTACTGATGCGTGTCCCCTCATAGCTGTTGTATGACGAGTTAGACTATTGCCTTGTCCCATAGTTGTTGTATGATGGGCTGGGCCATAACCGGGAACCCATAGCTGTTGTATGATGGGTAGAACCTTCCCGTGTCCATAGCTATTGTATGATGGACGCCCGTGGCTGTTATATGGCGGGTAGGGTCGGGTCGTTCTCGAGGACGGGTTGTTTAATATGTGGGCATGTATGGTTATTTGTGGACTCACTAAGCTTTAAGCTTACCCGTTGATTTTATAACATTTCAGGTATTTCAAATGACAAAAGGAAGGGCAAGGCTTAACGGCAGCACATCGCATGCAAGAGATTTATTTTAATGAACTATAATAGTATTTTCAAATGTTTCTGTTGTTGGTTTAAGTAATATGTTGAACAGTTTTATTTTTGGAATAAATATTTTATGGGAACCTTGGTAATAAATGAATTTTTTAGTTTTTTTTTTAAATTGGGGCGTTACACAGCTACTTCTCGATCAACATAACGCCAAGCTCACTGAGGTTGTCACAAAACTCAATTCTGCCCATTCCAAAGTTCAAGGTAAGCTTACTTCTTTGACTACCTTCGTTGATGCACTCTCAAAACGAAGCGCTGAAGAGTTTGATGTTCAACTTACAAGTCTGCGAACCGACCTGGACACTGCAAAGAAAACAATTGCAGAATATGAACTAAAGGTACACGAATTTCATGCCTATCAGGAGGCACAAAAGATCTCCCATCAATAGATGAAGATCCTTGTTTCTCAAGCAACAGAGTCTATCCGAAAGGATATTGCTCCTCTGCTCGCTTTGGTCAGACGATTACCGGGTGCTCTGAAGCCTGCCCAGCCTTCGTCACAAGGAGGAGACTTGAATCGACCGACTGGGAGATTAAGAACCACCTTCGTACCAACAACAATAATCACACCGATAACCACCATCGCCCCAGTCACTCAGTCAACTACCACTGGCCCAACAACAAAACCGATGTTCGGTTTCACTTCTACTCCATCTTCCGCAACAGCCTCCACCACAACTCCGGTCAGTACAAATCCTTTATCTTTGGCACAGTCTACTTCTCAACCAATTGCAACCGAATCCACTTCGAGCATAATTAAATGATTTTCAGGTGGAGTTAAAATTGGTTCTAGTTCTGCCCCCTACCACAACATCTACGAAAACCACTTCTTCCCAGGTTCCACCTGAATCTGGTCCATTTGTTGACAAAGGGAAAAAGATTTCCCAACAACTCTCGAAGGCCGAAAAGAAGCAACAGAAGGCAGAAGAGTATGGCCATGGTTCCCTTGAATTCCCCCTTAAGGTTGGCAGCATCGACTACTATCGTTGGCCTACGATACCGCATAAATGACCGTATCTACAACAACGATCAAACACGTCAGAGACCGCTTATCTACAAAATAATTAAAATGCATAAAGATTAGTAAATTATAACCAATACATACCGCACAACCAAGCGATACATATAGGAATTGAAATCGATTGTCATCATCTGTTTGGATATGTGTGATGGTGCCAGAGTTACGCTTCACCAAATTATGGCAGTAAACTGGAAGATTTGCAAAAGAACTTTCTTGTGTGCCCTTAAAAGAAGAATGGCTTGTTCTTTGGTTCGCCAGGCTTGTTTGTAGCTAATGTCAATTTTATACTTAGAATTGATATCCCTTACAATATCACTGCCCCGGTATACATGGCTATGATTTCCGGCCAAAACCACCGACAGCACGTGGCCCAACACCTTTTTGTTCGTCTACCGATGGTTGGGGTTTAATTGTGTCGACGACCATGTGTGTACGTCGTTGAATTTTTGTACTTGAAAGTTGGGAAACGACTTTTTAACTGATTTCGCCATTAAACGCCAACCACAGTTTTCTTGCAAGCATACAACCTCATACCTTTCCTTCGTAGAACACACGGTCTTGAACTAAAATCCCCCGTCCAGGGCTTTCACCCCAAGTGAAACAATTAACGCTTCTTTGTTATCAACGTTGTAAAAACATGAACCCGGATCACTTGGATGTTGGCTATGAGATGCATTATGTATGCGAACGGGCTGTGGACAAGACGGTATAGGTGACATGCTATAAAAAAGTGTGTCTGAATATCTTTTCGTGTGTTCGCCCGACCCGTAAAATTGTGTGTCCGAATATATTTCCGGATTCGGCTTGTCTTCCAACCCATCATCAAATTCACCCCCTTTTTGTCTGAAACACCTAAGGCAACATCAGCGACTTCCCTGTATGGTACTAGGTTACCATCTTGTAACATAGGGCTGATATGCAGCTCGTTAATTTCGTTGGTATGGTTGTTGGGTTCTGGAATACTAACGTAATCCACCACACGACCATAATCGGCAAATGGTGCTACGTTTTCCTCACTAACGTATTGGTAATTTGTGGGATCGGGATATAGAATAGGTTCGATTTTTGGTTTTTCTTGAATAGTACCGTAACGAGGATCAATCCCGAATTTAGGCTTATGGGGGGAGATGTTACATGTGACGTTGTTGCTCCATCTATCGCTCGACTTCTTGTCTTTTCCACTACACATACAAATTACCAATATTTTTAGAACTTTCGATAGTACGAGCCATGAGTCGTACATCACGATCATAGAGAACGTTAAACACGTAAAACAATTCAGGATGTTGATAACACAACCTATTGTCTGGTCTATCATCCATGTATGTTTTCCATTTGACCAGCCTCAATAACTCTGTAACTTATACATTTGGAGATTTCCAAAGCATAATTACTAATAAATGGCCGAACGTATTCCCAATTCCTATTTACAGTCTGCCATTAGCCATCGATACAAACAAGAACCAAAACTTCTTCAGATGAACTCATTATATTAATTCTTTTTAAAAATATAAAAATTTGAAAATATATCAATCTGTGTAATTTTTTTATAAGATGTTTGTCAGTTTATAAGAAGTTTTTCAATTTAAAACTTTTCCTAGTCCATCTACAACTTTTCACTGTCAAAGTTCTATTTTTCGGAGTCAAATTTCTATTGTTTGTAGTCAAAGTTCTACTTTTCCCGGTCAAAGTTCTACTTTTCGTAATTAATACCCAACTTTTCCAAAACAACTTTACGTATAAAAAATGACAATAAAATTTAAATAAATATTAAAAAAAGTTCACATGTGTGTGAGAGAGTTTCGCAGATTATAAGGTATTTTCATAGATGGTCATTTTCCTGATGAAAAAAATTGCAGTTAGGTGAGAGAGTTTCGCAGATTACGAGGTATTTTCTCAGATGGTCATTTCCCTGATTAAAACAAAAAAAATCGCAGATTAGTGCTATTTTCACAGATTAAGGATGGTTTTCCCAGATAGATTTCAAAATCTGAGATAATCATGACTATTTTGGTCATTTGTTTTTTTTTTTTTTTGCTATTTAAAAAAAATTTAAGATGAGGCTAAATTTGTTTTTTTCTCGATATACATTTCCTTTTTTCTCATTTCTATTAGGGAACATACAACATTTTCATCTCTTTTAATTTTCTTTAACTCTAAAACACGAAAATAAAAGTTTTTTGCTTTTCCTTCCATTCTTTTCTTCCCATTCTTTGTTAAAACTTGGATCTTTTCTTTACATTTTACTTCCTTTCTTTGCTAAAACTAAGAGAACTAACGTTGTGCTCCCGATTGGAGTTTTAGGAGAGAACGGAAAGGAATTGAGAGGAAAGAAAGACAGATCTTGTTCCCGAGTAGTTTTTTTTGGAAAGAAAGGAAAAGAATGGAAGGGATGTGGAGGGATAAGGATCCCTTATACGGTTCCTTCCAAATCGGAGAGAATTGGAGAGAAAATATATCGTCCATAACAACAAAGCCTTCAACATTACCAAAATACCCGTGACCTAATATATATATATATATATATATATATATATATATATATATATATATATATATATATATATATATATATATATATATATATATATATATATATATATATAATCGTCCATAACAACAAAGCCTTCAACATTACCAAAATACCCTTGACTAATATATATATATATATATATATATATATATATATATATATATATATATATATATATATATATATATATATAAATCAAGCAGCCCTTCTGTTCTCGCCTCCTACAGATCGTTATCTTCACATCGATTGACGTAAACACAGCCAAACCAAGGTATGTTTTCTTCACTTTTCTACAGATCTTTTCTTCAATTTTCTCTCCTGGTCGACGTAAACATGTCTTCTCCTCATTTTTTTTTTTCGTTGCTTCTTACTTCAAACCAAGAAACACTATGAATGAACTTTGACTTTGTTTACTCATTCACGTTAAAAACTGCATGTTGTCTGTGAATGTACTTTGACTTCCTTCAACCTTTTATACATGTTGTCTGTGAATGACAAATGACTTTGTTTACTCCTTCGGGTTAAAAAAACTGCATGGTACCTTGCCTTTTTGTTGTAACATGTAGCAATAGGACGATTTCCTGTTGTTGTTTGATGAGAAGTACAACCTGTAGCAGTGAAGATGAAGCATTTTTTAATTGTTATTTGAATTACATGTTAGGTGATCCTTTTAGAGTTCAACGTTTTATATATAAGCCACTATTTAAGCAGTCCTTTTGTACATGAGACAATTTCCTTCCTATTATCTTTACTCATTCCTATTATTTTTTATAATTGGTTTCGATACTAAGGACTTTGACTTTTGTAGCAACATAGGAACTTTCACTTTTGTTGTAACTAGCAACAGGAAGTGTAGCAAGATAGGAACTTTCAACAATTGGAGCTAATGGGTTTGGAACTCAATGAATACCAAGGGCTCTCAATTTCTTGGCCGCGAATCAAGCAAAATCAATGTTATTATTCAGTACTCCACTTCAGATAAGGATGAGTGTGCTGAAAGATATGATGTGTACATGGGATTAAGTGAGTTCGAGTGACGATTAAAGGATTGCGTTATACCTTTAGTTAATTGCAATTCTTTTTGTTTCTTTTTAGGCTTGTTTATTTTTATTTTTTTTTTGGTGTGGATTTTAAAAATAGTTGGTTACTATGTATTCCGGAACTTTTTGGTCAATTATATTGTTTATTTTCCTAAAATCTGTAAACAATAAAGACCAATCACTTACATGTTCATTTGCATATTATTTGTATCATTCTAATCATAATGTTAGGTAAGTATTCTGCGCATAAAGATTTGTACCCATTATAAAACAACGTCCATGGAGTAAAACCCAGAAATCATTTTTTAAAAACATGTAATTTCATGAAGAAAACCGAAAAAAAGAAAAAAGAAAAAAAGAATTTACCATGGTGACATTTCCGTATACACCAACATCGTACGGATGGTTATATTGCATTTATAGCTTTCTTTTCTTGGGGTATTTTGTTACATTTATAGATTTCTTTTATTTCTTTTTAGCTTAGCTCGAGAGCATAAAATATATTGCATTTCGTTTCCTTTCTTTCGGAAGCAAGAGAATTCACATAACTATCCATTTCTCTTCCTTTATTTTTTCTCATTTTATTCTCTTCCCTTCTTTTCTTTCTCCTTTATTTTTTCTCATTTTATTCTCCTCCCTTCTTTTCTTTCTTATATTAAACAGGGGAGCATAGCGTAAAAGAAAATTCATAAATCGAATAATAACAATTTACAAAAAAAAAAAAAAACATATGAATTACATAGAAACTAGTTCTTCCTGTCTCCTTTATACAGAATTCCAAAACCAGAGATTAATCACTTTAATCTCTTTCCCGCTTATCGACGACGCAGAAAACATATTCACACAACCCCAGAAACAATTTCACATGATCATTTCGCAATTTCAAGCGACTCAACTCATGCCGCCAGCGAGTTCTCTCTGCTGAGTTTGGCGTAAATCTTGGCTCTAAGTTCCTTTCCAGACTCCACCCTTTCCATAATAGGCTCCTCCTCGTTTGTACACCCTTGATCCCACAGATCAAATGCGCTGACAGTACTTGTCTGGCTAGGGGTCGACGGTAGACTGGTATATCCTGGTCGGAGAGTAGATAGACTTCGTGGCGAACAGAACCCAGAGCCGCTCATTGGACTAATGCTTAATCTTGAGCCGTTTCCGATCTGCAGATTACGCACGTAGGAGGACAGCTCATTAACCGAGTTTTGAGTCATCGATGAAACTGGTGACATCGGCGGAGAGCAGGGTGAAGTGTATAGAGTAGACGTCGGAGATGATCCGAAAGATCCTTTTCCGATGAACGAGTCCGCTGCGAACCGACTTGGAGAACCATCGTACGACTCTGGTTGACTCGATCCGTTGGGAGACACCGGCAGGACGCGGAGCTGGTCAGGAGTGTGTGCAAAGAAGCAGATCCGCCTCCGGCACTGGACACCGTCTTTGCACGGCTGAGTACGGTAGCGAGAAGGATGTAGCCAGCATTCGAATACACCGTGTGCGAACTCGCAAGTGTCTCCTCTCTGGCACGTACCCTTACGAAACTCCGGACATGGGTTACCGGAGTAGTGATATTTCCTAGGATCACGACGACGAGCCTTCTCGCCGGGGTGAGCGTACGGACACTCCGTCCAGTCATGTGATCTCCCCCGTGCACACCTCCTGATCTTAAACTCGTACATGCGGAAATGATCGCATGAGAATGCGTCCAAGGGAACATCATCGTACTCGCCAACGTCGTCGTATGCCGCCATTTCCAGTTCATCAAAGAAAACGGAATTGCCGCCGTGGGGGCTACTAACAGAAAACGGTGAGAACATATGATCCGTTGGATCGTTCCATGGGGGGACCTGAACAGTCGGATTAGGATGAAAGGTTTCTCTTCCCATGATCATCATCATTATCTTACTTTCTCTCTCTTTCTATTTTGTTGTAGATGTTACGGAGAGGCATGCTGGCTCAAATATAAACCGACTGCGTAACCCTGGTTAGGTCAAAAATTGACCTTAATGTAAAGATATTGAGAAGGATTGGGATAGTCTGACGGACTGTGATGCGTGTGGCTCACTATATCCTTACTGTGGATTTAGATGAGTATTGTGGGTCCTGTTGATTGGTTTAAAAAGCACATTTATTTGATGGTATTTGTCCTTTAAATAGTTCCATTAAGATTTAAGTATGCCTAATGGAATAATGTCATGATGTTCAAGCAAATGGTTTTCTCCTCCCACACCGATTAATAGTTGTTGGTATTCAACCTCCAATCTAACCAATAGCATCATGGCAAATTGTCTTGCCTTCCGTTATAATCTACGAGTCCTCTTTTATGTTTTTTACATATATATTTTATAAAGAATGATATATTTTTAATAGATATTTTTTTCTTTTTATTATTATAAAGTATTACATATACATATACATGTAAATGTAAATATATTATTGAAATACATGTTATTTCTATAGTATTAAAACTTATTATATATCTTGATTAATTAGTTTACTGTGTATTAAATTTAATCTGGTTTGTGTTGTTTTTTATTATACTTTTTTATTATGCAATACTCGATATAATTTAGAATACACATCATTTAAACATCTTTAATTTAATAACATAATAAGACAAATATTTCACAATCCGAAATATAAGTCATAAAATATTTTCCGCATATTCTCATTTACATTGTTATAAAGTACCTTTTTTTTTTATCTCATTACAAAATATGATTTTCATATATATATGTGTGTGCACGCGTGTGTGCGTGTGCATGCGAATGGTGATGACAATTCTCAACTGTTCATTTCGTTATTGACACAAACGTAAAACATCATCCACGGACGTTACACAATCACGTGTTAAATACGCCCATTGAACTTGATACAGACTTGATGATAAAATATTTTTATGCATTTTGTAGAATGTACTATTGTTGGAAATTTTTGGTTTTTATTATTTTATTATTTTTTATATTTTTAATAAATTTATACTCGTTTTGTAGTTTTTGTTATTTTCTATTTGGATAATGATTTATAAGGGCAATGAACATTTTTTCGTGTACACATTTACTCACTATGTTTTTTCTCCCCATATTTGGTCACTGAACTTATTTTTGTGCTTGATTTATCCATGAACATTTTAAAATTGTTCACATTTAGCCACTTATCTTTTATTTTCTCCACAAATGATTGTTAAGTTATTGGTCATATGCGTAAAAAAATAAGTTTAATGGTTATATATGTACAAAAAATATTAGTGACTAAATGTGAACAATTTTAAAAAGTTAATCGGTAAATCAATCACAAAAATAAATTCAATAGCTAAATATGGACAATTTTAAAAGTTCACTTACTCAATCAAGTCATTATCCATTTCTTTTTCTAATGTTTTTTAAACTTTAGTGTCATAACATTTTGAGATCATAAAAATTATGTATATTATTGTGGATCATAATATTTTGAATCATATAATTTTGGATCATATGATTTCAAATCTTAACATTTTTTTCAAAATAAACAATTTTTTTCTCATAACATTTATTTATTTTAAATTTTTTGTTGTTTTTTATATATTTTAGATCAAAACGTTTTGGATCAATAGTTTTGTTAATAATATTTGCATCATATCATTTTCGATCATAACATTTTAGAAAATTATGATTTTGACTAATATATATGAGGGCCATAACATTTAAAAACAACAATCTTCGGTCTCATAGAGTTTATTATTTTAAATATTTTAATATTATATATATATATATATATATATATATATATATATATATATATATATCATAATGTTTTGTATCATATCATTTTAGATCATAGATGCTTTGGATCATAAAAAATTAAGCTAACTTGTGTTGAGGTCGAAGTCCTCGTAATCTGGAAGAGGTCATTATGAAGATGTTGTAATTTAACACAAAGTTCGGTAATCAAATCTTCAAGTGTTTTGACCTTCGATGTAAGACCCGTTCCCGAAAAGGAAATAAGAAAATGAGCAAGGAGTTCTTTCTAGGTCTGATTCAGAGCCTCATCCGACCCTAGTACGTTTAACTTTTGGGCAAACGGGGGAAAATGACAAAAGTTGGAAGACAGGGGGCTAAAAGCGTCAAAATGTTGAAAACCCCATGTTAGCGTCTCTAACATATATATTAGCGGCGCTAATATATCAATTACGTAAAATCTGGCCAGTTGCGAGTTCAGGGGGTTGACCAAGTCGGGTCTTGCGGAGAACCAAGGTTAGTGGTGCTAATCTTGGAGTTAGCGGTGCTAACTTCCTCCAGGTCTTTAAATAGTGGTTCAATTCTGCATATAAGGAGTTTCTCGTTCAGTTTTCTGCGACTTCGTTTTTCGTTTTCTCTCTATCTTCTTTTCAGTTTCTCTTCATCTTCATCTATTTTGATGGCTTTGGACGTTGGGGTTGCTCCAACTGACGAGTAGTGGGCTTATCTCGCGGAGAGGTATGGGTTCTGTGTTGATGACAAGGTGTTGTGTCCTAGCAAGGAAGGCGGCTTTTACCATTCTCCGTCGGGAAAGACAGGTATCTTCTGAAAAAGCTTCGATTTAGGCTACCGTCTTCCTACGAGCAACTTTATGGACGAGGTCCTTCGTCGAAACAAGGTTGGGATAACCCAGCTTACCCCCAACGTCGTGAACAAGGTGGTGGCCTTCGAGTTGATTTGTCGCTCGTTGGGGATCTTGCCCGATCATTTTGTTTTTAAACACTATTTTCCTTTTGCCCACGGCAGCGAGAGTTACACTTTTTACTCTCGTGTGCGTTCTACTCATCTTCTAGTTGGGGAGGTCAAGTCTCCCAAAAACTGGCAAGATAAATGGCTATGGGTGAACGAGAGTCGAGTGGGTAAAATGTTCGTTCGACATGGTGGTGTTCATGACCCTGCTCCGACATTATTCCCTCATAACCAGTCGGTCATGACTATGTTGAACGGGTACCATGTGGTCCCTGATGAGTTTCATGAGTATATTCTTGCTTGTGGTGGACTGAGTCCTTCCTGGAGGGCTCGGGGTAAGATGTCGGAGTTCTTTTCCGTGGTGAATGGTATGTTTTGCTCAAACCCTTCTCTTTACTTTCTCCCCCTTTTTATATTTTGTCTGGCTTTGAGTGGTTCTTTCGTTCCGTGATTCTTAGGTGTTCCTCGAGCTATTTGTTTCCAGGATGTTCTTGCCCAAAAGTGGGACGGTCAGTTAGAGTATCGCGAGGTAGAGCTGGTGGACTAGGTGCCTGACCCTTTTTCATTACACAGTTTTGTTGATGTTTTGGCTGATGAGGTTGCTAGCGTTGGTGGCGGATGTGAAGAGAGTGGTAGAGTTGAAGGGTCTCCTGCTATGGATGCAAGTGTGGGCGTGACGTCTCATCAAGGTCCGACCGTTTCCGGGGAGTCTGTCAAAGACAACAAGGAGGGAATCCTCGAGGGTGTGGTTAAGGTGCCCGGGAAGTGCAGGGACGACTGGAGTGCTGCTGGCCATGTCGATCCCTCGGCTGACCTGGTTCCGGTCGAGTGTCTCAGCAAACGTCGCCTGTTGTCCGGTTTGAGAAGTACAAGTGTTGTTGCAGAGAAAGAGGAGGTTATACAAATTCCTGATGATGATGCTAGTGGAGGTAACAACCTTGCTGAAATGGTTAGTGCTGGTGTGCGGGGTGATAGTGAGAGTCTGCCTTTGGCGGATTTGGGGAAGCAGAAATTGGTTAAGGAGCCTGCGCCAGAGGCTGGGGGTGATTCCGGTGTTGGAGGGGCTGGGTTTGTTGAGTCTGCAGTCGGTCGTCATGTGCTGACCGACTTCTCCACCCTCCCCTTTCAACCCCACTGGAATTTGATCAACGGATCGCGTTTGTCTATGCGATCCATTACGTACGATTTTACAAAACATGTTTTCCCCCGGCCACGGAAGACGATATGGAGAACTACGCTGATGATACCCTTGTCTCTGCTTTGCAGTTTGCTTCGGCCCAGAGCGCCTTCATGTTTGCCGCAGGGGCGCGTCGCATCGAGCGATTTCTGTCTGCCGGGCGTGATCGTGATGCCATTCAGACGTCGAAAAAGGAGCTAAAGCGATAGGTGGGGGTACTGGAGAAGGTCGTCGGAGAGCATGATCAGAAGATGAAGTTAGCTGTTTCTGAGAAGATGATTGTTGAGGAGAGGCTTGCATCTTGTGAGGATGAATTTGACAAGGTTCGGCAGCTGAATGAAGGTCTGTCCATCCAGAATGAAAATCTCGTTTCCAACGTTAGTGAGAGAGAGAAGATGTTGGAGTTGAAAAACGCTGAGCTGGTAGAAGTAAGGAAAGACTTGGCCTGGGTTTTGCAGGAGGGGATAGTGCGTGTGATAGAGAAGGTTCTGTTACATCCAAAGTTTATACATGGTGTTTGTCAGATCAAGCGGGCCTGCTATGCTGCGGGGGAGGAGGCTATGCTGCGTAATCTCCGTGACAACCCTTTACTTGACTTTTCTGATGTTGTAGGTAGCAGCTCCCTGTCCGACTACAATGTTGAGATGGATCGTGCTATTGAGGATTTCATTTCGCTGGACTACGCATCTCTGTTGAACCTTGGCCGGGCTGGAGTTGGTGAGTTGAAGGAACTGTTAAAGGTGGATGAAGAAGAGCGGTGATCTACTTGTTTGGTGTCTGGTGGTTGTCTTTGAACAATATTTGATATGGTTGTAACAACTTGGACAATGTTTTCGTTTTGTTGCTTGTATGTTTCGTTTTTTTTTGTTGGATGTGGTGGATGCGGCCACCGTTTGGTGGTTGATGTGGGCGATTTTTTGCCCTTTTGACTATTAATCTAGTTGGCCTGACTCTTTTGGTATATGTATTTGCCTTTGGTTGATTGTTTTTCAATTCTTATTGTTTCGATTATTGCTTGTTTGATCCTGTTGTAGGCGTGAGAGTCTGTAGATGTCGTTGGGCCATTGGAGGCACATGGGCCTGTTAATGGGCATTGGACCGCTTGAAGGCACAAGGGCCTGTTAATGGGCACTGGGCCGCTTGAAGGCACAATGGCCTATTAATGGGAACGAGGCCGCTTGAAGGCACGATGGCCTGTTAATGGGCACTGGGCCGCTGGAGGCACAAAGTCCTGTATGTGGGCACTGGGCCGCTGGAGGCACAAGGGCCTCTCAAGGGAACTAGTCCACTCGAGGCATGCATGCCTAAAGTAAAAGATTCAAGTGTCTTAATTTGTTTTTGGCAAAAAATAGGGCTTCCGGCAAGGTGATCAATCTCTCCGAAACCTTTGGATTTCATTGAAAATATAACTTAGTACATTTGGACTTTTAAGTAAAGTACAGAAAAGGAAATAGCAAAGCCACAGTGTTGTTGTCATGTTGGTTTCTTAGAAATGAAATTTCTTTAGGTTTTGCACATTCCATGTTCTAGGTATTGTTGCCCCCTCCGCTGTTTCTATGACATATGAACCGTTGCGATGTGCCTCGACTATTTTATACAGTCCCTCCCATGTAGGTCCTAGTTTTCCTTGTGGTTTTGCATGACTTACTTCATTTTTCCTTAGAACCCAATCATTTACTTTGAAGGCTCTTCCCTTCACCCTTTGATTGTAGTATTTCTCGGTTCTATTTTTGAAGATTGCTTCGGCATCGGTTTGTTCTAGGGAGAAGTTGGTAGTTAAAAGGGACTCCACCATCAATTCTGGGGGAAGGACTTATTAGATTAGGTGTCTAAGCCATGACTATAATTTAGGAATATACTTGATTGACAGCACCACAGTCCTTTTGGGTTGCCCTCAAACCTAGCAGAGGACAAGATAAATTAAAGAAAAAGAGAGAAATATGATTTATTAATATATTATGAGAATAATATATTAATTAGAAATCATAATATTTAATTAATGATTAATCATAACTTAATTTAGAATTAATTTTCGGATTAATTAAAAGTACAGGGGCTGAATTGTAATTGTTCAATAGTTGAGCAATGGACAATTAAGATGAACGAATTTAAGGATTTCTTAAGCCTTAAGAATTCGTAAATTACCATATAAGGTATAAGGAACTATTTATGGTATGATAAAAGTCGTATCATATCAGGAATCCAAATAAGGCAGTTATATGCATTATCACTTATCACCTGGAAACTATAAATAGAGGCATCCTCCCACCCCTAAAAGCCACGAAATTAAGGAGTCTTCTCCTCCTTTCTCTCTTGTTTTCTTACTTTCTTGGTTTTGGGTGTGAGCCATTAGAGGCACGACACTTGTGGTGCTAGCTTCCAAGCTTTAAAGGTATGAAATTCTAAATTGTTTTTAGAATAATAATTTTTAATTATATACCTTTAGTTCTTAGTTATAGATTCAATTGAGAAAACGTAGATCCTTATTAGGGTGCATGTGAACTTAAGATTTTAAGCTCATAGTTTGCATAAAACCCATCAGTGGTATTAGAGCTAGATCTGTTTTCTGTTGAATAGCCGTAATAGAATAACTGTTATTAGGGTTTATTGGATTTAAACCCTTGACCTCAAGGGTGTCAACTTCTAGCTAGGTTTTTAGAAACCTTAGCCACTACCCTGTAGTTTTCGTAAATTTGAAGGAGTCTCTTTAGGGTTTCTCTGTTTATGGTAAATGTGATTATTTAATAAATGGAAAGCCTAGCCCTTATTTTGGATAACTTAGTGGGCAAGGAATATGATTAAATTAGATTGTTTAATTTTTTAATCCTTATGTGATTTGATTTATTTAATTAATTGCTAATTAAAAGACAACCATTAAATCACTTTAGGTTTAATTTAAATTTTGATTAAAATTGTTTTAATTTCGAAATTTTAAAAGATGAACCTAAATATTTTAAAATGTTTAAAATACACCTTATACATATTATTATTAAAAGTTAATACATATATGTATAAGATTAAGTCAGTCAAATCGCTAGTATGCCTGATTCAGAAAACTGGTCTATAAGGGGGATAAGGAAACTGCCTATAAATGGCGGTTGAATGGGTGTCCACTCTCACCCACCGCTCCCTTGATCAGTGGACTATCATTAGCAGAACGGATTTGTTGGGACGAACCAAATCTTATTGAAAGTATAATGCTATTAGACAAAAGTATTAGAACCCTAATCACAATCTAGTTACTTTAGAAAAATGTGAATAATACCCTAACCCATGAAGTTGCACATTACACTTTATGAATCATTAGTGGAGCATGTGTGGTTAACCGGAACGCTAATAGGGATTCATAAAGAGTGGTAATGGGTATCTCAGGATTTATCGTTGTTGATGGAGCGTGTGTGGTTAACCGGCACATCAATGTGAGATGATAAATGATATTGAGGTGACCAAGCAATTTGCATGGTTATTCACACTTATTTGTGATCCTCGGTATCCCAGTCACAAATAGAAGAGCATCTCACAGATCTAGGAATTTCATGGAGACCGAAATTGATAAAAGTGTATCTACCTTAATGACCATTATGCTGTGATTACAACATCCCTCTTCACACCATAGTTGGACATTTTGGGTCCTAGTCCTTTTAAATAATAATTGGGTAATTATTTAAAAGTGGATTAAAATTAAACTAATAAATTTTGATGATGTCTGGACTCAGCGTCAACGTTCCTACTCCTCCTCTAAACACCCATTTCTGAGAGTTTCAGAAAGTATCTATTGAATATGGGAAGGCTAACTGGCCTGAGCTATGTAGAATGGCTTCGCAAATGGAGAATGGTTCTCAGTTTTGCTGGCAAGCCATATCTGATTGAGTGTCCGCTCCCTGAAGCATGGCATCACACAACAACTTTGTGATAAGCATGACTTCTTGATTGATGAATCCAAGAAAGTTCACTGCCTTGTGCTGTTGACCATTGACCCCGAGTTCCATAGGGATTTATAATTCCTGGGGCCATATGAGTTAGCACAACTGGTTCAGGAAAGGTTCCGAGAGCCGGTTGAAAAAGGAAGGAACTGGGATATTCAAACAGCTTGAAGTGTGCAATCTTGAAGAAGTAGCGTCGGTCTGCATGTTCTCATGATTGAGGGACACATAGGCGAACTATATAAACTTGGTCACCCCATTAATCGGGAGTTGAGCGTTAACTCGACTCGCTGACTAGCAAGTACGATCTGTTCACTCAGATGTACAAGAAAGGGAACCAGGACAAAACTATCATGGAAATGCATAAATATGCATAGTTCCACTAAACCAGCTACTCCGGGATTGAGTCCGGAGATGAGACACATCAAGAAACGATCCAGATCGTCTGGACCGGTTCAGAGATGTCTCTAACTGGGAATCCACAGGGTGGGATACTGTCACTGAAAGATTGGAAGATGCTCCAAAGCCGAATTGTTTGGCAACTCAGATATATCTAAAACTCAAAACACCTGATCCTTAAATCTTTGATACAGAATGTGATGGTCACATTTGCTCTGTATGCAGGGACTCGGTAGGATGCAAGACATTGATGTATAGGAGCATATTCGGATTGGATCACGAGCTCGTGCATTTTTGAAGTTTAGTTAGATATTTGATTTTGTTATTAGCTTATTAGATGCGTATGGCATTGTTTTCATATAGTACATAGTTTGAGGATACTATTCGATTTAATAAAATGTTATTTTTCAAAAACATGGTTGTTTAAATTATCCTTGAAATGTTGTATGAATGTGTTAATTGCATTAGTAGTAATAACTTGAATGTTGATGCATCCAAAGTGTGTTGGATTTATAAATTGTCTTTTCTATGATTGTTAAAGTAAACATTTTATAAGAATCACTTCAACCAAAGGTCCAGATGGACAGGACTTTGGAATCATTTGACTTGGAGTCACATGATAAAGTGAGTTCTTAATAAAGTTATTGTTGCAAGAAATGTATCACCCAAAGATCCAATGGATAGGATTTTGGAATCGGTTGACTTAGAGTCAAACGAAGAATGCATGTCTTGAACAAATTAACAAAGTCATGAATTTACATGGAGATGTAAAAGACATTAAGATTATGAGTAATGGACACATTACTGAATTGCTCGAATCTACAAATGAAAAACACAATTAATTATACTTCACAATATTTGCTAAACAGTATGACAAATATGACATCACTTATCAGAATAAGTGATTGATTGAAACCTTGAACAGTTCAAGGACTTCAAAGAAGTATAAAGATCAACATAGTCTGAGTGAAAAACATAAACTGAGAAAATGTTTCACAGTTCATCCTCTTCCAAGAACATTAATAGTTATAATATGTCTTAGGGAAGAAGATTGAGCATTGGTCGAAATAGTTCGATCCTCGATGTATTAGATACAACTCCAATTAGCTCTCGATAAATTAACTGTTCAACCAGTCAGACCGCAAAACCTCATTCTGACCACATCTTAGACTAAGTAGGTTGCACAGACATCGTCTGAAGTGTAAAGTTGGGTTCGCCCTACTTGTACATAGAGGGTTCAGGGTCACGTAGCGTTCACCCGAACCTCATGACTAGCCTGAACCTGATCAGCAGTGTCGTTTCATTGGTCTCCCTGCAAGTACTTATGAAAAAAGAGTTCTTTTTGAAAGGACTCACATTCTAAGGAAACAGTGGGAGCAAGAGTGATCCCTGAAGGAGTTCAAGGATCAACCAAGTGAAAGAACCTATAGTCATCACTAGGGCTTGATCAGAAATCAGATTCCTGTTGAACCTGACATACTCTTCTCTTCGCAGACCAGTAGTATTAGCCACCGTCATAAAGTGTTATGATCTGGGTGACATACCGATTAGTGGGAAAACAATAAGATTGGTATAGACAAGCAATCCTACTACTTTTAAGCATTGGTGAGCCCATTTTCCACCAAATAAGAGAACATGAGGGCGAGACCGAATCTATGTGATAATTTGATTGATGTTACACCTGGCCTGAGAACCAGTGGGAGTAATTGAATCATCAAAAGAAAACAACATAGATAGAATTGTACCTACATTCTGAGCAGGAATGAGTTGAATGAAGCAAAACTCAAAGTCATATGATTGATTTTGAGAGAAATGCTCTCAACATAACTGAAAAAAATCTGAAAGGATATTGTTTGCTGTAAATGCACTTTGTGAGTCGTTAGTGGAGCGTGTGTGGTTTACCGGCACACTAATATGGACTTATCAAGGGCATGCAGATACAGAAAGGTACAAAGCCCTGATATTCATCTCACGGGCACCTCGCAAGAGAGGATATTTGGATTCTCAAAAATTTGTCAAATGTTTGGATTTTGTGAATAGCCTAAAGGAGTCCTCTAATCATGTCAGAAAGGTTTGGATTTTATAGTAGCCTAAAAAGAGTCCTATAACCGTGTCAAAGCAAGTGGGAGTGTCGTTGTGATCTGTCTATCAATGTATGTCAGTTACATACCATTTCTAGGAAACGTTTCTTATCATTACAAAGTGTAATGACTTGGCATTAAGAGATGATTCGCTATGAAAAGTGTAGAATAGATACAACATACTCAGGTGGTCACAAGCATCTATTAGATAGATGACATCATCAGTTTAGACCATGCCATTGTAAGTGTGATCTTGATAAGATTCAAGATGCATGACTTCGGGAAACGAGTTTCTTGTCATTACAAAGTGTAATGAACTGGTATGATCTAAAGGAGATACAAAATATTCACTTAGTTACAAACATCTATCAGATAGATGAACTCATCAGTATAGACCTAGCCATTATGAGTATAATCTTGATAAGATTCAAGAAGCATGGGAAAAAGTCTCCGAAACTCATGACACAGGGATTATAAATAATCCTCAGATTCTGAAAAGGTTCGGAATAAAATAGATCTGATCCCATGAGCTTCCACAAATTGGATCAATCATAAGTGTCATGGACTTATCCTGATAACTTAATGCTTAGAGCATGGTATGTTGGATTTAGGATACAACCTGGCTGAGTATACTGGACAGATTATTTGAACACATATGAGAAATCATTAAGAAATGATTGGGGTGATTGTAATAATAATTTGAAAGGAGTTTCAAATCTGTAATTATTTACATCAGTATGTGGTGCTAAAGGACTTCATGGTTAAAGAGTTTAATTGGTACATTGATGGAGTGCGTGTGGTTCACCGGCACATCATAACACCTTGAAATCGTCTTAGGGTGCAGTCATGTGGGCTAAAGATCTCGAGAACTATGAGAAGTCATAGTACACACCACCATTTCCAGAATGAAATTAGGACAGAGAAAGACAAGATGACAAATTGAGAAATCATCGGAAAAGTGTTCGATCAGATTATCTATACTAATGTGTATCAATGTATGACATTTTGGATACATGGAAAGAGTGAAGGTCATATAGACATATAAATCTTAATTGAAAGTTTAATAGAAACCAAGAAACACATATAATAGTATTATAATGAATCTAACTTGGTCATTACCTCGTGGAGACTTGGTAATTAGCAGGAGTAGCTGCCAGTCACATCTTTATGTTTCGCTTTTGCATGTTTTACTTCCCGAATAATTTGATTATTCAAAGTTCCACAGTCGTTCATACTTTCGGAAGTAAGTAGTGAATTAAGACTGTCATGAATTGAATTGTAGACTGTCTAAGGAGTTAGACATAACAATAGTTTTGCTGCAATGTTCATGAGTACTTAGAAATGGAGATTTAAGTATTAGAAACCTGCGCTCAGAGAATTACTTCATGAATTATATCACGAGTAATTCTGAGACGATAATATCTTATGATCTTGAAACAGAGACATATTGTAACATCCCAAAAATTAGGGTAAAATTTAAAATTTATTTTAAAACATTTTCACAAAATGAAACCACATTAATTAAATTCCTCTTTGTTCACAACTCATACAAAACCCTCATCATTAATTTCAACCCATTCATAGCACAGCAGTGTGTACACGTCATGCATTACCATCTCCCACATCTAAAGAACCTGGAACAGTAAGTTAATAGTGAAAGGGTAAGCACATAGCTTAGTGAATTTCAACACATACACAATGTATCAATCAAGCATGCCTTGCCAACAACATAGATTACCACATAATGCATGCAACAGTGGTATCACCACATAACGCACCCAGCAGTGGTATCGCCACATAATGCACCCAGCAGTGGCATGATCACCCACATAAATGCACCCAGTAGTGGTATGGTCACATAATGTACCCAGCAATGGTAATACTACATTATGCACCCAGCAGTAGTATCACCACAATATTCAGAACAATGCACACAGTATAGGACAATCCACACATATCACATATATCACGAAACACAGGTAAAATATCAACTCGTATTCATAACACCACACAGCATGGAATGAATGATATCAATGCAATGCAGTGAGAAACTCACCTGATAAGTAGATGTAGGTTGCACACACAACCACGTGGTACTCAAGAACTCTCCTTCTTTCCCGGACCGTGTCCTACTATACCCTCCCTTTATCTCATGTATACATCATTGAGGTTATTAATTATCTCTATTAAGCTTATATAGGTCCAAACATCTGCTACAAAATCTAAGGCAGCAACCAAGACCAAAAACCACGAAAAGAAGATTTCACAGCTAAACTGATTTTTGGACCCACAGTAAGATTTGCAACCATTGGCCAAGGAAAACTTAAAGATAAAATCTAACAAAAATCATGCAAGAACTCGACCCAAGGAAAAGGTCACAGGACCTGACCTCAGGTCAAAATTATGTTTCAATAACAAATGAAAAATCTCCAAACTTGACCTATTTGATCAGTCTACCCATTGGACCACCTCTCAAAGATGTACCCAAAACACAAAACAAAAAGGGAGTTGGATTCTGATATTTGGTTTAAGAATACTAGACACCTAACTTAAACGTTTCCAGGTGTCCTTGCATCCAAAGGATTCTTCTTCAATTAATTATGAATTTAACAAGACAGAAGACCAAATCTGACAGCACTTGGACCAATAAGTGTAAATGGGCAATTCCACACAACTTAGGTTCTGAATCAGCTCAGACCCTTTTATAGGAACAAACTAGACACAATTAGAAATTCAGGATTATTAAGCTTGGATTTAATAGACATCCCTACGATTTAACATGAATTTCACAAACTGGCCTAAATTCAGTGAAGTTGGATTTACATGAACTAATAACTAGGGTTAGGGTTTGCACACACCTAACCCATTAAGACAAACCAATAAGACCCTCAAGGGTCTGAATCAAGTCCAATGACATCACAAAATCAGAAAACTTGGGGTATAACACAAAAGTATGAACATATAACACAAACACACACATGTACACACACAAAGGTGTAGGTGTGTGTATTGAATCGGTTAGACATCTAGAACACGGGGATCTCATTCCGAGGCTTGGAACATGAACTATAAAGCACCAAAAAGAAAACACCTCAAGCACACATACACACCTACACACACCCACGGTGGGGTGTGGTGGTGATGGCTCTCGGCTAGAACCAAAGAAAAGTA
Source organism: Cichorium intybus (assembly GCA_023525715.1). Lineage (NCBI taxonomy): Eukaryota > Viridiplantae > Streptophyta > Magnoliopsida > Asterales > Asteraceae > Cichorium > Cichorium intybus. The sequence goes on from CM042017.1 coordinate 96,524,487, forward strand.
GAAAAACAAACTCACCAACTTACTTGGGTCCAACCCATACGAGATCATCCTCCTTGCAACCTTCCCTCCCCCTTCATGATCACACATGCATGCACAAACACCTCCTCTCCTTCCCACCAATTCATGACAGCAGCAGCACCACGAGAGAGGAGGCGAGAGAGGTAGAACTCGACAGAAAAGAAAGATACGGCCAAGGGAAATAACGAGTTGTAGGGTTGGCGAGACACTCACATAGCACATAACTCGACTAGGGCAAGAAGTATGACTCGCATGGGCTGGAAGGGATTGCCGATACCCACAAGGCCTAGCCCCTTTCTCTCCTCGACCACTAATCCAAGAAAAAAAAGAAATACGCAGCCCATGCAAGTCTAATGAATTGGCAAGATTGGCCCTTGGAGTTTGAAACTATAAATTCTTTTAGCACCTATTGGCATGAGTTCTCATTTAAGGTTTACAAATTGTCATAACCCATCCCTAAACTAATATAGTTACGTTATTATTATTATTATTATTATTATTATTTATTTACTAATTCAGAAATTAAATATTGTAGAAAAATAACGTACCGAAAAACAGGGCGTTACACATATGAGTTGAAATTTACAAGTCAGTTGTGCATTGATAATGCGTAAATGCATCGGTAACTCGATGTTATAAAACTTATTGTTGTGCGTGATTTGATGAGTAAAAGACACAAGCATATGAGTCAAATTTTATTTGTTCCTTTTGCCCTAACGGGAAAAGTGATATCTCTAGGTCGCTCGGTGAGTTGGTGATGACTTAGAGTGCTAGGCCTAGCCAGGACTAAATTGATGTGTTCAATTAGAAGTCCTATATAATCACAAATCATGGAACCGGGAAACATAGTATTGGACTGAGATTGATTATAATCCATGTCTCACGTCCGAATGATATTTTGAAGAACGAAGGATCATATGATCACTTATCTTAGGACACAGAACTGACTGGGTCAGAGTTCGGCAGCATGCTTCTGGAAGCTACAATTTGCTGGTCAATTTAGAAGCTACATTGAATTATAGTCATAGAATTATCCAAGTGGGAGACTGTTGGATTAGGTGTCTAAGCGATGACTATGATTTAGGAATATACTTGATTGACAACAACACAGTCCTTTTGGGTTGCCCTCAAAACCTAGCAGAGGACAAGATAACTTAAAGAGAGAGAGAAATATGATTTATTAATACATTATGAGAATAATATATTAATTAGAAATCATAATATTTAATTAATGATTAATTAGAAATTAATTTAGAATTAATTTTGGGATTAATTGGATTAATTAAAAGTGCAGGGGCTGAATTGTAATTGTTCAATAGTTGAGCAATGGACAATCAGGGTGAATGAATTTAAGGCATTCTTAAGCCTTAAGAATTTGTAAATTACCATATAAGGTATAAGGAAATATTTATGGTATGATAAGTAGATTCAGTTATATGATAAAAGCCTTATGATATCAGGAATCCAAATAAGGCACTTATATGCCTTATCACTTATCACCTGGAAACTATAAATAGAGGCATCCTCCCACCCCTAAAAGCCATGAAATTAATAAGTCTTCTCCTCCTTTATCTATTGTTTTCTTACTTGCTTGGTTCTGGGTGTGAGCCATTAGAGGCACGACACTTGTGGTGCTAGCTTCCAAGCTTTAAAGGTATGAAATTCTAAATTGTTTTTAGAATAATAATTTTTAATTATATACCTTTAGTTCTTAGTTATAGATTCAATTGAGAAAACATAGATCCTTATTAGGGTGCATATGAACTTAATATTTTATGCTCATAGTTTGCATAAAACCCATCAGGACTGCCTTCACCCCATATACAAGGCTGAAGGGCGTTTCGGAGGTGCTAGTTCTAGGGGTGGTCCTGTAGGACCACAACACGCTGGGCAGTTCATCGACCCAATTTCCTTGGCTTTGCCTAGCCTTTTTTTGATTCCATTCACTATCGTTCTGTTCGATACTTCCGTTTGGTCATTGGCCTGCGGGTGGGATACGGAGGTAAACTATTGATGGATCTGCCTGTCAGCGCACCATCCCTTGAAGGGGTTCTCGGCAAATTGGAGTCCATTGTCACTGACCAGGTTCCTTGACGTGTCGAATCTCGTTAGTATGGACTTCCACATGAACTTGATGACCGACCTTCCCAAGATGTTGGCCGCTGGTTCTGCCTCAATGCACTTCGTAAAGTAGTCTACCGCCACAATTAAGAATTTAACCCTTCCAGGTGCTTCTGGGAAAGGCCCTACAATGTCTACGTCCCACTGATGGAATGGCCATGGACTTGTCATGCTTGTTAGTGGGGTGGCCGGAAGGCTCTGTGCTGGTGCGAACGTCTGGTATTCAATACATTTCGTAGTTAGTTCTGTTGTGTCCCGGTGTATCTCCAGCCAATACACACCCATGCGTAATATTTTTCCGGTTAGAGCCCTCTCTCCTTCGTGCGTGCCAGCATTCCCTGCGTGTGTTTCTTGCAGCATTTCTTGCCCTTCCTGGCTAGTGATGCATTTTAGCCATGGGACCAAGTATCCCTTCCTGTATAGCTTTCCATCCATGATGGAGTATTGAGGTGCCTGAATCTTGATTTTCCTGGCCTCTCCTTTGTCTTCCGGCAGGATTCCATGTCGGATATACTCATAATACGGTGTCATCCATACAGTTTCTCCACTCGTTACTTCCTTGATTTTGTTCGTCGATACTTCGCTCCTTTAACACGTCTACCAATACCTTCTTTGTCAGATGATGAAAAGACGTCGATGCCAGCTTACTTAGTGCGTCTACCCGTATCTTCTCTGACCTAGGTATCTATTTGATAGAAAATTGATTAAAGAGTTTGGCCACGTTGTTTACCGCCTCTACATATCGTTTCATTCTAGGGTCTCGTGCTTCGTATATGCTGTTTATCTATTTTGCTACCAACATGGAATCGCTAAGAACCTTTTATATCCTTGACTCCATTTTCCATTGCTAGTCGTAGGACTGCGAGAAGTGCCTCATACTCTGATTCGTTATTGGAGGTTTGAAAGTCGAACCTCAATGCGTATGTTATTTCTTCTTCATGGGGGCTTTTGAGGATTAGTCTTGCACCACAGCCTTCTTCCCCCGCCGCGCCGTCAGTGTGCAATGTTTAGGTCGTGTTATCCTTTTTTGGTGTGGCTATGGCGTTGCACCGTTGTCCCTCCAACTCTGGGACTTCAAGCAGGAAGTCAGCTAACGGTTGCCCCTTAATGCTCACCCGGGGGTGGTATTCGATGTCATGCTCTCCAAGCTCAATGGCCCATTTTCCCAGCCTACTAGACGTTTCTGGCTTCATCATTATTTGCTTAAGTGGCTGGCTAGTTCTGACTTCGATTTGATGAGCTTGGAAGTATCGTCGTAGGCATCTTGCTGCGTATATTAGCGCGAGGACTAGCTTCTCTAGGATTGGGTAATTGGTTTCACAAGCACTACGGAGATAGCTTCGTTTGAGGCCGACAAATACATGATTAATGTTTCCCTAGGGGTGGGGCTGGATAGTGTCGGTAGGGTGGTCAAGACTTTCTTCAACTTCTGCCATACTTCTTTGGCACTTGCAGTCCACTTGAAACCATTTTTGTTGACGTCGCCTTTTAGGGTATTGAAGAGTGGTATCGCTTTCTCAGCCGACTTGGCTACAAATCTCCCTAATGGCGTTAATTTCCCATTTAATCCTTGCATGTCCATTAGTGTCGCTGGGGTTGTCGTCTCTATTAGGTCTTGTACCTTGTTAGGGTTAGGATGGATTCCGCTGTTGGTGATGTAATAGCCAAGAAACCGTCCCTCTTCTACAACAAAACTGCACCTGGCTGGATTCAACCTCATCTTGGTTCTCTCTAGGGTTGTTAAAGTTTCCCTTATATCGTTCAGCAGGTCTGCTCCATTTCTGCTTTTAATTACCATGTCGTCCACGTATACCTCGACATTGCGTCCGATATGGGGGCAAATATTCGATCTACCAGTCGTTGGTACGTGGCTCCCGTATTTTTCAGCCCAAACGACATCTTTTGATAGTAGAAGGTCCTACGGTCGTTGTAGAATGCCGTTTTCTCCTCATCTTCTTTTTTATCAGGATCTGGTGGTATCCTTTATAAGTGTCCAGGAAGCACTTCCAGTGGAACCGGTGGAGGGATTCTATTTTCTGGTCGATTTCTGGTAGCAGGTAGCTATCCTTGGGGCAGGCTTTGCTGAGATCTTTGTAGTCGATGCACATACACCAACCGCCATAACATTCTTGACCATCACGAGATTTGCGATCCACATGGGGAATATCGCTTCTCTCAATATTCCTGCCTGCACTAGTTTCACTACTTTTCTGTTGATGGCCTCATTGCGCTCCCCTGCTTGCCCGCTCTTCTTTTGTTTTATTAGATTGCTTCCTGGTTGGACGTACAGTCAGTGTTCGATGATTTCCCTTTCAACTCCCACCATGTCTGTAAGTTTCCAGGAAAAGACGTGCTTATAATGTTTTAGGAGAGTCACCAGCGCTTCTCGTGTCTCTCTTGGGAGCGTTGTTCCTATATTTACAGGCTGGTCCGTGTATTATGTGTTAATGACCATGCTGGCATCAGCTGTTTCTAATCTTGGTCGTTTTGAGTCCTGCGTGAGTTTTTGATGGCTGGATTACTTGACAGCATTCCAAGGGACTGGATATGCTGGCGACGATCGTTGTGGGGCCTTCTGGAGTTTGAAATTTCAGCATGCCATGTACTATTGATGCAATAGCTCCAAACTACAATAGACCTGGCCTTCCGAGTAGTATGTTGTGCTCGGACGATCTTCTGACAACTACGAATTCGATGAGGACGGTCTTCTTGACTTTGTTGTCGAAGCTTCGTAGGGTAAAGGGTATATAGAGTGTCCCCAGGGGCCATATGTTGCGCCCTGTGAAACCGACTAATCTTCCTCTTGCGGGTTTAAGTACGTCCTTGATGACCTGTGGCAGTTGTGCGAAGCAGTTTTCGTAAAGAATGTCTGCCGCACTTCCTCCATCCACGTATACTCGATGTATCTTGGTTTGCCCGACGTACCCAGTTTAGCGCACTTCCTGCCATTGGGTGGGTCGGGGGTCGTCATTGGAGAATTCCATGTTTAGCGCGTTTTGTCGGGGCCGGCTTGTAGGGTTTTCGTTGTGGCGGTCTCTGCGTCGTTGGAACGATTGGATAGCGAGCATTTCCCTTTCCGGCGCTCTTTCCTGGCGTTTGTTTCTTGGTGGTTTGGGGGCTTGCTGGTCTTTTGCGTTTCTATCGTGGAGGGTCCTTGCAATCTCCACTAGGTTTCCCTTCAATTGTTTGTCGGCTATTTCTTTTTGAAGCATTGTACAGTCAGCTGTGTTGTGGGATTTACTGCGATGGTATTCGCAGAATGTTGCTCTATCTATTGGGTTCTGCCAGTTGGGCCCGTCTCAAACTGTATATATATCGCTGCGCCGGTTGCGCCCCTCGTCTCTATAGTGCGCGTTGTATTTCCGGAGTGGGCGGTGGTTCGAGTGTGAGTATCGCTGGTTTCCGATGTTGTACGGGTAGCTATGGAATTTGTTTGTTCGTTTCTCTGTTGCGGCTTTTAAGTATGCTTGCTTTTCGGCGGTTCCTTCTTCCTGTCGCAGAAACCTTTCCACCCTTTCTTTCATTTCATGGCTGGATTGTGGAGGTCTTCCCAGGAATTTCCTCGAGAGCGGTCCCGGGGGCAAGCCCTACGTAAAGGTGCCTGTGATAAATATGTCGTCCTGCCCCGAGACGTCGAGTGTTGCCTTGTTGAACCGGTGGAAGTAGTCTTTTAAGGACTTTCCCTCCCTTTGTTTACGTCCCATAATGGTGTGGTTGTCGCCTCTGTACTTCCTCAACTGCATGAAATTGGAGAGGAAGAGTTGCTTCAGTTGTTTGAAGTTGTGGATGCTTTTCGGCGCCATGCTTTTGAACCATGCCCTTGCGTTACCGTGAAGGGTGGTTGGGAAGTTCGTACACCAAGCTTCATGGTAATTTTATTGACGAAAATTATTTTGAGGGTAGTTCAGGAAGTGGCAGAGCTGAAATTGAAGGTTACCATAAACGGAGAAAGTTTTATGGGCAAAAAGATGATAATGACCTTGATGATGGTGGGGAAGCGTGTAGTGATACAAGAGAAGGACTTGCTGTTGGTAGTGTTGGTGGGAAATTTGATGAAAATATTGAGTAATCTTCTTCACATGGTAAAAGAAAAAGGAACAAAAAACTTCTCTTTAGATGTATGCTTGTTACTGTAGTTTTATGAACAATCTTAAAATGTTAGTTGGTGTGTTTATATTAAGACAAGCTTCTAATTAATACACTTAATTTATGCAGATGAACCTTCTGCTTTGGATGCAGTGCAAACGTTGGCTGACTTGTCATTGATGATAGACTTTTATATAGTTCTAAATTATATTTTATTCTTGAGAAGAGGATGATATATCTGAATTTGGACCGGCTAACTGTTTGGTCTTTAAGCTCCCATCATTCGTTTTGGTTTTCCTCCGTGTTCCTTCCCTTATGTTATTTTTCTTTCAGATATATTTCATTTTCATTCCATCATTTTCACAATTTACATAGAAATTCAAAAAATAAGTCTATTGACATGTTTGCTTTGAGGAATCATATTTGGTCCTCTATATGAAGCATAAAAGCAAACACATGGTGTGCTATCATCAACTTTTCATTCCTGTTTCCATGTACCGGTAATATCAATATTAGTGACGAAGATCATCATTGTGTTTAATGAGACTGTTGTCTGATATCGGAGTATCTTCAACTTTAATTATTTCTTAACATATTAATCAACTTATAAATAAAATGACTTCATTTTGGTTCTTTCTTTTGGTTTTTTATATATAAAAGAAAACGAAAAAAAACCTCAAAATCTAGTTTTAATTTTTATTACTAAATCCCGTTCCGTAAGCAAAGTACATTGTAATATTATGGTGGTATAAAAAAACAAAAAAGTCAAAGTAAATTTCCCTTTTATGAAAAAAATTTCAAGTAGTCAACTCGTGTTTAACACGGGTGGATGTGAGATTTAGGCCAAATGATTAGGCACCATGGTGCAAGACCGCATAAGTCATAGGAAATGGTTTGTCGGCGTATGTGCAACAATTTGGGAGGATGGACGATGAACTTGGAACAGGTGGGAATAGGTGTGGATGGTAGTATTGGGTCCGTACTACCGAAAGCACAGTATTCACACCTGAGTGAAGAGTAGTCAAATAAAGTCCTAAAAAGTCAAGTAGTTGGGTAAACGGGTGTGACCCGAGTATTGACATCTGAATTTTTGCGCATTTCAGAATGGCGATCACCTGAAGGAACGGTGGATCAAATACGGGTACCTCGAGTGGGGCCAATTTGGCTGATGAGAACCTCCGCGATCTAATAGCAGAGGAGGTTTCACGGGAAGTGTTGGCGGCAGTAGCTCAGTTCTTTGGTACTACTAAAACCGAACTTTGGGCGATGCTTGAGGAGCGACTGGCTACATATGTCCCATCAAGGGCCAGGGATGCGAATTATCGAGACTTTTGGGCATGTTCGGCTTCTTTTTCCCGCTCATCGTCTCTACTCTTCATGATTAGCATTAATTATTGCCATTGTAACGCTAAAATTTCATGAGTTACTAATGCATAAGAGTGATTATGGAAATAAAACCTACATTTATTACTATCCCTGATTTCCGTTCTCATTTTCCAACTATATCTTTAATTTCAAATACAAGATTTCAAAGCTCGCCCAAAATCACGGCCAGACTTGGTCGATGCTCTGCCTCCTGCTCCATTCGGTATTCAATCTCATTGGTGTTGTTGTCAATGTTTCTTATGTCATTCACCCTCAGTCTCTTTATTACTTTTGTCCATACTGCAATATCATATGATGCTCACCCACCCAAGGTCTTCGGCAACGATGAATCCCCTTCCACTGATGTTGGTTTTAGGTAATCGCTGATACCCTTCTCCAAAAAGAACCGTTCTTCATCATCTTTACTAACATTAGGGTTTCTGTTTTTCCAATTTTGGTATTTCTGATCTAAGAGTACTTGGTATTCCGATTTATGTCTTTGCGGTCTAGGCATCAATGGCTTTGTTTCTTGCTATTATATGTTTCATTTTTATGGATTATATTCTACTAATCTTTTTAGTCTTTAATTTTCTGCAATACCCACAAATTAAATGATCTAATGTGTTTTTAATAAATTATATATTTATTGATGAAGGTCCATAATGAAAAGCCAAATAAGATCCAAAGAGAAAGGTCTAAAAAAGGGTTATGATATACGACTTATAAATATTAATGGTTTATACAATTAATTTATAAGAATAAATCAGAAGCTTAAGAATAAAAGAAAGTGGAGTATAATTTCAGCAATTCCGGATTAAGAAGATGTTATAATCAATGCTCGTACCTGAGTTTTCCATGCCTGAGGTTCAAAAATTCATTTAATGTGCATGTGTTTTTGCCAATGAAATCTAGGTGGCTGTCATGGTGCGTACCAGTGACAACGCCTAGTGATATTGCATATTTTAGTCGTTGTTGAGCCCTATTCTTAGTGAAATTATATCATATATATCGTGGTATTCTCACTTTTCGTGCCAGTACTTGTTTGGAAGAAAATAATGAAAACAGGGACCAAAAGCGTGCAAATTGGAGAAAGTTTGGAAAAGAAGATAAAATCAGGAAAATACGTACGCGCGCCGCGGGAAACTTAAATGCGCGGCGCGGGAAACTTAAATGCGCGGTGCGGCTACGGGAAAATTGCAACTATAAATAGAGGCATTTACAGCCGAAAACCCTAGCAAAGACCCGGTGAAAAATCGACCTGAAGGTTCTTTGACTCCGTGATTAAGCATCAGCAACCTCTGATTTGGTATTTCTATGTTTTAGAATTTATTTTCATTTAGCTAGATAGTTAGTAATTATTAGCTAGTATCTTTGGGAGTGACAACCACTGATATTAGGCTTTGGTTTATGTTTTTGAATCATTTGGTTACTGTTTGTACCTGTGGAATTCGTTTTGGTTAATGAAAATCATTTGGTTACAAGTAATCTCAGTTTTTCGGTGTTTTGATGATTGCTATTGATTGTGTGTGTTTGGATTGTGTTTGGATGATTGTTTTGACCTTGTTGGACTATTTTCCTTTTCTGATTTCAGTAGCCAATTAGGTTAGCGTTTTAGGTTTGAACTTTAGCCAGTGACTGTCCCGTTGGATCTTAGTTATTGGTTTAGTTTATGCCTTGTTTTGGTTTATGTTTGGTTTGTTTGGATGCCTTTGCTTACTTCTGAATTAGAGATGCACTTTTGATTTCAGAAAGTAACTAGGTTTGGTTTGAAGCTTAGCTTAGTCTATGCTTATTTTGAGATTGTTCAGTTTGGGTTTTCTGAGTTTTAGTAGCAAGGGTTTAGAAACTAAAGTCCTTCGACTATAGCGTGACACTATAGTTGGTAATCTGTCATCTGATCTGACCACGTAGCTCCTGCGGATCGACCCTGACTACCACTGTGCTAGTGTGTGTGTTAGGTTTTCTCTTATTTTTGATCGCAGGACGACCTAGGCGTGTCAACCAGGAACACAGAAATGGTTGAAGCCCTCTACACAATGAACATGTTAAATTAGTCAAAATGCATTCTTGTCCAAAATTTTGTTATAAATGTCATTCTAATCCTATCTTTATGTTAGGATCTTGGTGTTCTTGGAGATTTTGGACGATTTTGAGGTATTTTGGACTGTTTTTGATCTATTTTGGCTATTTGGGTGTTAGTGTTCTTCATTGTTCTTGGCATATTCAAGTGTCGAGTCATCAAAAATGGCGATTTTGATCTGAAACGTCGTTTTCAGATCTGTTTCTAGATGTTTTCGGTCAGCATAAGGCATTTCGTTGGCGGCGTGTATTTCGAGCTAGGGTTTGTTGCAGTTTTCGGTTAGGGTTTGCGATTTCAGTCCGTTTTATTGGGTTTTCGGTCAAGCCCATTAGTGTTTTCGGTGCTATTGCTAGGGTTTGTGAAGCTTTCGGTCAACTTTCAAGATTTCGGCAGAAATCATCGTTTTTGGTTGAGTGTTTTCGGTTCAGCAGGGATTTCGGTCAAGGATTGCGGTTGATCTGGTGATTTCAGTCAAGTCAGATCAGTTTTTTGTGCTTTTTGGTTCGGATTTTATTTTCACATTTCCAATGGACTTAGCTTCCACTATGCATTCTGATCTCGATTCTGTCATGGGTACGGTCACCCGCATTCCTCGACTGTTAAATACTGAAGGGTTTTCAGAATGGAGATACAGATTCGAAAAATACATCAAAATGAAAGATGTGAAAGTATGGAGAAGCTTCCTACGTTAGCTAGTCAAAATTACAGTCACTCGACAAGATGGTACTGTGGTAGAGAAACCTTTAGAAGACTACACAGATGCAGATTTTGACCTGGTGGAACAAGATGAGAAAGCTCTTGCCATCCTCACTATGGCTTTGTCCCCGATATTGCTAAGGGTTTTACAGAGTACAAAACCGCTAAATCATTGTGGGAAGCGTTGATTGAGGTTTACGAGGGAAACGATGATATGAAACAAAGAATGCAAGACCTGCTTCGCCAGAGGTTTAATATGTTCAATCATGTGCTTGGAGAGACCCTTGAGACCCAATTGCAACGTTTCATTACTCTTAACACTGAGATGTCCACTGCTGGAATTTTATTGTCGAAATCTGAAGTCAACAAGAAATTGCTGAACTCTCTACCAAGAAGCTGGGATATGAATGTGGCAGTAATTAAGAAGACAAGAGACCTTGGTAAACTTTCTCTTTCTGAGGTGATGGTTATCATCAAATCCTGTGATATGGATGATAAGCAAAGAGAAATCAACCATGTCATCTCTTTCCAATCTGCCAACTTGGGTACTTCTACCAATAGTCCTTTCTCCGCTCTTCCTGCACAAACTCCAGCACAACAGACTCACTCTTCCTCCAGTATATCGATGGCATCTCCAGCCGCCTCAGTTCCAAACTCTACTACTAAATTAACCACTCCAACTCCAGCTGTTCCCAAGGGAGTTGAAGAAAATAATGCATTAATGGCTGGGTTTATGAACTGCTACAACGCTTTCATAGCTGGTGAGCTAGTTCAACCGGTGATGATTGGATATCGGGATCAAATTCATCCTGAAGACGTTGAAGAAATAGATATCTCCTAGCAAATTGGTATAGGCGGTATTTAGGGTGAAAAAGTTTACTCGACGTACAGGAAGAAACAACTGGGTTAATCATGGAGATAAGAAGGTGGGTTTTTACAAGACTCGGCTTAGGTGCTACAACTGTTACGAGCCGGGACATTTTACTCGTGAGTGCACTAAGCCAAGAGTAGAGAATGCAAATGCTGAAAGGAATATGGTGCCGACTGGAATGAATCGTGAAGCTCCTTAGAATACAGAAATAGCTATGGTGGCACAGCAGTTCACATGGGAGGACCATATATAGGCCCTGAACTTGACTGAAGAAGGAAATGCTCACTTGGCTCAGATTGAAGCTAACGAGGATGCTGATCTCGTTGAGAAACATATGATGGAATTGCAGGTTGCATTTTTTACCACTCCTGCCAACAATGAGGTTAGTGAAGTTTCTTGCTCTAATTCTTATGTTGATATAATTGCTAAATATCATGAACACAATGATAATCTTGTTAGAGAAGTTTTTGATATGCAAAATGACATTTATAATCTGAAAAAGAAACGAAGACCTCTTCAGGAAAAACTAGATGCTAAAACTTCTGATTTTAATAAATTACAGGATGATTATAACATAAAATGTTGTCACCTTAAATTTGCTAATGAAGATATTGTTAAATTGACTGCCGAGCTTGACACATTGAAAGCTAAACTTCAAGATACTAGTTTCATTTTTAAAAATTTTGAAGGGTCAAGTGCGATAGTTGAGTCAATAATTAAACATCAAATGAAATGGTCTAATAAACATGGTGAAGGTTTTGGATACATAAATGTTCCACCACCTTTTAGTGACAACTACATCCCCTCCATTGAAAATCAAGAGACAGAGCTACTCATTGTATCCTGTTCCATTCAGAATGATAAATCTGGCACCGCTAAGAGTACTAAAATGAACTCTACTGATGCTTCTACCTCATGTACAGATAAATTGAAAGAGAAGGACGAGGACAAGGAAGACAAGCGTGCTTTTAATTCTGATAAAACTTGTTTAAAGACTAATGTTTCTATTGTTTTTGATTTGAATGATCGTGTGCGACATGACACTAAAATTGTTAATATTTCAAAAAATTCTGGTGATGTTAAATTTCAAAAATTTAGGACAAAGAAATTTGTTAAAAATTCTATTGCATGCTTGTGTATTTGTGGTACTGCCTTGAAACAAATTGGACCAGGAAAAACATCCACTGTTCCTTTAAAAAGACAAGCTTGTTTCAACTATGGAATTGCTGGTCATATTACAAAAAATTGTCCCTAATATTTGTATGCTCAACACCATGAACAATTTTGGCAGAATGTGCCAAAAGGGAGATCTCATAAAAGAAAACACTCGTAGTCACGTTCTTGAAATAAAAATTGGAATGAAATAAAGGCCAAGAATCAAACTGCCAGGGACAAAAGGACCGTTTCAAGAGATGACTCTGCCATACCAAATTTTGTAAGGTCAAAGTCATCTCAAGAATAATCTTGAAATAGCAGTTCTGATTCTAAATCCAATGTAAATGTTCCCATCTGGTCAAAGGATAAGAAACTTAAATCTAATTATAGATGGATCCCTAAATGCAGTATTCCAAAGTCCTCTGAAATTTCACCATTATTTGGCAAGCGTGACATGAGCTTAGAACCGGTTTCCTGTATCGATAGTAAGGGTCAACCCAATTTTCGTATGGACCGCGTTCCTAAATCTAATTAATCCTGCAACTTGTGTAGGAACAGCCATGGAGGAATATCATCAGACCATGGTATGTTGATAGTGGTAGTTCCAGGCACATGACAGGAGACATGTCCCAACTACACGACATTAAAAACTTTAACTATGGATATGTTTCTTTTGCAGAGGAGAAAGAGGAAAGATCACTCAGAAGGGGACCATTTCGAACGGTGTGTTGAAATTCGAGAATGTGAACTTTGTTTCTGAGCTTAAGCATAGTCTGCTGAACGTCTCACAAATATGCAACAAAGGTTTTTCAACCCACTTTACGAACAAAGAATGTATGAGTCTTAAACTCGGTGTTGTCATTCCTGAGGAGTGGATTATTGTCAGATCCAAACGCAAAAGCAACGCTTACATCATTGACATGAATCATAATAGTCCTGAAAACGTCACTTGCTTGTTCTCAAAAGCCTCTAAACAGAATGTCATGTTATGGCATCGTCGTCTTGGTCACGCCAATGCGAAGAATTTGAATCGTCTCGCCAAAAACGATCTTGTCCGAGGGCTTCCTATTAAAGACTTCATTACATTTGAGAAGTGTGTTGCCTGTGCTCAAGGCAAACATCATCGGAAGCCACACAAGTCCAAAATTGTCAAAACCATTGACTCGCTCCTTCAGCTGCTTCATATGGATCTCATTGGCCCCGTCAACGTTCTAAGTCTTAACAAAAGCTCTTATTGTTTAGTTATTATTGATGATTACTCACGTTTTACTTGGGTTTTCTTTTTGAAGAATAAGAGCGAAACTACATAAATGGTCATGAGATTCATCACCCTCATTGAAAATCAAACGAATAAGAAGGTGAAGGAAATTCGATGCGACAATGGGACTGAATTCAAGAATGCTGTTTTGAATAAAATTTGTGTAGATAAAGGAGTGCAGCGTCAGTACAGTTCTGCTCGTACAACTCAACAAAATGGTGTTGCTACGCGCCAGAACAAAACGTTGATTGATGCTGCACATAGTGTTCTTTTGGTCCGAAGCAATTAATACAGCGTGCTATGTCCAGAATCGGGTCATTATCAACTAGCCTCAAATGAAGACTCCGTATGAAATTATCTATGGCCGCAAACCAACAGTTGCTTATTTTCGCACTTTCGGTTGTCCTTGCACGCTCATTCATCTTGAAGCTACTCCAAAGTTCAACTCTAAAGCTGATGATTGCTACTTTTTGGGTATGCGGGTAAAACTTCTTATCGGGTGTATAACAATGTCACCAAGCAGACTGTGGAATCGTTTAACGTGCGGTGGCTAGAAGAAACCACAATGAATGCTCGTGTTGGACCCGACTGGCTGTTCAATTACGTTGAATTGCTTAAATCTTTTAATGTGTTTTCTGATGATGTCTCAGGCACACAGCCAGGTCCAATTGGAGTAACTGATGAAGCTCCTGCTGAATCATCCAAATTGTTGGCGAACTACCAGTTGTTGAAGAATCTGCCATTCGAGAAGATGTTATCAATTCTGAACCTACTGATTTATTTTATTCTATCCTTATGGATTCTCTCTTCCCAGAAAGAATTCCTGATGAGTATGTGGCGAGCACTTCACATGATTTCAGAAATTCCGAAGGAGGTGTTTCTGTAGGTCCAATGATCTCTCTAAAATAACAATGATATCAATCAAACAATAAGAACACAAGGAGATTCAACTTCAATGCACTATTTGATTAACAAAGACTAGTACATAAGTTTGTGATTGCCAAGAACACTCAATAATTCTCTCTCTAGCTTAGCACACTTTTCAAGGCAATCAACCCTTACAAATGAGGTCATAAAGACCTTAAATACCCTATACCTAAAAGCCCTAATGACATAGCCCATGGACCGATCCACAAGCCCCAAATTAGGCGTGGACTACAAAGACCAAAACCGAACAACCAAGTGTTGTTCGGTCCCCACCGAATTTACAAATAAAACCCAAAGACTAAAATATTTTACAATTTAAGTCCTAATAAATAAAAGATTAAACCAAACTAAAATAATTCCTAACAATCTCCCCCTTGGTTTAATGCCTTTCATTTATCCTCAGGCTTCACTTGGTCTTCAGTTGAACAATACAGAAGATTTTCAACAATCTCCCCCTCAAATGGACAATCTCCTCCTTAGCAGGAAAACCTTCCTCTTAGCAGGTGGCAGGTATAGATGTTGATAAAAATTCAGCACAGCTGCAGTGACAACTTTATCTTCGATGCAGGTTGTCATCAGATTTGGATTGGTAAACTCCTTAGGTATTAGAGCATGTCTGGAATCAGCACATCCAGCTTTTTGATTTGACTTTGACTTTGACTGAAGTCTGACTCTTCTTCTCTTCCTTTGATCACTTCAGGTGTTAATGTAGTAACAAGTTGACTGAGGAGGAATTCAAACAACTTCTAACATGGAATTCAGCTTCACCTTCTTCGGGAACATAATTTCTTGTCGAAATTCTTGAACGTGGCATTTGACTGACGCTTCTCGATACGATCACTAGTCAGTAAATCCTGTGGGTCATGGAGTTAGAAACTCTCACCACAGTTGTTCAAGGATTCATCCTTGGCTCAGAATGAGACTTCTCGCAGTATCTGTGTGAACCTAGGGGAACGCACTACGATTGTTTGAGTATCGGAGAACTACTCAATACAGTTGACAAGTCAACTTGGCTCTTGGCGAGACATTCAATGGTATCCAAACTCTGCAGAGTGTACCATCCTAGTGCCAATTTGAATCTGGTACATTTGTTGGGGTCTCACAGCTATTGTAGTTAACAACAACGATCACTAACCCAGAGTTTCAATGTTTCATCAATGTGAGGTCATATCACATTGAATCATGAACATTTATTTATAAGAAGTTTTAGGTCAAGAGTGGTATGAGCGTGTAATATGCCTTGGTTACTAGATATACCCATCGGCTAGACTTTTGAATTGTCATCAGTGCATGGTTTATTACACCGAGTCATCCAACTCTTGATTTAGAAGCTTTGCATGTAAGAATGGTTATCGATGCCTCACATCTACTACTGGTGTTGTAGCAGAGATCATTAGCATAGAATGTCGAAATACATCATTACTTGGTTTAAAGTAATGAATCATCTATTTCTTGCGTCAGAAATTTTAAAGATGGTTAAGAATGGATTGGTGCGTGTGATAGACTACGATATGCAGTCTAACCATCGGGACAGACTTTTTAACTCTCGACTTTGAGTGGTTTCTCTCAAAGTGTCTAGAAGTTGGTGTTATACAAAAAAAACTTTAGATTTGGTTAAGAAGCGGTTGTCAGTGCTTCACACTCATTGAGGTGTACAAATGAGGATCACAAACACTTAAGGATTACCTCAGCAGTGAGTGGTATAACTCGGTGCGTCGTCGGAAGGTGAGAAATGTCTTAGCGAGTCATGGTAATAGTGAATCACATCTTTGACATGAAGTTTTGATCTGTATTCCTGATTAGTATTGATCAGGAACATTGACGATCGTGCAAATATGAAAAGAACAATATTTTTGTATTTTTTAATTTTCTGAAAGGAAAGATATGAAAATTATAAAAAAACATGAAAATATTTTTGTATTTTTAAATTTTCTGATTTTTGTTTTGTTTTCGAAAGGTATCGAAGAAACCTTGGACTGGGTCAAATTTTTGTTTTTCTTCTCCCCCTAAATTTGTGCATGGGAAGAAGAGCGGAAATAAAACATGTACAAATTTACCTAAACAAAAATAAAGTGAAAATATTTACAGAATTGATTTAATAATCAGTGAAGCGTATCATTTTTAGCATCTCGACTAGCACATTGAATCGAGCTTTTGCAACAGGTTTTGTGAATAAGTCCACCAAATTATTATCAGTGTGGACTTTTTCCAAATGAATCAAATTACGCTCGAAGCAATCTCTGATAAAATGAATTTTAATATCAATGTGCTTGGTCTTGGAATGTTGGACAGGGTTTTTCACAATTTGGATAGCGGCTTCATTGTCATAGAAGATAGGAGTGTCAAGAAAGTTCACACCGTAATCAAGTAGTTGATGTTGCATCCAAATGACTTGAGAACAGCAGGCCGAGGCAGCAACATACTCAGCTTCTACTGTAGATGTTGACACAGTCTGTTGCTTTTTGCATTGCCATGAGATCAGCCTATCTCCTAGAAACTGACATCCAGCACTTGTGGACTTTCTGTCAATTTCACACCCTCCATAGTTGCTATCTAAAAAAACATAAAGATCAAATTCACGGTTCTTTGGATACCAGAGACTAAATTTTGGTCTCCCTTTAAGGTATCGAAAGATCCGTTTGATAGCATCAAGATGAGAAGGTTTAGGATTAGCCTAATAGCGAGCACACTGGCAGACTACAAAAACGATATCCGGTTTGCTAGCAGTCAGGTACATCAGCGAACCGATCATCGAACGATAGTAAGTTTGATCAACTAATTGGTCATCTGAGTCTGAAGATAGCAGAGGTCGCTCAGCCATTGGAGTGTTAGGCTTATTCGCATCCTTGAACCGAACCTTGCAAGAATATCCTCCACATACTTCGCTTGATGAAGTAGGATACCCGTTGAACTTTGCTTCACTTGCAACCCGAGAAACATCGTCATCTCTCCCAACGAACTCATCTCGAATCTTTTCTTCATCACCGTTTCAAACTCTTTGCACAGAACATCGCTTGTTGAACCGAAGATGATGTTGCCTACATAGATTTGGACAACAATTTGATCATAATCTTGGTGCTTGATGAACAAAGTCTGATCAATACTTCCACGAGTGTAACCGTGCTGAAGCAAATGTTCCGTCAAGGTAGCATACCAAGCACGAGGAGCTTGATGCAAACCATAAAGGTCTTTATCCAACTTGTAGACGTGATTCGGAAACTTGGAGTTGACGAAACCAGGAGGTTGATCAACATAAATTTCTTCTTTCACCTCTCTGTACAAGAAAGCTGTCTTGATGTCCATTTGATAGACGGTAAAATTCATCAAAGAAGCGTAGGCAAGGAAGATTCGAATCGCTTCAAGACGCACCACAGGAGCATATACTTCCGTGTAATCAAGTCCTTGAATCTGTCTAAAGCCTCGAACCACCAGCGTGCCTTATTACGCACGATCACTCCCGAATCATCTTGCTTTTTGCGAAACACACATCTTGTATCTAAAGCCTTTTTTCCTTCTGGTAGTTCCACCAATTGCCAGACATTCAACTTCTCAAACTAGTTCAGCTCATCATGCATTGCATCCACCCAACTTGGTTCATTTAGAGCCATCTCTACGTTCTTCGGCTCAATTTGATAAATGAAGCACGAATAGAGACACTCGTTGACTTGAACACCTTGGCTTCTGGTTAAGACACCATCATCCAGAGGGCCAATAACATTGTCAATTGGGTGGTCCCTTTGAATTCTTGAGGGAATTTCATATTAGAGCGGAGCAGTGAAGATTGGTTATATTCTCAACCCTTTCTATGCCCAAAGCACATCTATCAGAATCTCTGAAGTCATGAGAGGTACTTGCAATGTACTCGTCAGGAATCCTTTCTGGATAGAGAGAATCCATGAGAGTAGAATCGAAAAGATCAGCAGGTTCAGGTTGAATAACATCCACAGGGGTAATTGATTGTTCAACAACTGGAGTATCGCCAACAACTTGGGATGAGACATCAGGAGCATCCTCAGTAATGGAAGCAGACACAGGAGATCCATCACGAACAAGATTTTCAATAATGACTGACGGAATGATAAGATCAGGAACTATCTCTTCAGCATCATTACTGTTGGTTACACTGGGGCCTGGTTTGTCACCTGAAACAATATCAGAAAGCACATAGAAATGTTTAAACAGTTCAGCATAATCAAACAACCAGTCAGGTCCAACACGGGCATCAGTTGGATTCTTTTCTAGCTAGCAAACATCAAATGATTCCACAATTTGTTTTGTCGCCTTGTTGTACACTCGATACGGAGGTTTTATTTGCATATCCAACGAAGTAACAATCATCCGCCTTGGAGTTGAACTTCAGAGTAGCTTCAAGATGAAGAAGAGTGCAAAGGCAGCCAAAAGTGCAGAAATGTGAAACATTTGGCTTGCGACCATAAAGAATCTCGTAAGGTGTCTTCATTTGAGGTTTATTGATGATGACCCGATTTTGAACGTAACAGGCTGTGTTGATGGCTTCAGCCCAGAAAATCACTGGCAGTTTAGAATCGCACAGCATGGTACGTGCATCATCAATAAGAGTTCTGTTCCGTCGCTCAGCAACACCGTTCTGTTGCGGAGTACGAGCAGAACTAAACTGATGCAGGATACCCTTATCTGCACAAAATTTGTTAGGAACTGCATTCTTAAATTCTGTTCCATTGTCGCATCTGATGGCTTTCAACTTCTGATTCGTTTGATTTTCAATAAGCTTGACGAATCTAATGACCAGATCTGCAGTTTCACTTTTGTTCTTTAAGAAGAAAACCCATGTAAAACGTGAGTAATCATCAATAATAACTAAACAGTAAGAACTACGATTGAGACTAAGAACATTGACCGGGCCAAATAGATCCATGTGAATCAGCTGAAGAATCGAATCAATGGAATTGATCTGCTTGGGCTTATGTGACTTTCTGTGATGTTTGCCTTGAGCACAGGCAACACATTCTTGAATGTAATGAAGTCCTTGATTGGAAGTCCTGCAACCATGTTGTTCTTTGCAAGACGATTCAGATTCTTTGCGTTGGCATGACCAAGACGTTTGTGCCACAACATTGCACTTTGTTCTACAGCTTTGGAGAATAAGCAGGTGACATTTTCGGGAGTGTTGTGATTCATGTCGATGATGTAAGCATTGCTTTTTCATTCCGATCGAACAAGAATCCACTCCTCTAGAATGACTATGCCGGGCTTAAGAATCAGACATTCCTTCTTTGTGAAGTGAGTTGAAAAACCTTTGTCACATATTTGAGAAACGCTCGCACAGTCTGCTGAGCTCAGGTACAAAATTCACGTTCTCTTTGTGTGATCATCCCTTTTTCACCTCCTGCGATGCAAACACATACCCTGTTGAATTTTTCAATGTCGTGTAGTTGGGACATGTCGCCTGTCATGTGCCTAGAACAGCCACTATCAACATACCAAGGTCTGCTGATATAACTGTTCCTGCACAAGTCGCGGGATCAATTAGATTTAGGAACCCAGTCCATACATAAACTGGGTTTACCTTCACTATCAACACATTTAATAGATTTAAAGCTCATGTCACGTTGATCAAATATTGGTGAGACATTTGAAAAGGTTTTAACACTGCCTTTAGGAACCCATTTCATATTTGGTTTAAAACGCTTATCTTTTGACCAAATGAGAACATTTGCGTTTGAAGAAGAATTAGAACTGCTAAAAGTTGATTCTTGAGAAGACTTGGGTCTTACAAAAGTTGGTAAGCCATAGTTACTTCTAGAAGCAGTTCTATTCCAGGCATTCGTGTTATTTGAATTTTTCCTTTTAGAACGTGACCCTGAAGATCTTCTGCAAAAATTGTTCAATTTGAGAAACATACATGTGTCGGGGACAATTCCTGGCAATATAAACGGCAATTCCACAGTTAAAGCAAGTCTGTCTCTTTAAAGGTACATTGGAATTTTGTCCAGGTCTAGATTTAAGCAAATTATTACGACACACACACATGCAAGCAACATATTTATCAGACAAATTTTTCTTCCTAGCAGTTTTTGAATCAACACTACACAAAGTTTTAGAAATAACAGGAGTCTTAGAATCAAATTTAAGATCAACACAAAAATCATCAGAATTAGTCTTCAAACAGGTTTTAATAGAATTAAAAGCAGGCGAGTCTTCAACTTCCTCAATCTTCGTTTTTAATTTATCTACACATGAGATAGAAACATCAGTATTTTTCATTTCAGAACTCTCAGCGGTGCCAGATGTACTTGGTTGAATGTAATTTGATAAAAAAGAATCTTCAGATTCTTTAGTGTTTGGTGATGGAGTAAAATTATTATTGTATGGAGGGGGAACAACACTATACACAAGACCTTCACCGTGTATGTTTGACCAAACAGTTTGTTTTTCTTCCAGTTTCTTCTGCTTCGCTCGAGCATGTCATTCCTTCAAGAATACAACACAATCACCCGATTGATAATGTTATTGGCTCTCTGGACGATGGGGTTCAAACCAGAAGCCAGAGTGGTCATGTCAACGAGTGCCTCTACTCATGCTTCATTTCACAAATTGAGTCGGAAAATGTGGAGATGGTACTTAAGTAACCAAGTTGGGTGGACGCTACGAATGAAGAGCTTAATCAATTCGAGAAACTGAACGTTTGGCAGTTGGTGGAATTACCCGAGGACAAAAAGTCTCTTGACACGAGATGGGTATTCCGCAACAACCAGGACGATTCTGGAGCAATATTGCGAAACAAGGCAAGTCTGGTTGTCCGTAGGTATAGATAAATTGAAGGTCTTGACTACACAGAAGTATATGCTCCGGTGGCTAGATTGGAAGCGATTCATATTTTTCTTACATATGCTTTATATATGAACTTTACGGTGTATCAGATGGATGTCAAGATAGCGTTCTTGTATGGTGAAGTGAAGGAGGAGATTTATGTTGATCAACCTCCGGGTTTTGTCAACTCCAAGTTTCCTAACCACGTCTACAAACTGGATAAGGCTCTTTATGGTCTTCATCAAGCTACCCGTGCTTGGTATGCTACATTGACTGAACATCTATTGCAGCATGGTTATACTCGAGGCACGATCGCCCAAACTCAGTTCATCAAGCGCGAAAAGTCAGACCAAATTGTCGTTCAAATCTATGTGGATAATATTATATTTGGTTCTACAAGGAGGCTTTGTGTAAAGAGTTCGAACATGTGATGAAGAAAAGATTTGAAATGAGCTCCCTGGGTGAAATGATGATGTTCTTGGGATTGCAAGTAAAACAAAGCTCAACAGGTATTAAGCTTCATCAAGGCATGTATGTGGAAGACATTGTTGAGAAGTTCGGATTCAAGGATGCTAAAGATGCTAATACTCTGATGGCTGAGCGACCTCTGCTATCTTCAGACCCAGATGGCCAATCCGTCGATCAAACGTATTATCGTTCGATGATTGGATCTCTGATGTATCTGACGGCTAGCAGACCGGATATCGTCTTCGTAGTCTGCCAATGTGCTCGACATCAGGCTAATCCTAAACTTTCTCACTTAACTGTTGTTAAGCGGATCTTTCGATACCTTAAAGGGAGACTAAAATTGGGTCTCTGGTATCCTAAGAACCGTAATTTGATCTGTATGCATTTTCAGACAGTAATTATGGAGGATGCGAGATTGATAGAAAGTCCACAAGCGCTAGATGTCAATTCTTGGGAGATAGGCTGATTTCTTGGCAGTGCAAGAAGCAGCAAACTGTGTCAACCTCTACAGCTAAAGCTGAATATGTTGCTGCCTTGACTTGCTGTTCTCAAGTGATCTGGATGCAGCATCAACTTCTTGATTATGGTATAAACTTCATCGATACTCCCATATTTTGTGATAACGATGCATCTATCCAAATAGTTAAAAACCCTGTCCAGCATTAAAAAACCAAGCACATTGACATCAAAATTTATTTTATTCGAGATTGCTATGAGCGAAAACTGATTGATTTGGAACTAGTCCACACATATAACAATGTGGCACACTTGTTCACAAAACCTTTTGTAAAAGCTCGGTTCGATGTGCTTGTTGAACTTTTGAAAATGATTCGCTTCGATGACTGTTAAATCACTTCCTGTAAATTTTTGTACAACTTTTAGTTAAATTTGTTCATGGTTTTCTTTTCGAAAATTCTCTTCGATGCACAAATTTAGGTGGAGAATTAAAAAACAACAAAAAATTACAAAATTTTAAAAATCCAAAAAAACGTTTTTCCGTTTATGTCTTTATTTTTCAGAAAATTAAAAATCCAAAAATATTTCTTACACAATTTGCAAGATCGTCAATGTTCCTGATCCATATCAATCAGGAATACAGATCCAAATCTCATGTCAACAATGTGTGTCACTATCACCATGATTCACTAAGACATTCCTTACCTGTTGACGACACATTGAGCTATACCACTCACTGCTGAGACAAATACAACTTGTGCTAATGATTCTCATTGGCACACCACAATGAGTTTGAAGCACTAACAACTTTTCTCTCAAACCAATCTAAGGTTTTCTGCAACACAAACTTCTAGACACTTTGAGTAAAGCCACTCAGGGTCAAGAGTTAAAAATTATGTGCCGATGGTTAGATTGCATACCTTAGTCTATCACATGCACCAATACATTCTCAACAACCTCTATCTTTCTGTTGTAAGAAATAGACGACTCATCACTTTAAACCAAGTGGTGATGATATTTCAAAACTCTATGCCAGTGATCTCTGCTACAACACCAGTAGTAGATGTGAGGCATCAACAACCATTCTTACCTATAAATCTTCTAATCTAAGAGTTGGATGATTCAGTGTAATAAACCATACATTGATGACAATTCGAAAGTCTAGCCGATGGGTATATCTTGTAACCAAGCTATATTACAAGCTCATACCACTCTTAACCCATTTTTCTTTTAATGAAGATGGTTGTGATTCAATGTGGCTTTACCTCACATTGATGGAACATCGAAACTATGAGTCAGTGATCGCTGTTGATTACCACAATAACTGTGAGACCCCAACAACTTCATTAGAACCAAAATTGGCACTAGGATGGTACACTCCGAAGAGTATGGATACCATTGAACGTCTCGCCAAGAGGCAAGTCAACTCATTTACTTGATAACTGCTATGAGACCACGAGTGGTTCTCCGATACTCAAACACTCGTAGTGCGTTCCTCCGGGTTCATATAGATATTGCAAGAAGTCTCGTCCTGAGCCAAGCTAGGTCCTTAAACAACTATGGTAAGACTTTTATAACTCCATGACCTACATGATTTGCGGTCATCATTCCTATCTTGAAGTGCCAGTAAAGTGAAGTTCGAGAGTTTCAACACAGATATCCTATCCCCAAAGAAAGGTGAAGCATAACTCCATGCGACAAGCTGCGTTGAATTCCTCCTCACTCAGTTTCGTTGCTATATTTACACCTAAGTGATCGTGAAGTAAAGACGTGAAGAGTCAGACTCCATGTTTGTCGGAGTCAAATCAAGAGCTGGATGTGCTAATTCAAGACCTATGCTGAAACCTATTCACCCAATGCGCGTTCAAAGCAACAATCTGAAGACAGTTCCAATCTGAAGATGAACTTGTCTCTGCAATGTGCTGAAAGCTATTATTATCTACACCCGTTACTCGTAAAGGGGGAGATTTTTCAAATTCTTCTGCAGTGCACAATTTAATGTCAAGAACAATAGAAGCCTGAAGATTAATGCAAGCAGTAAACCAAGGGAGAGATTGTTAGGACCTAAAATTGATGGTTTACGCTTGGCATTAAAATGGTTTAAATCAAGATTTAAGGGGTTGTATGGCAATTTCGGTTTGGACCAAAATCACCTTGGTTTTTGGCTATGAAGGAGAAATCCCTTGGGATTTCAGTTGGGCTGCGTCTGTTTTCGGTAGGCTTGGTCCGATGGGCTTAGGGTTTCTAGCATAGGTATATAATGTATATTTGTAGCCGTCATTTAGGCTAGTTGGTTGCCTTGAAGTTTGTGCTAAGATAGAGAGAGAATCTTGTATTCAAGTAATCAAGAACCTTATGTACAAGACTATAATCAATATAGTATGCATTGAAGGTTGATTTAATACCCGTTCTTATTGTTTTGATTCGATAACTTGCTTAGGATTCTGCACTATTCAAGTTTGTAATTGATACCTGTTGATCTAGTGAGTGTTTGGGACTTACACTTTAAATCAATCAATTCAAAGGGTAGTTAAAATTTGTCTTTTATCCAGGCATATTTATCCTTACCAGAGGGAACAGCTTCTGTGGTTGGGTTCATTGCAATGGTTTCTGCTCATTATAATGTCCTGGTAACGATATATATTAGTTTTTTAAATGTTATGTGTTTACATTTACTTTAATTTCCCTATGCTAATGTAATTTATTTAAAGGAAGGAAGTGATAATGATCAAGAAATCAATGATATTCCAAAAACCGGTACACAAGCCTAAAAAATGAAGCCATGTATTGCTTTAACAAAATGGCGGGAAAGAAGAACAATTGCAATCCAGATTAATTGGTTCAAGTGATAGGAGTTTGCCACAACTCAAGAGAAGGGAATCTGATGGTAATTTTTCAATCTTTATGTCATTTCTTATTTTTTTAATTACTGTAGTATTCAAATCATTAATATGGGTTTTCAATTGTTATTCTTCAATCATTGTTGTTAGGAAAAGGACACACCGTTTCCCTATTAATCATTCATCTAGAAGAGATACAAATCATGTGTCACCATAAAAAATAAGTCAAAGGAGGGAGGTATATGACGTGGCACATGGTGCTGAGTTGGCATTAACAGAGGCTTACATAAAGGCGACTTTCCACAAGTTTCAAGGTCTCCATATTTAAAGGGTAGACCAAAAATTGTATGCTTATATGTATATATTTCATACTTTTTTCAAGGATATACTTTGTGTTAGATCCTTCATTTAATCTTTATGTATGACACGCTATTTACATGTGGACACAGTGAGGACCAAGCTTCATGGTAATTTGATTGACGAAGATTGTTTTGAGGGCAGTTCAGGAAGTGGCGGAGCTGAAAATGAAGGTTACCATAAAGGGAGAAAGTTTTATGGGAAAAAAGACGATAATGACCTTGATGATGGTGCGGAAGCGTGTAGTGATACAGGAGAAGGACTTGCTGTTGGTAGTGTTGGTGGAAAATTTGATGAAAATATTGAGCAATCTTCTTCTCATGGTAAAAGAAAAAAGAACAAAAAACATCTCTTTAGATGTATGCTTGTTACTGTTGTTTATGAACAATCTTAAAATGTTAGTTGGTGTGTTTATATTAAGACGAGCTTCTAATTATTACACTTAATTTATGTATATGAACCTTCAACTTTGGATGCACTGCAAAAGTTGGCTGACTTGTCATTGATGATACAATTTTATGTAATTCTAATTTTATATTTTATTCTTGAGAAGAGGATGATATATCTGAATTTGGACCGGGTAACTGTTTGGTCTTTAAGCTCCCATCATTTGTTTTATTTTTCTTCCGTGAGAATTATTGGTGGACGGGCATGAAGAGGGGAGTAGCATGGTTTGTTGAAAGGTGCATGACATGTCGAACGGTCAAGGCCAAGCACCAACAGCCCCATAATAAGTTGCAGCCTCTTGAGATCCCAGAATGGAAATGGGAGCACATCACTATGGATTTCATTACGAAGTTGCCAAGGACCCCTCGATAGATGGACACTATATGGGTTATTATGGATCAACTGACTAAAAGTTCTCATTTTATTCCAATACAGGAGACTTACTCCATGGAGAGGTTGGCTAGAGTCTACGTAGATGAGATTATTTCTAGGCATGGTATATCGGTCTCGGTGATATCCAATTGGGATGTCCGATTCACTTCTAGGTTATTGAAGAAGTTTCATGAGGGATTAGGCACCCGCCTTCATTTCAGCACGGCATATCACCGTCAAACGGATGTGCATAGTGAAAGGACGATTTAGACATTGGAGGATATGCTTAGGGCATGCGTTATCGACTTTGGTGGGAGTTGGGATTCACATCTCCATTTAGCTGAGTTTTCTTATAACAACAGTTATCATGCGAGTATCGACAGGGCTCCCTTTGAGATGTTGTATGGAAGGAAGTCAACGCGCATTGGGAAGTACTGAGGTAGTACTCAAGACAACAAAATTAATTCAGAGAATTCGTGAGAGGTTGTTAACGGCTCAGAGTCGACAGAAAAGCTATGCGGATAGGCGACTGTCCGACCTTGAGTTTCAGGTTGGGGATTATGTCCTCCTAAAAGTGTCGCCTTGGAAGGGAGTTATTCGTTTTAGGAAGCGGGGCAAGCTTGGCCCTTGGTACATCGGACCATATCGAGTTGTTGCACGAGTGGGTAAGGTAGCTTATCGATTGGAGCTGGCCGAGTAGCTTAGCCAGATTCACGATACGTTCCACGTCTGTCAACTAAGGAAGTGCATTAACAACGAAACTACGATTGTGTTGTTGGAGGATATTCAAGTAGATGAAAGCCTGAATTATGTAGAGCGATCAGTTGCGATCATTGAGAGAAAAACAAAGACTTTATGTAATAAGATAATAGGGGTAGTTAAGGTGTAGTGGTAGCATCGTAAAGGGTCTGAATGGACTTGGGAACCCGAGGAGGAAATGCGAAAGCACTACCCAGAATTGTTTGCAGGCGCGGATTTTGGGGATAAAATACAGACAAGTGGGGGAGAATTGTAAGACCCGTTCCCAAAAAGGAAATAAGAAAATAAGCAAGGAGTTCTTTCTAAATTTGATTCAGAGCCGTATCCGAACCTAGTACCTTTAACTTTTGGGAAAATGGGGGAAAATGGCAAAAGTTGTAAGATAGGGGGCTAAAATTGTCAAAATACTGAAAAACCCATGTTAGCGAAGCTAACATATATATTAGCGGCGCTAATATATCAGTTACGTAAAATCTGGCCAGGTGCGAGTTTAGGGGGTTGACCAACCTGGGTCTTGTAGAGGACTAAGGTTAGTGGCGCTAATCTTGGAGTTAGCGGCGCTAACTTCCTCCAAGTCTTTAAATAGTGGTTCATTTATGCATATGAGGAGGTTCAGAAACCCTAAACATTTTCCACAACCTGGTGTGTGTTTGAGGCATTTTTCTGAAGGTTTTAAAGGCCAAGGCATGTCTTTCGAGATCTGGGTTGCATACCTTTAGTGTGTTTCGAAGTTTTAAGTATTGATTGTGGCAGTTTCCAATCTAATTGTTAGACAGGTGAGTATATTCACCTTACTATATGATGTTGCATGTTAGGCAACTTGTGTGTTATTTACAGTTATATGATTTGTTCTATAATTGTGGTTATTATCTATTGTTGGGCTCAGTACTAATGCGTGTTCACTCGTCGGTGTTGTATCACGAGTTGGACTATCACCTTGTCCCATCGGTGTTGTATCAAGGGCAGGGCCAAAACCGGGAACACATAGGTGTTGTATCATGGGTAGAACTGCCCCATGTCCCATAGCTGTTATATGATGGGCACCCGTACGTGTTGTATCACGGTTAGGGTCGGGTCTTTCTCGAGTACAGGTTGTTGAATGTGTGGGCATGTATGGTAATTTGTGGACTCACTAAGCTTTGTGCTTACCCGTTGATTTTAAAACTTTTCAGCTACTTCTAATGACAAAGGGAAGGGCAAGCCTTGACGGCAGCGCATCGCATACATGGGACCTTATTTTGATGTTTTATGTTACAATTTTCAAATACTTTCTATCATTGGTTTTACATTCAGGTTGAAACGGTTTTACTTTTAATAAAAGCTATGTTTGAATCTTGGAAATAAATGAGAATTTTGTCTGTTGAGAAACGATCTGGGTGAGAACCTTATTTTGAGCAACAACATTTTCACTTGTGTAGCATATTTAGTGCTGTTAGAGGATGAAACCCTCGTAGACGTGATTGCAGTGGGATTCTTGATTTTCCATTCATGTTTTAGTGTGTTGCTAGGAGTGTTTTGAAGGGATTTGATCATAACAGTAAAACATTCATACAACAAAAGACTTACAATATCAAATCACATAAATATCAAATCACAACTAGAAGATGAAAAAAATTGTACCTCAACTAATTTCCTTCGTTGATATCGAGTTAATGTCACTCTGTATTGGAAGAACATGATCTAAAGAAGAATACCTCTAATGATTCACACCCAGGAACTCCAGAAAACCAGACAGACAGAAGTTCCACTTGGGAAATGAGTCAAAAGATCTCAAACCCTAGAGAGGGATGAGTTTTCATAGAAATGAGGGGGAGGAGGGTTTTGGCGGCTCAGTTTAATTTATTATAATCCAATCACTGTCATTAACTTCTCCAAATTAATTTCAAATTAATTTCTTAATTAATTACCAATTAGTTTCTAATAAATTATCATGACATGATAAATTAATAAACTATTTTCTCATATTTATTTATGTCAGGTCATGAGGGCAACCCAATAGGACCTGCTATTATTAGAAATATCACCAATAGTTAATGACCTTGGACACTATTTCCAACTGTCTTCCAATTGGACAAGTCATCAACTTTTGTGTGGTCTAATATTATCTGATAATCAGCAGAGAGTATGTCATCAAATACAACTGTCGAACTCTGATGAAAGTCAAGAGAATACCCTTAGATAAGTGATCAATTATTCCTCTGTTTTACAAGATATATTTTATGAATCTGAGACATGGATAACGTTAATCTCAAAGGTTCAAAATTCTGTTTCATTATAGTGATTTATGATGACTTTATCAGACTACTGAATTGAACACATGAATCTAGTCAGGGTTTGGTCAAGCACTTTAATGTCATCATCAAATCATCAAGGGGTCCACAAATATCACTTATCCTTATTAGGTCAGAAGGAATAGATAAACTTCGACTACATAGTTTTTGTCTACTTCATCATATCACACATGGACATACCCTTTATAACTGCCAGTTACGTACAATATTTGAGTAGACCAATGTATAACAGAATCATAGAGCAAAAACTCATGTATCTCGATTTGAAGAATAAGAGATGTTATCATCTTAGAATTACTTGTGAGTTAATCCATAAAGTAATATCTAACTGTGGGTTGTTCTAATACTTGAATCTTTATCAAGTACTCATGAGTGTTAGACGAAATATCCATGTTATGTCTAATCTCTATAGATAATCTACTAACACTCCTTGACAGTCTTAAATGACTACTTACTTCCAAGAGTACGATGGACTGTGGAGGTTTGAGAAAATTAAAACTCAAGAAGTGAGTTCTAAACAAGGAAAACGAAACACAGTAGTAATTAATGAAAATACTAGCAATCTAGCTTATTATTAAGTCTCCACAAAATAATCACCAAATTAGATACAATTAACACTGTTATGAGTTTCAAAAATTATCAAACTAAGAACTAAACATTTATGATATCTCGCTAGCAACTCTAATGCCTATGGACTGACACACGTAGGTCGTCGTGCGGTCAAAAATAAGAAAATAAACTTCACACACACTAGTATAGCGGTAGCAAGGGTCGATCCACGGGAGTTTGGTGGTCAACATAGGACGATAGCTTATCAACTGTAGTGTCACTCTACAGTCAGCGATATTGTTTCTACTTTCCCAAAAACCAACACAAAACACAATATCAAAACAATTGCCAAAATCCAAATCAAGCATAAACTAAACTAAACTAAACCAAGTTCTAAACTAAGATTACTTACTGATTCCAGAAGTAAATTCCAGAAAAATCAGAAGCAATGAAAATCCCAAAACATACAAACAAGCATTCAACAGAAACAATACCGAAAAAGTGAAATATAACTTAAACCGAATGATTTACCTTTATAAATCTAAATCAAACCAACATCCAAATAATCAAATATAAAATCTAACTACTGACTAATACTACTGAAATCAGAAACTATAAATCCAAACAAACATCGAGTAATCGACGGAAATCCCGATTGTGGAATACCTCGATACCGAGTTGATAAAACAAGAAAAAAACTAAATTACTAACCAAAATATTGATTCCCACTGAAAAACTGACGAAATTCCCTCCTTTGCGTCCCGGGATGCTTCAAAAGTCGGACGGGACTCCGGTATTTATAATGGTGCGAAATTAGGGTTCCCACATCGCGGTCAAGGTCATTCCGCGACGCGCGTGTCGCCCCGAGCCCGAAATTTCGGAGCTTGAAATTTAAAAACGGAGATTTTATCATTTTTGACATTAGCGTCGCTAATATATAAATTAGCGTCGCTAATATGTGCTTCTAGAATATTCCAGCGCTTGTTCGATATTTGAATCTGTAGATTTTCCCTCCAGCGAACATTAGCGACGCTAATCTTTAAAGTTAGCGACGCTAATGTGTCCAGACTTCTTTTTCCCATCCGTTTTGCTTCGTAACTTCTCCCAAATTGCACTAAAACCCCTGAATTTACACTAAAAACATTTCCAAGCACTTTGGCACAAAAGTAAGTGATATTAGCCTATTTAAAAGAATAAATTAACTAAAACACGGCTAAACAACATCTAGAATACTTGATATTACTAGGCGTTGTCAAACACCCCACACTTGTGTCTTGCTTGTCCCCCCAAGCAATAGAGTTTTTAACAGATTTTAACTAAGACTCAAAAATTTTTGAACGCTTTCAGTTTCAAAGCTTATTGTCTCCAGAGTTAGATTGAAAATAGTTTTTGCAAATATGGCTAGAATACCCTTTGGAATTTACGACTTTCTAAAGAACCGTTGATTACAAATTTTCGGAATGCTAATGCAAACTTACTGATTCAGATTCTAAAGGCCGTTAATGAACTATCCATGACTTTCGATGTTGTCCGTGTAACGAGCTTTCGGAAATACCATCCCAAACCAGACGATCATAGGTGGTAAGGTGCATAAGTGCCTCTTCTAGGCCACCCATTTTAGACCTACCAGCTCGAACAAAAAAGGCCACTGATTGACAGTCCCTTCCTAAATTCCAATCCTAAAATACTCCAATCATCTAACTCCTACAACTCAACTTATTTGACTAAACAGATACCATGATAACCACTAAATGGTATTTTTCGAAAAATACCAATTCTAAAACATTCAAAAATTATTCGTTTCAAAATTATAATCTATTAAAAATTTTGAAAAATTGCTAAAAATTTTGAAAACGACTCATTTCCCGCAAACTTTTCAAAAATAAACTCTTTCGACCGTCCACACCCCACACTTAAAACCGTACAACGTCCCCGTTGTACATAAAAATATTTCAGAATAAGGGAGAAAGAGTTACCCCTTTAGGAACGGTAGAACTGCTCGATTGTCAGGACCATTTGTAGCAGAGTTGATTGTTCACGTCATTCACGATGAAATCCGGGAGTCGGGCGCAGCAGTAAACATGCCGGCATAACACGAGTGTAGGGGTACGGTGACCCCACACTTGCGTTATGCAACTCCATCAGTTGGTGTAGCAGTCACAGTTTGGCAAGTAATAGCAATCTACTAACAAAAATATCAACTCATGCAAAGATGTTAAGTTTAATTACAAACATAAAAGTTAAATACAAAAATCTAAACTAAAAATAAAAAAGAAAGAAAAATAAAAAGCTACAAGAATATCACTCAGAATCATGATGCGTCTCAGATGGTCCTGCTCCGTCGCTTCCAGCCGTCGGTGGTGGTATCCAAAAATGTGCAAAGACTGCATGCTGGCCCTCCATCAATAGTCGTATATCGGCTCAAATCTCTGCCTGGGCGGTTATCAATGCAGCCTGAGTGGTCTCATTCTTGGTGAGCCTCGCATCTAATCCATCCTTCCTGCATGCAGGCTCCTGGTCTCGCTGAGTCTGTGGTGTCTCTCTCCTCCGTCGTCGTCCTGCACCGGGAACCTCCGGCTGTACAACTGGTATCTTAGCTCCCTCTATCTTGGCATCCATGTCTACATCATGGGCCTGTTCTGGCTGAGGCTCGCCAAGAAAAATGTAGCCCCCTGCCGATTGTTGGATAACACCCATCGTCCGCAGATATGAGGCCCCCATCGGCCTCGGATGGAACGGAGTCAACCCTCTCGTAACCTCTAGCGTCAGCAGCTGGTAGGACTCAGCTATGCGGTTGATGTAATGCCCGCCGACTAGAGGATTGGCCGATCTGGGATCCGCAGACTCGATCAAGAACTCAGCTAATAGGTGAGGGAGGTGGAAGAACCTGTCAGCATGGAGAAGCGCCCATAGAAATGGTAGGTCCTTCTTCAGCACCTTTTCACCACACTAACGGTGTCGAAGGGTGTAAGTGACAATCCTATGTAACAGACGATGGATCGATGATCGTATGGTACTGACAATGGCAGTTGTGCTGAATGCAATGTCGCTGACCTCAGCTCAGATGGGTGCCTCTGTCATACCCTCGTCTGGGCGGATGGTGTATGCTGCTAAGAACGGCAGGAAGTGTGGATTGACTGTCTCCTCCTCGGTGTAAAGGCCAGCTCATCGTGCAAGCTCTACCACATTGCACTCCCTCCATATACCTCCCAATAGGAATCGGATTGTCTGCTGAGACAAATCATCACTGCATACTCCCCAATCACATGTACCCAAGAACTCCAGAATCATCTCCTGGTAGCATGTCTCGTTTGCCGCGATGAAACGATCCTAACCACGACATGTAAAATTGCGCGCTCCATCAGCACTGGTACAAGTACAGACCAGGTACTGCTCTAGAGGAGTTGTGATGCCTGAAGCTGCGGCGAGTGTCCTATCCAATGACGATCCGACCTCAATCTCCCGGCCAGCTAGCACTGGTAGTCGTCTCATAGCCCCCGCGGTCCTTGGTGATCCCTCTGTGAACTCTACAAACTGGTGTAGTGGTAGTCGACCAACTGCAACAACGGGTCTCATATGACGTGACATCTGTAAAGATTAATCAACAACAAAACCCAGTGTATATGTCAGAAATAAGTTGCAAAATTGGACCTTGACATTAATAGCGTTGCTAATTAGACAATCAGTTCCGCTACTGACAAACGCAGCCCCAAATTTTCTGATTTTTCAATTTAAGTCCGTTTTCAAATTGATTGCACCCAAAGGTTCCTAAACTAGAGACTAACAAAAGCCCTAAGTTTAATTTCAGAAAAACAAGCTAAAATTTCCCTAATTTCTCATTTGGGTCAAAAACCACTAATTATGAACCCTAGATTTCTTGATTTTCGAATCCGACCTGTTTTTATCAAATTGAACACACCAATAGCATCCTAAACTAACCACTAACAAAAGCCCTCTATTAATTTTAGGAAAAACAAGCAACAATTCCACCAAATCAGGCAAAACCCGAAGAACCCTAAAAATCGACCCTAGTTCATAGATTTCTGAAGTTTCGCATGTTTTCAACAAATTGAATGCATCAATCAGTAGCTATAGGACCGATTAAGAAACCCTAGCAGCTATATTCAAGAAAAACAAGCAAGAAATCGTTTGATTTGAAGATGAAGGGTTCGATAGCCGAACCCCCCCACTCGGCTCAAAACCCTTGATTTCGGCTTGATTTTGCGATGAGGACGATGGAGAAGTGTTCAGATACGTACCTTGAGTGCTTAATCAGGGTTTGATTGGAAGGAATTGCTTGAAAAAAACGAAAATCCGGTTGTGTGGGTGTGCTCGGCTCGACAGATGCAACAAGGAGGGGGGAGGGGGTTCAATGTTAGCGACGAGAAGAGCATCTCGGTTGACCATCATTAGCGTCACTAACATTAAAAGTTAGCGGCGCTAACTTGTAATTTTCCATTTTTTCGTGATTTTTCCATTATTTTTAAAACCCGTTCGACCACCCCACACTTGGATTATGTCGTGACATTTTGAAAAAAATTTCCGAGTGATATTTCAAGTAAATAAAAACTAAAAATTAAAAACAAAAATTAAAAAATACTTATCGAAATGTCGAGTTGCCTCCCGAAAGCGCTTCTTTGTTCGGTCTTTTAGTTGGACCGTCTTTCTGCGGCTACGGTGGATCGTACGCCATTTGTCTCCACTGAATTTCAGTTACCACCGTTCCTTCATCGATCCCGTATTCCAATTTTCTCGGGTTAAATGGTTTACCGGTGCCTGTACTGCTGCCCGGTTGCCGTTTTCTGATTAATTTGCGCGAATGCTTAGAAGTGGCTTTAAACCTCCTAGCTGGGTCTTTCCTTCGGTACCTCTTTAAGATCATCGGTTTGACGTGGAGCGTGCCCAGTGTCGCTCCCAATAATTGTTTTGCGAAGCATTTGTTCGCATCTTGCGGGTCGTCTAGAGTTTGCAGTTTTGGTTTGCAATACCAATAGAAATTGCCCATTATGAGAACGTACACATACCAGAAATCAAAAGACTAAAATTAAACATCAAAAATCAGAAACAACACTACTGATCGTCTATCCTAAACGCACAACTCCCCGGCAAGGGTGCCAAAATTTGACACGCCTAGGTCGTCATGCGGTCAAAAATAAGAAAATAAACCTCACACACACTGGTATAGCGGTAGCAAAGGTCGATCCATGGGAGTTTGGTGGTCAAGATAGGACAATAGCTTACCAACTGTAGTGTCACTCTACTCTCAGCGGTATTGTTTCTACTTTCCCAAAAACCAACACAAACACAATATCAAAACAATTGCCAAAATCCAAATCAAGCATGAACTAAACTAAACTAAACTAAACCAAGTTCTAAACTAAGATTACTTACTGATTCCAAAAGTAAATTCCAGAAAAATAAGAAACAATGACAATCCCAAAACATCCAAACAAGCATTCAACAGAAACAATACCGAAAAAGTGCAATATAACTTGAACCGAATGATTAACCTTTATAAATCCAAATCAAAACAACATCCAAAAATCAAATATCAGATCTAACTACTGACTAATACTACTGAAATCAGAAACTATAAATCCAAACAAACATCGAGTAATCGACGGAGATCCCGATTGTGGAATACCTTGATATCGATTTGATAAAACAAGAGGAAAACTAAATTACTAACTAAAATATTGATTCCCACTGAAAAACTGACGAAATTCTGCCTTCGGATCCCTCGTTTGCATCCCGTGATGCTTCAAAAGTCGGACGGGACTCCGGTATTTATAATGGTGCGAAATTAGGGTTCCCGCATCGCGGCCAAGGTCATTCTGAGACGCGCGTGTTGCCCCGAGCCCGAAATTGCGGAGTTTGAAATTCAAAAACGGAGATTTTATCATTTTTTGACATTAGTGTCGCTAATATGTAAATTAGCGTCGCTAATATGTGCTTCTAGAATATTCCAGCTCGTGTTCGAAATTTGAATCTATAGATTTTCCCTCCAGCGAACATTAGCGATGCTAACCTTTAAAGTTAGCGACGCTAATGTGTCCAGACTTCTTTTTCTCGTCCGTTTTACTTCGTAACTTCTCCCAAATTGCACTAAAACCCCTACATTTACACTAAAAACATTTCCAAGCACTTTGGCACAAAAGTAACTGATATTAGCCCATTTAAAAGAATAAATTAACTAAAACACGGCTAAACAACGTCTAGAATACTTGATATTAGTAGGCGTTGTCATGGACATAGTATGATCATCATGCTTGGCCCATGACAATGACCTAGTGAAACGATCAGTCGGATTCTCTTCTGATGAAACCCTACCCACTACGATGTCTCTGTCTTAAACTCGGTTTCGAACATAGTGTTACTTTCTGAGTATATGTTTTGATCTCCCATGGTCCTTGCGTTTCTTAGTTAATGCGATTGCACCCTTATTGTCACAGAAAATTTCAAGGGGTTCGTTGATGCTGGGGACAACACCAACTTCTCGGGCTCGCATGTCGAGTTAGCCACCGACTTCTGCTTTGAACGCTTCCACGTAACTACTCCTCCATTCAATAAGAACACCCACCTCACTTTGAGCAAGAGTCATCTCGATATGTTTGGAAACTTGCGTCACTAAACCCAATTACTCTTAGCTCATTAATTCTTTTATATACCAGATACATGTCTTCAGTTCTTCTTAGATACTTAAGAATATTTTTCACTGCCATCCAATGCCTTTCACCAGGGTTGTCCTTATACCGGCTCACCATGTTCAAAGCATATGAGACATCAGGTCGAGTACATATCATGGCATACATGGAAGCAAATGTTTCAGCTATGACAAGCTTTTTTGAGTCCATAGATGGATCTCTCAAGCCTACACACTCTATTCGGGTATTTGGCATGTACAAAACCTTCTGTTGTGCCATATACACATTCGTAGACAGTTTCCGTTAAGGAATGTAGTTATAACATCCATTTGCCATATCTCATAGTCATAGTATGTAGCTATGGCAAGTAATACCCAAATTGATTTAATCTTAGCTACTGGTGAGAAGGTTTCATCGTAATCAATTCATTAAGTCTGAGTGAAACCCTTCGCAACCAATCTAGCCTTGAATGTGTGTACATTCCCATCAATGTTGGTATTCTTCTTTAAGATCCATCTACACCCAATGGTTTTAAGGTCAGGTGTAGGATCAACCAAGTTCCAAACTTGGTTATCATACATGGACTGAATCTCGCTCTTCATGGCTTCTTTCCATTTGGCAGCTTCGGGGCTTGCCATCGCTTCATTGGATGGCTCATCCTCACTAACCGGTGTATTATAACTGATCAGTGTGTTACCTTTTATAGTAATAAGGAAACCATAGAACTCAGGAGGGTGACTAACTCTACTTGATCTGCGAAGCGACGGAAGAGATATGTCAGTTTCCTCAACAGGAGTCTCATCCTCTGGTTGAGTGCTAATGTCAACTAAAGGTTCTTCGTTGGTTGATTCTCGAATTTCTTCAATATCAATCTTACTCTTACTTGCATCTTTGGATATAAGATCTCTATCAAGAAAGACTCCCCTTTGAGCAACAAACACTTTGTTCTTAGAAGGCTTGTAAAACAAGTATTTAAAAGACTTTCGAGGATAACCAATGAAATAACACTTCTCTGTTCTGGGTTCGAGGTTGTCATGCGCTTCACGACGAATGAAGACTTCACAATCGCAAAACTTTATATTTGCTAGTGAGGGATGAGCCCCACTCCTCATTTCAGAGGGTGCCTTTGCAACCTTCTTAGTTGGTACGATGTTTAAGATGTGGGCTGCAGTTTCCAAGGCATAACCCCAAAAACGTATTGGAAGTGTAGCACGACTCATCATGGATTGAACCATGTCCAACAATGTTCGGTTTCTCCTTTCAGACACAACATTGTGATGCGGTCTTCTGGGAGGAGATAGATGTGAAACTATTCCACAGTTCCTAAGATGTTCGTAGAATTCATGACTAAGATATTATCCACCCCTATCGGATCGGAGCATCTTAAAATATCTCGATCAATTGATTCTCTACTTCGTTTTGAAACTCTTTGAACACTTCAAAGGTTTCTGACTAATGTTTAATCAGATAAACATAACCATATCTACTGAAATCATCAGTAAATGTAACAAACTATCGTTCATCGTTTCTAGTGGCGGATCTAAACGGTCCACAGACATCTCTGCGGATTAGTTCCAACAGATCCTTTCCTCTTTCATAGCTTCCTGTGAAAGGCGATTTAGTCATCTTACCAAGAAAGCAAGACTCGCATACATCATCCGACGTTAATTCGAACGATTCCAAGATTCCTTCTAACTAGAGCTTGGACATCAATGGGATTTGTCCATAATATTTTCATTCGAATCAACATTCAAGATTATATTATTATTCCTACTAACGCAAACTACACTTTCATAAATACCATTACAAGGACTAGCTTTAAAACTAAAACAACCATTTTTTTTAAACTAAGATATCACCATTGTCATTGCCAAAAGAAAATCTAAAACCATCATTGAATAAAGCATAAAATGAAATAATGTTTTCAGCCATATCCGGCGGGTAGCAACAATTCAATAACCTAATCGGAAAACTACTATCCAGCACCAGCTCATATCTCCTGATCCTTGCAATAACAGCAATATGTCTGTCTCGCATGATCAGGTTGAGCTCTCCATGCTCTAACTTCCTACTTTCCCTTAGACCTTACACATCAGCATAAATGTGAGTGCCACATCCTGTATCAAGGAACCAAGAATTAGAAGTCATAATACTATGTAATTAGATAAAAAAAATACCTTAGGTGCCACACTCTTTGACCCCGTTCTTCTTTAGATCCTCCAGGTACTTTGGGCAGCTACATTTCTAGTGTCCCTTCTGCTGGCAGTAAAAACATATAGCCTCATTCGGGTAACCGGTTGGGGCTATATCAAAATCAGCTTTTCTCTTGAAGCCTTGGTTACCCTTGGCTTTTCCCTTTCCCTTGGGATAAGAAACTTTCTTCTTTTTAGCTCCACCATGATGAATGGCTAATATAGGAGTAGAGGAGTCTGTGTCACGGGACTGCTTCATGTTGGCTTCAGTAGACTATAGCATAACCTAGAGCTCCATTAAAGGTCTTGTGCAAGCTGTTCATATTATAGTTCCCGATGAACTGTTGGTATGAAGTGGAACGTGATTTCAACACCATGTCAATGAACTGTTGGTATGAAGTGGTCGTGATGACCGAAAACCTTATGGTATTCGGTGTGCCAGGCTTGAGTTTTCAGTGGGCTTGCTGTGTTGTGGGCTTAGGTTATAGGTTAAGTATAAATAACATTTTACTTGTCATTTATAGGGTTGGTCGAATTAAGGAGCTTAGAGTGTGAGAGAGAATTTGTTCATTCGATCACAAGAACCTTATGTACTAGACTATATTCAATATAGTATGCATTGAAGGTTTGTAGTAATCCGTGTTCTTGATTCTTATGTGTTTCGGATTGATTACTCGTTTGGATTCCGCACCAATCGAGTGATTTCATTGATACCAAGTAGATATAGGATTGTTTTAGACTAACAAGTGGTATCAGAGCCTAAAATCCCAATTTTTGGGTGTTTTGGTATCAATTTTTCGAAACATTTGCTTGGATCTTGGCGTTTTTAGGCGATTTTGGACTGTTTGGATCGATTTTAGGTGTTTCTATTCGAAGTGTTCTTCGTGTTCTTGGCACCTTCAAGCGATAAAGTTTTTGATCCTCAAAACTCGTTTTTCTGCAAAAAAAAACGGCGTTTTTGGAGGTTTTCTGGCATTTTTGGTCAGATCTGGAGGATTTCAGTCACGCTCCTGAGGATTTCGGTGGCGGCTGCAGGATTTCGGTTAGGGTTTGATGTATTCGGTCTGGCCAGTTGTGGTTTTCGGTCAGCCCACAACAATTTCAGTGCAGCTAGGGTTTGTGGTTGTTTTCGGCCAGCTGTTGTGATTTCGGCAGAAATCTTGGTTTTTGGCCTAGGTGATTTCGGTCAGGATTTTGGCCAAAGGTCTGGAACCTAGGATTTCCGTCTACAGTGATTTCGGTCAAAAAGGGGGTAAAAAATTTCGATCAAACATGTTGGCATTTGAAGGCTTTTCATGACCCCTAATCCTTTAAAATGGCTACCACGACAGAAGATGTTTGCAAAAAACCATGCACTCCTGAATGCGAAAAGATAATTGCCAAACTTCGTGAACACAACGATAATTTAGTTAGAGAAATGTTTGAAATGGAAAATCTTGTCTATAATACTCAAAAGAAAGTAAAACCTCTTCAAGAAAAACTAGACGCTAAAACATCTGATTTTAATAAATTACAAGAAGAGTACATCATTAAGAGTTGTTGATATCGTTTAGACAAAGAATGTTGTCGCCAAATATTCTAAGTAAATTGCGGAATAAGAAAGATTGCGGAAAGATAAGTTCCGTAACTGGGAGGTTTCGGAAGTGGACAAGTCTGAAGACTTGAGATGGATACGGAATAATAGTAAAGATATGAAACTTAGAATATATCTTAATAGCTCAACAAAAATAGAGTGAATAAACACTTAGATAATAAGAAATATAAAGACAGGAAGATTAAGATGCTAGAATTGTAAAGACATGAAGAAATGCATAGATGAACTTGAAGAGTTGATGGAATGAGAGATTATATTGATAATTGTCGAGAGGTTACACAAAGTCTCTCAAACTCATGAGGACTGAAGATGGACATGGTCTCTCTTTTATAGGATAAGGGAAGACCTTCGGATAAAGACCGATGGACTGAAGAGCAGACAACACGTCTCTCTTCAGTCAGACAGAAAGGATAAAACTAATATAATAATACAATGTCAGACTATGGTGGCTTATCTAGAATAAAATAATACATTAAGTACAACCGACATGCTCCTAAAAGGCCACGCCTGATCTAGTCTAATGATCTCCTATAAGTTGAACTGCTTATCCTTTGTCTTATCTGTAAGTTAGTCTTCAGATCTCCAGTCTTCTAGATTAAATGTTTAAGTATGTAAGTTCCCAGAACTTGTTTGCATTGATGATCCAAGATCGTGAATGGATTTCAGAGCCCTGGTGTTTCTGAATCAGAGTAACTTCTGAACTTGGTCTTCATGGTTTTAATTAATCCTCTAACTTAGTTTGGAGGAGCATAGTCTTTTGAACTATGTCTTCTGAGAAGTGTATCTTCTTATCTCAATCTGCTGGATGGATGTTGACTTAGTCGAAGTTCCGAAATCCAAGACTGGATTTCGGACATGTAAATAAACAGATCATTATACAAGTTATCTGAAATCATAAGAATATTCATTAAACATATTCGGAACATACAATCATAATACTTCAAAACGTGACCATTGTTTATCACTTAAAACATTCAAACGAACACTTGTTCAATTACACATTCCATCAAATAACTAAAGTCAAATACCACAAAAAGTCACAACCTCAAACACTGAGTTGGTCAACGACTCAACTTTAGCACTAACAATTCCCCCTTCGGTGACCAACCGAAGGGTTTGAGTTGAGATTTTCAGTGTGCTTCCAGAACACCTTGCTTCACTGTGTAGGACGAGAAATTTCTTACTGCCAGCATCAATTCCATCCTCAGTAGCATTTCCTTCTTGGCTTCAGGTTCCGAGTGTTATGATTTCTTTATAGCTTTGATGTATTCTTGTAGCATTGCATTGGGAACTCTTCTGATTTGTTCAACACGTAAGAAGAGAAAAGCTTCTTTTCTGGCTGGGTCCTTGTATACCAATCCAAGTACAGGATCATTGGTGACACCTTTCTTCCAGTTGCTTCTTTTATCGGGCATTGAAAGGTCTACCAGTTCTTGGAATTCATCATCAGGGTGATTCTTCACATATACGAACAGCTCTCCATCTGCGGAGTAGAATTCTTCCAGAAGACCATGAAGAAATCGCTTTGCTGCAAGGTAGGCGTCTTTTGAGTCTCGGTTCCTTTTTGATTTAGATTGCAGCTTCATAACTATCAAATAGATGTTAGATGGGTTCATCATCCTGAAATCAGCTTCAGAATCAGAAATCGGTTGTTATAATCGTGGTTTCTGACAATTTCATATTCGAAGTAGTTTGCTTTTTCAAAAGTTCTTCTTTTGACGCTGACGACCTTTGTTGTAGGTTGACCATGTTTTGAGTTGGGGTTGAGTGAATTTATTCAGAAACTTTTGGCTTCTGTATCTGATGGCCAAGTCTTTGTTGATTTTTGGTAACCTTGAGAAGTTGAGTGAATAGACATATTTGTCTCCATTAGGAGCCAAATGGATATCCCAGTTTTGCTCAGGGGTTGGAGGAGGATTGTATGATTTGTGGGGTTTGAAATCTGAGTCGATTAAGGGTCGGAACAGAAAGAGTTTTGAGAAATCAGGTTTGCGTCTACTTGTTCCGGCTATATTTGGATTTGAGGTTTCTTGGTCGGACTCTGAGTCAAAACCTTCAGCATATAGATATGCTTTGGCATTGATGTATTCATCTTTCTTGGCTTTGACTTCTGGTGGATCTGAATCTCTTGTCGAATAATACTGAATGTTTTCCTCTTCGGATTGGCTATGGATTTGTATTATTGGAGGAGGTTTTGGAGGAGAGTTTGTTGTGTGCGTTGTTTCTTTTGGGGTCTCCTCAGGATTCTTTTTAGGAGACTTCTGAGGATTTTCTTTAGGAGTCTTCTGAGGATTCTTTTCAGGAGACTTCTGAGGATTCTCTTGGTGAGGATTCTCTTCTGTTGAATTCTGACGTTGGTCCTCATTGGTTTTAGTGTTGGTCACTTTCTCTGACCCATCATGGGCTTTTTCGCCTTCAGGATCATCATTTCCTTCTTTGTGTCCACTTGGACCACCAGATGTGTCAATTATCATATCATCTTTTGA
This sequence comes from Cichorium intybus, assembly GCA_023525715.1. Classification (NCBI taxonomy): domain Eukaryota; kingdom Viridiplantae; phylum Streptophyta; class Magnoliopsida; order Asterales; family Asteraceae; genus Cichorium; species Cichorium intybus. The sequence continues at coordinate 96,567,308 of CM042017.1, forward strand.
TTTTCTTTTGATTTATCCACCTCCCCCCCTCCTGGGGCTCCTTCAGAAACTGAAGGGGGCACAGGTAGGCGTCCTGAAATTGACTCAAGTTTGGCGGTGACATCGGTGAACAGTTTGCTGAGATCCTCAGTAAGAGGTTTAGAGGCGAGTTCTTTGAAGTCTTCCATAACTTGAATGTTTAAATTGGTGCAGACTTTGATCTGCTGAATAGGACCGTCCATTGTTCCATTTATCGATTGAACGGTATGTGTGATTAGTTTCAAAAGGAGAAAGTGAGTTTTTGAGAGATTTTCTCCGAAATAACTCCGTGAAGATAGTCGGATATATTCTCAAGTAAGGAGTTGAGTTTGACATCCACTACCTCAACAATCTCGGGAATTTTCTTCTGACATTTTTCTACCTCTTCCAACATCGTTTGGGCAGTCTTCATCATGTTGACGGCATCTGATTGACGATGATTATCAATGTTCGTTAATCCTTCTGAAAGGGCCCATTGAACTTCATCGTCTAGATGAACAAAGACTTCCTTCTTCTCAAACTCCACTACCCTGACCTTAAGTTCTGAAATTTCTTTAACCAAAGCCTCCTGATTCTGAGAAGCCTTTAGTTCAGAATCAAGGTGGTTAGAGCATCGGCTTTCTGATATAAAGCGTGATCGATGATAAGGGGAAAGTTGGTTTGGGGAGGAACGGTGTTTTTGGGGAGGAACATTGGTATCAGCTTTATCTATAGAAGAGTTGGAGTCACTCAGGTTGATTTTGTGAACTTTGGTGGGGGAAGGTTTGTTTACTTCTTGATCGGTGGCGAAGATGGAATTTCCGACAGGCATGGATTGGGTTTCGGAGAATACTTGCCGGGAGCCAGATTCAGCAGGTTGAGGGTTGATGGTTTTGGTTAGTAAATCTTGTTTCTTCTGAAGTTCTTGATGCATGAACCTGTCACAGGTAAGAGGGACGATTGCAGATGCGATCTTTGACCAATCCTTTTCTGTGGTGTCAAAGAGGTAGACATGAGTGTCTACCAACTCGTTGATGGAAGCACTCAGAAAGGAGTCAATATCGAGAGTGAGTTTGTTGATTCTCTTTCGTTCCAGGTTTATTGATTCGTCTTCATCTACGGATGGTGGACCAAGATCTCTGAGGATTTCAAGCTTAATGTTTTTTATGTTAAACTATTTTTTGAGGCGGTTAATTAGCATCGCATGTTCATTGACAGCAGATTGAAATTTCCAGACTTCAAATGGGTTGGCATCCGCAGGGGGTTGAGTGCGATCTAGAATAAGAGTATCTGTATGTGCAACTTTAGGTGTATCAACATCTTTTTCTTTGCCTTTATTTTTGGATGGTGAGTTCTGTTTTTCCACCAAAGGGTTTTCTTCTACAGTGTCTTCTGAGCCAGGAGAGTTCTGTCTTTCCTCCATTTTTTTGGACTCAGAATCCTTAAGTGCCCATTCTACATTCTATAAAGATGCTAGAATGTGGAAACAGATTCCAAAGATAACATATATCGGAGTTTAACCAAACTTAATTTATCATGAATATATATAAGTTCAGACCAAAGAATTATTTTGGATGCCAAAAGTGTTGAATTTTGTTATGCGAATTGTTCTGAACTAGAAGTTGGAACAATTAGACCTAATAATACTGAATATGTATTAGGATTTCCTGAATGCCAATAACGATAAACAATAGTTTGCTAACAGGGCATTCAATTGTGACTTATATGAAATAAGTAAACGGTATTTTCTGAATAGTAAGTGTTAAAGTCAGTAGGTTTGGATTGATATTCACAAAAGTAGTATCTAGAATACAGAAAGTCAGAAAAACAGATTCCGAGATAAAGAAAGCATTTATAAAGAGATTCAGAAAGAGTTAAAGGGGGGAATCAGAAAGAGATTCCATTAAGAGATAAAGGGGGAATCAGAAAGAGATTCAGAAAGAGATAAAGGAGGTAATCAAAAAGAGATTCAGAAAGAGATAAAGGGGGGAGTCAGAAAGAGATTCAGAAAGAGATAAAGGGGGGAATCAGAAAGAGATTCAGAAAGAGATAAAGGGGGAATCAGAAAGAGATTTAGAAAGAGATAAAGGGGGGAATCAGAAAGAGATTCAAAAAGCGATAAAAGGGGGAATCAGAAAGAGATTTAGAAAGAGAGAGTGAATCAGAAAGTGATTCAGAAAGAGAGAGAAGGAGGGGAATCAGAAAGAGATTCAGAAAGAGAGAGTGAATCAGAAAGAGATTCAGAAAGAGAGAGAAGGAGGGGAATCAATAATTTTAAGACGAAAAGACGTAGTAAAAAAAAGCGTACCTCTGAGGATTTCTTTTGTTTCTTCTTTTTTGGTTGCTTTGTTGGGGAGGGTTCTGATCATTTCTTCTTTGTTTTCTTCGGGGCAATAAAGTCATGAAGTGGATGACGAGTGTAAGGAGATACGTCCTTGGTTTCAGTGACATGTGAGAGCAATGCCAGTTCTTTAGGGTCAGCCAGATTCAAAAGAAACTCCGGTAGCTTTCTGAGTTTACCAAAAACCGTATCTGTCTTTGGTGCATAAGGTTTGGCTTCTGGTATCTACAATTTGACATCAGGGGGAGTCGGTGATGGAATTGGAATTTTGTAGATTTGGTAGACATGCTCGATGCACATAGCCCAAAATCGTGCTGAGTGGATCTTTCCTTTGGATTTCTGAGAAGTGAGTATGTAAGAGAGAAAGTCCTCAAATAGTACCTCGGCATAATCGATTTCGTGGCCAGTATATAGACTCCAAAGAAGTTCAACAAGGCGTTTGTTCAGCTGGTCTGTACCTACTGTCTTACCAGTTAGGCATTTGATGACGTAGTGAAAGTTTTGGTAACCTGTAGGCGTATCCTATTTTGTAGATCATGGATTCGAGTTGGTGAGGAGGAGGATGATCAAAATTAGCTTTGTGAAATGGGAGGTGCAGGGCAGCAGCAAATACTTCCGTAGCTAAGGTAATTTTGCTGTCATCAAGGAGGGTGAGGGTGTAGGAATTGTGGCCATTTTTAGCGGTGGTAACTGTGTGGTGTAATAAGGAGACGGGAATTGCTGGTGCCGAATCAAAGAATGCCCTAGACAGCGTATGTCTAAAAAGTATGTGAATCAACACTCGTAAGTGTTCCTTATACGATGTGAGATTTCTTGATATGTGAAGATTAGAGATGGCGACCAGAACGGTCTCGGTATCGGATCCACCGCTTGCAGCCATTAATGGAGTACTAAAACCAACAAGTGCAATGTATACTTGATAGTTGGGGAAACAATTAAGAACCGAGTAGGAATCTTCGAAGAATATTAGAGTAAAGGTTTCGATTGAAAACAATTATGAGATATTGTTACCTGATTAAAGATATTGAAAGAAGATGAGAGGATTAATAGTGACGTTACCTTGAGATGAATACTTGAAACTAGGGTTTGTGTAGAGTGGCGTGGTGCGTCAGACGTAGAGGAGAGTTTGAAAGATGTTTGAGGGCAGGAGGAACGAGTGAAATTATAGAAAGAGAAGTTGAAGAAGTGAGGAAGAAGAAACGTTGGAGAAGATGAAGAAAGGGGGGAACGGTTAAAGTGAATTTTGAAAAACGTGAAGAATCCGAATAAGGAATGAAGAGACGTTGATTAGACTTTTCTGAAAAAGTGTTTCTTTGGCATTTAGTGTTAAGTGATGATTAAAAAGTATGGTTCACTTAGGAAAGTGTTTCTTTGATTAGACTTTTCTGAAAAAGTGTTTCTTTGAAAAAGTGTTTCTTTGGCATCAGTTGGTTGATTTATGCTAAATTAAATACTAATAATTGAAAATTTAATGTAACGTTAGTTAATGTAAATTCCTTCATTAAATTGGTCGTTTTAGTTGCGGATGGTACAGATGGATTAATTAAGTGAAGAAAGTGTACCTTGAATTTGAGAGAGTGTGTTTCGATTTTGTTCAGAAGATGAGACAAGAATCAGAAACCAAAAGTTTAGAGGGTAAGGATGCTGACTTAGAATAGTCAGTGCAGGTGATTATCAAAGACTTGAGTTTGGTTCTGAAAACATGAGTCAGGAGTTTAAAATGATACGAGGTTGAAATTGCAGAAATTCAGAAGAGTAAAGGAGTCAGAAAGTAGAGAAGAATCGGAATTAGAGGAATGATTCAGAAGTTTGAATTTAAACGAGGTTACTCAGAAAGGTAGAGTTCTGAGTGTTGAGTGTAACCAATCAGAAGTGGAGGTTATTAGAGGGGAGGAGTTTTGAAGTCATGATTCGGAACAAGCACAGTTCTGAATAGATGATCAGAGATCCATGGCAAAGAGAATTTGTCTTGGAGGTTCAGAAGTAGAAGGGTATGTTTCGAAATGTAGGTTGTCTGAAGGAGGGGTCAAGACAGGAGAGTTTAGAGGAAAGATGATAACCATGCATGTCAACTCAAGAAATGATGAAAGCCTAGTCATTTGTTATTATGAGTATTAAGTGTTTCTGCAGGGGTTATTAATGACGCCGTCGGTTTGTGGAAGACCGTCTAATCAATCGTCTTGACTTGATTTATCATTGATGGGTGCATTAACTTTTTGTAAAACGGATGATTACGTCTATTGGCGCCAAAAAGAGAAGGCTGATTGCTCATTTGCTTGCCTATAAAAGGAGGTTACTCCTAAGAGAAAAGAAATCACACAAAACATAGTTTGAAACACGAAGATGGCAGCTAGACGTCCTTTTAACCGTGATGAAAAGGTGGAGGTGAAGATGCAAGACGGAGAGTTTGCTGGAGCGGTGTATGGTGGAGTTATCAAGGGAGTATAGAATCACCGATATGAGGTGAAAATGACTACCCTAACAGATGGTGCAACTGGTGGTCTGCTGAATGTCCATGTGGAGTTTCCATTTCTGAAGCCGGTCCCTCTAAAGGTCTTGGTGGAGTTCAAGGAATTTGACTTTGTGGAAGTCTGGTACCGCGAGGATGGTGGCCAGCGGTAATAGCTAGGAAAACTCCGTTCAATCAGTTCCACGTGATTCTGGTTGATGGAACGCGATTGTTCGTGGATGAGTCAGAGCTGCGAATTCATCAGAGGTATCACCATGGGGATCCTCTGATGTGGCAGTATTACAAGCTTTAGGGAATGTAGTGATCGACGTTAAGTTTTAGGGGAATGTGGTGTGCGATTTTACGTATGTTTGTAGTTGATGTGATAGGGCTTTCGTTTAGTTTTTGTAACGTTTTGGGTGTTTGTTAATGAAAGCTCGTTTTTTAGTTTCATTTATTATGTTGAGTGGTTTGTGAAATTTTGAAAATATTCTCTTAGATTTTAATTTGATTGTCGGAAGAGAAAAGTACAAAATGTTCAGAAATGAGTTTAGAACCTCGTGAGTCGGAAATGAGCTTTTTGAGATAAAGAGTTCAGAGATTGTGAATTTCTGAGATGAGACTTAGGATTTGTCGTTTTTAGGATAAAGAGAGAAAGAGAGAGAAGATTACACGTGTTAATGAGCAGGTCTAGAAGAATGTAAAATCTGCATTGATTCTACAAAAGTTATTGATTACGCCATCGGAGGTGAAGAGTTGTCTAATCACCAGTCTTGAATGGGATTTTGATTTGATGGTGGCAATAAATGTCTACTAGAGTCATTATTACCTAAAGCATAGGTTAAAGACATGAAAGGAAGACCGACGGACCAACAGTTAGACTATAAAAGGAGGGGTTGGCTTAAGTGAGAGTCTTGTACCAAGGGCAAGAATCACAAAAAATGGCTCAACATTTCTTTAAGTGTAATGATGATGTTGAAGTGAAATTCTCGAAGGGTGATTTTGATGGGGGGTTTTATGGAGGAGTGATCACTAAGACTTGGACACGACGATGTGAAGTCAAGCTCGACAGTCTTCCAGATCCAGCTATTGGAGAGCCAATGGTGGTGATTGTGAAGTTTGGAGTTCTTCGTCCTGTTCCACCAACGTTGTTGGTGGAATATAAGGAATATGATTATGTGGACGTTTGGTATCGTTATGGTTGGTGGAAGGGCGTAGTTAGGGGACTGGTTGCCCATGACATGTACCACATGATGTTGGAGGATGGAACATCATTTCGTGTTTATGATTCAAGTCTGCGAATCAATCAAACCTTCTTCCATGGCGATCCTCCAAAGTGGCAATACAACAAGTGCTAGGAAAGAGTTGTTGTGTTTTGTTGTTTTAAATGGTTTTTAGATTAAGTCATAGTGTTTTTGGGATTTTGGTGTAATTCTATGACTTAATGACAAGAGGTTATGGTTTTTTTTATTTTTAGCAATTTGTTTGATTATAACGAACACACAACCAGTGATTATTGACTAATTACTTAATTAACAAGAATAGTATTAATCACTTTCAAATTATAAGTTCAGAAAATTATTGTTGGAAACCATTTTCGGAAGATTGATCAGAAAGGATTTATGAAAGATATTCCAAGAAAGAATTTCAAGAGAGGGTTCTAAGAGATGTTTCTGAAAGGTGATTTCGAAGAGACCTTTCTGAATGTGTTTTTGGATTATAATAATTGAGAGAGGGATGGGAATAGACATTGAGAGAAAGGTAGGTGAAATCATTCTCTGAAGAAATCTGAGTCAGGATTTAACATTCTCAGTTTTTCCAGAAAATTGTGAAATTTATTTGAGTCTAATGCCTTGGTAAAGACATCAGCTACCTGTTCTTCAGTAGGGATGAAATAGAGCTCGATGTTACCTTGTAGGATTTAGTCTTTAATAAAATGATACCGAAGATCGATGTGCTTGGTCATGGAGTGCTGAATTGGATTGTGATAAATGACTATGGCACTTTTGGAGTCACAGTTGATGGGGACTTGCAGGAATTTGTAGCCATAATCTTGTAGCTGAGTCTTCATCCAAAGTACCTGCGAGCAGCATGTAGAAGCAGCCACATATTTTGCTTTTGCTGAGGATAAAGCAACACAATTTTGTTTCTTTGAAGACCAGCTCACGAGTTTTCCACCCATAAATTGACAGCCTCCGGATGTGCTTTTCCGATCCAATTTACAGCCAGCATGATCCGAATCGGTGAATGCTTGTAACTTGAAGTTATCTCTGATTGGATACCATAGACCCATTGCCTTTGTACCTTTAAGATATCGGAAGATTTGCTTCACAGCAGTCAGATGTGAAAGTTTTGGAGTTGTTCATATCTTGCACAAATACATGTTGAGAACATGATGTCAGGTCTGCTGACAGTTAGGTATAGAAGAGAACCAATCATCCCTCGATAGATCTTGTGATCTACTGGTTCGCCTTCTGGATCTGCAAATATTTTATGGTTTGTGGATATTGGGACTTTTGCAGTAGAACAATTTTCAAGGGACAATTTCTTCAGTAATTCATTTGTATATTTCTCTTGATGGATGAAAATTCCTCTGCTTGTTTGCTTGATTTGAAGACCTAAAAAGAAATTGATTTCCCTGTTCATACTCATATGGAATTTGTCAGTCATAATTTTAGCGAACTCATCAACCATTGTTTGATCAGTAGATCCGAATATGATATCGTCTACATAGACTTGTATGATCATGATATGTTTTTGATGTGATCGAACAAAGAATGTAGGATCAATGACTCCTCTTCTGTATCCTGATGTCACCAGGAAATTTGATAGAGTTTTGTACCAAGCTCTCGGTGATTGTTTTAATCCATATACCTGAAAGGTTTTATGCAAATCTATGAACTAAAATACTAAGTTCACATGCAACCTAGATTAGATCTATGTTTTCTATCTTTGAACATGTAAATAATCCCTAAAGGCCAAACAAAAAAATTGGTAAAAGAAATAACTCAGAAAAACTAACCTTTTAGTTGTTTCTTGCAAGCTAAGCAACGCAAGTGCCTTGCCTCAAATGAAGTCAAACCCAAAACTAGGGTTTTCGAAAGTTCCAGAGAGTGGGAAGAGAGGAAAAAGTGGTGGCTTTTATGGTGCCTAGGGGTCTGTATTTATACTTTCCAAGTGGCCACCATATAAGCCTTTAGAGATAAACCTTTTTGAATTCAAATAAGATAAACCTTTATCTATCAATTCAAATCTATTTATCTTATCATATAATAATCCAAATTATGGATAATCCCTCCATAATTTCGTTGGCCACTTAAACTACCATAACTTTCACTTACTCAACTATTGAATAATTATAATTCAGCCCCTACACCTTTAATTAATCAAATTAATCACCAAATTAATTCTAATTAATTCCAGATTAATTTCTAATTAATTAATATAGTTTCTAATGTCAAGATGGGATTTGTTCCTCTTATGTGTTGAGAGTTAGACATCTAAGGTGCCTTACTTCAAGGTGGACAGCAAATGAGAATGCTGAAGTTTCATGTCTTATGTCCAACGTCATGTCTGAAATAAAGAGAATATCGATAAACTTACCTTATGCAACAATTACAGCTTTGAGCTCTTGGAATTGGATGTTGATAAATGGCACCTATTCGTGTGTTGTTAGGGGCAGTAGTTCGTAACTAGACATCAACTACTGTCTATGTCAATCCATAATAAATCTTGTGCAAGTGGGAGATTGTTGGATCTATATGCTCAAGAATTACTATGAAATGATATTACTAATAACATATGATCCTATAGGGGTACACCTTTATCTAGTTGGTACTTATTGAATATTTATTAAGTATTTGTTAATTAATAAATAAATTCAACTCTTGTATTTAATTAGAGAATAATTATTGTTTTGTGAAAATAATAACTATAAAGAGTTAAACTAATAATTATATAATCTAGTATGACATATTAAGTCATGTATAAAGTTTTGGACACTTTGGGCTCCATTGAGATGTAACTACACTTGTTATTTTCTAAAGGTAGAGTGTTGGACACTCTTGTGTCCTTTTCCAATCCTCACGGTTGGCCACATGAAATTATGGGTGGAGGTTGCTTTTCAACCTTCATCTTACACACCCATCCCCTTTAAAAGACTGTATATTTGAATTTAATGAAAGTATGTATTATGGGAATCACTTGTGGGTATAAAAGGAATTGTTAACCAAATGTTGTAAGAAACTTTTTCTTCCTCCAATCTTGAATCGTCGGCTTGCTCACTCTCTCCCTCTCCTCTCTTTTTTGTACACCTTATTTCAAGTTTGAGAGCTTAGAAGTACGACTCCATTAGTGCTTAATTTTTGTAAAGTACATACAGCCTTAATAAGTTCTTTATACAAGAAGGAACTAGAATTTCAAGTGCCTAAACCTTGGTGGTGGATATTTGTGGAGAAATCGAGCTCCTTGATTTTTTCCATCTACTTCAACTCCCCAATTCCAAGTTGGATGAATGGAAACAAAGGTTATCTTTTTAAAACATCATATATATGTTTTTAGTATCATGCTTACCCATGTGAATGGATCCTTGATGGTAAAATGGTATAAACTAAACTAGTTATTTTAAATAAGGCTTTCGTTTCCATTTTAACGTAAAATGTTTTTTTTTATTTATCAAAACCCATCAGGAACAGCCAGTAAGGAACAGCCAGTAAGGCTGGATCAAGAATTCTAAGGCTACATGATCCAATTACATACAATCATATGACGTTCCCTTAACCTCCTAACAATACAAGTATAAGATTAAGTGGCACATTACCAGCCGCGTGTAGCAAGCATCCAATAACAAGAAGCAAATAAGGCAAAAAGCATCCCTATGATCCAGACTAATTCTACCATGCAATTATCTGAGTGGATCATTAGATTACTTCTAGCATACAACATAGCATCAAAACATAATATCATTGATATCATGGGAATTAAACTACTTACGCGAGCCCCTGCCGACTGTACGCATCACATCCCGTCCTTTTAAAACCCAATTTTAATCATTAAAATCATAGTAAGGTATTCATACCATGTTTCAAACCCCCAAGAAACAATCAACCAAGAACATGCAAAGGAGTTTTCCACCAAATACTCTACCAAACCCCTTTGAATTTTAGTTAAGATGGTTTTTCTTTTGAAATTGTTTAAGAAAATTATCGAGTCCTTAGTTTGAGTTTGGAATCACATTCATGTTTTTCGAAATCCTTGGAATCATATTCATGTTCATCCAAATCCCTCAAACCAGGTCTCTGATACCAAGTTCTAACGTCCCAAAATTCGTAACAAAATTTTTCATTTTAGAAAGGGTTCAAATACATAAAACGGATTAGAAGTAAAATCTATCATTCCAAATTAAGTATTTAAAACATTTAAAACATGAATATTAAATCAAACACAAAATATTAACCAGCAGAAGACCTTGAACACCAAAATGTCGGTTGCGGTATAATCGCGCGTTGCTCCAAAGCATAGTCTAGCAAGTACCTGAAAAACATTTAGGGTGAAAAAGTAAGAACAAAGCTTAATGAGATTCCCAAAATACCACACGATCCATCACATAAAATACAATCATTCCTGGGCTTTTGGGGTCACCCTGATCCACCTCAGCTAAGGACCCGTAGGCTCTCCCGATTCCATTTGTTGCCATATTAACTCATTCTTTGGACTCTCAGGCTCACCCTGATCCATCTGGCTCTCAAGCTCACCCCGATCCGCCATCATTCTTTTGTCGCAAGAACGAATCCAATGACTAACACATAACAACACAGAAAGCCTAAGAATATAGTTTGACCCAGCGGGTCCCTAATAACAATTGTTAAGTTAAATAGTGTAAGGCAGAGCTAACTTAAACATACATTGCTGCATGTAGTAGTATAAGGCTAACTATGCTTGTAACATCACACATATTAAAGTGAGAAAACTCACTTTATCCGCCAAGCTAAAAGTACTCCATGCGCGTGTCCTCAGATTCCGACAACACGAACATCGTAATAAGGATAAACACAACTTAGCAAATCTAAACCCTAAATAGGATAAACCTCTAAGACCGGCACTCCAAATCTCCCCAAGTTTGACTTTTTGTCAAACTTGTCAAAAAGTCAACGGTCAAAGGTTAAAGTCAAAGTCAATGGTCAACAGCCAGATAGAGCCGCTATCTCCCCAAGATAGCGTCTCTATCTATGACTATTCCCAAAACTTCATTAAACACTTAATCCATTGGGTCTGTGACTAATACTCTCCACAACTCGTCCAAAATGTTTGAGACCTCATAAAAATCCAAACTTTATTAGCATGCATGTCTCATGTATTTCAAATCTCATACTTAGGTCCACAAATGAAACAATCCATGCTTAAACACTCAAGGGGAGCTTCGCTTACTCCCATAATCAGTTCAAAAGCTCCAAGGGTGGTCCTAAGGACATAAAGTTCTGTCTTTATCATTCGAATCCATAGACAATACGACAAATATACCATTTCCCCTTTAGAGCCATAAAATGCAACCCAAACTAAAAGAAAAAGCTCCTAATGAAAAAAAGGTGGAGACTTTGAACTTACAATGGTCCAAAGATGAAGATCCTACTGAATCCCACAAGTAGTAGAGCATCCTTCCACCAACACCACCTTCTTCTTCTTCGAGAAATCTTCCAAAGAGAGATATGGATCTTAGAATCACCAAAGGTGGCTAAGGTTTGAGAAAAGAGGGTTCTAGAGGCTGCAAAGGGTGGAAATGACAGCTCATATGGTTTTAAGCCCCTTAAATACGGCCCAAAACCCAAGATCTAGGGCTTTGTGCAATCAGGGGCAGATAGTGTCGCCGCCTCCTTCTTCTTCAAGAAACCTTCCAAAGAGAGATATGGAGCTTATAATCACCAAAGGAGGCTAAGTTTTAAGAAGATAGGCTTCTAGTGGCTACAAAGGGTGTAAATGACGAGTCATAGGGTTTAAAGCCCCTTATATACGTCCTAAAACCCGAGATCTAGGGCTTTGTGCAATCAGCGGCAGATAGTGTCGCTATCTCCTTAGGATAGCGATGCTATCTCCATGTTTCTAAATATGCGCTTTATACACGATAGTGTCGCTATCTCCCATAATAGCGGTGCTATCTCCAACTTTTCAGAAAAATCAATTCCTTTAAATCTAAACTTGGTCATTCCAGGAACAGGGTCTTACATGACTGTCTCAAATTCCTTCTATCTGGCTTACTATTGGAACATTTCCTTAAGAAAATTAGCAATGTTGAACTCCCTAAAGGTCTCGAAAGTCTTTTTGGATCTCTGGGATCATGGTCGTCAACATTTGATAGGCCACCCCATTTGATTTATTTAGACGTTTTTCATGTTCTTCTTTTACAACCCTATATGCATTAATTAAAAGAAATTGAGGAAGAGCTTCATCCAAGCTACATTCCTTATTTTAGTAAGAGTCATTCTTAAGTCATGAATCTAGTCAATATAGATTGGCAGACTCAGCTTATCCTTTAAGAAGATTTGTAGTAGTAAAATTTTGTAGTTAAATTTTTGTTTGGAGACATTTATAAAATAGAGTTTTAGTCAGTTTAATTAATCCATAAAAATAATTACCTATAAAATGATCTAATCAAGGCTAGGATCTATATTTTACTTCTAATTATGAAGAGGTATGTCGTAATTATACATCGAAGTTATTTAGGTAGACAATACTGTTTTCCAATTTCAATATCTATGAAACTCATAGATCTTTCGGGATTCATTGAGATAAGTAAATATGATGTTTAATTATTTTATGCTTGTCATTATTCATGACATGCATGTCATGGATCACAAGCTTCGATGGGATATCATCCATGAAAAACCAAGTGTTACTCGGTCCGATATTCTCGAGTTATCGCGAGCATCACATCATTTTTGATAAATCCTATTTCACGCATTAGCAACGGTACTTCCAATGTCAGAAGGCAATTACTTAAATGTGTGGTTTTACATGAGCAACATAAGATTCACATTTTCATAAAATGAGGTTTTGTTTCGTGCAACTAAAAATTTTTCACTTTTCTTTTTGGCAAACGACCATTTATACTTTTTAAATTCAATTTGTATAAGCTTTTCTAAATAGCCAATTATTGTTCACAAAATTATTTTGTTAACTTTTAACAATTAAGTTTCTGTTTCTAATTTTTATTTTAAGCAACCATAACATGCACACGATAATGATAACACATGCCTCAATCCTATGTGATTTTCCCGTGAGCCAACACACAGAAAAACATGGTCATTTCTAGGGACAAAAAAGCACATCAGTCGAAGTGGTGGAAGGCCCCCTGAGTCAAAGGAAGAGCTTCTGCGCCTCTCTCATTGATTCCCACTTGCTTCATCACTGAATCATTGATGTCTGATGGGACTCCTTAAGGCACCAATATCCATGGTCCTCTTTAGGTATTATCAGGTCTTCATTTGTTATATTTACTAATCCAATACAAATTTACAAACTAAACTATTAAAATAGAATTTAAAAGGAAAATTACTTTACAAAAGAACAATCAAAGAGACATGCAGGTCACAAATACAAATCATTAAAGCCAAAATACCAAAATACACAGAAGACATGATCCATAGTAAAGAAGTAGACATGATACGAATGGGAAGGAGCTCTTCCTTTAATACACATTACAAACACAAGTATAGTGAGGCAAGTTGTTATCGGATCCATACAATTCAAAAAAAAATTGTATTTTGAACTTAGTTTGTAAGCTTTAGATTATTAAACTAGTTTAACAAACATAAAGTTCCAAACAAGTTCTATACAATTGTCTTATGATTTGCATACCAAAACCATCCAAACAAATATATTTTAACATCGCAAATTTCGTAATAAATTTTTTGTTATAAAAACAATTGAAATAAAATGAAATAGTTGCTTCATAAAACCATATAAAACATATTTATCAAAACATTTACAAACATTGTCCAATAGAAGACTTAGTCATTGAAATCCTCAGATGCGGTACAACCACGCCGTGCTCCAAGCTCAAGCCAGTCTTTACCTGAAAAACAATTAAGGTAAAAGGGTAACCACAAAGCTTAGTGATTTCCCCAAAAATACCACACGATCCATCACATAAAATCATCGTTGGCTCTCAAGCTTGCCTCGATCCGCCGGTAATCATCATGTGACTCTCAGGCTTGCCCCGATCTATCCTGGCTCTCGGGCTTGCCCTGATCCGCCGGTAATAATCGTGTGACTCTCGGGCTTGCCCCGATCCGTTCTTGCTCTCGGGCTTGCCCAGATCCACCGGTAATCATCGTGTGACTCTCGGGCTTGTCCCGATCCGTTTTGGCTCTCGGGCTTGCTCCGATCCGCCAGTAATCATCGTCATCGGCTCTCGCCGGCAAACATCGTCATCGACTTTTGCCGGCATACATCGTCATCGACTTTCACTGGCAAACATCGTCAGGTACATACAATACATTATTACACAAAGTAATAAGGCTACCTATGCATACAATATCACCTGTAGTATAGTGAGAAGACTCGCCAGATTCACGACCTTAAGCTAGACAACACTCAACGCGAGTGCCCTCAAATCCTGATAATAGGCACTTCCTAACAAGGATAAACCCCACTTAGAACTTCCTAAATTCTGGACAAGATAAAACTATAAGACCGGCATCCAAAACCCTCAAGTTTGACCAAATGTCAATCTGTTCAGCCCCAACTCCTGTTGAAGAATATTTGTGATGAAATGCCACTCTATCTAAATACTTGTACCTGACCACCGAAGTGATGCTTTTGATAAGAAGACCACGAAGTCTTAGGACTCCGAAGGGTACATCTTGAAGGATTCGAAGACTTGTCCGTGTAACAACTTTTGGTGCACGCGTGTCTGCTACTACGTGGTGCATGAATCTTCTATCTTATTGGCTAGTACACTAATAGGATATTCTCTGTAACAGTTTGTACTATGCGTATGACTGATCACGTATAAATATTAGCGATACCATACCGTGTCGAGTGAGAGATTGAATATTCCGAATTGTAAAACCCTAATCAATCAATCTAAGCATTCGGCACAAGTTATCCAATTGCACTGTGTTCTTTACTGTTCTTACTTACATTTTACTGTGTGAATTGCTTAGTGAATCATATAAACTGTTAGAATCTTAGTCATATCTCATTGTTTGATCAATTTCAACACCCAACAAGTGGTATCAGAGCGGGACAGCTCGAAAACCTATTCTTAGAGTTTCATTTCTTTGTTACAGTTCTAGATCTGAATTGTTTCTCAGATCTAGCATTCCACAACTGATAACTGTCTCTATAACTCGTTTCTCAGAAAAGATCCTGTTGAAATTCATTCAAAATGACTGATTCTACTGCTTCTTATGCTAATATACTCAACTATGCCAATCTGATTGGTTCCTCCACCAAAGCCATGTTCTTGTCCCAACCTACCACAATTACTGGGCTGATCGTATGAGGGATTATCTTGAAGGTCTTGATGAAGCGAAGGACATCTGGAGATCTGTAAGACATGGTCCTCACACTGACATTGAAGGACGTTTCGTTGATATGGATGATCATGATGCTGCAGGTGTTCTGAATGCAGCAGACCTAAGGAAAGTTAGAAATGATGAAAGGGCTATGAGAGAACTTAGAGGTGGACTTGGACCTGATGTTCGACATCACATTTCTGGAGCTAAATCAGCTAAAGAGATTTGGGATCGTTTGGCTGTTTGTTTTTCTGGTGATAATACTTTGCAATCAAGTGTTGTTCCAGAAGTTCTTGCTGATTGACTCGCCTAGGTCGTCGTGCGGTCAAAAATAAGAGAAAACCTAACACACACACTAGCACAGTGGTAGTCAGGGTCGATCCGCAGGAGCTACGTGGTCAGATCAGATGACAGATTACCAACTATAGTGTCACGTTATAGTCGGAGGACTTAGTTTCTAAACTTATGACTATGAAATTCTGAAAACCCAAACTGAACAATCTCACAAGAAGCATAGACGAAGCTAAGCTTCAAACCAAACCTAGTTACTTTCTGAAATCAGAAGTACATCTCTAATTCAGAAGTAAACAAAGGTATCAAACAATCCAAACAGAAACCAAAACAAGGCATAAACTAAACCAATAACTAAGATCTAACGGGACAGTCACTGGCTAAAGTTCAAACCTAAAAGGCTAACCTCATTGGTCACTGAAATCAGCAAAGGAAAACAGTCCAACAAGGTCAAAACAAACATCCAAACACAATCCAAACAATCACAATCCAATATAAAGCATCAAACACCGAAAAACCAAGATTACTTGTAATCAAATGATTTTCATTAACCAAAACGAATTCCACAAGTACAAACAGTAACCAAATGATTCAAAAACATAAACTAAAGCCTAATTTCAGTGGTTGTGACTCCCAAAGATACTAGCTAACAATTACTAACTATCGAGCTAAATGGAAATAAATTCAAAAACATAGAAATACAAAATATGAAGTTGCTGATGCTTAATCACGGAGTCAAAGAGCCTTCAGGTCGATTTTCCACCGGGTATTTGCTAGGGTTTTCGGCTGGAAATGCCTCTATTTATAGTTGCAAATTTCCCGCAGCCGCGTCGCGCAATTAAGAAAACCACGGCGCGCGTACTAATCTTCTCCCGTTTATCGGCATTTGAATTTGTTCCACCGCCTCAAAGCCGCGTCGCGCCTTTATGATTTCCGCGGCGCGCGTACGTATTTTCCTGATTTTTCTTCTTCTTCAACTTTCTCCAATTTGCACGCTTTTGGTCCCTGTTTTCATTATTTTCTTCCCCACACTTGTGCCTTGCTTGTCCCCAAGCAAGAGGGTTTTTAATAAATTCTAACTAAGACTCAAATAACTTTTGACTGTGTTTAGTTTAAAAGCTTATTGCCTTATGAGTTAGAGTGAAATAGTTCGCGAGAACCTAATTAGAATGTTCTTTGGAATTCATGGCTTTCTATAGAACCTTTGATTACAAACTTTCTGTCCACAATGAAGTGTACTTACTCATTCAGATTCTAAAGGCCATTAAGGAATTATCCATGACTTTCGATGTTGTCCGTGTAGCGAGCTTTCAGAAATACCATTCCAGACCAGATGATCTTAGGTGGCAAGGTGCATAAGCCCCACCCATTTTAGACTTACCGGCTCCAACAACAAAGGCCACAGATTGACATTTCCTTCCTAAATTCCAATCCTAAAACAATCCAATCGTCTAACTTCTAAAACTCAGCTTGTTTGACTAAACTAATAGCATGATCACAACTAAATAGTATCTCTTGAAAAATACCACTGCTATCACAATCACAAACCATTCGTTTCAAAATTACAATTTAGTAAAAATTTTGAAAAAGTTGCAAAAAATTTGAAAATTGGTCTTTTCCCGCAAAAATTTTCAAAAATAAACTCTTTCGACCGTCCACACCCCAAACTTAAAACCGTACAATGTCCCCGTTGTACATAAAAATATTTTAGAACAAGGGAGAAAGAGTTACCCTTTGGACGGTAGACTGCTTGGTTGGTACTCGGTATCACAGGTACAAATTCGAACAAAAAGGTACGTGATTTTGCATTCTGGAGTAGTGGCGCAACAGTGAACAAGCCGGTGGTCAAGACAAGTGGAGGGGGCACGGTGACCCCACACTTGCCTGAGACAACTCCTCCCCAATTTGGTATAACATGCATAACTCAACAAAACATTAAACGCAAACATAACATATATAAAATATAAACAAGCAAAAGATAAAAGTGTGTCATAGGTATAGTACATATCTCCCAAAAAATGAAAAATAAAAATACATCAACTGCCACCTGGTGGTCTGGAAGGTCCATCCTCATGATCATGGGCTCTGGCTGGGAATGGTCGGGGGCGCTGACCCTGCTGGGTAGCTAGATCCAAAAGTACCTCCCCGATCCACTCCAACTGGTCCTCCATCCTAGCGACCCTGGCCGCCAATTGGTGGATGGTCGATGGGTCCTCCTGCTGCTGTGGCTGTGGAGCTGGCTCTGCTGGTGGAGGCTGCCTCCTGCGTCTCCTGTCAGGCTGGGCATACGCTGGCTGGGGGTCCTGGGGTGCCTCGGTCTCTGCCCTCACAAACTGTCACGGGCGCTGCTGCTGAATCAGCCCCATGCTCTCCAATGCTCGCGCCGTAGTGCGAGATGGAGGTAAAACGGTCAAGGTGGCGACAGCGCGGGCGGTGAGGATCCGGTATGATCGGGCCAGGCGGGTGATGAAGTATCCCTGGCCCAGAGGACTGCTGGCGGAGGCACACGTCGATCGGGTGGATAAGGCAACGGCTAAGGCAAAAGGGAGGTGAAGAAACCTGGAGGGGTCGAGGAGAACCTAGAGGTAGGTCATGTCCTAGCCGGACACCTTCTCGCCCCCCCTCCTGCTGCATGATGGAGGTGGAGACAATGCGGTGCATAAGGCGGCGGAGTGGGTCACGGAGGTGGCTCTCCCGAGAGGTCCCCGCCTCGTAGAAAATGTTGGACAATAGTGCCCAAACCTCCATGTTGGCAGCCCGCTCAGGCTGCCCCTGGATGCACGCCTCCATGAACTGTGCAAAGTGGCGGTGCTGAAGATCCGCCTCGGTGTAGATACCGGTGCTCCTCCCAAACTCCCGAAGGCTGCACTCCCTCTGTACACCCCCAACCTGAACCGTATCAACCTCGCCCGCGGGTGTGTCGCCCTCGGTGCGTACTCAATCGTAGAAAGGAACTCCAGTAGAAGCTCCGTATAGACAACGTCCTCCTCGGTGGCCATGAGCCTATCCTAGCCCCGGCAGGTAAATGAAGCATCCTCATGGGTCCAGGTGCAGTGTAAAAATGGCTCTATCTCGCCCCAGAGCCCGGCACCCCTGAGAATGTCCCGATCAATAATCGTCGCCTCAAGAACCCGGCGACCTGTCAATGCGTCTCTCCTCGATCGGTACTCCACAGAGCTAGCAGGCCCCTCTAGAAACTGAAGGAACTCGTGGTCTAGTCTGAACATCATCTGCAAAAACGAATTTTTTTTGCAAAATAAGTCCTTTTCTTCCCCATCGCACTGCGGCGCGGCCCAAGAGCAAGGGCGCGGCGTGTCGAGCGGCTGTTTCCAAAATCCAAACTCAAATCGAGTTTTAACCTGTTTAAATTCAATCCAAGCACACCACAAGGTAGCCTAAGTGCCGACTAACGCATCTAGGGTCTCTATTTGGCAAAATAAACACCCTATGAGTCAGCATTGGCGATTTCTAAGTTTTGAACTTTTTGAATAAATCAGTCAAATTAACTACCTAATCACTAGTTTTAACGAGTAATAGCTAGTTAGAATGACGTACCTTAGTAGTGGGAATGAAATGAGCAAGAAAAAACACGAGAAATTTTTTTGTTGATCAGAGCTCCGAGTCGTGGTGTGTGTGAATAGTGTCGCGGGTTACCTTAATATGAAGGAAAACCGAACGATCGATTCCCGCGTCGCGCAAATGCACAACCCACGGCGCGCGTGTCACCAAATCAACCCCTGCGTATCGGGTTGGTTTACAATCCCGCGTCACGCAATTGAGAAAACCGCGGCACGGTCATTAAAAATTCCAAATTCTTCACACGACCCCATACTTGCCTTGGACCAGTACCTGCAATTGACAATGATATATTTTTCTCTAATTATTCCTAAGAAAGACAGAACCTAACCTATGACACGATGGGTTGCCTCCCAACAAGCGCTAAGTTTAACGTCTTCAGCCAGACGACGTAGTACTCCTACTCCTATTCTTCCTCTTCCTGAACTCCGGATGACATTTGCTTGAATCCTGGTATGAAATTATGGGCCATCATCGACATTAAGGATATGAGTTGGGTCATCCTATTGCTCACTCCACTAATCCATTGCTGTTGTGATTCTAGAAGCTTGAAGACTTTTGCTTCCCTTTCTCTTTATTCTTTCTTATATTGCTGGTGTCTCGCTTCTAGCATCTCCATCATATCCAGCAACTGCTCCTTATCAATAGTGGCCAACGGATGATCCTTTGTTTCCTTTAAAATCTCTTCCTTTCCTCCTTCCCCTGTTCGCGTCCATATTTTTCCTTTGTTCCTAATCCCAGGCTCCATTAACACGCTTTTGTCCAGTTTCTTGTCATCATCCCCTGAAGGTAAGGATACAGGGTTTCCGAACATATTTAGCCTTCTTTTCCGCGTCCCAAAGGAGATGTCCATATCCCCTGTCTTACAGTCAATCACAGCGCTAGCCGTAGCTAAAAATGGGCGTCCTAAAATGAGCGCGGGCGCGTCATCCAAACTTTCATACTCCATAACTAGGAAATCTACAGGATAGAAGTAGTCTCCAACCTTGACTATGACATTAGTCAATTTTCCCCGGGATACCTTTGTTGACTGGTCAGCCAGCTGCAATACAACCTTTGCTGGCTCTAGTTCTTCATTCTTGTACTTATCATACAAGTACCCCGGTAGCACATTTACACTTGCTCCCAAGTCCAGCAAAGTGTTCTGAATGACCACATCTCCTACAGTAGTAGGGATCAATGGTGATCCAGGATCCTTCTCTTTTTTGGGCAGTGTTCCCAACAGTGCCTCACTTGCCTTAATCGTCAATCTCACAGTGTCTGGTGTGGGAATCTTACTTTTTCCATTTCTTTCACACATTTCCTGAAGAATTCTTGTGTCTTTAAGAGCGTCCTTAAGTTCATCCCACAGAGGTTGGTTTATCAATGGCCCTATTGGTTTAGGTGCTTCCTGTTTCTTCTTCCCTTTCTTATCTTTCTTTTTCTGCTTAATTCCTGCTACTGTCGACTGCTTTTCTTCCTGGACCTCCTTGTCCACCTCTGGTTGAGTTCCCTCCTCAACAGGAGTTTCCTTTTCTTCTATTCCTTTCTCACTTTCTCCTTTGTTCTCCACTTTCTCCTGGACTTTTTCTTCTTTCTCAAGCTCTGCCTCACTTACTGAATCTAATAAGTCCTCTAAAGTGACCTTTCTCCATTCAGTCTCAACAGTATTTACATACTCCTTCCCGGCTCACTGGTTATGGGTTGGATTAACCTCCGTAGCACTTGGCAACTTTCCATTGTCCCTTTTTCGCTGATCTTCGGCCATTTGTTCAATTTGCCTTTCCATGTTCGCGATAGCTTTTGCATTGGCTTGGGACTGCTGCTGAGTAGCGCTGAACATTTCATACATTTTTGCTACCAAGTCTTCTTGAGTTCCTGGGGCATTGTTGACAGCAGTGTTGGGCCCCCTATTATTATTGTTGCTACCACTCCCACTCGCATTTCCTTTATTGCTTGCGGGCTGGTATGACCTAGGCTGATTAGACGATTGACCTTGGTGATTATTTTGCCTCTGGTTGTTGAAGTTCTGCTGCTGCCCTTGGTTATATGGTCTGTAGGGTCGTCCATTGTTGTACTTACCTTGACCCTGGCCATAAACTTGGTTTGCTTCCTGAACCTTCGGTCCTCCTTGACCTCTTTGTGATTGACCCTGAGGTCTATTTTGCAGCGTTGACATGAGCCTGTCAAACTTTTTATTAATTCACTTATTTCCTTTTTTACCTCCTTCTTCCAATCAGCATCGGCTCCCACTACTGCTGCTGTACTTATAGTTTTTCTCGTAGAAAAATTCGCTTTGGAGCCATTGCTTAATTGTTCCAAGAACTGCCAAGCCTCTTCTGGATCTTGCCACATGAATGACCCACTTGATGAGGCATTTATCGTAGCTTGATGTGTTTCGCTGACTCCTTCGAAGAACAACTTCACTAACTGCCATTTGGGAACCTCATGATGCGGGCAGGATCGCAATAACTCCTTCAACCGATCAAATGCTTCGTGAAAAGCTTCTCCTGGTTTTTGCTGGAAGTCTTGAATAACCTTGCTAATCTCCGTTGTCTTGCTTTCCAGATAGAATTCTTATAGGAACTTGGCCTTGAGCTGGTCCAATATGGTGATGCTGTTTGATGGTAAAGACGTAAACCAGTATTTGGCTTTGTCTTTAAGAGTGGATGGGAATAACCTAAGCCTAAAGATGTTCCTATTAGTATTCCTAAGGGTATTAGCATTCGCAATCGCTATAAATTCATACAAATGATTGTATGGGTCATCCTGCTTGTACCCCCTAAACTCCGGTAATATCCCTAACAACTGAGGCCTTATTTCTTCTTGAGATTCAATTTTGTCAGGAATATAAATTGGCAACGAATCATCATATTCCTGTGGCTGGAAATGTGATGCAACCGATTGCCTTCTTGGTTGTGCAAAATATAAAGGTTGCGCAGTATTACCATAAAGGTGATGATCATTATATTCCTGCTGACCTTGTGGTTGTTGATACTGTTGTGCTCTTCTCAGAGGTCCTCGACCTTGGTTCCTTGGTTGCTGTGGTGCTGGTGGCACCCATCCTTCATATTCCTCATCATATCTTTCCTCAATCTCTGGATATTGGTACTATGGCTGAGGAGGTTGTTGGTATTGTTGCGGTTGTGTAGGTTGGAATGTGGTTTGAGGTTTAAATAGTACTGGTTGTGGTTGTGAAAATGGTTGAGAAGTTGGTGTTTGCTGCCTTGAAACTGGGGTGCCATCACGGGTCGGCTCTCCCCAAGACATTGCAGAGGTGAATGGATTGGTGGATTGTGGTTGTGATACTGGTGGAAATGGTGGAATCGATGGCGGAGTGCATGATGGTATGGGTACAGGGACTGAAACTGCACCACCAGAAGCACTCGTGCTACCGAATTGAAACTCCGAAATTGGGGGAATAAAAGACATCCCCGTTGCCTCACCCGAGGGTTCCTGAGCAACACTTACTACACTACTGTTGACATGACTGAAACTCATTGTATTTAAACGTCTACGTGCATGTATTTTGCACGCAGTTCGCTCAATCTCTGAGTCAAAATGCAAAGGGGATAATTGCTCACCCCTGCGGATACGTATGCACTAATGCAACACGTCCGCAAAATTAAAACCAAAAAATAACCAAATGAAACTCAAAGAAAATCAAGAAACAAAAGTTCCTACTAATCACCTAATCTAAGCTCACAGCTCCCCGCCAACAGCGTCATAATTTGACTCGCCTAGGTCGTCGTGCGGTCAAAAATAAGAGAAAACCTAACACACACACTAGCACAGTGGTAGTCAGGGTCGATCCGCAGGAGCTACGTGGTCAGATCAGATGACAGATTACCAACTATAGTGTCACGCTATAGTCGAAGGACTTAGTTTCTAAACTTATGACTATGAAATTCTGAAAACCCAAACTGAACAATCTCACAATAAGCATAGACTAAGCTAAGCTTCAAACCAAACCTAGTTACTTTCTGAAATCAGAAGTACATCTCTAATTCATAAGTAAACAAAGGTATCAAACCATCCAAACAGAAACCAAAACAAGGCATAAACTAAACCAATAACTAAGATCCAACGGGACAGTCACTGGCTAAAGTTCAAACCTAAAAGGCTAACCTCATTGGTCACTAAAATCAGCAAAGGAAAACAGTCCAACAAGGTCAAAACAAACATCCAAACACAATCCAAACAATCACAATCCAATATAAAGCATCAAACACCGAAAAACTAAGATTACTTATAACCAAATGATTTTCATTAACCAAAACGAATTCCACATGTACAAACAGTTACCAAATGATTCAAAAACATAAACTAAAGCGTAATATCAGTGGTTGTCACTCCCAAAGATACTAGCTAACAATTACTAACTATCTAGCTAAATTGAAATAAATTCTAAAACATAGAAATACCAAATATGAAGTTGTTGATGCTTAATCACGGAGTCAAAGAGCCTTCAGGTCGATTTTACACTGGGTCTTTGCTATGGTTTTTGTCTGGAAATGTCTCTATTTATAGTTGCAAATTTCCGACGGCCGTGCCGCGCAATTAAGAAAACCGCGGCGCGCGTACTAATCTTCTCCCGTTTTATCGGCATTTGAATTTGTTCCACCGCGTCAAAGCTGCGTCGCGCCTTTATTATTTCCGCGGCGCGCGTACCTATTTTCCTGATTTTTCTTCTTCTTCAACTTTCTCCAATTTGCACGCTTTTGGTCCCTGTTTTCATTATTTTCTTCCAAACAAGTACTGGAACGAAAAGTGAGAATACCACGATATATATGATATAATTTCACTAAGAATAGGGCTCAACAACGACTAAAATATGCAATATCACTAGGCGTTGTCACTGATTTTAGTAACTTCAAACAACAAGAAAATAAAACTTTGGAGATGGCTTATGAAAGATATAGCAAAATGGTGTATGAACTCGAAAAGTATGGTGAAACTCGAAGCCAACAAGAGGCCAATATCAAGTTTCTCTATAGCTTAAGGCCAGAATGGAGACCAATTATGTTAATGATTAAATCTTATAAGAACATCAACACATACTCACTAACTGCTCTTTACAATCTCATCAAATCCCACGAGCCTGACATCTGTGGAAGAAGAAGAGAGAAGGCAGCTGCTGGTTCTGGTTCATTGGCACTTTTGTCAAATGTTGAAAAAGAAGAAGATAAGGATGAACCAGCTAGTTAAATAGAAGGAGAGAACGGAGAATCGATTGCTTTGTATGCTGCAAACAATCACAGGTTCAGAAAACCCTTTGTGAACAAGTCAAATCTAGCTAAACCGTTTGTGAAAAGCTTCAACAAAAACTCTTTCACTCCGAAACCAAAACCTGAGATTTACACTCCCAAAGACAAAACAATAAAATTCACACTGAAGCCTGTTGAATCTAACACTTCGGAAATCCCAAAAGGCTAAATCTGAAGATAAGAAAGTTGTTGGTGACTCAGGTTTTGATTGCAATTACTGTCACGGCAAGAATCACTTTGCAAAATACTGCATGCTTTGAAAACGCAATGAGAAACAAAATCAAGTGAAAGATGAAGCTTACTATGTAAGAAAAATGGAGGAAGTAAGAGAAAAGACCAAGGACTTAGCCATGATGGCTGCTGAAGATTATCAGGGAACATACCAAGTCTGGTCATCTGACTCCAAATATGAAGAAGTAAGAAAGCCAACTCATAGTGCTTTCATGGGCTATGATGATGGTAAGTGCTTTCCGAAGATCACTTCTGAGGAGACTGAAAATGAAGAGGAGTGGGGATTTGAAGACTCCGCAGGTCTTGGTTATGTTAGTTCGGGGCAGAAGATTTCAACAAATGCTGTGATTCCGAAGTGTTGGTCTGATGACTCTTCGGATGAAGACGAAGAGGTTTGTGTGATGGTTAAGGATACTCGCATGACTATTCCTGAACAGGTATCAAAACTACTCTTATCTTTTAAAATTCATGTTTCTAAATCTACTCCTATCATTGATGAAATAACTCGTGATTGTTCTGTGATGCATAAACTACTTGTTGATGCGAAAAATAAGGAGAAAATCAATGAGCGATTCTCAACTTGAGGGGGAGAGTCATAAAGTATGAAGTTCTCACTAGAAAAGGCCAATTTAAGAATCACACTGCTAGAGGAGAATAGGGAGAAACATTTGATTAACCATGATGTAATGTTGAGACAACGCAATATTTTCTGTGAAACTGCAAAACGTTTATATGCTCATATTACTCGCATCTATCATTCTGCTGACGTGTGTAATGTTCAACATAGACAACTGATACCTTTTATTGAGTTTAAGCTTAAGGAAGTTGATAGTATATCTTATGAATGTGAATCGATAGTATCTGGATCCGAAGTGACCAACCCTTCGTATCAACATGGTTTAATCTCTGTAGAAAAACATCTAATGTTGATAATTTGTTGAAGCTATTGCCACAAGAAATTCCAATATTGAAAAAGGAAGTTCCTCAAATTGAAAATAAAGAAACAGTTACTGTTGAAACCGAATCTGAAAATGATTCTGAATGTGATTATATGGAGGAAGTTGATTATTCTTCTTTAACCATATTAAAATCATCCTCCGCATCCGCATCACCCTCCAAAGACACATCACAATTGTCTTCGGTTGACAAAGGAAAAGCAAAAATTGTTTGTGAAAATGAAACCTCTGAAAACAAAGAAATTGTGAAATCTAAAATACAAATTTATGATAAATGTGTCTCCTATGATCAATATCTCAAAGATAATTCAAAAATACTAGGCCATGTTGCTTGTATCTATCCGAAGATCTCTTATTTCAAAAACACCATTTTTGTGAAGCCTGGTGGCATGCTTCTAATTGAAAATGATTTGGAAAAGATTTGTGAGGAGGAAATTCCACTGTTACTGATGAAGGATTCTTCTCATCTTCATAAATGGTTGAAAAATGAAATGAATGAAAGAATGAAAGTAAAAAATCCATGTGAGAAAACAAGATATGTATGGGCATAACATTTACAATCGACTTTGTTATGAAAAAGAGAAGATTCCCAAAAACATGTCTCATCTTTTAAATCTCAAAAATGATAATCACATTTACACTAACAGAAATTACAAAAAAAATCAAGTTATGGAGAAACCCATAGCTCCGAAGATGGATGTTTTCCAGTTAATGGAATATTGTAAGAGTGTACCGATTTCACAATCTTTTGAAAAAGCCATTACAAAACCAAAAATTGTTGTTTCTAAACCTTCGGTACAAAAACCACAAATTTTGAAAAGACCTCAAATTCTCACAAAACCACTAGTTCATAACATTGCCTCAATTTCCAAAAGAAAACCTGATGTTGTAATCTCCAAACCAATACCAAAACCAACAGTTGAGAAGTTTAAAACAAAGCAAACACAAAATCTTGTAAAAAGGAAAACACCCTTCGGAGTTTCAAATCAAACCATTACGATAGCCTCAACTTCAGGAACAAAAGAAACGGACACAAAGATTTCACATGTTAAAAACCAATTTTCAAAACCATCTTTTGAACCTTCGAAACCAAACTTCCCAAATCCCAAATTTAAAAAACCATAAAATAAAACATTTTCAAAAGGAAACAATTTGATAGATACATTCCATCAATAGCTAGACAAAAATTTGGATTTGTTTAAAGATAAGAATCTTTCACTAAAGGATTTCAAATTGGCATACGAAGAGTACCTTTGTAGATCTACGTTATGTAGCTCAATATCAAGGAAATCGACAATTGAAAATTCTAAACAAAATTGGAAAAGAATTTATTTGAAAGAAAATCTCACTGCAAAAACTAAATCTTCAAAGTCAACAGATTGTTCAAAACACTCAAGTTCTAAGAAAAAGTCAAAAACCTCAAAAACCAACTCATCCAAACAAATATGGGTTCCGAAGACTACCATTGTTTCAGTCACTTTGGACTCATCAATCTTAACCAGTAGCTCTTCGGAATCATGTTCTGACTTATCGTGTTCTTCACATGAGACTTTGGAGAATATGATTAATCTAAATTCTAATGAAATATCCGAAGAGGCCGTAGAAAAGTGGATTCAAGAATCCATCGCTTACCCTGAGGACCCAAGATTGATTGGGTACCAACTCCTTCTTGATTAATTGCAGGTCATATCAAATGAGCAGTACGATGCAAAATGGTATATGGATAGTGGCTGCTCAAGACATATGACAGGGAAGAGGGAATATCTAAGGGATTATAGAACTTTGGATGATGCAGGAAATGTTCGCTTCGGTAACAATGAAACATGTCCGATTCGGGGTTATGGCAAAATAACAAATGGCCAATTTACAATCAACAGGGTGGCATTCGTTGAAGGGCTAAAACACAATCTTGTGAGTATATCTCAACTGGTAGTTAGAACAGGAAATGTTGTCACATTTAACAACCAAGGTAGTGTCATCACAAAAGAAGCAACAAATGAAGTATTGTTGAAATATGAAAGAAAGGATCAATGTTTCCCTTGAATCTGAAGACAGTGACTGGTGGGCAATCTTTATGTCTTCTCTCCAAAGCCAATTCAGATGTTAGCTGGCTATGGCACCGAAGACTTGCTCATCTAAACTTCAAAGACTTAAACAAGTTAGTGGCTATGGATTTGGTTCGTCGAATGCCTGTCCTCAAATTTGATAATGACTCACTTTGTTCTGCTTGTTAACATGGCAAGCAAACAAAACAAAAGCATCCAACTGTGATCAACCCAAAAATCACCGAACCTCTTTCACTTCTCTACGTGGATCTTTGTGGTCCATCCGCAGTGGAGTCAATTGGAATGAAGAAATACATTCTTGTGATAGTTGATGACTATTATAGGTTCACTTGGGTCTTATTCTTAAGAAACAAATCTCATGCAGCTGAAGAAATCATTAATTTCATAAAGAAGATGGAAGTGATTCTAACCAAGAAGATCCGAACTATGCACAGTGACAACGGTTCGGAGTTTAAAAATAAAAATCTTCATGGATTTCTGAAGACAAAGGGAATTAGTCATAACTCCTCAGCACCATATACACCTCAACAAAATGGTGTTGTAGAAAGAAGAAATTGCTCTTTGTGTGAAGCAGCTAGAACCATGCTTAACTTTGCTAATTTGCCTATGTACTTCTGGGCCGAAGCCATGTCTACAGCTTGCTTTACTCAAAATAGATCATACATTCACAAGATATTTCATATTACACCTTATGAAGTACTCAACGGAAGAAAAGCCAATGTCAAGATCATTTGACAAAATTCAATGATAAATCAAAAGAAGGGATTTTCCTTGGATAATCACAAGACTCAAAAGCTTATAGGGTTATGAACAAGAGGACTCGCAAAATTGAAGAAACTTTCAACCTCACGTTTGATGACTACTATATCAAGAAGTCTTTGCATCCATTCCCAATGTCATCTATCGTTCCAAAGCCTGATATTGATGCATTACCAATCACTACCTTTGATACAGACTTTACTCTTCTTTTTGATCCACATGTGAGGGTTGTGGATTATGAAGCCAGGGCACTAGATAACAATGTATCTGAACTGTCAAAGCTCACAGATGGCCCTGATAACTCTTCAACAAGCAGTGTACAAAGACCATCTTTGGTTGAGGGGGAGCCATCAAACAGAAATGAAGGAAATGCTAGTTTTGAGGGGGAGCAAAACATCACAAGTCCAACATTTCCCCCACACGAAATCTCTCATATCATATCCTTGTACCCATCAGTCCATGGGGAGCCAGAGATTTCTACTCCGAATTCAACAACTCCAGTCACTTCTGATAAAGGCACCACATCCTCTACATCAACTGTTGTCGAGGGGGAGAACACTCTAAACTCATCTTCACAATTACACACACCACAAACAAATGTCACAATGTTTTTAAAAGAATCAAACTTTAAATAGGGCTCAGTGGATCCAACACTTTTTAGAAAGAAAATTGGGTCTCACTTGATGTTAGTCCAAATCTATGTGGATGACATTATCTTTGGATCCACTGATCCCAAACTTACAAAAGATTTTGAAAAACTAATGAAAAGCAAATTTCAGATGAGTATGATGGGAAAGATTAACTTCTTTCTTGGATTACAAATAAAACAATCTAAGGAGGGGATCTTTATTAATCAACAAAAGTACACGAAGAGTTTGCTCGAATGCTTCGGAATGACTAACTGTTCCAAAGAAAAAGTTCCTTTGCCTGCAGGTACAAGGTTAAATCCTTCATTGGACAAACCGAAGACTGACATACAGACATACCGAAGCATGATTGGATCATTGATTTATCTCACAGCCAGTCGACCAGATATCATGTTTGCAGTTTGCAATTGTGCAAGATATCAAGCTGATCCCTGCGAACTTCATCTGGCTGCGGTTAAAACAATTTTTCGTTATCTTCACAACACTTTTGCTTATGGCTTATGGTACCAAGCAAACTCAGGCTTCTACATACAAGCTTATTCAGACTCAGATCTAGGTGGTTGCTCTATTGATTGCAAGAGCACTTCGGGGGGTTGCCAACTTCTTGATGGAAAGCTAATCAACTGGCAATCTAAGAAGCAAACTTGTGTCTCTATCTCCACAGCTGAAGCAAAGTATGTAGCAGCTGCAGCCTGCACTTCGCAGATCATTTGGATTCAAAGCCAACTAAAGGATTATGCCATTAACATGAGGAAAATACCTTTGTTCTGTGATTCACAAAGTGTCATTCGCATATGCCACAATCCTGTTCAACATTCCAAGACGAAGCATATAGCTCTTCGCTATCACTTCATCAAAAGTCATGTTGAGGAAGGGAATATTGAGGTGCTCTTTGTTCACACAACCGAGCAGTTGGCAGACATCTTCACAAAGGCTTTGAATGAAGAAGCATTTACACGAACTGTTCGAGGACTTGGAATGATTGATGGATCCACTCTACAATAAATCTCAGATATTCTCTTTCTTTCCTTAGTCTTTTCAATTACAAATAAAAGTTCATGGTATTCCACAGCATTCCGAAGACCTCCAACGCTTCGGAGCCCATCGGAATGAAACACACTTAATGCTACCCCGCAGCACTCCGAAGCATTTTGACGCTTCAGAGCACCTCAGAACAGACTTTTTGGATCAATAAATTTTCATAAATGTCAAAACCCTTTGAAACTTCCTTTGCCTCTGCATCACAAGGATAAACTTTCTCATAATAAAAGGTTGTTTCATAGAAAAATCAAAAACAAAAATCATTTGTAAAACCTCGAAAGCTCAAATCACAATCTTTCATGCATAGATGACCAAGTTTAACCTTCTTTTCTTGAATTAACTGATTAAAGGAAAAAACTTTGATTTTAGATTCTGATAATCATACTTTATTGCACTAAAAGGTATTTAGGAATCAATTTGAAACATTGGTAAGAAAACGGACTTCGGAGTGAGGTTAAGGCTGTTTTACAGATCGAATTCTTGTTTTATTCCAATATCTTTAACATAATGTCTATCCCTAACCTCCCTATTGAACTTAACGCGCTTTAATACCAAACTAATCAAGTAACTTAAAAACTACTCAGGACAATTCAAGTGCTCCGACATTTTTTTTCAAAAATAATACCGATATTGTCTGATAAGTAAATTTAAAAATCTTATCATTATTGTTTCAAAATTGAACTAAATGAAGCTTTTCAAACACAAAGGATTATACACTCAAAACAAAAGCACCATACAAAGAAATCACATGGTGAAATTTTGACTCTTCAGATATGAAACTCCAAAAAGAAAAAGATAAGTTTCAAAAATGAAAAAATTGAAAAACCCAAAAGAAAAACAAAAATTCAAAATGTCAAAAGAATCAAAGACAAAAAACAAGCAAAAAGATAATCAAGGGAGTGCAAAATAAAGATAAATCAGCACTCAAAGGCTTATTCTTCTGTTTTAAATGACAATACAAGGAACTCCTATAATATAGTCGAGTACCATGTAGAGAATATGAACATTTCAAGTAATCTATCTTAAATGGTAATGTTGGGGTGGTGTACGAAGCTCAAAAGCTTGGCATCAGAGAATAGTATCCAAACACCTTAACTGATGAAATGGAATAAATTTTTCAAAATGTTCTTCAAAGTCAATCCAAATTCTCAAACTCTTCTGATGTTCAATTCAAAAGTGAAACCTTTCTAAATTTCAATGCAGAAAATGTCACCGTTATTTGGTATGAAAATTTTGAAACACAAAAGAATATTCAAACCTTATTCTAAATGCAAAATTAAGTTCATCTTGGGGTAGTTAGACTTATGCATTCATGATTGATGTTGAATCAAACAAACTTCGGAATGAAAAACAGACTTCCAACATGATCCGAATGATTCTGAACATTAACTTGTCAAATATTCATTTCACAATATTCAGAAAAATCAAGGTTAAGAGTCATAATGCATCTCTAAAAGTAAAGCAAAATTATCAAGAAAAATAAAAGAATAATGTTAAAAGAAAAACAATGGACTTCGGAGTGCTGATAAACACTTCTCAACAAAATTTCTCATCCGAAGTGCTATCAACACCCTTCGGAGTGGTCCTTAGCACTTGCTCAATTTTTATACCCCGAAGGATATGCATAACAGTTATCCTTGCTGATCTGAAGTCAATTAAATGTTCAAATGATTTTTACATTTATGATAACTACAGAGACAAGCATTTGTTCAAAATAAATGAACGTTAGTTAACAGCTGTCATGTAGAAAATCATGGAGAATCTTACCAAAAAGATCGTGTGAAATGGCGGTTCAATTTCAAATAATTATGACTGACAGACGAACAGTTCCGCTTTTGCAGAGAAAGTGGAACGTATAAATGTGAGCTATGCAGTTATCTCGGTCATAAACCTTATAGCGGTCACCTAGCGAGATTTGATTTAGCGTTTATCGCGGTGGTATAGCGGTGGTATAGCGGAGTTTTTTTTTTTGTTACTTTTAGACTATTAATACTACGTAGAATTAATATCACAAAAAGTTGCATAAAAATGTCACATAAAACATAGATAATATTCTAATATGAAAAGTGTCAACGTGTCAAACATAAATCTAATCGCAATCCATGGGTTCGGAATCCGATTCAACATCGTTTAATGCATTCACATCTTCTGAAAAGTAAATCTCGGCAAATCTCGGCGCTATCTCGGACAAAATCTCGGCAAATCTCGGCAAATCTCGGCGAGATTCTCGCTGGCGAGATTACTGAGCGAGATTTTGATTTTTATCTCGGCCTAAGCCCGAGAAACGCTATCTCGGCGCTATCTCGGCGCTATCTCCCGAGATTGACTGCATAGAATGTGAGGTGTCATATTCTTAGTGGACCATTTCAAACGCGCATTAAATGGCCTTGGGACCACGAATACTATATATACCTCACGCCGCTTCAGTTCATCTCTTTACGCGATCATATCTCTCGAAATTCATCTGCAAAATTTCTCTCAAAGAACCCTAATCTCTCTTCATCTTCTACACTCAATCAACAATGGCAACTGAAGGATCTTCACAAATCACAGAAGCGATTTCCATTCCAGTGCTCAAGAATCAGTCTGTGAATTTGTTTCTTGGCACTGATCTCAACCTCTACCCACAACTAATCGTTGCTGTCGTTGAATGTGTGAAACAGTCGGTTCTAGGTCATGCTCTAACCTATACTCTTGCTATCCTTGCTACTTTGGTTCACAGAGCCCACTACACATCCAATGCTCTGTTTGATACCAACAATAATGTCAAATCGGTGTTCTATGAGGCTATCGATTCAAAAGGGAAAACCAAGAAAGTTCAACTAACAAAAGAGAAGTTTGTTGAAGCCCTTCATCTTCCAATATACAACTCCAAAGAAATGGTTATTCCAACAGCTGAACAGTTGGTGGACATGCTCAACGCCATGAGCTATGAACCATAGCTCGAAAGCATCAGTACTTTCAAGAAGAGGCATCTTCCTGATTTATGGAGGTATTTCTTTAGCATTTTCCTTAGATGCCTTTCAGGAAGGACTTCAGGTCCGGATTCACCCAGTTAAACATTCCAAAGTCTCTTACATGGAATCTACCATGATGTCAAAGTTGACTTTGCATAAATTCTTTGGGCTGATTTTTGTTCACACATCAACCACTCTTTGAAAGGAACTGAAATCTCGAATGCAAGGTTTTGGGCAATATTTGTTTATGCCCACTACCAACAGGCGGGTTATATTTCTGATCCAAATCTTCCTGAAATGAAATATACATACATAACTATTCCATCCTTGGATGAAGTACCCGCTGATTTTTGTGCACAAATACCTCAAGTGATGCTCTCAGAAGTATCAATGGAATGCAATGAGGTCAACATGTATCGCAATACACTTGTTATACCTTACCCTGTTCGTGAGGTCATCCAAGCTGCACCTGCCAAACCTCCAGTTCAAACCAAAGGGAAAAAGAAGGCAACAGGAGGACCAAGTGGTCCAAAGAAAGTGGTTAGGAAGAGGAAGGCCACAGAACAAACTACACCCAAACACAAACAACCAAAGCGTACCAGGAAATTGCTTGTTGTTGGTGAGCCTTCAGAGTCTAGCAAATCACACTCCAAAGACACCCAAAATGAACGTGAGGAAGAACACCAGTCCTCCCCAATTCATGAAACCAGACCTCCAACTCCATCTCATACCACTATTCCACCTCCTCCACCTCCTATAACTGCACCCTTCACCTCCACCATTACATCCCAACAAACCTCTACAATACATACATCCACTTCGGAGGTACCACCAACCACAGCTCCAATCACCTCTACCATCCATACCACAAAAACTCCTCTTATCTCTACCACTCATACCTCCGAACCCATTACTTCAAACATAGAAAATCCAACTATTTCAGCCCTTCAAACAACTCAACCAATCATCACCTTCTCGGAACCATTGTTAAATATCCCATCCTTTGGTGTGGATACATAGCTCCCTAATTATCCTTTCCAAGATGACCTTGATTTTGAAACCACCATATTTTCAAAACCCCCCATCAACAGAAGAAAACCTGGCTGCCTTTCACATGGCACCAATCACGATAGAATACAATGATGAAGACAGCCTTGATGACTCTGACTTCATCCTTGGCAAACAATACAAGACTCTCAATCGAAAACTGGATGCTCTTCTCCAGTCAAACACCGGTTTTGATCCTTAAAGGAATCCTGAAGAAAAGTTTGGTTAACAAATGGCTGAAGCCCAAAAAGCCTTGACAGAAATGATGGATGAATTAGTCAAGGCATCTGAAAAATGAATTCTTGATCAACAGATCGACATTCAACGGATTTTGGAAGAAAAGTTCAACACTGCGGTTGAACAAGTAGAAGAAAGACACCGGCTCCTTAAGGAGCAAACAGAAAAGAAAATCAATGAGTTGGTGGAGAAAATGGAGTCATCAAACTCCGAAGTGATGAAGGCCCTGAATGACCTTCGGGACGAAACCAAATCCTTCAATTCGCATTACCAGACGGGCTTTGCAAAGCACTTATCTGATGCCCACAAGCGAATTGAAGAGCTGACTGCAGAACAGTCGCGTTCCGCAGTTACCGTCTTTGCCAACGAACTAGAGAAAACCAATGCTGCAATCACTTCGGATATTGTCGAAAAGCTAAAGAGAACGCTTCAGCCTATGATCAATGTGTCACTTAAAATGGAACGATCTCAAGCTAGCAGGTCGAATCCTCAGGCAATTGCTCAGGCTGAACCACTGGCTCAACCTTCATAGGGGGAGAATCCGCAGCCTCAGGATCTCAAGCCATGGTTACTCAAGCTTTGGTTACCGCAGCCTTAGGATCTCAAGCTTTGATTACTACAACCTCCAAACCGCAAACCACTTATCAACCCACCATCCTGGGAAGACCAACTTTCATACCAATCATCTCCATCACTAGTCCTGCCTTTGGAACCACAACAACAACTCAAGCAAGTGGTTCTGGGTCAAAATCACAAGGCAAAGAACTGAGGATTGCTCCCCACATGGAGCAAGTCCATAAAAACATGAGGAAGACTACAAGAAGATGCTCATGATCAACACCATTGCAAACGAAAACCAAACGTGGACTGAGGAATTGATCAGAGCCATCAGCTTCAATGACTTCACAGTCTTCAATAGGCTTCCTCTCAAGAGACTTGATACAAAATCAGGGATCAACGGTCAACTTGATCTTCCATACAATCCGAAGACCTTTGCCTTTCTACAATTTGAACTTCCATACAATCCGAAGACCTTTGCCTTTCTACAATTTGAAAGGCATGTGCCAAAAGATAAGTTGACTGAATTCAAGAAAAGGAAGATAGCATTCCATGCAAAGTTCATTCAGGCTCCGAACTATGTATGGAGTGAGAAGAAAATAATAAAAATCATATCCATCAAAGAAGGAGAGACGTACGTTGGATTTCAAAACCTTGAATTCTTCGTACTTCGGGTGTCAATAAAGAAGACTCAAGATTTATAATAGCAGACTTCCCAATAATGAATCCATTTGATTTTATTGTACTTCTTGACATCCTGAAGTTCTCTGCTGGAAACGAGGCCGAATCAATGACGGTCTTCACCACAGTAAAGGATCACATTTCCTCCTTCTTCCGAAATTATCTTCTGAGATTTGCCAGGTTTGACATCGTTGTGGCAAAACTCTTCGGACAGGCTCTTGCACCCCCACAAACTACAATTGAAAACTTCGATCACTTAAAAGTTGGGCAGATTATGGACAAGCCCTGGGGTGTTCTTGTCAAGTGACAATGAAACTATGGTCACTAAGTTTTTTGAGTTTGATTACTTGGGCTTATACCCTTCGGAATCCATTTCCCAAGTGTTGGGATTGGTAAACAACTGCTTTGTGAATAATTGGCAAGAGAAGAAGAATGTGAAAGAATACCTTAACTGGTGGTTGACCATGCGACATACCTTGAAACAAGCTTTCAAGAGACATTACAAGAAATAGGCTTCTGATGCACTTCACACAAAGGGGGAGATTGTTGAAGAATATTTGTGATGAAGTGCCACTCTATCCGAAGACATGTACCTGACCACCGAAGTAATGCTTTTGATAAGAAGACCACGAAGTCTTAGGACTCCAAAGGGTACATCCTGAAGGATCCGAAGACTTGTCCTTGTAACAACTTTTGGTGCACGCGTGTCTGCTACTACGTGGTGCATGAATCTTCTATCCTATTGGCTAGTACACTGATAGGATATTCTCTGTAACAATTTGTACTATGAGTATCACTTATCACGTATAAATATCAGTGATTCCATACCGTGTCGAGTGAGAGATTGAATCTTCCCAATTGTAAAACCCTAATCAATCAATCTAAGCATTCGGCACAAGTTATCTAATTGCACTGTGTTCTTTAGTGTTCTTACTTACATTTTACTGTGTGAATTGCTTAGTGAATCATATAAACTGTTAGAATCTTAGTCATATCTCATTGTTTGATCAATTTCAACACCCAACAACTCCATTACGTACTTAATCCGTTAAGTCAGAAGCGACAACTTGGTTGTCACAAACAGTCCCTAAACATTTAAAAACGTGAATTCTATCCACCAATCCTAGCCAAACAAGCTCGTGGTGACAAATCTAGATCCAAATGAAGATTAACATGCATGAACTTCATCCAAAACCACATTAACTTCAAATACTCACCGGGTTTGGATGGTCGAAATACGGACCGCCACGCCCCTAATCTACGCCGACCCGTAACTTTAAATACTCACCTTCGGAGTATCTTACAAAGCCCTATAGCTAGCAATTTAACTGCACCAGTTCAAAAGTCACCAACGCATAACACCAAGTCACTATACACACGACATCCACCACCCTCCTACAGACCCACAAGAGCTCTATCCAAAAGTATCCGATCAACCAGGATACAAGCACAAGATACACCACTCATGCACAGCTTATCAAGCTATTCCCGCAAGGCCGCACTCATTGTCATCCATGGAATCACAGGTTCCCCATTCCGTTGAGCTCGCAACCGAACTCACAGGATTTTCCCTATTTCATCCATTTAGGTTCTCCACTCTGCCTAGTCCTCGACTGGACTCACATTTCTTCCCTGATTCATTCTGATTTCCCTCAGTTGCAAGAACAAATCAGCGGACCGAGAACAATGCCTAAAACTCGTCTTTCCGCCCGCATGGCTACACATGTAACTATCCTTCCAGGTTCTTGACCTAGGATCAACTTCTCAACTAGCCGCAACGAACCCAACCAACGAATCCACAAGTTTCCCAAACACAGGGCCGCAACATCTGACTCTTTCGTCATACCAGAATAACAGGTCTAACCGGAAACCATCATCCTAACCAAAAATATCGTAGACCCAACCACATCCACAAGCATACGGTCTTCCCATTATCGAGAGCGACCCAAGATGCACTTAACTGAATTCATAATCTCTTTTCTTTGCCAAAGTCACCCAACTTCCAACTGATGAAACTTCTCCGAGAAGCTACCCGACCATGTTGATGATCATAACCCAATTCGAAATACGACACCTTAAAACTTCCTGCCGATTGATCGATTACCCAACCGATCTTACTGCACTGCCAAGAAACCCTAAAAGTCGAACGCTTCCAATAGCACCGCTCCATAAAGCTAATACTTCTCAGAGAAGATACTCAATCGTATATCGACTATCCAAACCCGGTCCGAATTTTAACACGCTAGCTCTCTTAATCGCTTTCCCCAGACCAATTATCCAACCAATTCCTAACGGCTCGCCTGGAACCTCCACTAATACCTAACGCTTCTTACATAACTGCTTCATCATTCGAAAGAAAAACAAATACTTGAGCCTAGCATCCCAATGCTAAAGAACCGAGGTGCTCTTAGTGCCAATGAATGAGCACACTAATAACCACCTCTTTCCCACACCTTCCCGGTTATTCTACCACACGCGCCACCGCTACTACTCATCCCGAAGGAGAATAGACAAACGAAACTTGAACATTATCACCCCAAAGGATTCACCAATGATTACCCCCGCTCGTACTCGATCAATTAACGGTAGCCCAACGATTAACCCAACTCCACCAGTAACTCTACTACTTAACGAAAACTCCAACTTCGTAAGGCTAGAACTAAGCAATCAACCTTCCGGCGACACCACAACATTAACACGAACCCATTCGCAACTCCGGGTAATTCCAATCGATCCTAACACGCATGAGGATATTCAACCGACATCCTAACCATCGGAACAAATAACCAATCACTTCTAA
This sequence comes from Cichorium intybus, assembly GCA_023525715.1. Taxonomy (NCBI): domain Eukaryota; kingdom Viridiplantae; phylum Streptophyta; class Magnoliopsida; order Asterales; family Asteraceae; genus Cichorium; species Cichorium intybus. The sequence continues at coordinate 96,605,702 of CM042017.1, forward strand.
CTCAGCAATCGAACATCACCGGACCGACCACGCACACCGCTACCCGAACAGAACAGTCACGATCACGATCAATAGAGCACCATCATCTTCAACCGTAAACCATGCAATCAACGGTCATCCACAAGAAACTATACGGAACTCAAGTCAACCCTCAAACCACCGGACGTTGAAGCGGCAACCACCCTCGAACAAATGATGACAAAGTACCCATAAGTTTGCTTCTGTTGTGTACGAAAACGTGACACCCAGTCAAAATTACGTACCATGCTCAACCTAAGCTAACTTCCACTGACTCCACACTACATAACTAAAACTCTCTACCGCATCAAACAACATCATTATCTTAACGCCACAACCTGCCTCCGTCGATCCATCTTTATCCCAGCATCGACAACGAAGCCTACATGGACGCGATCAACAAAACAGGGGATCTCACCCAACGCTCATAGCCCAACGAAACTCTCTAACACAATTCTTCATTCTTTACTCCAACAGTTCTCCCCCACTTAGGGTTCGAACCCACCAACCGCTGACCCAACAGCCACCGCCATTCCACTGGCAGTCCACCCTTTACTTACTAACAACACCTCAGACAACCACTTGTCTTCCTCCATATGCTTGAGATAGATCCGGACTATTTAGCCGAATACTCAGAACCATAACAAGGACAACTAAACTTGAAAGCGATAAAAAGCAGAATCACGAAAACGTACTGACAACGACTGACGAAGTTCCACCTCTACATCTAGCTGCTAAGCCCCATCTTCCAATTTCGGGTCCTGCATCTTCACCTGACGAACACCCTCACATTTCAGAACAAAAAAACCCAAATTCTAAGCAACATCCCTAGACAAACGCGGACAACTTGCCCTGACGTAGCCAAACTGATTGCACAAAACACAAAACTTCACCTCCAGCTAACCGTCCCGGCGGTAAGGGTCCTCCACTCTATCAGAAACTACAACTCGAAACTTCTTCTGTGACGACTGTCCTAATTCCAGATTCTGCCTCTTCTGCCCCAGCCGAGCATCGAGCTCAATCTCCCTAGATGCCGCACCAGACTCCATCTCAGCAAAAGTCTGCCATTGAGCAGCGGCCACGAACCCGCTGATCTCATTCTTCATCATCGCCTGGAACCGAGCCATTATCACCTCCTCCTTTACGGCGAACCACTCCTCGAACATTGCTAACATTTCTGACTTAACCTATTCAATCACCGGAGGAAGCATCTCAAACACAGCCCTAGTGACCTCTGAGGCGACTAAATCACGAATATCCTCATCGCTCATCTCAGGCCTAACCTGGCCTCGCGAACTCGACCCGAGTCCCGAATCATTCCCTCTTGGATCATCCCTCCTCATTCTGAGACCCGACAAGAAACGAGTTACAACACTTGTCTAGCACATAACACACACGATTCCCTCGTCTATAGACCCCTTAGGTGATGGGGAATACGCAAACAATCAACTTAAACTCTTAAGTTCTCATGCAACCTATATGGATCTATGTTTTCTCTATTAAACCTATAACTAACAACTATAATAAGAACACTAAAGGTATAATCAAATTTTCATACCGAAAACATACCTTTTGATCTTTTGGAAGCAAGCACCACAAGTGTCGTGCCTCTAATGGCTCCTACCAAAAACTTAGCAAGCAAGAAACAAGAGAGAAGGAAGGAGAGGAACTCCTTTTGGCGTGAATTATGAGGGGTATATGACTCCCTATTTATAACCTCAAACTGATAAGTCATATAGTATATAACTGCCATATTCGAACTCTTGATATGGTAAGCCTTTTAGCATACAATTCAATTGACTTATCATTGCCATAAATAGTCAAAACTCCCATATATATATATATATATATATATATATATATATGTATATATATATATATATATATATATATATATATATATATATATATATATATATATATATATATATATATATATATATATATATATAGGGAAATGTTCAAATGAGAACCACTAATTCACAGTTTAATAATGTTGTATTTTTTATTTTTAACACTTGTTTTTTTATCAAAATAAAATTGTCAAACACATAAAAATATATATTTATCCTTCATTTGCTATTAGATATCAATATTGATTTGTTTTAAAGAAAAAAAAATTTACGTTATAGTATTCACAGTTTAATAACTAGAAATTTTTTTATATTGTGAATATTGTTAAACGTATTAAAAATTAAGGAATTTAATTAAGTTTGATGTATTTTCACATAATAAACAAGTGTGAAAAAACAAAAAAAGGTAAAAAAACATGATTCTTAATGTGTGAATATCGGTTCTCACGGTTCTTAACCTTTTAATAGTTCTCATTTGAACTCATTCCTATATATATATATATATATATATATATATATATATATATATATATATATATATATATATATATATATATATATATATATATATATATATATATATATATATATATATATATATATATATTGCTCAACTATTGAACAATTATAATACAACCCCTGCACTTTTAATTAATCCAATTATTCCTATAATAATTCCAATTAATTTCTAATTAATCATTAATTAAAGGGAAAATGACTTATAAGGGTAAGGAAGTACCAAAATTGTTCAAAAAGTACCATCGAACTTTTTTTGTACACATATTACGAACAAACTATAGCCGTTGTACACATATGACCCTTAAAGTTTATCATTTGTACAAAAAATATCATTGATGTTACCGGAAGTATATGTTACCAGCCAATGGTATTTTTTGAACGCATGATAAACTTTAATGGTCATACGTGTACAACGGCTAGAGTTTGTTGGTAATATGTGTACACAAAAAACTTCAATGGTATTTTTTGAACAATTTTGATACTTCATTACCTTTACAGGTCATTTTCCCTTAATTAAATATTATGATTTCTGTTAATATATTATCCTCATAATATTTTAATAAATCATCTCTCTCTCTCTCTCTCTACAAGTTATCTTGTCCTCTTCTAGGTTCTGAGGGAAACCCAAAAAGACTGTGTTGCTATCAAGTCAAGTATATTCCTAAATTATAGTTATAGCTTACACACCTAATCCAACAATCTTCCACTTGGATAAGTCGATAACTATAATTCCATATAGCTTCTAAATTGACCAAAAAAATTGTAGCTTCCTAAAGTCGTGGCTGAACTCTGTCCTAGTCAGTTACACGTCCTTAGATAAGTGATCATATGATCCTCCGTTCTGCAAGATATCATTCAGACTTGAGACATGGATTAGAATCAATCTCAGTCTGATACTTTGTTTCCCGATTCCCGATTTGTAATGACATAGGACTTCTAATTGAACACATCAATTTAGTCCTGGCTAGCCAACACTATAAGTCAACACCAAATCACCGAGGGGCCCACAGATATCGCTTTTCCTGTTAGGGAAAAAGGAGCGAATAAACTTCGACTCATATGCTTGTGTCTTTTACTCATCATATCACGCACAACAATACGTTTTATAACATCAAGTTACCGATGCATTTACGTATTATCAATGCACAACCGACTTGCAAATTTCAACACATATGTCTCTGTTTCAAGACCATAATATATTATCGTCTCAAAATTACTCGTGATATAATCCATGACGTAATTCTCTAAGCGTGGGTTTTTCCAATACTCAAATCTCCATTTCTAAGTACTCATGAACATTGCAGCAAAACTATTGCTATGTCTAACTCCTTAGACAGTCTACAATTCAATTCATAACAGTCTTAATTCACTACTTACTTTTGAAAGTATGAATGACTGTGGAACTTTGAATAATCAAATTATTCGGGAAGTAAAACATGCAAAGCGAAATACAAAGATCTCACATGTAGCTACTCCTGCTTATTACCAAGTCTCCATAAGGTAATCACCAAATCAGATTTATTATAATACTGTTATATGTTTCTTGGTTTCTATTAAACTTTCAATTAAGATTTTACATGTCCATTTACTCAAAATGACCTTCACTCTTTCTATGTATCTACATTGATACACATCATTGTAGATAATCCGATCGGACACCTTTCTGACGATATCTCAATGTGTCATCTTGTCTTTCTCTCTCCGAACTTCATTCTGGAAATGGTGGTGTGTACTGTGAGTCTTCATGGTTCTCAGGTTCTAACTCTAAGTGACTGTACCCTTTGGTGTCAAGACGATTTAACGGTGTTTATGATGTGCCGGCAAGCCATACGCGCTCCATCAAAATACCAACGAAACTCTTAACCATGAAATCCCTTAGCACAACACATTGTTGTTAAAGGACCCAGCCTTGGCTCAAGAGGAGACTTCTCGCAGTATCTGTGTGAACCCGGAGGAATGCACTGCGATTGTTTGAGTATCGCAGAACTACTCGTGGCCGTTTTGATTTAGGCCCCTGCATATCCTTGATCAAAGATCTCAATGCAGTTGACAAGTCAACAAGTTGACTTGGCTCTTGGCTAGACGTTCAATGGTTTCCAAACTCTATGGAGGGTACCATCCTATGCCAATTTTGAATCCGGTGAAGTTGTTGTGGTCTCACAGCTATTGTGGTAAAGAACAACGATCACTGACCCAGAGTTTCAATATTTCATTAATGTGAGGTAAAATCACATTAAGTCACGAATATCTGTATTAGAAGATGATTTGGGTCAAGAGCGGTATGAGCGTGTAATATGTCTTGGTTACTAGACATACCCATCAGCTAGACAGTCGAATTGTCTTTAGTGTATGGTTTATTACACCGAGTCATCCAACTCTTGAATTTGAAGCTTTGTAGGTAAGAATGGTTGTTTGATGCCTCACATCTGCTACTGGTGTTGTGGCAGAGATCACTAGCATAGAGTGTCGAAATAACATCACCACTTGGTTTAAAGTGACGAGTCGTCTATTCCTTGTAGTAGAAAAATAAAGGTGGTTGATAATAGATTGGTGCATGTGATAGATTACGGTATGCAATCTAATCATCAGCACAGAATTTTAACTCTCGACTCTGAGTGGCTTTACTCAAAGTGTCTAGAAGTTTGTATTGCATAAAATCTTTAAGATTGGTTAAGAAAGGTTGTCAGTGCTTCAAAATTACTATGGTGAAATAGTAAGAATCATCAGCACTTAAGTGTTACCTCAGCAGTGAGTGGTATTTCTCGGTGCGTCGTCGGTAGGTAAGACAGAAAAGAAAGACATATTTTTTATTTTCAAAATTTTCTAAAAGTAAAGACATAAGTAAAAGGAAAATATTTTTGAATTTTTTTTTAAGTTTTGTAAATTTTTGTTTCATTTTCGTTTTTGAAAATAAATGACATAAAGGAAAAAATATTTTTGTATTTTTGAAAGTTTATATTTTTTTTGTATTTTTGAAAAATTTAATACTCCCCCTAAATTTGTGCATAGAGGACAATGAACGAAAATGCACAAAATTAACTAGAAGCAAAAGGAAAATATACAAAAAAAAATTGAACTATTAATCATCAAAACGAATCAAATCAGTTCAGGATGAAGTTACCGTTTTAGTTTTCAACACATCGTTAGACACAAACCCCACGTGATCTTTCCTCTTTTCCTCCCTCCCGCAAAGGACATATACTCTCCACAAATGATTTGAATGGCATGCATTTGATAGATGTCTCCTGTCATGTGCCTGGAACAGCCATTATCAACGAACCGAGGTCTGATGATATTCCTCCATAGCTGCTCCTGCACAGATGCAGGATTAGTTGGTCTTGGGAACCCAGTCCATTTTGAAACTGGGTTTACCATTGCTGTCTATACACTTGACTCTTTCCCAAGACATGTCCTGTTTATCAGATAAGAATGAAGAATTAGCAGGATTATGTAATGAATTGGAATTTTGGCCTTTTGGTACCCATCGGTAATTTGGTTTGGGTCTTTTATTGTTTGACCGGATCGGTGTATCAACACTTACGTTTGAAGCAGCACTCCCCCTTGATTTGTGCTTCTGTGGCCAGTGAGGGCTCGAGGACGATCCTTGAGATGAGCTCGACCTTACCGATTTTGATTTGGCAGAGTAATCTCTCGAATCAGTCTTCTTATCCTTGGGGAACTGCTTCTTGGCCTTTGCTTCATTCCAATCACCATCTCTTGATCGAGATCCTGAGGGCTTTCTTTTGGAAGACCTTCCCTTTGGCACACTCTGCCAGTGTGACATGCCTAGGTTGTCGTGCGGTCAAAAATAAGAAAAATACCTAACACACACTAGCATAGTGATAGTAAGGGTCGATCCGTAGGAGTTACGTGGTCAAGACAGGTGACAGATTGCCAACTATAGTGTCACGCTATAGTCAGAGGACCTAGTTCCTAACTTTTTGACACTTAATCCCAAAAATCATAGACTAAAACAATTCCAAACAAACATAGACTAAACTAAACTATCAACCAAACCTAGTCACTTACTGAAATCAGAAGTACATCTCTAATTCAGAAGCAAGCAAAGGCAATCAACATCAAACACAAACCAAGCATAAACTAACCAATAACTAATGTCCAAATGAACAGGCACTAGCTAAGTTCAAACCAAAAGCTAACCCTAGTTGGTCACTGAAATCAGCAAGGGAAATCAGTCCAAACAAGGTCATACAAACATCCAAAAACAATCCAAACAAGCACAATCCAATAACAAGCATAAAACACCGAAAAACCAATGATTACTTGTAACCAAATGATTATTATAAACCAAAACGAATTCCACAGGTCCAAAACAGTAACCTACCACCAGAAAACAGTAACTAACACGCTTAATGTCAATGGTTGTCACTCCCAAAGACACTAGCTACTACTGCTAAATACGAAACTAAAGAAAATTAAACATAAAACTTGAAAAATACCAAAGCCTCTATTTATAGTTGCAAAATTCCCGCAGCCGCACCGTGCATTTATGGTTTCCGTGTCACGCGTAGTGATCTGTTCCCATTTTCTCGGCATTTGAATTTGTTCCACCACCATTTATCCGCGTCGCGCATTGAGGATTTCCGCGGCGTGCGTACGTATTTTCCTGATTTTGCCTTCTTCTCCAAACTTCTTCCAAATTGCATGCTTTTAGTCCCTATTTTCGTTATTTCTTTCCAAACAAGTACCGGTACAAAAAGTGAGAATACCACGATGTATATGATATAATTTCACTAAGAATAGGGCTCAACAACGACTAAAATATGTGATATTACTAGGCGTTGTCAAACACCCCACACTTATGCCTTGCTTGTCCCCAAGCAAGAGTGTTTTTAATAGATTTTAACTAGGACTCGAACAATTTTTTACTGTGTTCAGCTTCAAAGCTTATTGCCTTATGAGTTAGAGTGAAATAGTTCATGAAAACATAATCAGAATGTACTTTTGAATTCATGGCTTTCTAGGGAACCCTTGATTACAAATTTTCTGTCCACAATGAAGTGTACGTACTCATTCAGATTCTAAAGGTCATAAAAGAACTATCCATGACTTTCAACGTTGTCCGTCTAGCGAGCTTTCAGAAATACCATCCCAGACAGGACGATCTTAGGTGGTAAGGTGCATAAATGCCTCTTCGAGGCCACTGTTTTCGGACCTACCGGCTCCAACAACAAAGGCCACTCAATTAATAGCATGATCACAACTAAATAGCATTTCTCGAAAAATACTAATGCTATAAACAATCACAAACTATCCGTATCAAAATTACAATCTACTAAAAATTTTGAAAAAGTTGCTAAAATTTTAAAAATCGGTCATTTCTTCAAAAATTTCAAAAACTACTTTTTCGACCGTCCACACCCCACACAAGGGAGAAAGAGTTTCCCCTTTGGACGGTAGATCGCTTGGTTGGTACTTGGTATCACAGGTACAAATTACGAACACAAAGGTCCTCGATTTCGCATTCTGGAGTTGTAGCGCAACAGTGAACATGCCGGTAGTCAAGACAAGTGGAGGGGGCACGGTGACCCCACACTTGCTTGAAACATCTCCTCCCATTTTGGTATAACATGGATGACTCAACAAAACATTGAATGCAAACAAAACAAACAAAATATAAACAACTAAAAGATAGTGATGTCATAAGTACAGTACAAATATCCAAAAGAAAATAAGAAAATACATCAATCACCACCTGGTGGTCTGGAAGAACCAGCCTCATGATCGTGAGCTCGGGCTGGGAATGCTCGGGGTCGGTGTCCCTGCTGTGTGGCCAACTCGAAAAGTACTCCTCCGATCCACTCCAGCTACTCCTCCATCCTGGCGACTCGCTCCTCCAGTCGCCTCATCTCTGTCATCTCCGGCTGTGGCTGTGGTGCTGGATCTGCTGGTGCCACCACTCTCCGGCATCTCCTGTCCGGCTGTGCGTAAGCTGGGTGGGGGTCCTGGGGTGCCTCCAGTCGCCACCCTCACAAACTGGCCCGGGCGCTGCTGCTCAATGAGCCCCATCTTCTCCAGGGCTCGCAATGTAGTGCGAACTGGAGGTAACGCGGTCAATGATGCCACAACCGGAGCAGTAAGAATCTAGTACGAACGGGCCAAACGGGTGATGAAGTACCCCAGACCCAGAGGACTGCTGGCGGATGCACCCGTCGCACGGGTGGACAGGGCGACGCCTAGGGCGAATGGGAGGTGAAGGAACCTGGAAGGGTCGAGGAGAACCCAGAGATATGTCATATCCTCGACAGACACCTTCTCGCCCCCTCCCTATGCATAATAGTGGTGGAGACGATGCGGTGCATGAGTCTGTGAAGCGGATCACGAAGATGGCTCTCTCTGGATGTCCCCGCCTCGTAGAATACATTGGACAATGGTGCCCAAACCTCCATATTGGCAGCACTCTCGGGCTGCCCCTGAACACACGCACCCATGAACTGTGTGAAGTGGCGGTGCTGCTTGTCCGCCTCGGTGTATATGCCGGTGCGCCTCCCAAACTCCCGGAGACTGCACTCCCTCTGTGCTCCCCCAATCTGAACCGTATCAACCTGGAACGAGGATCTGTCGAGCCCGGTGCAAACTGGACGGTGGATAAGAACTCCAAAAGAAGCTCTGTGTAAACTGTGTCCTTCTCAGTAGCCATCAGCCTGTCCTAGCCTCGGCATGTGAACGAGGCATCCTCGTGGGTCCATGTGTGGTGGAGAAGTGTCTCGATCTCTCCCCAAAGCCCTGCGTCCCTGAGGATGTCCCGGTCAATGACTGTCGCCTCATGAACCCGACGACCTGCTAGTGCGTCCCTCCTCGAACTGTACTCCACGGAGCTGGCTGGCCCCTCGGGAAACTGGAAAAACTGGTGATCTAATCTGAATGACATCTGCACAAAATAAATTTTTTTTTGCAAATTCAGTCCATTTCTTCTCCACCGCACCGCGACACGGCCCAAGAACCATGGCGCGGCGCGGCGAGCGGCTGTTTCAAAATCCAATACCAAACTCACGATTTAACCTGTTTAAACTCAATCCAAATACACTACAAGGTAGCCTAAGTGCCGACAAACTCATTTAGGGTATTTATTTGGCAAAATAAACACCCTACGAGTCAGCATTGGCGATTTCTAAGTTTTGAAATTTTTGGAAAAATCGACCAAATTAACCCCCTAATCACTAGTTTAAACACGTAAAAACTAGTTAGAATGACGTACCTTGGTAGTAGGAATGAAATGAGCAAGAAAAAACACGAGAAATTTTTGAGTGATCAAAGCTCCGAGGCGTGGTGTGTGTGAATAGTGTCACGGCTTACCTTAATATCGAAGAATTCTGGCCGATCAATTCTCGCGGCGCGTAAATGAACAACCCGCGACGCGCGTGTCCCCAAATCAACCCCTACACATCGGGTTGGTTTAGGATCCCGCGGTGCGCAAATGAAGAAACCGCGGCGCGGTCATCAAAAATTCAAATTTCTTCAAACAACCCCACACTTACCTTGGACTAATAGTACCTGCAAATGACGATGATATAATTCTCTAATTACTCCTAAGAATAAAGTACCTAACCTATGAAAAGATGGGTTGCCTCCCAACAAGCGCTAAGTTTAACATCTTCAGTCAGACATAGCATTCCTACTCTTATTCTTCTTCTTGAACTCCTGATGACATCTGCTTGAACTCCGACATGAAATTATGGGCCATCATTGACATCAAGGATGTGAGTTGAGTCATCTTGTCACTCACTCCACTAATCCATTGTTGCTGCGATTCCAGAAGCTTGAAGACTTTTGCTTCTCTTTCTCTTGCTTCTTTCTCATACTGCTGGTGTCTTGCCTCCAACATCTCCAACATGTCCAGCAGCTGCTCCTTATCAATGGTGGACAACGAGTGCTCCTTAGTTTCTTTTAAGATCTCCTCTTTTCCGCCTTCTCCCGTTCGCGTCCATATTTTTCCTTTGTTCCTAATCCCCGGCTCCATTAGCATACTTCTATCCAATTGCTTGTCATCATACCCTTGAGGTAGCGATACAGGACTTCCAAACATGTTTAACCTTCTTTTTCGCGTCCCAAAGAAGATGTCCAAATCTCCTGTTTTGCAGTCAATGACGGCACCGGCCGTAGCCAAAAATGGGCGTCCTAATATTAGTGCAGGCGCGTCTTCCAAATTTTCATACTCCATTACTAAGAAGTCTACAGGATAAAAGAAGTCCCCAACTTTTACTATGACGTTAGTCAGCTTACCGCGGGATACTTTTGTCGACTGGTCAGCCAGCTGTAACACAGTCTTTGCTGGCTCTAATTCTTCATTCTTGTACTTATCGTACAAGTATCCTAGAAGCATATTCACACTTGCTCCCAAATCCAGCAAGGTGTTCCGAATGACCACATCTCCTACAGTAGTAGTGATTAATGGTGATCCAGGATCCTTTTCTTTCTTGGGCAGTGTTCCTAACAGAACCTCACTAGCTTTAATTGTCAACCTCACAGTGTGGGGTGTGGGAGTCTTACTTTTCCCATTTTTCTCGCACATCTCCTGAAGGATTCTTGTATCCTCAGGAGCGTCCTTAAGTTCATCCCACAAGGGTTGATTTATTGATCGTCCTGTCGATTTGGATGCTTCCTACTTCTTCTTTCCTTTCTTATATTTCTTTCTTTGTTTAATTCCTGCTATTGTTGACTGCTCTTCCTCCTGGACATCCTTGTCCTCCTTTGGTTGAGTTCCCTCCTCAACAGGAATTTCCTTTTCTCCTGTTCCTTTCTCACTTTCCTCTTTCATCTCCACCTTTTCTTGGACTTTTTCTTCTTTCTCCAGCTCCGCCTCACTTCCTGATTCTAATAAATATTTCAGGGTGACTTTCCTCCATTCAGCATCGACAGTGTTGACATGTTCCTTCCCGGCTCGCTGACCATGGGTTGGATTGACTTTTGTGGCACTTGGCAGCTTTCCATTGTCTTTTTTTGTTGGTCTTCAGCCATTTGGCCAATTTGCCTCTCCATGTTAGCGATAGCTTTTGCATTAGCTTGGGACTGCTGCTGAGTAGCGCTGAACATTTCAAACATTTTTACGACCAAATCTTCTTGAGTTCCTGGGGCAGTGTTGGGCCCCCTATTGTTGTTGTTGCTACCACTCCCACTCGCATTTCTAGTATTGTTTGTGGACTGGTATGGCTTAGGCTGATTAGATGATTGGCCTTGGTTGTTGTTCTGCCTCTTGTTATTGATGTTCTGCTGCCCTTGATTGTATGGTTTATAGGGTCGTCCATTGTTATACTGAGCTTGACCCTGGCCATAAACTTGATTCGCTTCCTGAGTTTTTGGTCCTCCTTGCCTCCTTGTGGTTGATTCTGAGGTCTATTTTGTAGCGTAGACACAAGCCTGTTGAATTTCTTATTGAGTTCACTTATCTCCTTCTTTACTTCTTTTTTCCAATCGGCATTAGCTCCCACTCCTGCAGCTGTGCCTACAGTTTTTCTTGTGGAAAAGTTTGCCTTGGAACCATTGCTTAATTGTTCCGAAAACTGCCAAGCCTCCTCTAGGTCTTGCTTCATAATGGTGCCACTAGATGATGCGTTGATCATGGCTTGGTTTGTCTCACTTGCTCCTTCAAAGAACAACTTGACCAGTTGCCACTTTGGAATGTCGTGATGAGGACACGACCTCATTAGCTCCTTTAATCGATCCCATGCTTCATGAAAAGCTTCTTCAGGCTTCTGCTGGAAATCCTGAATGGCCCTTCTGATTTCTGTGGTCTTGCTTGCCGGATAAAACTCTTGTAAGAACTTAGCTTTGAGTTGGTCCCATGTAGTGATGCTATTTGCTGGCAAAGATGTAAACCAATATTTGGCTTTGTCTTTAAGAGTGAATGGGAATAACCTAAGCCTAAAAATTTTCCTATTAGTGTTCCTAGGGGTGTTAGCATTCGCGATAGCTATAAACTCATACAAGTGATTGTATGGGTCATCCTGTTTGTATCCCCTAAATTCCGGTAATATTCCTAACAACTGAGGCCTAATTTCTACTTGTGATTCAATATTTTCAGGAATGAAAATAGGCGACGAGTCATCATATTCCTGTGGCTGGAAATGTGATGTAACCGATTGCCTCCTCGGTTGTGCAAAATATAAAGGTTGAGCAGGATTACCGTAAAAATGATGATCGTTATATCCCTGCTGACCTTGTGGTGGTTGATGTTGTTGTGCTCTTCTTGGAGGTCCTCGACCTCGGTTCCATGGCTGCTGTGGTGCTGGTGGAACCCATCCTTCATCTTCCTCATCATATCTCTCCTCTGTCTCTTGATACTGGTATTGTTGCCGATGAGGTTGCTGGTATTGTTGTGGTTGTATAGGTTGGAATGTGGTTTGAGGTTTAAAAGTACTGGTTGTGGTTGTGAAAATGGTTGTGAAATGGGTGTCTGTTGTCTAGATACTGGGATGCCATCGTGGGTCGGCGCTCCCCAAGACATGGCAGATGTAAATGGGTTTGTGGATTGTGGTTGGGATACAGGTTGAAATGGTGGAATCGATGGCGGAGTGCATGCTGGTATAGGTGCAAGGGCTGAAACTTCACCACCAGAAGCACTTGTACTCCCGAAATGAAACTCCGAAACCGGGGGAATAAATGACATCCCCGTTGCCTCACTCGAGGGTTCCTGGGCAACATGCTCTAGACTACTACTGATGTTACTAAAACTCATGATATTAGAATGCCTACGTGCATGGATTTTGCGCGCAGTTCGCTCAATCTCAGGGTCTAAACGCAAAGGGGATACTTGCTCACCCCTGCGGGTACGCATGCACTAGTGCAACACGCCCGAAAAATCAAAAGGAAAATTACTAAAAAAATGAAACTCACAAAAATTCAGAAACTAAAGTTCGTACAAATCACCTAAAATACCTAACACACACTAGCACAGTGGTAGTCAGAGTCGATCCGCAGAAGTTACGTGGTCAAGACAGGTGACAGATTACCAACTATAGTGTCACGCTATAGTCAGAGAACCTAGTTCCTAACTTTTTGACACTTAATCCCAAAAATCATAGACTAAAACCATTCCAAACAAACATAGACTAAACTAAACTATCAACCAAACCTAGTCACTTACTGAAATCAGAAGTACATCTCTAATTCAGAAGCAAGCAAAGGCAATCAACATCAAACACAAACCAAGCATAAACTAACCAATAACTAATGTCCAAATGAACAGGCACTACCTAAGTTCAAACCAAAAGCTAACCCTAGTTGGTCACTGAAATCAGCAAGGGAAATCAGTCCAAACAAGGTCATACAAACATCCAAAAACAATCTAAACAAGCATAATCCAATAACAAGCATAAAACACCGAAAAACCAATGATTACTTGTAACCAAATGATTATTATAAACCAAAACGAATTCCACAGGTCCAAAACAGTGACCTACTACTAGAAAACAGTAACTAACAAGCTCAATGTCAATGGTTGTCACTCCCAAAGACACTAGCCGCTAATGCTAAATACTAAACTAAAGAAAATTAAACATAAAACCTGAAAATACCAAAAGGTAGTTGCTGAAGCTAAATATCGGAGTCAAAGAGCCTTGAAGGTCGATTTTACACCAGGTCTTTGCTAGGGTTTTCGGCTGAAAAAGCCTCTATTTATAGTTGCAAAAATCCCGCAGCCGCGCCGCACATTTATGGTTTCCGCGTCGCGCGTAGTGATCTGTTCCGGTTTTCTCGGCATTTGAATTTGTTCCACCGCCTTATATCCGCGTCGCGCATTGAGGATTTCCGCGGCGCGCGTACGTATTTTCCTGATTTTGCCTTCTTCTCCAAACTTCTTCCAAATTGCACGCTTTTAATCCCTGTTTTTGTTATTTCTTTCTGATGGTATATCATACGGATACACAAAGCTTCCCGCCAGCGCGCCGGCGGCACAACTCGCCAGCATTCAGACAGACAGCCAGCCGCCAGAGGCTCGGCTGGACCTTACCCGACTCGACAGTTGCTAATGGCTGATTGCCACATGTACCAATGCCAGAATAGCACGTCGCCCTGTAACGATCATCGTGCGAACCATTGAGACACGAACGAACCAGGTGGTCCCCGAGCTACCACCTGGCCAGATGAATGAACCAATCACAGTTAGCGTCAGACGATCGACTAATGAGAAAAAGATCCGCCACTAACTCACAAGTGGTCCCCTCACAGGTATAACGATATATGATGATCACGCCCTTGGTGAGATCATCATCGCATATGACCATTCACTCCTACTTTTTCCGTACTCTCTCCATACTTTCCGACCACCGTATTAACTTAACCGTCTGAGCGCCCTCCCGGGACTGCCTCCCGGAGTGCGTCTAACCTCTTTTTCCGTTGTTGTGAACTCAGGTCCAAGGTTCCGTCATCCAGAAGATCATTCTGAGACTAGAGTTCGCATCATTGGCGCCATCCGCTTGTGTGACGAAGCAACGAACTACAATCTCCCAACCTTGAATGGCGACACCATCCGAAAGTCAACAGGACGACGCCCAGCGAAGTCTAATACGACCCATGCCATCCTTAGGAGTGGTGACACCTCCAACTCTGGCGACTGCACCCCAAGTGGTTACAACAGCATCACCCATCACAACCGTCTCACCGTGGCAGACCCCGATGCCAACCCTGTTGACGTCGCCACTACCTTACATTAACCCTTTCCTCCACACAGGGCCAACAGCAGCACAAACACCATTTCAACCCCCATTCGTCCCTCTAACAACGGTGGGAACATCAACATCAGCCCCGGTCTCGGCAAGTTTCTTACCGCCTTTTCCACCACTGTTTACCACCGGAACACCGTCAACACCATCTCCGACACCCACTGTACCACAAAATTTCTTTGTAAGCGCCCCCACCCTTCCAAGTCAATTCACCACACCACCATTTTATGTTAACAGTTCCCCTACGGCCCCAATAATGAACCCACCCTACATGACGCCATAATACCCGTTCGTGCCATTCTACCAATCGTTCCAACCCCAAACATTGAACCCAATTCCGACAATCACTGCACCGTGCTCTCCTTTTGTCAAAGAACTCCTGGATTACGAGATCCTAAGTACCGCCAAACTCCCAACGTTGAAGGTATACAATGGAACCACATGCCCAGACAGCCACATTGACACTTATGAATAGCACATGACCTCGCTGAAGTTGGATCAACGCTTCTGGTGTACGTACCTCCCGACAACGCTGGACGGGAACGCGGGTGCATGGTTCAAAAGCTCAGCACCAAATAGTATATACAATTTTGAACAGTTGAAACAATTGTTTCTCACAAATTTCATGCAACTACGCAAATATAGGGGCGATAATCACGCTATAATGGGTTGCAAACAGCGAGAGGGCGAGTACGTGAAAGATTATTTCAGGAGATTTAACAAAGCTACACTAGACGTACCGGGACAGACGACCGCATGGTGACGGGAGCGTTCACTTGGGGATTGCTACCAGGACCGTTATCCCGGAAATTTCTCGGACGACCTCCGCAAACCCGTCATGAGCTGAAGGAATGAGTCGAAAGGTTCCTTAGACAGGAAGAAGGTACAGCGGAGAAACAACAGTATCTCAAAGCAACAACCGACGGCCAACACAAGCGCCACGACCGTTATCACCCTCACAGCCGACACCAGGACCATCTTAGCCTCCCTCCAAGAGGAGGAAGACCTCCACGACGATTCAATCCACTCTATCGGGAAGAACTCCGGAGCAGGCAGGCAGATATCTATGCGGTTAAAGAATCCACCACGAATAAAGCGCTAGACAGTAGACAACGATATTGCGAATATCATAAGAGTAGGGCTCATGACACCGTCGATTGTGCCATGCTGAAGAAAGAAATGGAAGAAAAAAATTTGAAGGGTAACTTGGTGGAAACAGCAAAAAGATTACGAGAACAATTTGAAGCAGAAAGAAAAGCTGAAAGACGAAGGAAGGACGATAAGGCCGGCGGAAAGACCCTCGAGATTCTAGCTATTTGGGCCAGTCAGAAGCGACCTGACCGCCTCGACGGAGAACGCACACATTGCGATGTCGGCCCTCTGAACTTAAGTTTTTCAATTAATGACCCGAGACCTGAAAGCTGGCAAGAAGATAATCCCCTATTACTAACCGGCTATGTTCAAAATATCAAAATCCATCGAGTATACGTAGACAGCGGAAGTGCTGCCGACATCATACACCAACACTGTTTTAACTTACTGCCACAAGTCATCAAGGAAGAACTGAAGCCCGTTAGAGGACGACTCGTAGGATTCACTGGCCACAGCATATGGCCAATTGGGACCATCTCCCTGCCATTCATGCTGAAAAGTTTCGATGGAAGACTCCACAAGACATCACTCATCGAATTTGTAGTGGTAAGAGCACCCTCAGAACATAATATGATTTTAGGAAGGCCAGGGCTACTAAAGTTTGGGGCGGTACCATCCACGGTGCATGGCCTCCTGAAATTCAGAACACCAAACGGAGTAGCCTGCGTCCTAGCCGCAAGCCCCCAGACTCTAAGCTGCTATCAAGTCATGCAACCAAAAGACATTATCAGACCAGTCAAGAAAGCCAGGACGGAAGGATCAAACGACAAATAGATCATTAACCAAGATTACCCCGAGCAACCGATTCGCATCGGCACCAGTCTGCCCACAATTACGAGAAAGAAAGTGATTATTCTCCTTAAACAATATAAACATGTGTTTGCATGGGAGCCCGCAGATATGGTGGGAGTAGACAGAGAAGTAATAGAGCACAACTTAAATGTTAAGCCAGGAAGCAATACAATTAAGCAGAAAAAGCGGGGCCAAGCGGGTGAACGAAACATGGCAATTAATGCAGAAGTGACCAAATTAGTTGCAGCGGGAATACTAAGGGAAGCCATTTTCCCTGACTGGATTGCCAATCCGGTAATGGTCAAGAAGAGTGACGGAAGTTGGAGGATGTGTATAGACTACACAGACCTAAACAAAGCTTGTCCCAAAGATTGCTATCCATTGCCAGAGATAGATCAAAAAGTTGAATCACTTCAAGGTTTTCGGTGGAAATGCTTTTTAGATGCATATAAGGGTTATCACCAAATACAAATGAAAAAAGAGGACGAAGAGAAAACGGCATTCTACACTGATCGAGTAACATTTTGCTACCGGAAAATGCCCTTTGGACTGAAGAATGCAGGCGCAACATACCAGCGGTTGGTAGACCAATTATTCCGTAGTTAAATCGGGTGAAACACCGAAGCCTACGTCGATGATATGGTGATCAAAAGCTTGGAAGAAACCGCATTGATAACAGACATAGAGGAAACACTAAAAACATTAGAGCAGGCTAAGATGAAACTGAACCCCGCAAAGTGTGTATTCGGGGTGGAGGAAGGTCATTTCTTGGGATATTATGTGACAAACCATGGTATACTCCCCAATCCTACTAAGGTACAAGATGCCCTCGAAACCAAGCCTCCAGTCACATTGAAAGATATGCAGACGTTGAATGGGAAGTTAACAGCATTAGGGCGTTTCATTGCAAAATCAGCAGAGAAAGCCTTGCCACTCTTTAACACGCTAAAAGGAGAAGTCAACAAGGAAGGGTTCAGGTGGACAACAGCAGTTGACGGAGCTTGGCAAAATCTTAAGCAAGAACTGAGCAACTTACCTACGCTGGCTAGCCCTATTCCAGGAGAAACATTATCCATGTATTTGTCCACGTCGCATGAAGCCATTTCAGCGGTATTAGTAGTGGAAAGAAGTGATACACAATTCCCAGTATATTTCATCAGCCGAGCACTCCAAGGCCCGGAAATTAATTACCCAATGCTTGAAAAACTGGTCCTAGCACTCGTATACGCTGCCAGACGTCTCCGCTGATACTTCCAAGCACACCAAGTTGAAGTACTCACCAGTCAGCCGCTCAAACGAATCCTCCTAAAACCAGAAAACTCTGGAATACTAGCTAAATGGGCCATAGAGCTAGGAGAACATGCCATCACCTACCGGCCCCGCATGGGCATCAAGGCACAAGCGTTAGCAGAGTTCTTAATTGAAGTCCCCGACCAACCAACCACAGAAACATCGACTGCCGTTCATCCTCCCGCCAGGGAGCAGTTATGTGAATGGACTCTGTTTACTGACGGAGCAGCTGGAAAAGAAGGATCAGGGGCCGGTTTGATATTGAAAAGTCCTCAGGGCGAAGAGATCACGTACGCATTACGTTTTGACTTCCGAACATCAAATAATGAGGCAGAATACGAAGCCTTGCTGGCAGGAGTTCGAATAGCAATTGAGAATGGGGCGAAACAAGTGACAGCCTTGAGTGACTCGTTATTGGTGACGAACCAAATAAATGGCCAATATGAAGCCAGAGACAAACGAATGCAAAAATACACGGAAGCGGTGAAAAAGCTAATAAGATCCTTTGACAACTTCTCAATCAAACAAATGCCCCGGTCAGAGAACAGACGAGCTGACGCCCTAAGTAAGCTAGCCTCAACATCGTTCGATCATCTAACCAAAAAGGTGTTGGTCGAGGTACTACATGAAAGCAGCATCAAGGAAAAACAGGTCAACGTGACATCAGAAGAACCACCAACCTGGAGTACTCCATTTAAGGAATACCTCCAGCATGGGACCCTGCCAGAAGATGATACGGAAGCTCGTAAGATCCGAGTCAAAGCCCCCAACTTTGCAATAATTGAAGGGAATCTTTACAAAAAAGGATAATTGACCCCCTGGCTAAAATGTATAACAAAGGAAGAAGGATGCCGTGCATTAAACGAGATACACTCCGGGCTAGCGGGGGCCCATGAAGGAGAAAGAGCACTAACGGGCAAAATCCTAAGAATGGGATTCTACTGGCCCGACATTCATGCCGACGCAATGGAGATAACACGCAGGTACATAGAATGCCAGACCTTTTCTCCAACACAGAACCTACCTGCAACCCCTCTGACAAGCATAACAAGCCCATGGCAATTCTTCCAGTGGGGCATAGACATTGTCGGGCCTTTCCCAGAACCCCCAGGAAGGGTGAAATTCCTAATTGTGGCGGTGGATTACTTCACCAAATGGGTAGAGGCGGAACCAGTAGCTTCCATAACTGGACGTAGCATCATCAAATTCATTTGGAAACATATACTCACTAAGTTTGGCACCCCACGAGTATTAATTAGCGACAACGGGCTACAATTTAACGAGAACCCCTTTCGAGGATGGTGTGAGGAAAGACAAATCCAACACCAGTTCACATCGGTTGCCCATCCACAAGCCAATGGCCAAACAGAAGTAAATAACTGCACCATGGTAAATGGAATCAAGAAAAGACTCGGAAAAGCCAAAGGCAATTGGGTGGAAGAGCTACCAAGCGTTCTTTGGTCCTACCGGGTAACTCCAAGAACCAGCACACAAGAAACACCATTTAGCTTGGTGTACGGATCAGAAGCAATGCTCCCGCCGGAACTTTCCATAACCTCTCTACGGGTCTCTACCTTCAGCATTGAAAAGACGGAGGAGGACCTAAGACACAATTTGGACCTACTGGAAGAAAGACGCGAACTTGCCAGCCTTAGACAGGCATGATACAAGTCTAACACAGAAAGATACTATAACAGACGAGTGAAAGGAAGGGCATTCAAAGTGGGCGACTTAGTATTACGGAAGAATGAGGTCAGCCACGCCCAACCAAGAGGGAAGCTAGGCCCAACTTGGGAGGGCCCATACAAAGTGGTAGAGGCACACCGGAATGGAGCGTACGTGCTAGAAACCATGGATGGCAACCCGATACCAAGGACATGGAACATCCAGCACCTAAACGGTTTCCATTTCTAAAAAATCAACACAAGGCGATTTGAACAACTAATTGCAACATACCCTTTCTTTTTTTTCCCTTTACTAACAAGGATATGTAATGGATTTAATGTTGCAGAGAATTAAGTCTTGAAAGCCCCATAACATGGCACTTTTGTTTGTATACATTGATAATCGTTGGTTGACTTGATCACCCAGCCAACTTAATATAATTGGTCGAGCACCACTCGTATTAAGTCACAACTTAATATAATTGGCCGAGCACCACTCATGTTAAGTCGCAACTTAACACAATTGGCCGAGCACCACTCGTATTAAGTCACAACTTAATATAATTGGCCGAGCACCACTCATGTTAAGTCGCAACTTAACACAATTGGCCGAGCACCCCTCGTAGTAAGTCACAACTTAATATAATTGGCCGAGCACCACTCATGTTAAGTCGCAACTTAACACAATTGGCCGAGCACCACTCGTATTAAGTCACAACTTAATAGAAATGGCCGAGCACCACTTATGTTAAATCACAGCTGAACACAATTGGCCGAGCACCACTCGTATTAAGTCACAACTTAATACAAATGGCCGAGCACCATCTATGTTAAGTTACACCACAATACAACCGACTAGACACTACTTACATCGATACCCATCATTTTCAAACAAGAATAGATGCAACAAAAATAACTAAATACCATTTCAAAAGGAAAGCAGTTTCCAGACACATCCAACCAAACAAAGTCAACATACAACCATAACCTTGTTCACCATACATAAACAGAGCATTTGTCCATAACTACCGAAACAAAAGAAATTACCCAGAAATACCATTACAACCATATCGAAAGATGTAAACAAACGACTCACCCATCAGCCTCCACCTTGAGCAACTCCTTCAAGCCATCCACCCCAAGCTCCCCCAAATTCAGCAAACCTGCATAGTCAAGAGTCGCGAACTCTTCCATCGCATCATCAACCTCCCTAGCACACTCGGATGCCGAACTTCCCTCCCCGGTATCCGGACCCCCAATCTTCAATTCCTGGCGGAGACCACGCCTACCTGCTTCTTCTCCAACCACATAACTTGTCCGACGAATGCGGTTGATCCCATGCATAAATTTGGGAATTAGAAAAACCTTTTCCACGATTCTGGCAACACCCTCCTCTACAACCCACTTGAGATCCTCTTCTACCGCCTTCAAAGCAACCTCCTTCTCCTCCAAGAGACGATCTTTCTCGCACACCTCAGAATCCACACTCTCCAACCGAATCATCAAGACCTCATTATCCCGATTAAGCTTCTCTATTTGCTCCTCCACGGACATTTTCTCTGCGACCAATATCTCGCATTTGTTGTCAAATTGGCGAGCAGCAGCCTCCAATCGGACAATCTGACCCTCTAATTCTTTGTTCGCCTTGCGTAAACGGGAACTTTCGCCTAGAGTGTTACGAGCCTCAAGCTTTAAAGATTCTTGGAGAGAAGAAGAGGATGACAAGCGCTCTATCCTCTTCACCGCAGCTGCCAAATAGTAAGCAGACTGCGCAGAAGCAAACCTAAGTGTACTTACCAGATTATCATGAGAAAATTTTTCCATCTCGGCCTCTGCAGCCGGAGGGAACGCATGAAGAGCGAAATCAACAGCATTCTCTTGAGGAAACAAATGAGACCCGTTAACAAGTTTCCACTCAGGAACAAACGGCAAAGAAGAGAAATCGGTAAACACACGAGTATCCAAAGCTGCACCGCCACTTCCACAAGCCCCAGAACCATCCTCACCCCCAGCACCAGCACCAAAAGAACCACCCCCATCGCCCCCAAAACCCTTCATCCCACCAGACCCGGACAAGATTTTCGGGTCAAAGGATAACTCCTCCTCATGTCCTCCACCACCAATACCCTCAGACCCCACGGAAGCTTTATTTCCCCCAACATTCGTCCCCTCGTCATCAGGGATATCTATTATACCGAGATCATCCTGCTTTAGTTTGTTTAACAAGTGACGACGATTCACCCTCCTGACCAACCTCATGTCTGGAGGATTCTCGCCCCCCCCCCCCCCCATCGATTCCCATGCCAACTTCCTCTTATGCGCCAACCTAGCAGACCCCCTCAAGATACCTTCTTTGCTATCTTGCATCGACTCAGAAGACTCCTCACGATTACCCTTCGATAACCCCCCAACCATTGTATCTATCAAAGGAATACTCCCGGAGGCACCCTCATAAGTCTTTTAGACACAAGCCTGTTGAATTTCTTATTGAGTTCACTTATCTCCTTCTTTACTTCTTTTTTCCAATCGGCATTAGCTCCCACTCCTGCAGCTGTGCCTACCGTTTTTCTTGTGGAAAAGTTTGCCTTGGAACCATTGCTTAATTGTTCCAAAAACTGCCAAGCCTCCTCTGGGTCTTGCTTCATAATGGTGCCACTAGATAATGCGTTGATCATGGCTTGGTTTGTCTCACTTGCTCCTTCAAAGAACAACTTGACCAGTTGCCACTTTGGAATGTCGTGATGAGGACACGACCTCATTAGCTCCTTTAATCGATCCCATGCTTCATGAAAAGCTTCTCCAGGCTTCTGCTGGAAATCCTGAATGGCCCTTCTGATTTCTGTGGTCTTGCTTGCCGGATAAAACTCTTGTAAGAACTTAGCTTTGAGCTGGTCCCATGTAGTGATGCTATTTGCTGGCAAAGACGTAAACCAATATTTAGCTTTGTCTTTAAGAGTGAATGGGAATAACCTAAGCCTAAAAATTTTCCTATTAGTGTTCCTAGGGGTGTTAGCATTCGCGATAGCTATAAACTCATACAAGTGATTGTATGGGTGATCCTGTTTGTATCCCCTAAATTCCGGTAATATTCCTAACAACTGAGGCCTAATTTCTACTTGTGATTCAATATTTTCAGGAATGAAAATAGGCGACGAGTCATCATATTCTCGTGGCTGGAAATGTGATGTAACCGATTGCCTCCTCGGTTGTGCGAAATATAAAGGTTGAGCAGGATTACCGTAAAAATGATGATCGTTATATCCCTGCTGACCTTGTGGTGGTTGATGTTGTTGTGCTCTTCTTGGAGGTCCTCAACCTCGGTTCCATGGCTGCTGTGGTGCTGGTGGAACCCATCCTTCATCTTCCTCAGCATATCTCTCCTCTGTCTCTTGATATTGGTATTGTTGATGAGGAGGTTGTTGGTATTGTTGTGGTTGTGTAGGTTGGAATGTGTTTTGAGGTTTAAAAAGTACTGGTTGTGGTTGTGAAAATGGTTGTGAAATGGGTGTCTGTTGTCTAGATACTGGGGTGCCATCGCGGGTCGGCGCTCCCCCAGACATGGCAGATGTAAATGGGTTTGTGGATTGTGGTTGGGATACAGGTTGAAAAAGTGGAATCGATGGCGGAGTGCATGCTGGTATAGGTGCAAGGGCTGAAACTGCACCACCAGAAGCACTCGTGCTCCCGAAATGAAACTCCGAAACCGGGAGAATAAATGACATCCCCGTTGCCTCACCCAAGGGTTCCTGGGTAACATGCTCTAGACTACTACTGATGTTACTAAAACTCATGATATTAGAATGCCTACGTGCACGGATTTTGCGCGCAGTTCACTCAATCTCAGGGTCAAAACGCAAAGGGGATACTTGCTCACCCCTGCGGGTACGCATGCACTAGTGCAACATGCCCGAAAAATCAAAAAGCAAATTACTAACCAAATGAAACTCACAAAAATTCAGAAACTAAAGTTCCTACAAATCACCTAATCTTAAGCTCACAACTCCCCGGCAACGGCGCCAAAATTTGACACGCCTAGGTCGTCGTGCGGTCAAAAATAAGAAAAATACCTAACACACACTAGCACAGTGGTAGTCAGAGTCGATCCGCAGGAGTTACGTGGTCAAGACAGGTGACAGATTACCAACTATAGTGTCACGCTATAGTCAGAGAACCTAGTTCCTAACTTTTTGACACTTAATCCCAAAAATCATAGACTAAAACAATTCCAAACAAACATAGACTAAACTAAACTATCAACCAAACCTAGTCACTTACTGAAATCAGAAGTACATCTCTAATTAAGAAGCAAGCAAAGGCAATCAACATCAAACACAAACCAAGCATAAACTAACCAATAACAAATGTCCAAATGAACAGTCACTGGCTAAGTTCAAACCAAAAGCTAACCCTAGTTCGTCACCGAAATCAGCAAGGGAAATCAGTCCAAACAAGGTCATACAAACATCCAAAAACAATCCAAACAAGCACAATCCAATAACAAGCATAAAACACCGAAAAACCAATGATTACTTGTAACCAAATGATTATTATAAACCAAAACAAATTCCACAGGTCCAAAACAGTAACCTACTACTAGAAAACAGTAACTAACAAGCTCAATGTCAATGGTTGTCACTCCCAAAGACACTAGCCGCTAATGCTAAATACTAAACTAAAGAAAATTAAACATAAAACCTGAAAATACCAAAAGGTAGTTGCTGAAGCTAAATATCGGAGTCAAAGAGCCTTGAAGGTCGATTTTACACCAGGTCTTTGCTAGGGTTTTCGGCTGAAAAAGCCTCTATTTATAGTTGCAAAAATCCTGCAGCCGTGCCGCGCATTTATGGTTTCCGCGTCGCGCGTAGTGATCTGTTCCCGTTTTCTCGGCATTTAAATTTGTTCCACCGCCTTATATCCGCGTCACGCATTGAGGATTTCCGCGGCGCGCGTACGTATTTTCCTGATTTTGCCTTCTTCTCCAAACTTCTTCCAAATTGCACGCTTTTAATCCCTGTTTTTGTTATTTCTTTCCAAACAAGTACTGGCACAAAAAGTAAGAATACCACGATTTATGATATAATTTCACTAAGAATAGGGCTCAACAACGACTAAAATATGTGATATTACTAGGCGTTGTCACAGTGTTGTGCATGGAAGGGAATATATATACGATATTGACAGTTCCTAGCGATATGACCTGCAATCCCACAATTAAAGCATGTTAGTCTTTTCAAGTAGATGAGGTTGTGACTTGGTCCTTGTCCTTTTAAGTATTTCAACGTGTTTTCACAAGTACAAGCACAACCACATTTACTGGGACTAGCTCTTGGTCCATAGGGAATGTCACCCTCCTTCACAAACTTTTGTGGCTTGAATTTTCCAGAGGCCCGATCATTTGAGCTTGTAGTTGCATCATTTCTTTTCTTTAAACAGCCAGTAGCCTCAGTGCCTTTGCCCACATGGTCATCAGATGTAACTGTAGATGAAGTGTTTGAAGGGTTCTTTTCAGGACTGGACTTGTCATCATCTTTCTCAGTTTCATCTACACACTTATCAAAAGCATCAGTATTATCTAACACAACTTTCTTGGCCTGACTGGATTTCTCAGCAACAAATATGTCATTTAAATCATGGGGTGGAGTACAATTATAATTAAAAGGAGGTGAAACACTTTTGTACCCGAGACCCTTATTTTCATCCCATTTAAGTTGAGACTCAATCATGGATTCGACTATCGTGTTTGACCCTTCGAATTTTTTAAAAACAAATTCTTTATCTTGAACTTGAGCTTTCAAAAAGTCACGCTCGGCAGTCAATTTGACAATGTCTTCGTTAGCAAGTTTGAGAAGACAGTTTTTAGTGCTTTAATCATCCTGTTATATTTTGAAATCGCTTATTTTAGCTTCTAGTTTTTCTTGTAGAGGTTTTATTTTCTTTTGACGACCATAGTTGAGATTTTCGAGTTCAAATATTTCTCTAACAAGATTGTCGTTGTGTTCGCGAACTTTGCCAATTATATCAACACACGATTGAGAAGAACAAGCAACTTCTGAAGCGTCTTTTGTTGCCATTTTAGAGGTTCAAATGGACCGAAAAGCCTTCAAATGCCAAAATATTGATCGAAAACCCCAAAAAGAAATCTGCCGAAAAACCCCTTCGAAATTTTTTACCCGCTTTTTTAGCGAAATCACTGTAGCTTGAACACCTCTAGCCGAAATCCACTAAGCACCAAAAAAAATCAAACGAAAACCTGGGGCGACGAACCTTTTGACCGAAAAACTGTTAACCGAAAATCTGGGGCGAAAAGCTTTCACACCGAAAAACCTCCAGCGGGCTCACCGAAAAACTCTTAACGGACCGAAAAACCTCAAACACTAACCAAAAAACTTCAAAACCCTAACCGAAAAACTCTGAATTCAGTGCCGCCACCGAGAAGGTATGGAGCGTGACCGAAAAAAACCCTTTTTCAGATCTAGATCTCGCACAAACAACTATAGTAACGCCGTTTTCGATCAAAAACACCGATTTTGATGATTTTCTCTTGATGATTTCCAAGAACAAGAAGAACACATCGAACAAAAACACCCAAAATCGAACAAATTGGTCCAAAAATGCTCAAAATCGTCCAGATCCAAGCAAATGTTTCGAAAAATCGATACCAAAACACCCAAAAAATGGGATTTTAGGCTCTGATACCACTTGTTAGTCCCAAAACATGTCAAGATCTACTTGGTATCAATCAAACACACTCGATTGGTGCGGAATCCCAATGAGTATGAATCGAAACACACAAGAAAATTACTACAAACCTTCAATGCACTCTTTGATTAACAAAAGACTGGTACATAAAGTTATGATCGATTGCACAATAATTCTCTCTAGAAAGCTCCTAGTCGATCAATCTTTACAAATGACACAATAAAAGCTATTTATACCTAACAAAGACCTAAGCCCATTCGCACCCAAGCCCACCGAAAACATGAGAGGCCCAACCGAAATCCATGAGGATTTTAGTCATGCCACCACTAAAATCATGGAGGATTTCGGTCCAGACCGAAATCATCCTGCAGTCCAATAAATTCTTCGTTTTAGCCCAGAAACTCTTGAATTTGGTCTGATTAAATGCAAAGCTTAAACCAATCATAATTATGGCCCAACATAGATGATTGTGACCATGTGAGTGTGTTGTACCTTCTTTATATCTTTCATGCCAAGTCATCACACTTTGCAATGATGGGAAAATTCTTTTCCCTAAGTTATGCATCTTGATCTTATCAATATCATACTTATATTGGCAGTCTTTATCTATCTAATAGATGTTTGCAACCATGTGAGTACGTTGTATCTCTCTTAAGTTTTTCATAGCGAATCATCTCTTAATACCAAGTCATTACACTTTGTAATGATAACAGACGTTTCCTAGAAATAGTATGTAACTGACATACTATGATAGGTAGATTACAACGATACTCCCACTAGCTTCAACATAGTTTTGGAACCCTTTCAGACTATTCACAAAATCCAAAATTTTTGCATATTCTGAGAATCTAAAGTCCAAACTTCTGACATAATCATTGGACTCTTTCGGACTATTCACAAAATCCAAACTTTTGGCATATTTTGAGAATCCGAAGATCCTTCAGTGCGGGGTGCCCGTTAGACGAATCTCCGGGGCTATATACCTTTTGTATCGGCATGTTCTAAACCCTTTTAGTTGTGTCTTACACGAAACCCTTGCGTTTTTCCATTTAAGGAAAACGGTTCAGATCATCCAATCCTGATATAACTCACGAAGAGCAGTTATAGCATACACTTTCTTTTCAGATTTGTTTTAGTTCTGTTGAGAGTGTCTCTATCAAATTCAATCATATGACTTTGAGAATCCATCACTCAACCATTCTTGCTTAGAATGTAGGTACATTTCAATCTATGTTGCTATCCTTTGATGATTCAATTACTCCCACTGGTTCTTAGGCAAGGTGTAAAATCAGTCAAATTATCACATAGACCGAGTCTCGCCCTTAGGTTCTCTTATTTGGTAGCAACCGGGCTCACCAATGCTTCCAAGTAGTAGAATTGCTTATTCGTACCAACGTCAGTGTTTTACCACTTATCGGTATGTCACACACATCATAACACCTTATGACGGTGACCAATACTTCTGGTTTTCAAAGAGAAGAGTATGTCAGGTTAATCAGGAATATGATCCCTGGTCAAGTCCTAGTGATGACTAGAGGTTCTTTCACTTGGATGATCCTTGAACTCCTTCAGGGATCACTCTTGCTCACACTGTTTTCTTAGAATGTAAGTTCTTTCTAAAAGGTCTATTCTTTCATAAGTACTTGGGGGAAGACCAATTAACCAACATTGCTGATCGGGCTCAGGCTAGTCATGACCATAGACCGTCTATGTACAAGTAGGGTGAACCCTGCTTTACATTTCAGACGGTGTCTCTGCAACCTACGTAGTCTAAGATGTGGTCGGAATATGTTTTGACGGTCTGACTGGTTGAATATCTAATTTACCGAAAACTAATTGGAAGTGTATCTAATACATCAAGGATCGAACTATTTCGACCAATGCTCGACCTTCTTCCATAAGACACATTATAACCATATAATGCTCTTGGAAGAGGAAGAAATGTGAAACATTTTCTCAATTTGTGTTTTTACTCAGATTTTGTTGATCTTATACTTCCTTTTGAAATCCTTGAACAGTTCAAGGTTTCAATCAATCACTTATTCTGATAAGCAAAGTCATATTTGTCATACTGGTTGGCAAATATTATGAAGTATAATTAATTGTGTTTAATTTGCATATTCGAGCAATTCACAATAGCTAATGTGTCTGTTGCTCATAATCCTAAGATCGTTTACATCTCCATGTAAATTTATGACTTTGTTAATTTGTTCAAGATATGCATTCATCACTTGAATCTAAGCCAACTGATTCAAAAATCCTATCCATTGGATCTTTAGGTGATACATTTCTTGCAACAATAATTTTATTAAGAACTCACTTCATCTTGTGACTCCAAGTCAAATGATTTCAAAGTCCTATCCACCTGGACCTTTGGTTGAAGCAATTCTTATTAAAATTTACTTTAACAATCATAAAAAACACAATTCATAAATCCAACACGCTTTAGATGTGTCAACATTCAAGTTATTACTGTTTATGCTATTAACACATTCATACAATATTTCAAGGATAATTTAAACAACCATGCTTTAAAAGAAAATCAATATTTTATCAAATCAAAATTATCGTCAAACAATGTACTATATCATAGCAAAATCAAATATCTAACTAAACATCAAAACTGCATGAGCTCGTGATCGAGTCCGAATACGCTCCTATGCATATATGTCCTGCATCCTACTGATTCCCTGCATACAAGGCAATTGTGACAATCACATCCCTATATCAAGGAATTAAGGATCAGGAGTTTTGAGTTTTAGATATACCCGAGTTGCCAAACGATTTGGCTTTGGAGCATCTTCCAATCTTTCTGTGATTGTATCCCACCCTATGGATTCCCAGTTTGAGACATCTTAGAACCAACCCAGACGATCTGGATTGTTTCTTGATGTGTCTCATCTCTGGACTCAATCCCGAAGTAGTTGGCTCAGTGGAACTATGCATATCTATGAACGACTCGTACAGAGTGAACATCGAATGCATTTGCATGATAGTCTTGTCCTGGTTCCCTTTCCTGTACATCTTGATGAACATATCGTACTGGCTAGTCAGCGAGGTGAGTTAATGCTCAAGTCCCGAGTAATAGGGTGACCAAGTTTATAATGTTAGCCTATGTATCCCTCAATCATGAGAACATGCGGACCGACGCTACTTCTTCTAGCTTTCACATTTCAAGCTCTTTGAACATCCCAGTTTGTTCCTCTTCAACTGGCTCTCAAAACCTGATGAACATATCGTACTGGCTAGTCAGCGAGGTGAGTTAATGCTCAAGTCCCGAGTAATAGGGTGACCAAGTTTATAATGTTAGCCTATGTATCCCTCAATCATGAGAACATGCGGACCGACGCTACTTCTTCTAGCTTTCACATTTCAAGCTCTTTGAACATCCCAGTTTGTTCCTCTTCAACTGGCTCTCAAAACCTTTCCTCAACCAGTTGTGCTAACTCATATGCCCCAGGAATTCGAAATCCCTGCAGATGTCGGGGTCAATAGTCAAAAGCATGAGGCCACGAACTTCTTCGGATTCATCAATCAAGAAGTCATGCTCATCACAAATCTATTGTGTGGTGTCATGCTTCGGTAGAACTGGGAGCGGACACTCAATTAATATGGCTTGCCAGCAAAAGTGAGAACCATTCTCTATTTACGAATCCATTCTACATAATTCAGGCTAGTCAATTTATCCATATTCATTAGGTACTTGCTGAAGCTCTCAAAAATGGATGATGGAGGAGGAGGAGGAGAGTTGACGCTGAGTTCAGACATCTATAAAATCAGAACTTATTAGTTTAATTTAATCCTTTTAAATAATTACCCAATTATTATTTAATAAGGCTAGGACCCAAAATCTTCCGACTATGGTGTGAAAAGGGATGCCGTAATCAGAACATAATGGTCATTAAGGTAGACATACTTTTATCAATTTCAATCTCTATGAAATTCCTAGATCTGTGAGATTCATTGACTGAGGTCAACGACATGATTAATCTCGGATTATGCTCTTATATTTGTGACTGGGATGCTGAGGATCACAAACAAGATGTGAATAACCATGCCAATTGCTTGGTAACCTCAATGTCGTTTATCATCTCGATTGATGTGTCGATAAACACCACACGCTCCGTCAACAATGATAAATTATGAGATACCCATTACCACTCTTGATGTGGCCCTGTTAGTATGCCGGTAAACCACACACGCTACACTAACGTCTCATAAAGTGTAATGTGCAACTTCATGGGTTAGCATACTTTTCACATTCTAGTACTTTGTCTTTAATAGCATTATACTTTTAATGAGATTAGGTTTGTTCTATCAAATCTGTTCTGCTAGCGAAAGTCCATTGATCAAGGGAGCGGTGGGTAAGACTGGACACTCGTTCAACCGCCATTTTATAGGCAGTTTTCTTGTACCCCCTTATAGACCAGTTTCCTGAATGAGGCATACTAGTGATTTGATTGACTTAATCTTATACATATAAATATAATATTTGGTTTATCCTTTTAAATTTTTGAATTAAACTATTTAATTCAATTTAAAATTAAACCCAAATTGATTTAATGTGTGTCTTTTAATTAACTATTAATTAAATTAATTAAATCGTATAGGATTCACAAATTAAATCAATTAATTTAATCCTACTCCTTGTCCACTAAGTTTTACAAAAATAAGGCCCAAGGTTTCCGTTTATTAAATAATCATATTTACCAAAAATAGAAAAACCTTATGGAGGCCTTCTAATTTTCGAAAAAATAACGGGGGGAGGCTAGGGTTTCTAAAACCCTAGCCCAAAGTCGACATTATGGTGGCTAGGGTTTAAGACCATTAAACCCTAATAAAAATTCTTCTATTATACCAATTCAACAGAAAACATATCATAGCTCTGATACCACTGATGGGGAATAGCCAAACAATCAACTTAAACTCTTAAGTTCTTATGCAACCTATAACGATCTATGTTTTCTCTATTGAACCTACAACTAACTATAATAAGAACACTAAAGGTATAATCAAAATTTCATAAAGAAAACATATCTTTTGATCTTTTGGAAGCAAGCACCACAAGTTTCGTGCCTCTAATGGCTCACACCCAAAACTTAGCAAGCAAGAAAAAATAGAGAAGGAGAGGAACTCTTTTTGGCGTGAATTATAAGGGGTATGGGGCTCCCTATTTATAACTGCCATATCTGAACTCTTGATATGATAAGCCTTTTATCATACAATTCAATTGTACGGGCCCTTGTACTACCTTCCACACCTATTCGTAATCATTCCGAAGATTGTCCCGGTTCCCTAAGTAGCCTCACTCCCTTCTAAAGGGCATTCGGACATCATCCAACCACCTTGCACCAAAGTGCCTAACTCTCTTCCTAGTCTACCGAGGAATTCCACATCTCACCCGCACTGCGAGAACTTCTGCTCGTACTGTCAGGTCATTTCATGAACGCGTAACTGTATGCAACAAGAACAGATAGACTGTCGAATAGATGTCCCTACCTCAAAGTGACAACCAAACAAGGAACAGTTAGTAAGGTCGGTTCAAGAATTCTAAGCTATCCAATTCTATCACATACAATCTTAAAGAATTCCCTCATCTTCCTAACACTATAAGCATAGGTCCAAAAGGCACAGAAATTCAACACACATCAAATAACACACAGTGAGCAACAATCTAGGCAAAAGGCATCCCTATGATCTAGGCCAATTCTATCATGCAATTTCCTGAGCGGATCGTTAGCCTATTTCTAGCATGTATCATCACATCAGCACATAATATCGTGGGTATTTTGGGAAATAAACACTTACTTGAGCTCCGACCGACTGTACGCATCACATCTCATACTTTTCAAAACGCATTTATCCGTTAAAATCGTAAGTCAAGTGTGCATACCATGTTTCAAACACCCAGTCAACAATCAAACAAGAACACGCAAAGGAATCTACCACATGTTACACAACCCAACTACTTAGACATTTTATTTAAAAAGAATTTTTCCTTCGAAAATCAGTTCAGAAAATCTTCAAATCCCCGTTTTGAGTTTAGAATCCCAGTCATGTTCATCCAAATTCACGGAATCGCATTCATGTTCATCCAAATCCCTCCAACCAAGGCTCTGATACCAACTTGTAATGTCCCAAATTTCTAAATAAATATTTCGTTTTAAAAACAACTGAAATACAATGAAATAGTTGTCACATAAAAATATTTAGATTAAAATTTAGTATTTAAACATATAAAATGTATTTATCAAAACATTTACAAACATTGTCCAGCAGAAGACTTAGTCATTGAAATCCTCAGATGCGGTACAGTCGCGCGGTGCTCCAAGCTCAAGCCATTAATTACCTGAAAAACAGTTAGGGTAAAAGGGTAAGCACAAAGCTTAGTGAGTTCCCCAAAAATATCACACGATCCATCATAAAATCATCGTTGGCTCTCTGTCTTGCCCCGATCCGCCGGTCATCATCGTGTGACTCTCGGGCTTGCCCCGATCCGTCCTCGCTCTCGGGCTTGCCCTGATCCACCGGTAATCATCGTGTGACTCTCGGGCTTACCCCAATCCGTGCTAGCTCTCGGGCGTGCCCCGATCCGCCAGTAATCATCGTCACCAGCTCTCGTCGGCAAACATAGTCATCGGCTTTTGCCGGCATACATGGTCATCGAATTTCGTCGGCAAACATCGTCAGGAACGTACAACACAGTATTACATAAAGTAATAAGGCTACTTACGCATGCAATATCACCCATAGTATAGTGAGAAGACTCACCTAATTCGCGACCTTAAGTTAGACGGCACTCCACGGGAGTGCCCTCAAATCCCGACAATACGCACTTCCTAACAAGGATAAAGCGCACTTAAAACTTCCTAAATCCTGAACATGATTAATTTATAAGACCGTCATCCAAAATCCTCAAGGTTGACCAAAAGTCAAACTGGTCAAAAACCGCACGGTCAACCGTCAAAGTCTACAAAGTCAACCAGGCAGATTAGCGCTGCTAATCCTCTAGGATTAGCGCCGCTAATCACTCTGTTTAGCCCACAACTCCATTATGTACATAATCCATTAAGTCAGAAGCCACAACTTCTAGGGATTGTAACAAACAGTCCCTAAACTTATAAAAACGTGAATTCTATCCACCAATCCTAGCCAAACAAGCTCATGGTGACAAATCTAGATCCAAATGAAGATTAACATGCATGAACTTTCTCCAAACCCACGTTAAGACTACGCTAAGGTTTTTCTCAAGTATTCAGAAGCTAATGGAAGAAGAACTCATACCTTAGTTCCTGAATCACACCTCAATCCAAGAAATGGAGTCATCATCGTCTCAAGAAGTTCTTAAAAGCATCATAACTCCAATTTTCACATAAGACACTCAAGGAGACAGTGATTGAACACTTACAATGGTCAAGAGCAATAAGCAATCATATCTCTTTGCTCACATAAGCTTCCTTAGCACCTTTGCTTCATTCTTCTCTTCCAAAGACCTTCATAACTTCAAATAATGAGGCAAGAACATCCATGGAGGCTAGAGAGGGTTTCTTAGGGTTTTCTCAAGGTTAGGACTAAAGAAATATGGACTCCAAATAAGTCTTAACCTAAAAAATGACATAGATCCATGAAAATATAGAATTTTGCAGCTCAAAGGGAGTTAGCGGCGTTAACATGAAAGTTAGCGTCGCTAACTTTGCATATGTCCAAGACCTGCATCTTTTCTATACTGGCTCGCAACTGCTACGCGATTCTTTCAGATTAGCATCAGTAATCACAGAATTAGCGGCGCTAATCCTCTTTTTCCCATTTCTCATTTTTGTTTTCTAATTAAATGCTATCACTTCATACCTAGTTCTGGGCTTTACACTTTGACTCTTTAAAACTCGAAACTGGACTTCTCAGGATTAGGGTCTTACATATATCTTAGAAACCAATACTCATTTGTATCTATATCAAGTAATATTATTAAAACAAACCCTTTTGGTAATACCTTTGATTTTCATGGACGGTCAAAATTGTACAGCATAAATTGCTTTGATGTTTTGACCCACCTAAGTTACAAATACTTTCTGAGTTCAATATATAAAATGTAGTACTCTCTTTTAGCTATCCAACTCTTCTGAACTTGTATCTTTTTTATTTTTCTATTTATTTTATATGAATTTTACAAAGTCATTACAGCAAGCTATCCAGCAAGCCAAAAATGCACAACACCCAATAGTACTGCACGTTTGACCTACTTAAGCTTGAAATTAGTTTTTGTGTTCAAAAGATGCAAGGTAGTATTTTCTTTTAGTTTTCCAATGTCATTGATCTTGTTTTTTCTGAGTTTTATACAATTTTATATGAATTTTATAAGGAACGATTGTAAGACCCCTATCCTGATTATAACATATACTTAAAATAAGAGTGTTAGGAATTATATGATCATTGGTAGTTATAAAGCTAAGAAAAACTTTAGTTACAATTTCATATGAAAATCAGCATTTTGTGTCGTTTTTAGAAAAATTATAATTAATTCTAGAAAAATCGTTTGGACCTCAAACCAGTGCACAAAGTTTACAAATTTAGTCTAGTACAATTACCAACAATAATAGTAAGCTTGAAAATGACATTATGTATGGTAAAAAATGCAATCTTTACTAATTAGTTCGGAATTGACAGATTAGATAGTCTGTTTTCAAAAATTCATAATAAATCATAGAAAAAATCGTATAAATACGTAAAATACATCCCTGGAAAGGTATTGAGATAAATTTCTGGAATATCAAATAAAAACGTGAATTTCATGGGTTTAAAGTCGGCTAAACCAGCCTTGAACAGACTGATTCTAGAAGGTATTAATTTCAACAAAGTTATATTATTAAAATCTTTTGTCAAAAGTGTCATGCCATTTTTTATTCAAGAATTCAAGTATAAATACCCCTCAAAACATCTCATAAACCACACAACTAAATCTCAATCCAATATATAGAGGTTTCTAAGCACTAGAGTGTAAGCAAGTGAGCGGAAGGAAGCTCAAAAGCCTAACGAAGGAGTTATATATCTCGACGATTGGTCATAAGGTAACTACAAACCTTTCTATAGCTTAATTAGGTATTGTAGAATAGTTTTTGTTAAGAAGTAGAATATTTAATAAGTATAACATATGTTATATTATACTAATTTCTAATAAAAGTAAACAAAAACCTTAAAATGTCGTTATTATAACAATTCGTAATTTCCGAAAATAATACCGATTGATTTACTTACGAGGACGGTGACTAGGCCGATTACTTGGGATCTGGTTGTTGGATTTTCCGAAAGGCTAAAATGCTGAAAGGATCCTGCCACCCCATCTAATCTTCTACCTGGCCGTTCTTTACTTGATAAATCATGGAGTATCATATTGGAATTATTGAAGGGTTTAATGATGCGACTATAATATACTTAAGGATTAAGAAATGATAGATTTCTTATTATGTTAACAGTTAAAGTTGAAGGAAATACAAAGCCGAGAAAGATAAACGATATAGTCAACTATAATAAGGTGAGTCTTCTCACTATACTATAGGTGATATTGCATGCGTAGGAAGGAAGATATGTTAGACTAAGGTGATCTTACCTGTTATGATAATTGTATGAATTATTTCTATGATAATGATTGTTTGTGGACGGAACGGGATAGCCCGCGAGCCAATAGGCGGAACAGGAATAGCCTGTGAGTCATTAGACGGAACGGGAAAAGCTTGCGAGCGATAAGACGGAACGGGAACTGCCCGTGAGTCTTCAGGCGGAACATGGATAGCCTGCGAGTCTCACAGACATATGAATGGTTATTGTGTGTTGTATGTTATGTGATGGATCGTATGGTATTTTGAGGAACTCACTAAGCTCCGTGCTTACCCTTTCCCTATATAAACTACTGTTTCAGGTACATCAGGTACCATGGATGGCAAGGCGTGACGTGTATACACTGTGCTGCTTCATTGGAGGACTGTTTTTGAATGAAAGTTCCGCTATGTTGTGATTTCATTAACTTTTGTTAATCCTGGGATGTTTTCATTAAACTTATAAGTTATGGAATTTTGTCAAAATTAATTAAGTGGCTTTTCCTATATTGAAGTGTCCGTTTAATTTTTTTTATTTTTACCCTAAAATTTTGGGATGTTACAAGTTGGTATCAGAGCACAGCTTGAGAGAATCAGGCTCACTTAGTGAGTTCTGGACTCAAGTTGAGGCTTAAGAGTTTTCTTAAAACATTTTTACGAAAGAAATATGTTTTATGAAGGGTGAACAAAAGACACAGTGTGTACCGCCAGCCGACGCCAGTATGAGAAATGGGTTAAGTATTTAATATTGTGGATGTTAAAAAAAAACATATGGTATATGTTTGCTGAAATGCCTGGTAGAGATCACACATTGTTGTATTATTATCTGCTATTTGCTAATAGAACTGTATGCTAGTGCCGATAGGTTGCTTAGAGATTTCCACTAAGTTGTATACAATATGGACTGAATAGTCATAGAATGTGTGAGTTGACCTTATTGCATGTTCCTTGTTTGGTTGTTGCCTTAGGGAAGATTCTCTTATTTGAAAGACTGTTTAGTTTGATATTGTATACAACTACGTTCGCGAAACAATCTGTCATCACTGGAGGAAGTTCCGTCTTAGTTAGAATAGCAGGCTGGGGGTGGGATTCCAAGTATTCCTAGAAGGGTTGACATATTCCTTGTAAGGGCATATGTGTTAAAATTATCGGTGAGAAGCGAATTGGATATTTCGATACGGGTCTTAGAACGAACATGGATTGGTGTGGAAGGTAGTAGTAGAGCTCCTACTATCGAAAGCACAGGATCTGCGTTCGATTCGGGAGTTCGTCACGAATCATCCAAGGAGCTGAGTATGTGAGTGGCTAGCATAGTTGACTTAAATGCTAGTGTAATGTGGTAAACCTTTATCCATTCGATTGTTGAATGTTGATTGTGAGGTTCAGTAGGAACAATTAAGATGTGATCATACCAGTTTGGTTGGACCGATCATGCTTAAGCTGATTACTGAGCTTAAAGACTGTTGAAAGGGGGAATGCCAAAGTACTATTGTGGTAGCTATTTTTCATGCAACTAATGGGCACACAAGTCAGACAGGGACTAGAGGATGCAAGGGTGAGTTTTCCAACTCACGGTCAAAGAGGTGCAAGCGGCGCTTGAGATGATAGCAGGTCGTGTGGGTTGAGAGTATGGATCACTCGCTCATGATTGAGGTAACTGGCGATAGAGGTGTTGACTAGGGTCGCAAGCGGATGAGTAACATATGGTGGTTGATGTAAACGTCTTTACATTATCGAAACATGTTTATTGAGATGGTGTTTGCCCCTGATGCAAGTTGTTGGCTGAGCAGAGTGGGCTTGGTTTTTGTTCGAGAGTAAGGGCTCGTAAAAAAAATTATAAATCGAAGAAACAGACTTGGACTTTAGTCCAAGTGGGGGAGAAATACAAAATTAAGGGAACAACATGAATATTGTATAGAATCGATGAAATCATTAAAATTATAGTAACACGTCGATATATTTAATTCATTACTATAACTTTATATTAATACATTAAGAAAAGTTTACAGAACTACTAACCTGGAGAATCAGAAAGATGTGAGAAAAGATCTTCTACACTCAACTCTTTGTCATCATTACGTTGAGTTGGACCTTTTTGAGGATTTGGAAGGGGTATGCTTCCGGTTATTGGAGGAGGAGCTCCAAGGTATGGGGTCTCAATAGGGTTGGAACCCGTAACCCCATGATTATGGGCTAAAAATCGACTCGTTTGGGGAGTGTGTAAGTAGGGAAGTGATGAGGAAGGGTTCCAATTCGGAACCAGTTGGGGATAGCTATAAGAAGGAGGAAACCAGGCTAGGTCACCTACAAAGCCACCAAAATTATCCTCACTCGCAGGCTCGAGTAAACCAGGATTAATACTACTCATACCAGAGTTAGATGGCAGAGATTGCTGTTGTGTATGAGTTTTTGATGAAGTTTCCCCCTTTTCTAGAAATTTTCTTTTCTTATATTCAACCTTATGAGCAGCTTGTATTACTTTCTTTGTGCCATCTGTTAGACCCGATTGTGACCCTTCAATTATTGCTTCTTTCTCCCTTTTTAGGTTGGGTATTAAATCTTTCGATAATCCTGCTGCTCCATTAAACTCGTTACCAAATTCCTGTGACATAAATAACTTTATTAATTACAACTTTATGATATAAAACAAAAAAATGTAATTCCTTACCTCAACACGATCAATAAGAGTTTGCAGACTCTTAAGTTGTCGTTGGGGCCAATGTTCGATACCTAAATCTCTACAGCGTTTTTTTAACTGTGTCGATCCAATGTTGAGTTCCTTCGCAGCTTTCTCAATTGGTTTGTTAAAGTGTTCAGCTATTATTTCCCTACTTAATGAATGTCTGAAACCTCTTCTACTGCCAGCTACTGTGGTTATCGGAATCGAAGGATTGAGTTCAAATGTACTATTATTATTCGGGATCATTTGAACATGATCCTGACTTTTTGAACCAAAGATGGACATTGATTCATTAAAATCAGTAACTTCTATCGGTGGTAATTGTAGGTTTTCAATCATGGACCCAGGATTCTGAAATCCTTCTAGATTCCTTTGAATCAACTGAAGGTGATTTTGATATTGAAAACTAACCCCAAGCTCAGGATTCATTTCAATATTGATGTTATGAGTTGCTTGTAATTGACTTTCATTCTGAATGTCAGTCATGAATCCTTGATTCATGGGGATGATATCACTATTCGTTGCGGGTACGTCGTTGAATGAATTGTAATCGGGTAGACCATCCACAAATGGGTCTACAAATATCAATTGTCAGATGATAAAATGAAATTGAATACTCATAGAAGCAATCATTTAAAAGAATTTAACCTGGTAGAAGGTATGGAGTCTGATCAAGTACAAAGTCTAAAGATGCATG
The DNA here is from genome assembly GCA_023525715.1 of Cichorium intybus. Classification (NCBI taxonomy): domain Eukaryota; kingdom Viridiplantae; phylum Streptophyta; class Magnoliopsida; order Asterales; family Asteraceae; genus Cichorium; species Cichorium intybus. Next base: position 96,645,336 of record CM042017.1, read on the forward strand.
CATCGGATCTTCTGAGTTAATGTTCAGCTCGGTAAAAATTTCCTGCTCACCGTGGAGTTGCTCTATTGGTAGTATATCTGGAAGACTGTAACATAATTCAGAATCAAACAAAACATTAGAAATATAAACAAAATATGGATGCTAGATGTCTAGAATGTTAAGTCACCGAACTCTATTAAGAATTCCTGGTTTGAAGTACCCTCTCCTTGCGGAAAACCAGGTCTAGGGTTCGACAGATCGCCCATTGAAGATCTGTTTTCCATGACTCGACTTTAAATATGAGTTCGTTTACAAAAAAACTAGTGATAAGAGAGGACGAGACTGAAAATGAATGTGGAAATGAATGATACTACATACCTGTATATATAGTATCTTACAACTGGAACCGAAAGGGCACACGGAACTGAAAGGACACCTCACGTTTTAATTACCGAAATTCAAACTAACTACAGTAGATGAGACTTTTCACTACCCCAAGTGACATTTTTTTCAAAATTCCCTGCTTGACTCTGGTGAAAACAAGATAATAAAGAGACTTTTGAAATAAAACAAATTTTTATGTCTCCATATAATGGAAATAGTTTAAAGAGTGTTCAGTACTTCAAAAAAAAAAAACTTAGGAAATATGATATAAATTTTATATTTTTCTGTGAAACAAAAAAAAAATTGGAGATTTTACAAAATAGATTTATTTAGCCAAAAAGTATTTAAAAGAAATGTTGAATTGAGGCAAATGTGTGTTGAAATATGACGAATTCATATAAATACGAAATAGTGTTAAAAATTAGGTGTTGCAAGTTAACTAGGTTAACTATGTATACATATAGATTAGAAAATACTAAATGTGTACTATAGATAGTAGCCGGTCAAGTCGATGTATGGGAATGTGAGAAACAGTTAAAAAAAAATTTACATCTAGAGTAATTAGAAGAAAAGAAGTATGGAGTGAATGAGAATAATATGACCTTAAGCATTATTACAGAGGTATGTGAATGTTGAAAGGGAAAGATAATTAAATCTTGTAAAGTTTCGGCAATAAGACGAGGAGGATTTTTAAAGGACACAAGGACTCGATGGGAAATACTTAGAGGCGTTCGAGAATGCGGATTTCGGGACGAAATCCAAATAAGTGGGGGGACTTGTAAGACCCCTATCCTGATTATAACATATACTTAAAATAAGAGTGTTAGGAATTATATGATCATTGGTAGTTATAAAGCTAAGAAAAACTTTAGTTACAATTTCATATGAAAATCAGCATTTTGTGTCGTTTTTAGAAAAATCATAATTAATTCTAGAAAAATCGTTTGGACCTCAAACCAGTGCAAAAAGTTTACAAATTTACTCTAGTACAATTACCAACAATAATAGTAAGCTTGAAAATGGCATTATCTATGGTAAAAAATGCAATCTTTACTGATTAGTTCGGAATTGACAGATTAGATAGTCTGTTTTTGAAAAATTCATAATAAATCATAGAAAAATCGTATAAATACGTAAAATACATCCCTGGAATGGTATTGAGATAAATTTCTGGAATATCAAATAAAAACGTGAATTTCATGGGTTTAAAGTCTGCTAAACCAGCCTTGAACAGACTGATTCTAGAAGGTATTAATTTCAACAAAGTTATATTATTAAAATCTTTTGTCAAAAGTGTCATGCCATTTTTTATTCAAGAATTCAAGTATAAATACCCCTCAAAACATCTCATAAACCACACAACTAAATCTCAATCCAATATATAGAGGTTTCTAAGCACTAGAGTGTAAGCAAGTGAGCGGAAGGAAGCTCAAAAGCCTAACGAAGGAGTTATAGATCTCGACGATTGGTCATAAGGTAACTACAAACCTTTCTATAGCTTAATTAGGTATTGTAGAATAGTTTTTGTTAAGAAGTAGAATATCTAATAAGTATAACATATGTTATATTATACTAATTTCTAACAATAGTAAACAAAAACCTTAAAATGTCGTTATTATAACAATTCGTAATTTCCGAAAATAATACCGATTGATTTACTTACGAGGATGGTGACTAGGCTGATTACTTGGGATCTGGTTGTTGGATTTTCCGAAAGGCTAAAATGCTGAAAGGATCCTGCCACCCCATCTAATCTTCTACCTGGCCATTCTTTACTTGATAAATCATGGAGTATCATATTGGAGTTATTGAAGGGTTTAATGATGCGACTATAATATACTTAAGGATTAAGAAATGATAGATTTCTTATTATGTTAACAGTTAAAGTTGAAGGAAATACAAAGCCGAGAAAGATAAACGATATAGTCAACTATAATCAGGTGAGTCTTCTCACTATACTATAGGTGATATTGCATGCGTAGGAAGGAAGATATGTTAGACTAAGGTGATCTTACCTGTTATGATAATTGTATGAATTATTCCTATGATAATGATTCTTTGTGGACGGAACGGGATAGCCCGCGAGCCAATAGGCGGAACGGGAATAGCCAGCGAGTCATTAGACTAACGGGAAAAGCCTGCGAGCGATAAGACGGAACGGGAACTGCCCGTGAGTCTTCAGGCGGAACAGGGATAGCCCGCGAGTCTCACAGACATATGAATGGTTATTGTGTGTTGTATGTTATGTGATGGATCGTATGGTATTTTGAGGAACTCACTAAGCTCCGTGCTTACCCTTTCCCTATATAAACTACTGTTTCAGGTACATCAGGTACCATGGATGGCAAGGCGTGACGTGTATACACTGTGCTGCTTCATTGGAGGACTGTTTTTGAATGAAAGTTCCGCTATGTTGTGATTTCATTCACTTTTGTTAATCCTGGGATGTTTTCATTAAACTTATAAGTTATGGAATTTTGTCAAAATTAATTAAGTGGCTTTTCCTATATTGAAGTGTCCGTTTAATTTTTTTAATTTTACCCTAAAATTTTGGGATGTTACAACGATCAACAAGTTGTCCCATTTGAACTTGAAGCAAATGAACTTTTTAAAATAACCCTTGGTTTCAACTGTGCAAAAAACATGAACCATTAGCTTTGATACTACTGTTGAAGTATGGAGTGATTTACAAAACATAAACATCATACAATGACCCAATTTGAACTTGAAGCAAAACAAATTTTTACAATAACCCTTGGTTTCAAATGTGCAGAAAACATAAACCATTGGCTCTAATACTACTATTGAAGTATGGAGTGATTTACAACACATAAACAACATACAATGACAGTAGAAGCAACAAAACCATATTCTGTCAAGGATCATAGGTTCATTACTAGATGCAACATAAAACATAGACGAAAAAGTACACGTACCCTTGCAGACTTTGATTATAACTTTTACTTCTTGTAATACACATGAACAAGGATCCAAAATAGAATCCCTATAATGTAATTGCACCTAAGACTATGATCCTTGCAATGCTTGACAAAATCCATCATCATGTATCAATTCTTGAACGCGAACCCTAGAAAATTAAGGTTTTGACCTTGGAGCTTGAAAGCCTAGGGGAAGGAGGGAGGACAAAAATGTGAGAAAAAAATCTGATTTTTCCTTATGTCAATCATGGCGACCATTTTTCGAAATGCTTCAGGTGACCAAGAAGTATAAAGGGTTGCACTCTCAGGAGCTTTGTGCTGCTATTCAAAAGTGGATTAATAAAGCTCATCACCTGGACCTTGTGCTTGCATCAGCTCGTCCTGGCAAAGAATCTCAGCCAGGTCCCAAAAGGAGAAGAAGGAACATTCAGTTCAAGCAACATATGATTCCTTATGGATCTAAAGACTTCAACAAAGTTCCTCCTGAAGGTGTTCCTGCTGAAGCCTTCAAGTTTATTCTAAAGCAAGTGCATGTTACTAAGATTCAAATGGAAATATGTGCTTTATGAGAACGTCTGATCTTGCTAAAGCTACCATTGATCATCTTTTCCATCTCAGGTGTGAGTGCTTTAAAGTAGAAATTGCTGAGGGATTTCATCTTCTGATCTCTCATGAGCTGAAGAAGAGAGAGCATGAGCTTTATGCTCCTGAGTATAAATAGATTAAGCCAGAGATCCTCACTGAAGCTTATTCGTCGCTTAACTTGGCAGATCCTCCTTCGGTTAAAGGTTTTGACATCATCAGATTGGGAGAGATTGTTTGGCTGTTCAGTATCAGCATTTGCTAATCAGTAACAGTTGTTCGAATCTGATGTTGTCAAAGAGGATCACTCGCTGCATGGATGGTTCAGTGGCAAAGCATCAGCTGCAGCATATTATGTTCATTATCTTGTGATTATCGTATTTTATGTAATTATCATGTTTCCATACTAATCATAGTTATAGTTGGGAGCTATCCCTAATTTGTAGGGATACTCTAAATACGTAGTTTAACCCTAGTATAAGTAATAGCGGCTAGGGTTCTTGTATTGTATCAATATTATTAATAAAAGATCTCTGTGTGAGATCAATGTCGTTTTTCTGTGTGAAAATACTTGTGTTCTTGTGTGATCGATCCAACCTCGTTCTAACAGTAAGTAAATATCAACACAAAGAATTAAGTGGTTCACTCGATCGCTAGATAAAGCTACGTCCACTGTGGAACTAGAGAGATTTTATTATAAGAATGCTGTACAAAATTTACAAGTATATACTCTGTACTCTAATAATTGCACACTCAACAATATGAACACTTTTGGAATCGGGAGATATACATAGTCGGCTGAGGAAACCAAGATGGATCATGATAGACCTTCTAGCCTTTGACTTTCTACACATAGGCCAATTGCTGGGACAAGACAAGGAACATGCTTGTGGCAGACCAACTACTGACAGCAACAGTTCAGCATAATGTGTTGTCGAGACCAACCTTCTGACACCTGTCGTCCTTTGTACTTGTGTCAAGGGGAACTTTGCTTCTGAAGTAGCTTAACTCTCTCCATCTGATCCATGAGAAGGATCTACTTCAAAGCCTCGGACCGGAGTGAAGGCTGCTCCTCCGTCCGGAGGATGTCTTCCTACGAACAACCTTAAAGTAGAGTATGACAATAAGGTATACACCAGACTAGTGATTTGTAATTTACAATTGGTCGATCTTTGTTTCGCATCGCACGGCTATCCGAAGCGAAGCTCACAACATCTGGCAAAGAAACTGATCTAAGACGAAGCATGACCATCCACTACACTGGAATTCTTTGCCTCGGTTTGGCTGCTTTAGACAACTGATCTTCTTCGGTCGTAGTAACTCCTCGGTTCGGATTAGGCTCCACATACTTAACAATCTCCCACGTGGAGAATAATCAGAACTTCATTCTTCTGTCTACCAAGATATAACTAGGGGTGGGAAAAAGTCCCCTGGGACCTCGATTCCGTACGGGGGGTATTTTACAAAAGTTTGGGAGCGAGAGTGGGGGCGGGGGCGGATTTCACTCCTGTTTAATTTTCGAGGTCGAGGTCGGAAGCAGGCGATTCCGTCCTCAAACACCTGTGGGGGCCCTGTTTGTATATAAGTAAAATAATAAATAAAAATATAATATATATTATTAAATTATTAGCGATTTCGGGGTCGGGATCGGGATCAGGGTTGGGGTCGGGGTCGGGGTCGAGTTCGGGGTCGGGGTGGGTCGGGGTCAGGGTCAGGGTCGGGGTCGGGGTCGGGGTCGGGATCGGGGTCGGGGTCGGTGTCTGGGTCTAGGGAAACTTTGTTTTTCGAGTGTCAAACGGGAAAGTAGGGGAACGGGGCGGGAGCGGGATTATGTTTGAAATTCGGGGGTGGGATCGGGGCGAGGAAATGGGGGAATTCAGGATTCGGGTCGAGATCGGGGGAATTCATGGGTGGGGGCGGAGGAGCATATTTACGGTCCTCTTTTGTCTCGTAGCTATCCCTAACTGTAACCAATGAGATTTCATCTCTCTCTCTCCCTAGTTCCTCGTCTTCGGCTTATTCCTACGGAAGAACAGTTGAAGTCATGTAGAACTTCAACTTATCCAATGCGACCACCATGGTGAACATATCTATAGGATTCTTCGCTCCAAGGATTTTCTTCAAGATGAATGTACCATCGGCTATCTGCTCTCGAATGAAGCGATACCTCATCGTGATGTGTTTCGTTCTGCTATGAAACATCAGATTATTTGCCAAGTGAATTGCACTTTGATTATCAGAATGCAACACACAGTCCTTATGCTTCTGCCCAAGTTCTGATAGAAAGTTCTTCAACCACAACAGTTCCTTGCTAGCTTCTGCTACTGCCATGTACTTTGTTTTTGTGGTTGAAAGAGCTACACTCTTCCGTAACCTTATCAGCTAGCATACCACGGTTCCTCTAATTGTGAAGACATAACCAGCCGTGCTTTTCCCTGAATCCGCACAACCCCCCAGATCCACATCGGTAAAACCTTCGAGGACCACCTTCTACCTTTTGAAAACTAAGGCTGCGTCTGAGGTTCCATTCAAGTAGCGGAGCAGCCACCTGACACCTTCCCAATGCTCTTTCCCCGGATTTGACATAAACCTGGTAACGAGTCCCACTACATACGCAATGTCTGGCCTTCTACATATCATAGCATACATCAGACTGCCAACTACAGGTGCATACAGAAACTTAGCTATTTCTTCCTTGTCTCTATCCGTCTTTGGGGATTGTTCTTTTGAAAGCTTTAAATGGATTGCAAGTGGGGTGCTTCAGACCTTAGCACTTGCCATGGTTCTCCAAAACTTTCAGGATCTACTTCTCTTGAGAAAAGTTTGATCTCGCCTGAAGTTCGGTTTCTGACAAAGCTCATGCCCAAAATTTGCTTGGTAGGTCTGAGAGGTCCTTCATCTCGAACTCCTTGGAAAACTGTTGTTTTAGTCGGTTGATCTCCTGTATACCAGCACCCGCTACTAACATATCATCAACATAGAGAAGCAGGATGATGTATGAGGCCTTGCGTTGCTTTTGGTAATAGCAGTGGTCAATGTCACTCCTCCGGAATGCATTTCTCCTCATGAAGTCATCAAACTTCAAGTACCACTGCCTTGGAGCTTGTTTCAATCCGTATAGGCTTTTTTTTAAACGACACACCAGGTTTTCTTTGCCTACAATCTCATAACCTTCTGGTTGGGCCATGTAGATGTCTTATTCTAGGTTGCCATGCAAGAATGCAGTCTTAACATTTAGTTGCTCTAGGTAGAGATCTTCGGATGCAACGATCCCAAGCACAATTTTGATTGTGGTCATCTTCACAACCGGAGAGAAAATATCGTTGTAATCCACTCCCTCCTTCATACTCTCATCAGCTTCGTCTGTGACCCAAAACACCCACTTGTTGGACAATGCCTTCTTCTTTGCGGGTAACTCGACAAGAGACCAGGTCTCGTTCTTGTCAAGTGAGTGTATCTCATCCTCTATCACCTTCTTCCACTATACGAAGTCTTTCATCTTCAAGTCTTCACGATAAGATTATAGTTCCCCATTCTCGGTCAACAATAGGTAACTTGCCAACGCGGGGTAATGAACCGAAGGTCTTCTCTCTCTAGTGGATCTCCTTAGAAACCTGGAGCTGCAGCCTGATTTATCATCTTTGCTTTGGTTCGGGGTGTTACCCTCCTCCCCGGACAAGCTCACACAATCTCTGGCTCTCCCAGATGGTTCTTCATTGTTCCCACTGCTTTCGAAGTCCCTGATTAACTCTTCTACGGAAGACTTTTGCATGATTATATTCGGATCACCCTTCAAACACTATCAGCTCCTTCTATTCGGATGGTTTGCTTCGGTTAGTTCTTGAGACATTGTCTTTATACATAGCATTCTCGTTGAATATCGCGTCCCAACTTCTGATAACCCTTTGACTATGGCTATCCCAGCATCGGTATCCCATGCTATCCACACCATACCCAATAAATAAGCACCTCTTCAACATATTACTAGATTGGGGGCTGCCCTTCAGTCTCAGTGGTATGCTGCTACCAATCAATGTCTGATATATGCTCACAAAGAGATGGCACTCTAGCTTGTCGCTCCTACCTATCCTTCGTCTTGACATATGAGACACACCCGAAAACTTTTAAGTGTTTGAGGGAAACGTCATGACCTTGCCATTTCTCTTCAAGGATCTTGAACCCTAGGGGGACTGAGGGTCTTCGGTTGATTAAGTAGGCTGTGATATTCATGGCATCTACCTAGAACATCTTTGGCATCCCAGTATGCAACCTCATGCTCGTCGCCTTTTTCATTTAGAGTTTTGT